>CM033790.1:8562290-9162290 GCA_019656835.1 Rhododendron ovatum
ACCATGGTCTGTTTGATCATTTTCATCTCTGTTAACCGCCCTTTTTTTTTTTTTGATAACTAGATGTTCGGGCCAGTTTATCACGCCCCTCAATTAATTTTGAGAGAAAGTACCAAAGCATCCGTTAACTGCTTTGCTTACACATGTATATATAGTAGAGGTTTTGATGCGAGAAAATATATTTGCAGATTCGTGGGGGCAAGTTGGGCTGATGCTAGTTACAGCCTTCAACTGTGGATACATATTGAGCTTTTCAAATCTCATGTTGGTGCCTCTGGGTTGGATATGGGGTATCATTTGCTTATGTGTTGTTGGGCTCTACACTGCTTATGCTAATTGGCTCTTGGCCGGATTCCACTTCATTGATGGCCAGAGGTTCATTAGATACAGAGATCTCATGGGCTTTCTTTATGGTGAGTTTCCTACAGTCGGTGAAAATCTTTACATAAATTGACCCATAAATTGACCTTATGGAAGTGTTTGCCAAAACGATGTGTGAATATCAGTGTTTTAAAAGTCGTTAGGTGTTAGTCAGGCGGAGGAGAGGTGCCTACTGGCCGACTAGTCGGACGCCTAGGTGCATGTCGGACCCTCGCCTAGCACCGTAGAACGCTGGTGAATATTTTAAAGCAATATTGAACTTTTGTTTGCTTTAAACTGAAAAAATCAAGACTCCATATTCTTCTTTCTTTTTCTATGGATAACCCTTTGTTTCTTTCTTTTGAAGGAAGACAAATGTTTTATCTTACATGGGTTTTCCAGTTTTTGACCCTTCTTCTTGGGAATATGGGATTCATACTTCTTGGAGGAAGAGCACTCAAGGTATATATAGTTGGAATTAACCTCACTTGTTGTATATTTGGAGAGAAATTTCATAAATACAACTTCTTTCTATATATAGTTTTTGGTTTTTCTAGTTGGCGTAGCAAGAATTATCGAAGTACGCTTCGACTTCAAAATACGCCTATCAAAATAAAAATATATGAACAGTTCAACTACTTCACCACTTTGTAAAGTACATATATCATGCATTCAGCGTACGTACATGCGAGACTGCAGTAATGCGTACTTATACTAATATTTTTTGGATTATTTTTGCAATTAATCAGGAAATCAATTCAGAGTTGAGTAACTCACCACTAAGGCTGCAATATTTTATCATGATCACCGGAGCAACTTATTTCATGTTTGCATTTTTGGTTCCAACAATGTCAGCAATGAGAAGGTGGCTAGGAATCTCTACCGTCCTTACCTTCACTTACATTCTCATCCTTCTGGTAGTGCTTGTAAAAGATGGTAGGTCCTTTTCCTTTCCAAATGATTCGGTTTTTTTTCCCCTTTGGACTTTTATTTTTTATTTTTTTTATTTTAACTGTTTTGACCATATTGTCATATACTAACAAAGATCGAATAAAAAAATACTAAGAAAGAAAGTGGCATGCATGAGAAAACTAAGAAGTGTTTTTTATAAGGTTGCACGTTTGAATCTCATGACGCTCAATACTACAACCTTTGGGACCACTAGAGGATTTGTCCAATCGTTAATTTCAGAGCTCGAAAATTAAATGAGATGAGCGCAAGCTGCTCGAACATCCGGTTATAAAAAAATTGTCATCTCCGAACAAAAACAAAAAAAAGCAAAAAGCAAAGGCAGTGGCAATAAAGTTAAAAAATTTAGTACACTCAACATAGACACACACGTGTCGTCATGTTGTAGTTGGTGTATATCTGTTTGTGGACAGGTGTCTTCCATTCTCGTTCTTCTACTCTTCCGAGGCAGAGCCAGCCCGGCGTTAAAATAAGTGTTGCGGTCACTTTAGGCCTCCAAAAAAATTTCGAATCAAAAGAACCCATCCTACTAATATACAACCACAATCATACAAACTACTCACATCAAATTGTGTGTGGGTCTCATATTTGATGTGAGTGAATTTGTGTAGTGTGTATGGGCTCCATATTTAATATGAGTAGTTTGTGTGTGATTATAGCATGACTGGTGATAAATGAATTCATCATATCACGCTCCCATTTGACGAATTCAACAGTGACATTTTGTAACTCTCGATGCATGTATCATGCATGTAAACAAATCATATTACGATTTCAATAGTGACAGTTTGTAAGTCTCGATGCGTGTATCATGCATGTAAACAAATCATATTGATCAGATAACGATTTAACTGGAGAATCTTATTTTACAATACATGAGATGTGTGTAGCCTCATTGAAATTAATTAATCCCCCCCTCGTGCTTATACTGATCTTGATAGATGTGCTATATATTGCTATGCCATATTCATATACATGAATTGTAGTAATTAAAAACCAATCTTCCAGGGAAAACCAACGAAAACAGAGAATACAAGATTAGTGGAAGCAAAGTGGACAAGGTGTTGAATCCCTTTGGTGCAATTTCAGCCATTATTGTTTGCAACTCCTCGGGCTTGCTATTGGAGATTCAGGTTATAATAAGCTTTCTTGATAATCAGAAATTAACCACAATCAGATCTGTGTACTGATTCGGAACGCTCGAACTCGAGAAAGGGTGGATCGATCGATCTATATCCTTAGCTTGCTTTTGTCTTGCTTTTCTGATTCGTCTTGACAAGAGAAAATTTTAAAAGTAAAATCCCATGAACACAAGATTAAGCAATAATTTACTAGACACAAATAGTTCGCGAGCATATTTTTATGTGCTTTTGGAATTTTTTTCCAAGTTCAGTTCAACTTATTATTTTTTACTTTCTTAACTTCACTCGTCCAGATGAATTCAAAAAGTCAAAATATAACCATAAAAATTTATTAAATGTTCACAACCAAATAAGTCATTGTTTTGTTGTAAATGTTGTCCATGTAAATTTCGCGGGATATGCTTCAGCACACACTCCTAACTTTCTCAGGAAAAGTTATACCGTTATACCTATCTTTAGTGAAAGTTACGCCTCCTCTGGTGAAACGTTACGGTTTGTTTGTTTACGTATGTATATATGCAGTCGACTCTGCGCAGGCCGGCAGTTGAAAACATGAGAAAAGCCTTGTATCTACAGTACTCAGTGGGACTCATGGTATACTACGGGGTGAGCATTGTGGGCTACTGGGCTTATGGTTCGACAGTATCCGAGTATCTCCCCAAAGAGCTTAGTGGACCCAAGTGGGTTAAAATCCTGATTAATGCAGCAGTTTTCGTACAATCTATTATCTCCCAACATGTAAGCTACTGCTGCTCTTGGCTTTCATTTGGTCCATTTCATCATTTCTTGCGATAATAGTAAGCTCTCATCCTGTCTTCCTTTTATAATCGGGATGTTCGGGCGCGCATTTTGACTAATTCCGAAACCCTGAAATTGACGACGAATGGGCAAATCCTCTTTCCTGTTGAAATTCTAGAGATGGGTATAATAGATAAAATAAGTGCTTTTAAGTGTCTAATGAATTATGTGAAGAATACATCCCTTTCAACCATATATCATAATCCTAAAATTAATTGACCTTTAAGGGAAGTGCCACATGACTCGCGTTGTTTCTGATGTTCGACATTGCACCTGAAGCCCATTGTAAGGGCAATCGAGCAAGGAGATGTATTGTGTGCACTAAACAAAAATCTAAAACCACAAATATTTACACAAACTAATACACAACACATCCACGTGAGTTTGTTGTGTATTTGTTTGTGTGTAAATTGTATTCGTAGTTGTAGAATGGTTGATACATGCATCTTCTATCTCTAGCTATGTCCTTTTCTTTTCTTTTTTTAAAAATGCATTTTTTATGAAAAAAAAAACCCGGTCTTTTTTAAGTTATTTAACTTTGAGAAAGTTTTAATTAAGCAATTATATCGGATGCAGATGTTTATAGCACCAGTTCATGAAGCCCTTGACACCAAATTCCTGAAGCTAGACGAGAGCCTGCATTCAAGGGAAAACATCAAACGCCTCTTCTGCGTCCGAGCCTCTCTGTTCACAGGAAACACGTTGGTGACAGCAGCTTTTCCTTTCATGGGCGACTTCGTGAATTTGTTTGGCTCTTTCACTCTCATCCCCCTTACTTTTGTCTTCCCAAGCATGATCTTCATTAAGGTGATAAAATTAAAAACCTCCTAGTATTTACTACTCCATTCAATAGCTCTAGGGCTAACATACTTCATCTATCCATGATCCGTCTTATAATTTTTGTCCGTTACAAAAAATCGTGTCATTTTTGGATAAAAAAACAATGCAGTTGCGGAATTTTTTGAATTTTCTCGCACCACTTCAGAGACTAATTAAGGTATTTAATTTGGTTCAAAAAAATTTATAAATTGTTTTATTTTGAAAAATGACAACTTTTCACAATTTACTTGAATTATAGAAGGGAGGGAGTAATTACACAACGATTAGTTCCAACAGTTTTACTCAAATCATTGTCTTTTTGATTTCCCTTGTGGATTTTTACTAGATTCACGTCAAATTTTTTCAATAAAACCGCTTGCCCTGACAAGAGAAAAGCAACAAGTACAAAATTACTACAAAAGGCGAAAATAAAATTACCGGAGGCAAAAAATGTAAAAAAAAAACTAACCAACAATGTCACTGCATTTTTTTTTTATCTGAACTTTTGTCAACTCTAGCCGGTATTTTAATACTTTCCAGCTTCCTTTGATTGAGACCAATGACTAATTTCAAAAATTTCGACGAAAATCTAAAGGAAAGTTCACTAAACACTAGTAATACTAAACATGTTTGAGCATAATCAATTCAATCCAAACCCACCCTCTACGAGTGATTTCCTTGTCTTTTCATTTTCTGTGAACAGGTTAAGGGAAAGACAGCCAGAATAGAGAAGAAGGTGTGGCATTGGACCAACATTGTCTTGTTTTCTCTCCTAGCTATAGCAACTACAATCTCTGCTGTCCGGTTAATTGTCAACAATGTTAGGGTATACCATTTCTTTGCAGATACATAAGAACATATAGGACTCATGGGTGTACATGCAATTTTCATTATCAACAATAGAGTAATAAAAAAATGAATCCGAAGCAGGGTTTCGAATCATTGTATCTGGATTCGTAACGATATCAGTGATACAGCCCTTATCACGCGGTATCGGACAATACATAAACATATAACGGTGACGTAGTTTTTAAATTCAACCCCGTTGTGTACGTACGCAAGGGCCTAAATTTAGATTCTTTACCCTTTAGGATTAATTAGTCAGCCTAGCTTTTTCCACATATTTATTGTATCTAGATAACCAAACAAAATGGGAACTTTTTTTGGCATTACCTTTCATTGTCTTTGCATTTTCCTAACCCAACAAAAAAAGAGGGACAGAAATCCCAACAAAAGACAATTATCTTCTTTCATGTCAATTTGCTATAACATTCTTTCATCAAATCCAAGATACAAATTAGCAGCTAAAAGATGTAGATGGTTTCATCACCCATGCAGAACAATGCTGCTTAGTCCAACGATGTTTATGTCGAAAAGTGATGTATGTCCTGCATTTAGTTTTTCCCCATTCGTTTCTGGAAAAAACCCAATCCAGACACAATCACTGTGCTTGTTTCCCATTTTTGAAAGTAACTTTTACTCTCGGCATAGTTTTCAATAAATCTCTTTTTATCTATCTCTATTCATTACCACTCAACTCTCAAAAATAACTTTCTAAAAGCTCAACCAAACAAAGCGAATATCATCCATGACGCGCGAGGAAATACTATAAGGCCCCCGCTATCAAAATCAGAAGCCAAAGTAAATAGCATTTACGACTACTTGTCAATTAGATATACTCAAATGACAAAAAGAGTCGATGAATCAATTAAAGCCAGCAAACAGCTTGTAATGCTACAGATATTGCACTCCATGTTATGGAGAGAAAAAAGGCCAATGCAAACACTCTGTATAACCCAACAACAGGAGGTTATAATGAGCATAAGCGAATCTTCCATACGGGATCAATGAAAAGTGACATATGTACACAGCACAAGAAGACATTAAGAAGACAAAGACAACGTGCAAAGAACCACTAGCAAGAACAAGTTGTGCCAAAAAAATTGTGCAGCATTCTGTTATACCCACTAGCAACGACATTAAGAAGACAACGTGCAAAGAACCTGCGTCTGAGAGCTGCTGTCAGTAGCAATGAATTCTTTTGGCAACATCATATGCCATCTAATAGAGCTTTATCCGATATTCAATGGTGCATCGACAGATGGGGCATAGTTGAAGGTCTTGCCCACAGTCACAGCAAGTCTGGAAAATAGACAATAAGCAACTCATGTGTGGATTCAACCTTTCTTTGGTAAGAAGGAATCTGGCAATAACATTCACTTTTTTTTTTCCCGGCGGATGATCTCTTTGGAGAATGTTTTCTATATTTCCTAGTGTTTGGCGCAACAGAAAATGGGTTGATTCGGCAAGAATGCATTTCTAGTTTTTTAATGGTGGTGGTGGAAAACAATTCGTTGGATTAGCACTACTACCACCACTACCACTCAACCACAACCCCCACAACCTAACCACCACCATCACTACACCAGCATTTTCCGGGTTGCAACCAAACACAAGAAACTATTTTTTATGAAAATATTATCCACAAAAAATACCCTCAGAAAATGTGCCTACACAAATGGAGCGTAAAAAACTGCTCTACCTGATGTCCACAGCCAAAAGCCATATTCTTTGGGTCAGTGAGGCATATCGGGCAAACCTATGAGTACATATGCACAAACAGGGGAAAAGAATGAGGGAATCATGCAAAAATAAAAGGTCTTGATACTATTGTACTACCGACGAGACATTTAGGATAGAATAAACTTACATGGCTGTCAGAAGAAGAACTTGTAGGTCGTGTTGTCCCACCAAACGCATCGTGCCTGTCAGAAATAGGTGCACTTGGGCGGGAACTGCTAGACTGTGAAGATTTTGGTCTTGCAAAAGAAGCCGAACCATAGTGAGGAGGAGGAAGAGGAACCCTGTCTATAGCCTTCCCTCTAGTTGCACTGATTGAACAATGTAAGACAGAATAAATAATTTGTCCATGGACCAAACCGTACACCCAAACAAAGAGAATATACAAAATGTTACCTACCCCAATATATTAAGCTCTAATGTTGCTTTATACTGAGAAGGTATTTCCATTAAGGCTGCAAGAGCAAATGCCGCTTCTTTCCTTGATCTATCCAGATTCTTCGACATAAGTTCTGTAAAATTTACAAACTGAAAAGGAAAAAACAACAATTTGGGATAATAAGACCAGAATGACAAGAACAAGACAGACTTCAAAATAATACAATACAGGTGAATTTTTCTCCTACGTGTATACTTGCCTGGAAATTATCAAACGCTCGGGCAGGAATATTGTCATCAAATTCCCTCATCATGTCCCATGGTCCATCTCCAACCCCAACTAAAATTATTGACAACGGGTATTCACTGCAAATGACAGAAAGCACATTTGGAAGTGTTTTCAAAGGAATTACCACCAAAAAAGGGTTATTGATTGAGTTACCTTGCTTTCACAATTGCCTCAACGGTTTTCTTTTCCTGCGGGCTTAACTGGTCATTTCCAGTATCAACACTTCTTGTGACCTATGACAACCCCCACTAATTAGTAAGATCTCGAGAGTCTGAAATATGATCAACAAAGCAAAACTTGAGAATCAAAACCAAGTCACTAATGTTGTAAGTTTAATGTTTTAATAAGCAGCGAAGTCATGTAGGCTTCTTTCAACATTTTCCACAAATAAATCAAGTACTACTTTCTACTTCCACCATAGAACACCTTCAGGCACATCAGGCCAAAGCATGAATGTGTGCAGTTTGCAAAATTTTCTGGGGCATTAGGCATTTCACGCAAAACTACCCTCGATAAAATATTGTCTTTAACTTCAAAGTCCGTAAGAGAGATACCTGTCCATCAGCTATTATGACTAAAACATGATACTGACCACCACTTTGTTCAACAATGGTGATAGCCATTTCAATAACAGGAGCAAATGATGTTGGCCCTGTCACAGACACACACCAAAATACCATAAGCTTCTGAATACAACTAGTATAAGAACAACAACAAAAACAAACGAATTGTATGAAACCTGCAAGTCGCAGCTGAGGGACCAATTCTCTATATCTTTCTAAAACTTCTTCAAATCCATTGCAAAACCTCTCATCTGGATAGAAACTGAAGACTTCCTGGTCATGCGTTGATGCTGCAATGATTTTATCACATATGGTCTCAATTATCTAGAGAATAATACTCAAAATGGGATGTTTGATGTTTTTCGATAGAAAGATACCATCTCCAAATCCGAAGCAAGGAATTAAGTTATCCTCATCAAACGAAGACAATGTCCTTCCAATAATTGATATTGCTTGTTCATAAGGATTAGTTTCATCCCCAATGTGATGCAGGCTTCTCCGGTGAAATGACCTGGCACCTATTACCAGCATCGACAAAAGTTGAGTACATATCAGTGCAGCAAACCAAAATAACTACTAACTCAGATGATACCAGACCTGTCCACTCATTACTCTTGGTGAAATCAATGCCGACAATAAGATTTGAAGACTCCAGGCCAGCACGTGCTAAAGCATCAGTAACCTGTACAAATGGCTAGGTTGTAATTTTCAAAAGAGGTTTTCATAAGGAATCACCTATGTACGGGGATAATTCCTAGTAAGTGACGACCACGTCTAGTTTTTAATAGCCACCTCACACAAGGATGATCAAAAGCCAATAAAAGTGTTTTCAAATTGCGAGGCGTTTAACCACACATAAGGTGAGGCAGAAGCGTTTCAAATTTTAGGGTAAATTTTATACGTAAGTGATATTTTTCCATTGCTATGGTTCAGATGCACACATATACCATATTGCCGTTACATCACAACAAAAACTTTTAATGTTACCTGTTCTAGGCTGCTGTAGTTGTCATCTATTTTTGAGTATTTCCTCTCAAGCTTCCTTTTTGAACCATAACTTTGAGGCGGAGTTGGCGGCACATAGGGTTGGCTTGGTTGAGTATATGATGGATACGGTTGGCTTGGTTGAGTATATGATGGATAATCCTGGTTACTCCATGTATTTGAACTTGATCCATATGATGAATACCGTCCTGTAGTTGCCCGTTTAGATATTTTGCCTCCCATGCCGTTTACAATTCACAGAGACTCTGCAACGTCTAACAACTGTGACTTCTTCTGTCTATAAGGTAAGATAATAACACAACTTAAAAGAAAGATAAGCAATTATAACATTCCTAACAGAGCAGATGAACTCAGTTTTGACAATAGTCGCAAGACTCACAACCAGATGGTATCAACTTAATTCAGCAAAATCTTGTCATGGTTAGAGCAAGAAATGAAAAAATAAAAAAAACAAAAAAAAAACCCTGCAACTGCTCTTTAATTCGGAATCCCATAATTGCAGAAGTCGAAGATGGGAAAAGGTAAACTCTGTACCTACCCAAGAATTTAAGCCTAGCAACATCATAAAAAACATTGCTTGTAAAAGAGAGCAAGTTCAACAAAAGTTACTACTTTGCTACCTGCAAAATATAATCCAACTTGGGGACTAATAAGAAGTACGTAGTATCACAATGGTTTCCAGAAGCTAGATAGTTCTAATATCAAAACTATTTTACAAATTTCACATATGAATTTTGGCAGGCATGATGACAGACAGGAACTGCTATCATTGCAGAATTGTGGAATTATTCATGAATTGCAGAAATAGATTATAAAGTAAAGAACTTTATGGAATTCATTAATGACACTGAACAATGGGCTCCAGGCGCTTTAACAAGAAAATCAGGATAGATACCGTACTTTTTATAGCAGTGGTGGTAGGATGAAAGGCTCTTTGTCAATCTTCACCCCAAAAGAAAGGGCTACAAGTGCAAGAGGTTCCCACTACTGCAGGTCAGGAGAAGGGTTGGAAATTGGAATTGTTGGATAGAGAGGTGGTTTCCTTGATTCGTAGCCCGTGACCACCAGGTCACACCGAGGCAACCTTACCGTTGTGTCATGGCTGCCTTAACAAATTCTTATTAGTTGTCAATGGTAGATTTGCCTACTTGGAAAATATGCCATCCTTTAACTTTGTTTTGTTTAATGTTTCAATGGAATTGTCAGTAACCCAGAAAATAAAAAGACAGAAAAAATGCGGGTACTGTCCGGTCAGCAACTGAAGCACTAATCTTGCCTTTGGAATCAGAAATCATAGCAATTCTTGACCCGTCAGGATCAGAAACCTAATTCCACAAAACAAATCATTCAATGCACAACACTGCTTCCCCCTATTCAACCCAGAAAGCACAATACGAAAATGACTTCAAAAACTGGGAGAACCACAATAATCCAATCATGCTAACCCAGCAAAATTTACCAGAAAATGTCTACTCAATTAAACTTGGCAAAAAGAAAAACAGTTACATTAAATATGAAGACTTGTTCTTACCCCGTGAAGCACGAGTCAGTCTCTGCAGAATTCGGGCGAGCGAGAGAGAGAGAGAGAGGGAGAGAGAGTAAAGGTAGGTGGAGACCGGAGAGACAAATCTATATCTAAATTTTCTTCTTGTTTGCGGTGGACAAGTGGGGGATGAGGGAGGCCCTGAGGGTAACGTTGGTATTGGGCATTAAACAGGGTGCTGCTGTTAAAAGTAGATTTGCCGCTCTGGTCTGGTCTGGTCTGGTGAAGGCTGCTTCCTACGAAGTTTCTATCGATAAATTCTAAACTAATGTTAACGTCCTTTGCCAGACTATTGACCCCCAGAGTCTTCGTATATGATGATTGATGAGAATATAAAGCGGGTAGTTACTGAGTACTCCCGAAGTATTATGTGGTATTCTTTACAAATAAAAGATTGTCACTATATAATGTTTGTCACTTTTTGTATCCTAATTTCTTAACAAAAATATTAGATAATGTCTCTACAACATAATTTGTCGTTACGTAAATGATTGGTAGTATTCCCTTTATCCCAATTTAAGTGTTCACTACGGTTCTGCATGTTATTTTCAATTGTTTATATCTCTCAATGTGTATTACTAAAAATATGTAATATAGATATTGTTTGATAGATCTCAAATTATTTTTATAAGACAATAATTTTAAAAATATAAAACATAATATATGTTGAGAGATATAAACCATTGAAAATAATACACAAAACCATATTGGACGCTTAAATAATTGGGATGGGTGGAGCAACATGTAAGCAACATTACATGGTTCTCTGGAAACGAGGCATGTATTCACACTGTGTTCCTCCTGTTTTGTTTTTGTTTTTTATTTAATGTTTTGTTTACTCTTAGGGAGATCAAATTCACACGAAGGGTTTGATGCACGTAAAGAAGAGAAGGGAAAATAAAATTTCATTTCCCGAGTAATAAAAACAATTGAGTAGTAAAGTTGGGCTATGGGTTTAGGTTAGGTTTTAAAGAGAGTAAATATCTACTCTACGCACCCAGGATTTGCTCCAATGATTGTGGTTCAGGCGAATGTCTAGATTATGGAAGTACTCCGGTAAGTACCTTACAGTAAGTGGAGGGAGCTGTGACTGGTGTGACCGCACTAGCTCTTCCGGAAAGTTGGGTTGTGCAGTTGGGTCCATTTAGTGCCCTGGTTGTAAGGTTGTTGCTCCGTTACCAAAAAAAAAAATTCTACTGTGACGTATCATGTTAATCGCAATGTAATGGGAAATTTTCAACATATCAAATTTTTTTTTTTCATTATACTATGAGATTTAGTTGCCCCATCTATACTGATACGTATCTCGCTGTCGTAGTTTAAATCCAGAATTAAGAGAACAAATAGTGATGCTAGCCTACCTTTCAACTTTTAGAAACTCGTTTATTAGATTGCTACTACTTGTTGCCAAACAATTCAGTTCCGTCACTAAAATCTATGAATCAAAAGAACGTATATAGTTAGACCTTCAAGAAGTGACCATGGTAACATAGTAACAGCAACAATACGTTGACCTAGTGGTAAAGACCTGTGTCCTAAGGTCCTGCTTCTCCTCCTAAGGTCTCGATCAATGTGTTATCAAATTTTTCTGAGGTTAATTCATACAGAATTTTGCTTTAATTTTAACTAGGACAACTGTCAGTGAGCAGTAAGAATGGTCTCTCAAAATTAATCGAGATACTCATAATCTGGCCTAGAAAAATTACAACGAAGAATGTATACAACAATAACGACTTACACATATCCTACCCTGATTGAGAAAAAGTCTCGAAGAATCTCAGAGACAAATTAGGGTTGTCGGCTGCGAGAGGAGACGACTTTGAGCGTCAACCAAAGAAACAAAGCCCATGTCATTTTCATATACGTGACCTTTGTGGATAGTAGTGGGTAAACATCAAAACCGGCTGGTCAATTTTTTGGTTCCTCTTTCTGAAAGCTTTTTCTTGCAAAATGAAGAGGTGATGTAGATGTACGATTATAGGTGTAGGCGCACACGTAAACACATATACGCACAACATTTTTTTTTTTAAATGTCATTGTATTCCAAAGAAACCAGCTCAAGATATATCATTGGATATGATGGAAACTAAAGCGGGCGGAATACAACCCGAAAAACTCAAAAAGTTCCTCTCCCTACCGTGAGAAGCAATCCAGTGCGCAGCACTGTTACATCTCCTACCACACCAAACAAAGGACCACCTTTTTTGATATAGCCCATTATCTGATGTCATCATATACTCACAACATGATCATCATCCAGAGGATTTTTTAGGGCTCCAAACAAATTTGCAACATGGGACTCTCAACAAATACTAGTTAAAAGAGAATATTTCACAAGATAAAAACTAATTCAAATAAGTCAAATTACAAAAACTTTGGAATAACCTATTTAATAATAAGGCCCTGCTTGGGATAAAATTTTGTAATCTGGTAGTGAATGTTTTCGAAAAAGTTTTACTTTATGGAAAAGTGAAGAAAAAGACAGGGACTAAATTACTATTAAAAAAAGATGCACTAAAAGCAAGCCAAACCTACCAAAGACGTATTCCGCTTGACCAAAAAAAAAAAAAAACCTACCAAAGACCAACTTGGCAAAAAACAGGAAAAAAAAAGACTCTATCAAAGACCAAAAAGGGTAGGCTAGCCAAACAAAATGTTAAGAGTTAAGTTAGTCGGTAAAACGTATCAGGATTGTTTGTTTGTCACGATATGAGTATCATATTAAGTGAAAAGTATTATTGCTAAAATTTTTACTCAGTAAAAAACTTGTACTACGTGTAGGGTACAAGACTTTTTATATTATAGGAGATCACATATCTGTATCGGATGATCGGATATAGAAGTGCATAAATTGTGAGATATAATATTATAAGCTGGGATATAGTAATTAATCTCATCACTATCAGTATGACGAAAATAAGTATGTCTCTCGAAAGACAACACTACGAGCTTGATTAAGTACAAACACCAAACTGTATCAATCTATCTGGAAAAATACTAAAATTAACAAGGGCCCTAGGTTTTGGCAAATTTTTGAGAGCTCAAAGATGGCCGGTTTCTTGGCTTTCCCTCAAGACCGGGCCTGCATTTGAGCGTATAGCTTCACAAATTCGCTCATTTAGCACGAAATTGCAATCAAACACAGATGGTTACTCAAATTATTGCGCGCAGACGCAGGAAGTAAAAGTTACAGTACTTAAATTTTACCTTTGGTTATGCTAAACTACCTTTGGACTCCCTTGAGATAATCTGAGAGGGCACCTCGTGATCGCATACGGAGTTGTACACTTTTAAAGTTGGATTACCGACTGCTCTCCTTCTAGAGCCAAGATTAGATTAACACTCTTAACTTTGAGGCAAGATTAATTAAATTGATCAAATTAATTAAGTCGCATCAAAATATTTAATTAGCTGCATAGAGAGTTTGAACCCATTAGAAACTCTGTTTAGGATTAAGCTGCTTTAAACAAGATATTGTCGATCTCTATCCATCTATCTATATATAATAGTATGTATATCTATCCATCGACCAATAAATATTCTAAACCTTTTAGCCAATGGTGAAGGTTACCATCAGCCTCGTATTGAAATTTGGATAACACAATTTCATTTGTTTTTTGTTTTTATCCCGCCTCGGCTAATCCTATAGGAACAATGCTATCGTCCACCGGTGGGGGCTCCATTAAAGCCGGGGCAAAGTTTTGTACCAAACTGACCCAAAAGAAATTGATAGGACTTGAGAGGTTTCAAAGCAAAGTGAAAAACCACCGGGCGAATCCATCGGGATTAACAGTTTTATTTATGGTGAAATTACACGAACACCCCCTCATCTATCTGATTTGGACACGGACACCCCATAATCTTTAAAAACGTCCATACACACCCTCTCATCTACTGAAAAGGAAAAAAACATCAACGCCGTTAACAGAATGAGCGAAAATGTCAAATATACCCTTTGTTATGAAATGGAGTAACAAGCATATGTCACACTTCACTCAATCAGAAATTTCTCTCCATCCTACTCGATCGTGGCGCCTCTGTCTCTCTTCCACTCCCTCTTCAACTTGCATTGTAGATCATGGCTAACCCTAGATCGTGAAGAAAACCTAAGTTTCGAAGAACATCGAATCATGTACACTGTAGAAAAGCTGTAGATTGTGACCAACCATAGATCGTGGCAAACCCTACTTTGGAAGGTATGTTTTATATGTAAAAAAATCTTAGATTTTCTTATTAAATGGTGCAAATGTAGATGTATATGTTCATATTATATGATATATGAATACATTAGGGTTTTTATTTGGGAATAGTATGGTTTTTTGAAAGATGTTGTACAATGGTGTCGATAACCTTTAAAAATTGGGACTTTTGTTGTTTTGCATTTGCTTGTCATCCATCTTGTATTTGAAGTCCTCAAGGGGGCTTTTTCTCCACAACGGCAGTAGGAATCAATTCAATTTTGGGTTTGGTTGGAGTTGTAGCTCTGACTGAGAGAGAGAGAGAGAGTGAGTGAGAGTGAGAGAGGGAATCTCCAATATAGAGTGAGAGAGAAAATCTCTGATATAAAGTGAGAATGAGGAATGAGATATGAAAGGCAACTGGGTATATGTTGGAGGAGAGTTAGGGACAAAGAAATTACCCTTAAAGTGTACATGAACGGCTCAGATTCACTGTGCAGTGCATCTGAGTCGTTCATATACACTTTAAGGGTATTTTCTTTGCATATTTTCTTTGCACCTAGCATTTCTTCTCTATATGTTGTCGTTAAAGGGCATTTTTGTCTAAAATTTAGCAAAAGTATTGACATGTGCCTTGCAACAAATGGTACTCAAACGGAAGGGTGCTCCTTGGGTAACGATAGAAGATGAGGGTGTGTGTATAAACGTTTTTAAAGGTTAGGGGGTGTCCGTGTTCAAACCGAATAGATGAGAGGGTGTTTGTGTAATTTCACCTTTATTTATTTGTTGACTAATTCACCGACAAATCTTACAGTTCACTAATGTGTGTTATTTTTGGCAATAGGCCACATATAGGATTTTTTTTTTTTTTTTATTACTTAGTTGTTAGGACCAGTTTATGCGTGAGGGGGTTATGAATCCGATTGGTCTAACTCCATAGAAAATCTAGAACCAAATCATAGTTCATGGTTCCCATAATTTTGAGAATCTAATTGCGCGACCTGAGAAATTTATGGAATCAAAGCAATCTAAACCATGCAACTACATTCCGTATTTGTTAAACGGTTCCACATCTGTACAGGAGATTAGAAAATTATAACTTGTTTTTATATTTAATCAATTCACTAAGTATATTGACAATCATGAATCAACAAAAGTCACTATTTATCAAAAATCCATCTAAGTCACGATTTTATGATAAGTTTCTAAATAAACATAACCACTAACAAATAATACTCCACCAATTACCTAGATAGTTAATTGACTACTTATTATTTGTGACAAATGTATCTATTTTCTCTAGGGGATATTCCGATTCTACTATCATCAATTATACAAATGGTTCCAACCAATTTCGAACCACAAGTGCAAGCATAAAACCTCGAACCGATCCATCTTAAACCTCAGTAGTTAATTCAATGTCTCTAGTTTTCATTCTCATTCGCTGTTGGGAGCAGTTTATATAGGGTAGAGAACGCTTGAATGAATGAAAAATTAGAAATTGAATCAACTGCTTACACATGTTCTAATTGAACTTATTTTTTTGTAAGGCCACTCAAAAATTTAGTTCAAAATTAATTAACGACTTGGATTATTCATGTGAGACCCAAAAGTGGGTCTTGCATGGCATCTGTATAATATCGGTACTACCCAAATCGGCACCCCTAGCATTTTGGTAATTATTTCCCCGCTGTGCTATCCACACCAATTTCTGTGCACGGATAGTGCATAGATTTTAATGTGGGGCCTAATAAGGATCTCATACAAATAATCCGAGCCGTTCATTAAATGTAAAATATTTTTCGAGGCTCCATAGGAAAAATCAGCTCAATCTGATACTTATAGAGGCTCGATCCAATTGCCTAACTTTTCATTCGAATTTCAGAATAATGAAAAGTTAGATGATTGGATCGAACATCTATAGATGTCGGATTGAGCTAATTTTTGGGCGGGGCCTTTGAAAAAATATTTTACATTTAATGAACAGTTCGGATCGTTTGTGTGGGACCCATAATGGGCGACACATAATGATTTGTGCATGAATAGTCTGTGTGAACAGACTTTATGATTATACCCTAAGTACTGTAGAAGTTTTTCTTTCCTCACAATCGGTAATATTCCAACAAATCCCTCTAGTTTAACAAATTTGCAGGCTGGAACCCGTTTTTAATTCTTATATTACTCACGTACTTCATTACTATCATCTTTTTTTTTTTTACTATCATCTATTTCACTCATGCAATTACCTTTTTTTTTTGAAACGGATGCAATTACCTATCTTATCAGATCCTAACATCAGTTTGTGATAGCCCCATCGCATAATCTGATCATGGCCAATTATTTCTTCTTCTTCTTCTTCTTCTTCTTCCCTGTTCGGGAGATTTTGATCAATGACTCTGATATTTCAGAGCCTAAAGTGAAGATTAAAGGTGGGGTTCTTTTTGTTGGACTATCACAAGGGGTACCAAAATAAGAAGGGTCCCTAAAATTTGTAAATGTACAATTGCACCACAGGCTTTAACTCATATCTAGCTCTGAATTGAATTCCACAATCACGTGATCTAGACTTTTTAGTGTCTCATCTCTAATTTTCTACAAAAAGCAACATAAATAATCCCCATTCCTTATCAATTAGCTTTCATTGAGTGTTAATTAACAATTGTTTAGAATCTTCGACTACACGAAATGGCACAATTAAGTCCTAAGTTACTACTGTAAATAAAAAATACAAAACAAATCTTATGCACAACAAATAATGCTTACATAAAGTCCAGTCTAATCGCTTAAAGAAGTTTGAGTGGCCCATTTGGTGGACAACTTTACCATGGAATATCAATAATTAGATGGTGATAAGCATTAGGGACCTACGTGAATTTATAGGCCGAGCGGCTTATTTTTTTGTCCTTATTCAAAAACATTTCGCATTTGTTAATTTTTCGTCAATTTTTTTGGGAATTATTGCTTCATCATGATGAAAGGAATCTAAAAAGTAAAAAATTACGATCGAAACGTAAATTTCTTTAATAAAGACAAAAATAAGCCAGTAAACCAATTTTTTAGTCTTTATTAAAAAAAAATGGATTTCGATCGTAATTTTTTTACTTTTTAGATTCCTCTTGTCATGAAGAAGTAATAATCCCCAAAAAATTGACAAAAAAATTAAAAAATGCCAAAAAATTTTGAATAAAGATAAAAAATAAGCCAAGTGACTTATTTAACCGAACGGCTTACATGATAAGTGCATAAATGTACCCATTTACGGCTCCTAAGTTATACTACTTGTATTTATACTCAAATTTGGCACCAATTGATGGGCCGCCCAGTTTGTCTAGTTCTTGTTTCAAGTGAGTCGAAGTCCCAGTGGGGTGCGCCAAAAAATTTCTGCTATTTGTAGGGCCATTTATTTTAAAGTCAAATGGGCTTAAGAAATGGAGTAACCCCGTTCTATTAAGGCTCTTATTTTTTAAGTCCTTATTTTTTGTTTCACGATATAGATTATTCTCTTACAATACAATATTTTAAATTCAAAAAATAAGTACATGGTGGACTGTTAGGTCTTTAAATTTTGGTAATTGGTTGCTGACGATTTGTTGGCCCAAAAGATGTGGGAGTTCTGGGGAAAATGACCGCTCATGACGTGTTTTGATAATTAATATCTGTCAATGACATGCTGAGAATATTTGTTAATGCTGAAAATGTCATTGACGGTTATTAATTATCAGAATTCATCCTTAGCCGTCATTTTTCCAAAAAAAATATCCAAAGGCCCATTTGAATGAGTCGAATGGCCCGTGACCCATGTTATCGACTAAAAAACTGGTCAATTTTTGGTCCATCTTTCAAAAGCTTTTCTTGTAATGAAGAGAAGAGATGATGTAGATGTATGATATATGCATAGACGCACACGTAAATACACATGCAGAACGTGATCGTCTAGACAGGATTTTCGAGCTCCAAAGAAAATTTCTAAGATGGGAACCTCAAACAATTATTTATTTATTTATTTAAATAGAACTAATTCAAACACGTTTAAGTATACAAAAAATTTAGAATGTTGAATTAGAAAACATCAAAATGGTAGGGAATGCGTTGGAAAAGTTTACTTTCTCGAAAAGTGAAGAAAAAGACATTGAACAAATTATAAAAAAAGATATACCGAAAGCAAGCACGGTACTACTGCATGGAAACAAAAGAGAATTGCCAAGAACCTAATTTTCTTGCTAAAGACCCTCCAAACTTGCTTACACTGTCACCACTCGAAATGGGATCACATCTTTATAAAGCTTTATGATATCCTCACAGCCTGGAAAAGAACGATTGGGCTTGTAGAGACGACTATGAATTAGAACCTTCTGATATCTTTAGGTGGTCTGAAGTGGAGAGGATGAGTTTCAGGGGTGGCATTTTCATCCTCTTTCCACATCTTTATTGTCTTGTCGGCTTCGCAAGTGACTAGTCTTGTACCGGTAACATCGTAAGAGCAGGCATAGATACCGGCTTCACTGTCCAGCGAGCCGGGCTGTGCAATTGTTTGGGATTGCTGGAAATTATGACCACTCTTCCAATCCCAAAACCATAAACTTCCATTGTCACCTCCTGTGACCATTACACCGTTTTCATTGACTGCCATTGCATTGATGATGGTTTTTTGCTGAGAGAGCATGTTGTGCATAAATTCTCCTTTCGGAAGGTCGAATTTTTTTATATTGTTAGCCAACGCAGATGCAAAACAGTTCTCTGTAGGATGTAGAGCCATTGCTCGCACAGATTTTTAATGGTTCGTGAGAGTTGGCATTGTTTTATCATGCGATTCATGTCTACGGTCCCAAAACTTTATCTTCGCATCATGAGAGCCAGTTATAACTTGTGGACCCGTAGGTCGAATAAAAACTGAGCAAACTGTATTCTTATGCCCAAACAATGCAAGACACTGCATATTGGTACGGATATCCCAGACCCGACAGACAGAATCGCGACCATCTGTGAGTAGAATGTCCCTAGTCGGATGAAAAGCCATGCAATACACTCCACTTTGATGACCAGGGTAAGACCGGATAACCCTGTTCTGCTCTAGGTCCCAGCGTTTAACTTGTTCGTCATCACCAGCAGAGAACATATATGGGTGTTTATTGCTGACGGCAAGGCCTCGTACTTGTCCAATGTGCCCAGTTAGTGTGAGCTTTAGCCTTTCGGTTGCCACATCCCAAATCTTTATTGTACGATCTGCAGAGCCAGTACAGAACCACTTATTACTTGGATCAAATGCAATAGATCTCACCCATCCCAAATGGCCACTAATCACCCTGTAGTTTTTCCATGGTGCATGCCAAACAGGACGTAGCCATTTGCTTGGAGTTCTTTCCATAATGGCTGACATTGAGAAATTCCACTCAGATGAACCAGAAGCAGAAACAATGGCACTGCTTTCCCCAGAAAGATCACCATCAAGTCCCTTTGTTTGCACAGTCGGACCAACAAATAAATCAGTTTGAGCTCCTCCATTCGGTGGATCCTTGGAATTTTCGGGACCTGCAAGAGCTAAAGCATTCGAAGGAGCAAATCCTTCTTGGGATTGATCTTGACTACCCGACTTTGCATGAGTCAGAGGCTGACTGCTTGTGCTCTTTTATCCCTCCATACTCGGCATTAAACTTCTGGCTCATCCTTATCTTCTTACCATCGGGGTCGGGAAGGGGGAATTGGGCATGGAGATCAGCAGAGAAGAGATCGAGAGCGCACTTCATCTTGAGCGATTGTGGCTCCACCGGTTCCATCGCCACCATTGGCCCTGTCATATCCTCTCTCTCTTCTTCGCCTTCTCGCCGAAGAGTCTTCAAAGACTACTGCTACATCTACAATATGCGTGCACTGAACTTCTGGTTCCTGGTTGAAAGAAAAAGAAGAAAAAAAGGGTTTAGGGCTTTCTTGAAGCAGTGGGAACTTTGCTTTGGTTTTGATTTGTGGCTAACTGACAATTAGGGAAAAGCAAGTAAGGAAATGACTTCGGTATCTCCGGTCATTTTGAGGACACCGTAACTTTTGGTATAACAAAATCATTATGAGTATAATCAAAACCCATTACAAGCATAACAGAATCATAACAAGACATAACCAAAACCATAGTAAGACATAACTTATTTGTTATGCCTTGGTTGGATTTAGTTATGCCTTGGTTGATTTTTTGGATATTTCTTGGTTATGCCTTCTTTAGGTTCTGTTATGCTTGTAATTGATTTTAGTTATGCTCATAATGGTAAAATTATGCCAAAAATTACGGTGTTCTCAAAATGACCGGGGATACCATAACATCATCCAGTAAGGGAAAAATAAGTACGTTGAGAAGCTAGGTCATGAACTTTCATCTATGGGAATGACTTTAGTGTCCCCGGTCATTTTGGGGACACGGTAACTTTTGGCATAACAAAATCATTATGAGCATAACTAAAACCATTATGAGCATAACTAAAATCATTATGAGCATAACAGAACCATAGCAAGACATAACTTATTTGTTATGCCTTGGTTGGGTTTTGTTATGCCTTAGTTGGTTTTTTGGATATTTCTTAGTTATGCCTTATTTGGGTTCTGTTCTGCTTGTAATGGGCTTTAATTTTGCTCATAATTGTGAAGTTATGTCAAAAATTACGGTGTCCCCAAAATGACTGGGGATACCAAAGTCATTCCCTCATCTATATAATAAAAGAGAAGGGTCTTTGAAAATATTCCTAAAGAATATTTCTTTTTAGTGGTTCAGATTTCTCTCTCATACAAGTTTTATCTACTCATACAAACAAATCCAACGGTCTATAGATATCAATGGCATCTTTGTAAATAACTTACATTGTTTGGACAAATTACAACTTTCCACAATAAGCTGACATCGCATTAATGAAGCTATATCAAGCGGCAGATTTCCAGATCAAAAAAAAAAAATAGAGCTACAGAATTTTTTTCCGCTCCAAACGGCAGATTGACACCCACTACGATTCACTCTGATTTTTCATCTTGGTAACTTAATTCATTGATCTCTTAGCATTGTGGTTGATTTGGGTTTTTTTTTTGAACTGTATTTTAAGGTTTTGTTGATTTGGTTTTGTTTTTTTTTTTTTTTTGAATTGTATTTGGTTTTGTTTGGTTGGTTCATAATTGCAAGGAGGGAGTTGGTTGGTTGATCGGGGCAAGCGTCATTCATTACTTGCACTATACAATCCCACCAGGCAAGAAATTTTTTTCCCACTGGCCAACCAAGAAACAATGATTATTGTGTTCCACTGGCCAAAACTTTTTTTGATATTCGATCCCATATATTCAGCTTATTGTGTTCTTTTGTCATGATCATCCAGAGTTGTTCTCCCTTTATGACCTTTTTTAAATTTTATTATTTATATACCTTCAACACACGTGTGGACACACTCTTCTCCATAAGGTAGGCAGTGAGGTTTGAAGTGGGTTAAATTGTTAAATGGTATTAGAAATTTTTTTACCTGGTATTTATTGGAATTCCATAAGCAAATTGATAGTTCTTTGTAGCTAATTTAAATATATAGTTAGGGGAGTGTCATAAGCACATGTAATTTTCTTTCGTGCCACTAAAAAGATGATCACATACTACACACAAATATTCGAGCCATTAGCTAGCAAGTACCGTAGGTACGGACAATTTCAATCGAGGTGCGTAGTGCCGTAGGCACGGACAAGAACTAGCACTTGTATAATTAAACATTGTTATGCCTTTATATAGACTACAAAACTTGACCACCAAAAATCCTAAATAAAATAGGAAAACACACATACCAAGGAAACTTAGACTAATAAATGGCCTAGGGAAAACAGGAAACATAATAATACAACCAAAAAAACTATGGTAACATAATATTTCACAACTACCAAAGACCAAAGAGGTTATGATAGCCAAATAGAAAATTAGAGTTAAGTTACTCGAGTAAAACGTACTAAGAAGGGCCCGTTTATTTGATCGTATTAATATTGGATTAGACACTCAAGAATATAAGCGCAATATTGTGAGATCATCATATAGGTATTAACTAACGGGCAATGATAATGGCACGACAGGCTATGTTAGAGCCACGATAAATAGTATTGGCTGACGTTTATACCCTTCTAGTCTGGGACTTTCCTCCCATTCTGCTGATGCTCCACTTTCTCTCTCCTCTAATTCTCAATTCTTGCAAAGCAAACCCACTGTTCTAGGTCTTCCCATCGATTCTCACTTCTCTCCCTATTCCTATGCAATATTTCTAGCCCTTCCAAACCCACTGTTCTAGGTCTTCCCATCGATTCTCACTTCTCTCTCTCTTCCTATGCAATATTTGTAGCCCTTACAATGAAAATCATAACCTTCCCTCAATAGCAGTTATAGCAAATAGAAGATAAAGTGGAGAAAAACAGAATGCAACCTCGTTTTCGCCATCTTCTCTCTGTTCTCTCACTCAATGTTTTAAATGATTTTGCAAGATTTTTCATTATAGATACATGTATGTCACTTACATGTTTAAAGAGAGAAAAAGCTTGAATGATTGATGAGTGCAAGGAAGATTCGACTTGATTGCAAGACAACGGCGATTACCGTTAATCCGTTTCCATTGACCACGAAAGGAGTCTTTCACGGTTCTCATCAGCATTAAAGAAGGTCTTGACGAGAAGTAAATCGGTTAAGGAACGAGCAGAAAAGCTAGGACGTCGAATGAATCAATTGAGGGCAAAATCAGTGGCGTAGCCAGAAAATCGCACCAATGGGGGCATAATTCATACACGCGACTTTATTGTGAAAAACAGAAAATTATCTATCTCCTTTTTACGATTTAACATGCCTTGATTTTTCTTTTGCACTATTTATTCAAGACTTATTTCTATTTAAAAAGTTTTTAACTATTAGATAATATTAAAATAACAAGGAAAAAAAATAAAAATATCATATCTTGCAGATAAATTTATAAGTTCCCTAGTGGTCTAAATGAATCATCTTCAAATACAAAAGAGAGAAGTCTTATTAAAAGATTTAAGAAGAAAAATAAAGAAATAAGAGAAAGGGCGAAAATGAGCGTCGCTTGATTTGCATTTTCTGATAAGACAATAATCCATACTTATAATTTCTTGAACATGTGATGGTTTGGAGGCGAATGTTCAGTGAATGGATGCTTCTTTATGAGTAATTTAGTTATTTAGTTATTAAGGGACCTTACTAGGTTGTGCTCCAATACCCTTCTCCATCATATATTTATATTGGATTCATAGTATTTATTCTTGAGTCTCACACGAATATGTGTTGGAAAAGAACATATTGAGATACCATCTGGTGATACCCTCAATGATTTTTCTTTTTTCGAACGTGATACACTAAAACTTCTAAGGTTTTTTTTTTACAAATGGAAAAAAAAAAAAAAAAAAACAAATCCATCAATTGGGAGCCTGTGCCCCACTGGGCCTCATATGCCTCCACCACTGGGCAAAACTGAGTGACAAATTCCGTTGAGAGAGCAGAAAAGTTCCGTCCAATGAATTAATTGAGGGCAAAATTGTAAGACAACAAAAAAGAGTCGTGGCTGAAACAAAAAGATTCGTGGCTTTAGGGCCAACCTTAACTAATATCATCATATTGATTATGATGAAAATAAATATCAAACCTTCCTTAACTACTAGTTCCATCAAACGAATAGGCCCGTTCAAGCCAAGACATGGTCTCACGAAAAACAACATGCGAACTTGTTTAACTACAAACCCAATCTAAATTACAATCCATTTGCAACAATATCAAACAAGGGCCCTAAGTTCCGGCAAAATTTTGGGGGCCCAAAGACAGCGCCTTGTTGGCTTCCTCTCAGGGTCCGGACTGGATGCAGGGACTGTGCTATGCGCCAAAACGACGTTGTCTTGACGTTGTGTTGATGCCCAGCTTTCAGCCAACAAGGGTTCCGTTCGGTGGGTTTTTTCCTCCCGTTTCAGTTATTGGGAGACGCCAAAACAGAGAATTCCAAATTGCAAAGTGAACTGAAATTTGTCCTAATCTTCTTTAAATACCAAATGTATTCCACTGGGGCACATTTCAAAACAAAACAATTTGTAATGTAGCGACTAAAATTTGTCAACTGGGCAACAAAACAATTTCAACTGGGCAACCAAAGTTTTAATCCTCCACATAACCTCGCAACCAAAACAATTTCGCACACTACCTCGCCCAAAAAGTATTCCAAAAAGGAATTTCAAACCAAAGTTTTTTTTTTTAATCGGATATGAGTATAATTTCTTAATCTATCAACAACGTTTTAATCTAGAATAAAAAAAAGCAATCAAATACACCGTCAATCAAAAGTTCTAATGTTAATATAATGGACTATTTCGTTAAATTGTCCAACGCTAGTTCTGATTCAAGATTAAATTAACGAGTTTGGTAAACTTGATGCCACTGAAATTTGTACTAATCTACTCTAACAGTTAGATACAAATAAAAAAACAGAAGGAGGAACGGTTTTGGCATATCAACGATGGAGAAGGAGGAACGGTTTTGGCATATCAACGATGGAGAAGGAGGAACGGTTTTGGAGACCTTCGGTGGTGGAGGATCGTTCAGAGGTAGAAGGAATCGAAGATGGAGAAGCATCAGGAGTCCATGAGGGAGAAGGAGGAACGGTTTTGACGGGAGGAGCAGGAGTGGATGAGGGATTAGGGAGAGATGGTTAGGGTTTTTCTACCGATTAAAAGTACACAGTCGTTTTGGCCTCCCCCAATATATGAAGAGAGAAACTTATTTTACGGAGTCGCTGCAAACAATCTATTTACGGAATCGTGCAATTTCAGTTGTCCGTTTCGGTAATCAATGATCTGGATTTAAAAAATCAATTCGCAAACTGTAGTTGGTAAGGTACAAAGCTATCGGAAATACAAGAGGAAAGAAATAGATAAAACAACCACAAGAAATCACAAACTGTAGTTGGTAAGGTACCAAGCTATCGGAAATTTCTCTCACAATATTTCCCAATATGAATCTACCAAGCACTGACGAAGTACACCCCAAATATTGAAATTTTCATGCAAAGACTCCCACATCTTCTTTGCGCTCTAAAACGATACAAACGATTCGAAAACCAAAAATGTCCCTTTAATGTCTTTCCTGCCCTTAACCTTTTTACCTGCTTTCCATTTGAAATCTTCCCCAATTCCTTGTGTGGCTCCACCCCTCGAAATGATTTCTTCCGGCCGGGTATCAGTATCATTGTTCTTGTCATCGTCCTTTAAAACAACATCACTCAAACTAAGTTGTCCTTCCTCACAATCAGAAATATTCAAATAAATCCCCTTGAGTTTAACAAATTTGCAGGCCAGAACCCATTTTTACTTCTTATATCGCTTACATATTTCATTATCATCTATTTTACTCATGCAGTTACCTGTGTTCTCAGATCCTAACATGAGCTTTGTGATAGCCTCATCTCATAATCTGATCATGGCCACTTCTTCTTCTTCTTCCTCGGCAAAAGATTTATTAATCTTTGTAAATGATTACAAAGATTAAATGAACAAAGGACACATTGACAAATGCTATCCGAGACCAAAATAATAAGGAAGGCAAAACACTAACCAAAACAACAAGGCTAGAGAAAGGGAAAACACCAAAAACACCTCGAATCCCAACACCAAACACCTCCGAAACCCTGAAACCCAACGTAAATAAATCCTCTGCAGGAGCAAACAAACCAAGCCAGAATGCGCGCAACTCAACAACCTTCATGTGGGCCTATCTTCACGTTTTGGGAGAATTTGATTCCAAAACGTGAAGATATTCTTTTGCTTGTTTGGGAGAAATTGAGTCCATCTTAGTCACGTGGAAATTATAAAGAAATTTGAATGGTCCATTTCGTGACAACTTTATCATGGAATCCCAATAATTACACTGCAAAATATTTGTGTTATTTCATTAATGTTTAAAGTCAATTACGATCCGTATTTTACTTTAAATTAGAACTTGTTTTCCTATACAGTAGATAGTCGATGTTTTGTTTTTGAAATCCATGTGGATTAATCTTTAGGGTGTGTTCCACTAACTAATTAAATACTTATTTTTTGAAATAAAGGTGATGTATTATGAGAGAATGACATATCTACTAAAACGAAAAATAAGTACTTAAAACTAAAAACATTAACAGAACGGGATCCAATTGATTTCTTTTAGGTTTAATTTTGAGGTACATTCAAATGTTAGAACTTTTTTTATTTTTTCACTTCAATTTGTATTACAAATCATATATGTATAAATTAACAAATATAAAAAGTCAAAACCGAAGCAGCACCGATATATATATTTCGGTACTGATATTTACCGTTCCAGTTAAAAAAAAATGGTACATTAACTGGTACGAGATTGATATATAACTTTAGTTAACAGAGTCGTTACTACAATTTGCCACGGATGGGTTATGACGCATATACTATGCGACCACTTCTTTATGACGAGGTAATACGGTAATACCTGTCGCAAATATTAATCTTTTTTCCTTGGGCCCATTTACCATCACAAATAAGGGAAAATGACGGCCAAGAGGTAATACGGTAATACCTGTCGCAAATATTAATCTTTTTTCCTTGGGCCCATTTACCATCACAAATAAGGGAAAATGACGGCCAATGACGTGTTTTGATAATTAATACCCTCCAAAGACATTTTCAGCATTAACAAATGTTCTTAGTTTGTCTTTGACGAGTATTATTTATCAAAATATGTCCTGAGCTGTCATTTGCCCCCGCAAATAATGACCTTGTGCATCAGGGCTGGGCCCATTTACCATCGCAAATAATGACCTTATGCATCAGGATTTTGTCATATAGGGAATGGGTTTGTTTGCACACAAAAAAGTTGTGAAAATTTAGCACACTGACTACAAGAAAATGTGGCTTTATTGGCACTTAACAAATTCCAGAAAAAGTGGTAAAAAATGCTGCTAATAGTTTTATCGGCATTAGTGCCACATTTACCTAAAAATGCCGTCTAGAAAATGTCGGTAATGCCAAAAAGCCTGCAAAGATGGAACAAATGCCAGTAAAGGTATGATGTTTTTAGCGGCATGTTTACAAATGTTGGTAATAGTGCCATGTATCACCCACGTGTGCGTAACGTGGATGCCACGTTAATATTTATGGTTGTGTTGTGGCCCGGAATCGAACCCCCGACCTCTTGGAAAAGAGTCCAACACTTAACCGTTGGGCTATTATGAGTTTTATGTTAGAATGAGATTTTTTTTATAGTATATAAAACCTTTGTCGGCGTTTTGTAGTTACTGCCCATAATAGTACTATTCCCGGCATTTGTTTTGCTGGCGTTTAACAAATGCCACTTAAGGTTTCTATTACCAGCATTTGTACAAAAAATGCCGGTAATAGTAACCTTTAGTGCCATTTGTTAAACGCTGGTAAAACAAATGCTGGGAATAACACTATTACCGATGTTTGTGATAAATGTCGGTTATAGTACCCTTTAACAGCATTTCTCTGATTGTCGGTAATATAAATGCTTGTAAAGCCACATTTTCTTGTAGTGGCTCTCTCACACATTTATTGAGTATATATAGTTGAAATATGTAAGAATATCAATGTAATTTACAAAATTGAGTGGGGCCCGTGCCCCTGCCTCAATCTACCCCTTCGTGTGAGTGAGAGCATGAAAAAACATCTCTTAAAAATATACAAAAAAGTACTAAAATACTTCAAAGCGAATATTAAGAGCGTAAGCCCAGAGCAATAATTAGGCTCCGTTCCAGAACACTTTCTTAAAAAATAAGTATTTATTTCACATTTTCAAACTCAAAAATAATATAAATGAAAAATTATTTTTCAATTTTTTTTCCACCGTATAAAAGATCTCAATGAGATCTATTAAACAAGATCTATATTGATAGAAAAATTATTTACGTAAATACATGATTTTTGAGCTTGAAATCACCTTCTTAAAAAATAAGTATTTATTTCTGTTTCCGGAACGGGGCCTAAGATATATGTTATACAACCATGTGAGTCTGCAATAGAGGGGTCGTCTCCGAGGATGGAGGCGGGTGATCAACTCCATGACTTTCCTCTTCCTCTTCTCTTGATTGTGCCCATATCACTCCGTAAAAACCCACCACGATTACAGTCGCTCCAATCACACTGCAAAAAAAAAAAAAAAAACCGGAAAACTTAAATTTATCGGCTCGATTTTGTTTAGCTGTTGACACGTTGCGTGAGAAATGTATTTTTAGAAGAAAAAAAAAAGTGAAGTAAAGGAAAAAGATTTATGCCAAGAAGCTTTTGACCCGTGACATCAGGGGTACAGACAGAAGTCGGGAGTTAAAACTCATTTTCCAAGGTCCAAATTTAATTATTCAAACAGTGATGACTTTTGTTGATCAAAAGGGGGAAAATTATTTCCTGTGTACTCTCTTTTGATGAAGAATTTGGCATGAAAATTAAGGTTCTTTCCTTTTCGCAATATCTATTTTATAGGAAGGTATTTTACAATAAAAAATTTCGTTTATAGGAAAGTATTTTTCAATAAAAAAAATAAAGAATAACTTTCTTGGCAAGAAAGTTGATTTTTTCTTACTTTTTCGTGCTTTGCTTTTCATACAATTGAATGGGCTTTATGATTTTTGCATTGAAATTGGTTAACGTACACTTTACCCCCATGTGTCACGTCACAACATACACGTTCAATTTTACGCGTCAAGCCCTCACACTTAGGCGCTTTTTTTGTTTGCCATTCGTTAATCCTAATCTATTTTATCCTAGGGGATTTGGGGAAGGGGATGGATGTGTGCTTACGGGAATCGGACTCTGCCCATTTGCTAATGTTTTCCATTCAGTTTAGTTTTTGCTAGCAAAAATATCAGTTAAGTGGTTGTAGGTTCATATAATTTTTACAATCATAGAATAATCTTTAATATAGCTACGTGAAATCATTTTAATCATTCTCTTTCTTTAATATATACTTAAGATAAGAAGTAACCAGATCTGGGTTTTGACTTATGAAAAGAAAAAAATTGGTCCATTAAACCACTAAAATTGGACTTTAGTCCAATCCTCTGTTATTTTGTAGAGCTCGTAAAGAACAACAATCACGTTGAAAATTAAGTTGATCGAATATCAATGAATCGATGAACGATTGGAATATCGTTACTCATTTATGTTTAGTTAAATGGGCCCCGACAATTATTGTCTTTCCAAAAAATATAAAGGTTCCGATCGAGTGGGATTACCTATTTTATTTCTAAGATAAATGTGCTTCAAAATATCCGATCGATCTGGATTTTGGCACGATTGATATTTTTCATGAGCTCTAAAAAGTGAATGACTTTGATCATCAAAATAGACCCGAAAAGGCCTACAAAACAAAATGCTCAGACTGACTGGTCCACTATGGAGACAATGCAAACCGGTAAAAAAAAAAAAACGATCCACCTAACTAATCCCATTCAATTTTTTTTTTAACTGCAACTAATCCCCTTCGTTGACCCCGCTTCTCGACAGCAAATCAACCGGATCAAGATCGTCTTTAATTAGTCCAATTATTGGACTGGACGGTCCCGTTTCACATTTTTGAGCCCCTTCCCGGGCCCATGTAAATGATCTAAATCGTTCACATTTTTGAGCTCGTCAACAACTTTCCCCACGCTAAAAATTCAGGTTATCGGATAGCATTTGATATGATTTCAAAATGCATCTATCTTAAGAAAAAAGAGGGTGAAACACTGGATCGCAACCCCTTAAACCCATTTATCTCGAGATAAATCCATTTTGAATTCATATCAAATGGTATCCCAATAATGTGATTTTTGGGATGGTCGAAGTTCCCAACGAGTTCTAAGATGTGAAGGGATTGAATCATTCACGTGGGCCCAGGAAAGGGACCAAAAGGGCTCAAACTGAACCAGCAAGTCCAATAATTGGACGGGGGGGTATCCTGATCCTTTCCAAAACTCTAAACAAAATGAAAACGTCAACTTCATCTCACATGATAGTAACATATTTACTTGATCAGTTTTTTTCAATCTCAGAGAAGTACTACCTCCGTTCTAAATTGAGAGTTTTTTTAGAGATTTCAACTATTTAAAGAGACATGCAATAATTACACATACAATGTCTATTATTTCCACTCTTACCTATATATTTTATCTATTTTATAACACTTATATTCACCTTTGAGGGACACTTTTGAAAAATCATTAAATTTTTTCTTCCAGTTTTGAAAAAGGGCCATTATTTTGGAACAACCCAAAATGGAATAATGAACTCTCAATTTGGAACGGAGAGAGTACACTAGTATGCAATTTTTTGGCTAATATTGTATACATCATTGGAGGATTAGCAGAGAAATTAATTAGTTAGTCCACGTGGGGTCCAAAAGCTGTCTATAGACCTGAACGGCTGAACCCCAAACAGACCTGAACCCCAAATGCCTCAGACGAGGGTCGAACCCTAGCCTCCCTTGTGGTAGGACCGGGAGATAACCGTCACGCTACAACCCCTTTGGTTCACTAGTACGGAGTTGAGAGAGAGGAATTTCTTACGTTCCAAAATGAAGGGTGTCCCCAAGGAAAATGATACTGAATAATGCAGCAATAGCAATGCTGATTGGCGTGAACATGGCCACAAACACGGGGCCTTTCTTGTGTATGCACCAAGCGCGGACGGAATAATTTATGACACTTCCACACACAGCCTAGAACAGTGGGGAAAAAAAAAAAAAACACGAAATTGTTACGGATTAGGGATCAAAATGCTTGGGAGATGAGAACTGATCGACGGTAGAAAATTTACTTACTGAGTAGATAACCGAGAGGAGTTCGATATCAAGGCTGAATTTCCAAGCACTCCGGTTGTTTCTTTCTGCAAATAGCGAAAGCGCAGTGCATTGAATTGTCCCAAACAAGCAACAGAATGCAACTACTGCCAATTCTGATGGGTATCCTTTTAGGATTGCTGCCTGTAAAGTTACTGTTGAGATATAATCAATCCTCTCCCAATTAAGAATAATAATGCTTATGCTCAAATGTCTGTACGTGTGTCTGAAGAATGTGTACGAGATTCTTGTGCCCTTAGACTCGTACGAGATTTCCACCACAATGCGTGGTGCACTGGGACAACCGCAACAAAACAATTGCAGAACAGAGGATCCCAGATCAGACTTTTTGAATATCAGATGCAATTACTCAAAACATTTGGGGAAAATTTCTTTTATATCCCTTCTACTTTGACCAAAAATTCATTTTGGTCCTTCACCTTTTAATTTCGGCATAAAAATCCTTCGACTTTCCAATTGTTTTCAATGTCATCCTTTAGGGATATATACATATATACACGAAAATTAGGTGTTTAGATCAAGCACCCTACATGCATCGGATGCTATTGATTCCCGCATTGGCCTCTTCATTTTTTTTTATAAAATTTTTGGACGGCTCGGATCGGCCGTCCGGTAGCTGGAGACGGCCGCGCGCGGTCGCAGTCCCTATAACAAGACTAAAAAAAAAACGGATTGGATGACATTGAAAACAATTGGAAAGTCGAAGGATTTTTATGCCGAAATTAAAAGGTGAAGGACCAAAATGAATTTTTGGTCAAAGTAGAAGGGATATAAAAGAAATTTTCTCAAACATTTGCCTCAAAAGTTAACCGGATTCCAAGTGTTGTGCAGAATCTATAGGTTCGTCATTAGTCACACCTAGAATGAATCTGGTTGGCAAGTGTGTACGATACAGATTCATCTTTTGTGTATTGTGTGGCTCACAACCAAAATTTATCCAGTCCACTTATTTGAAATCAGGTACTTTTCTGGGTACGTAGCGTTATTGTTTGAATCTTACCTGAAAAGTGTACCCTATCGAGGTAGATAAAAAAGCAATCGCAAGGAAAAGGCCTCCGAGAATCCAGTCACTTTCAGTTGCAAACACGTCGTGGAGAGATGGTTGCGATGTAAATGAGTCTTCCGAGGAAATTGATGGGGATTGAACTAGCAAGGAGACGATTGCAGGACCCTTGTAGAGGGTTACTAGCAATACTCCTGATAATGAAACCAAGGTCCCCATGATTTTCACCCGACTCGTTGAGCTTCTCAGATCCATCTTTTCCATCCTGAGAGAGGAACAAGTAATGAGAAAACAAAAATGAATTCTTCATGCGAGTTAATTAGTTTTCTCCACTTCTTGATTATCAACTTCAAGATTTTGTGGGTAGAAAAGGAAGACCTTCATTTGTTTTCAAGATTTTCTTTATAAACGGAAGACCTCCATTAGTCGTCCTCGGTAAGAAGTGGAGAAACTTAACTGTGCCAATGTAAGAAATGAAAAGATGGCAAAACCTGAAGACAACAGCAAGCAAGAAAGTGAAAGCTGGGACCAAGTTGCTCAAGGTAGTTACAAGGGTAGGTGAGCTATAGCTTATCCCAGTGACTATGCAGTTTTGCGTGACAGTAACCCTGTAGAAAAACCAAAAATACCCACACACACACACACAAAAAAAAAAAAACATAGACTCGTTAATGTCCTAAACAAAATCCACTTCTTTGATTCGATCAATTGAAGCTGTTACGGTGAAGTTAAGTACGCAAAAAGGCTTAGCAGGAAGAATTTGCAGAGGAGAGAAAAAGTCAGGGGAGGTCTCGTTGTTCTGCAAGCAACAAGGAACTGAATTAGAAGAAAAATCGAATGAGATATCGGCAGTGACAATCGAAATTTGAAACGAAGCAATCAGGGGGGAAGAGGGTAGACCTTTGTAAGAGGAAAGAAGAAGGGAGGAGGATGAGCGTGGCAAGGGCGTTTGAGTAAACAACAAAGACAAAGGTGCTCATTCCTTTGGACAGAGCTGCTTTACTCAGAGTTATTAGGCCCACATCGAAGAACTCTGCCATTATCATGGCTGCGAATGGCACCAGCCCTACCAAAGAGGGCTTCAGCTCCATCTTAAAGATCTAGAGAGAGGAATGGTTATACTGTTATTAGATTTCTTGATTACGAGTATAGATTGATCACTGATACATTTATAGATTTACTAGCGAAGAGCGCGACGTGCAAGACATGCTCGCACGTCGTACTCATTGCTCTTTGTATTGCTCATTGGATTCCTCACAATTCACCTTTTAACCTGGTTTCAACTGGCCCAAGTTCTCAAATTCTTTCTCTATCATTGGATTCAGAATAAGAATTAGAATCAAATCTTTAGTTGATTCACTTTCTCTGTCTCTGTCTATCTCTTTAATACTTACTATTCTCTTTGTGCCTTTGTTTCTCTCTCTCTCTCTCACAATTGGTTTGAATTATGCATGTGGGATGGAGAATCAAATCTTTATGATTCTTGCAAGATATCACATGCAGGAGGGGAGAATGTACAAGGATTGTTAGAGTGGTTTATTAGAGATCATGGGAGGATTCTAGCCATGTGCAACACAATAAACATAGAATTTGGGCCAATTGATTTTACCAAATTAATCCCATGCAAATGATAAAAAAATAAGAAACTAAGAAGGAAAAAAGGACATAGAGAGAAATCTTAAAAAGTCAGAAAACCTACTAAAGTAAAATTTTAAAACTTGTTACAATACTTAAATAGTGCTTGTGGGCCACCACCCAAGAGATGCAAAATGACAAAAATGCCTCTTCAATCTTCCCCCACGACCAATCACTAAAGAGAAGCTAAGAGCAACTTTATCAGTTGAGGTAAAATAGCTTTTTAGCTATATTACTAAAGCAAAACCTCCAAATGAGCACTACACTAGATTAGGTAAAGGCTTAGCTAAAACCCATCTATGAACAGTGCTTAGGTAAATATACCTAAGCACTATTCACCATGTATGTAGTATTTTATTAATTGTTCCCCCCCCCTCTCTTCCCAAAAAATAAAAAGAAAATAAAAGTAATAATATTTTAATAGAGAATAGGTTAAATAGATAGTATTGGTATAGTGTTGAGAGATATATGAGTAGGTAAAATGAAAAAAGTACACTGTTTACTAGCATTTTTACATAAGAACTGATAAACTTGCTCTAAGGGGGCATTTTGGGATAATCAACCAAAAAAGAGCCTTGGTCGCTTACATGCCAAAACCTGGTTGGTACTCCTTTGGGCAAGCAAGCATGGATACACTCATGACACTTGCGCACCTAACCAATTAAGATTCTAGCCTCGTTCCGCTAAAATTCTTATTTTGTAAGTACTTATTTTTCGCTTTACGAGATAGACCATTCTTTCACAATACATCACCTTTCATTTAAAAAATAAGTACTTATTTGATATTTCCTTTAGACTCTCTAAATGATTAACCGGGAGGTGCTTTAATATTTAGTTTGGATGCCACGTAAACAAAGATAACTTGATGGTGAATGGAGTAACCTTAAGCATATATACGCTCAACTTTGAGAGTTCGAAAAAACGATGGGGACTAAGATCTAACAATATCATTGACTGGGCAAACTATTGCAATGAATTTTGAATTTCGACTGGAAGATCATGCGAATAAATTTTAAACAATTAGCGAATCGGCTGACAAAATATTTGGTGATGAATTGTTAATTTTTTTGGTCCATAAAAGAAGTACACACGACGTTTCATTTTTCATTATTATTTGGAAATTGGAGATGGTCGTTGAGGCATGGCGTACAAAAATAGTGAAGTCAAACCTCGTTTATCACTTTTGGACTTCATTGAGTTTTTAAAATTAAATGACAGCAACTCTTAGGGGAAAAGCTATGGGTACATATGAGCTTGTATATATCATGTACATATAAGTTTTATGGGGCTCACCTCAGGTCCCGCAAAGATGATTCAAATCGTCCATTATTCTTACTCCCTCCGTTCCAATTCTTTTGTCCCTCATTCTATCCCAACCGGAAAAAAAACTAGTTATAACTTTTAATTGATAATACTATTTATATGCCATATGAATCTTATTTGATAGGTCTCAAGGAGCTCTTTTAAACGATGTTTTCAAAATCACCTAAAAAATTATAGTAGATTGCAATATTTAATCAATTGAAAAGTAGTACGGACTCCAAAAAAGGACTAAAGAATTGAGACGAAGAAAGTAAAATATTTTTTTATGGAGTTCTGTAAAAAATAAGCCCAACCTGATATCGATAAGAATTTTTTCTAGATTTGTGGGAGCAAAACTATTTAATTGCTCAGTTTCCCCCTTACAAATCTAGAAAAAATTCTTACCGATATCGGTACGGTTGAGCTGATTTTTTACAAGGCTACATAAAAAATATTTTAAAAATAATGGGTGGTTCGAATTATTATTGTGGGACCCGAGGTGGGCCCCACAAAACCCATATGTGCATGCTATGTACACTGCATATGTACATATAGCAGTATTCTAACTCTTGGAAGCAACACTCCCGTCCTTTCCGAATCTTAGGAATATCGGTAATTCTATAGTCCTTGAGAAATTTCTCCAAAAATATTCCCAAAAATAAAATTGATTGAGATTAACTTTAATGTGTAGGATCCAAGCATCCGAGTGATTCTCTCTCATTTCCTTGCGATTCTCTTTAGAGAGATTTTTGGGAAAACTTTTTGGGGACCCTAGCATTGCTGTAGGAATATTGAGAGAGAGAGAGAGAGAGAACAGCAATGCTATTCTCCGAAATGTTTTTCCAAAAATGTCCCCGAAAGAGCATCAGAGGAAAATGAGACAGAAAAGCGAGGGTCCGATGGCTTTCGTTCCACTTTTATGCCATGGCTTTGATGGCCTGCTGATGGCCATCGGATTACTCGGGGCCTTCGGCGATGCGTTTTCTGTTCTATTGGTTATCCTTGTCCTTAGCAAGCTTATGAACAGGAACAGTATGGACGGCGCTTCCATTTTTGCCACCTGATAACTTCTCTCATAACATCAACAAGGTCCCCAAGATTTTACAGATTTTGAGCTTTTAATACGGACAAACAAGGATCTTGTCATCATAATTTGTATCGTTCAGTTTGCAGAGTGCGTTAAACACTACTTCAGTATCAAAATCCAAATTTGTCAAAACTTAACTTGAGTATAAGATTTGTATTTCTCCAATATTTCAATCAATAGTGAATATATATTTTTTTCTGTAGACCAGACATTCAAGCCGAACCACATATATTTTGGCTTGGTGTCAGTGTTGTGCGCGTGAGTGGGCCCCGATCCTCGATAACAAAGAAAGTATATTGTTTGTCAACTAATTGTTTCATCTACAAGTTTAATTTCCTGCATAAGTTAGCATAGCCCTTTTGCATAGCAATCCATACGTCCAATTCTATTATGAAAAAAGAAAAGTCATCACGCTTGCCTTCATAGGCCAAAAACATTCATCGATGTGTGCAATAGCATAGCAATACCAACATTTTTCACGTAGAGCTTCAATAGCATAGCAGGGTTCCGGACACTAGAAAATATGAGGAGTGGCAACAACAATTAGAGGTGTTTTCTTGTACATAGTTAAACCAGTGACCTCACTCATGTCCAAATCCTCTCCACTAGGCAAAGACAAATCCAAGATGAGCACAACATTTGCCAATGCAAGCTCATTCACATTCAAGGCTAAAAGGGTAACGGGGCACCCCCTCTGCCTTGGCTCCGCCAACATGTATAATTACAGAGGTGAATTACACGAACCGTCAACATGGAGTTGCAATCGCAAGAAGAGGAAATTCTCTGTGGGCAATAGCGCCAGTGCATTCGGTCATGTCCAAATCCTCCGCCTTGGCTCCACCAGGCAATGACCAATTAAACTTGTGCAACAGATTCGCAAAAACTAGCTCACCATAACTGTCGTGAAAGAGATTCCTGGGCAACCTCTCCTTCCAGCACCAAATGGAATCAATTGGAAGTCGTGGCCTCTAAAGTCTATAGGACAATTCAGAAACCTCTCAGGCCTAAACTCATCCGGTTCATCCCAAGTGCTAGGGTCTCTTCCAATCGCCCAAGCACTGGTGATTACCATTGTTCCAGCTGTAATATCATAACCCATCACTCTGATATCTTCCCTTGCCTTGTGCGGGACTAGTAATGGTACTGAGGGATGAAGACGGAGAGCTTCTTTGATCACTGCTTTCAAGTATTGCGTATGTTCCAAATCGTCTTCAGTGATCTCAGCCTTGCCAGTTAATGAAAGAATCTCCCTCACCTCATCTTGCACTTTTATCATGACTCGAGGATTCCTTAATAGCTCTGACATTGCCCACTCCAGAAATATGGATGTGGTATCCGTTCCAGCTGCAAACGCAATCTGCAAGAAGTAGAGCTTTAGTTTATCTATTTTGTAGAAAGGAGTGTTCATTTATTTGTTCAAAGAAACCAGGATGATTTTCAGCTGTTGATCTGGGTAAATCTGCCGTTTTAGCTATTAGAGAACAACAGACACACTGGCTACATTCGATGGCTTTCATAGTGGTCTGATCCCCTAGCATGAGTCTTTATAGATGGAAGCTGATCCATGTACATTGTCAGAAAGAGGGATTCAGTATTTTGTGCTGCGACTCAGGTTTATTTTCACCGGAGATGTTATTCCAGTAAAACCAACACGATGAGGTTCTACGATTTTCCGATTTTCCAGTGTTCATACAAGTGTTGAAAAAGCATACAAACAAAGATATTCTGAAATTCCTAGAAAACGAGTTCTTTTGGTGAATAAGTGCAGTAACTAGACACTGAAGAAATCAAATGACAGGGAAAGAGAATCTGTTGTTCACTACAGAATAGCGATGGCACTTCAACACAGGAATTCGAAGAGAATTTCGTACCCAATTCAAAAGCCAATTCACATAATTCTGAATGCTTGTTTTCATTACAATAGTCTCCTAATATTGGATGCTATCAATCAAGTCGATCAAAAATAGAAGTTATTCTGTGAAGCCCTCTGTCTAACATTAGCAGGCAAGGGAAATGGTGAAGGAGAGTCCCATGATTGGAACGTTTTCCACTGATTTGGATGCAATCAACAACACGGAATACTCTAAAATCATTTCAGAATTTCTATGCGAACGGTTAAAATCAACTGAGTACTAGTGCCAACAATTTGAGGTTGAATAAAAGTGATACAGAGGCTGACCAATATTTGAGCTTTGATGCAATCTCTGTCAATAGAAATGCCAGCAGAATTATCCCTGTAAATTTGGAGCAAAATATCGAAAAAGTTCTTGTTTCCTTCACCGTCATCACCACCATCATTACTCAATTTCAAACGCTCTTCGACAAGCCCTTCCAGGAACTCATCAAACCCTTTAGCAACTCTATCAATTTTGGCATCAACTCCGGTTACCCGATTCACCCAACCGAGCCAGGAACAAAATCTCCGATATCCAAGCTATCCATTAACGTAACAAAATCCCTCAGCAGCATCTTGAACTTATCGCCACTCTCTCCTTCTCTGTGCTTCTTCCCAAGAACCACTCTGCATACCACATCATTCGTAAGGTCCATAAACATCTCGCTTAGATTCACGGGCATCGACTCAGAACCCGACTCCCTGATCTTCTCCACCATTAAAGCAGTTTCTTCTTCTCTCACTCTGCGAAAAGACTGAACCCTCTTGTTACTGAGAAGCTGCAGCACGTAAATACTTTTCAGCTGTCTCCACAGCTCCCTGTAAGGAGCCATAGACACGTCCTTGTAATTGTAAAGTAGGCGCTTTGCTGCACGCAGTTTAGGCCTGTTTGACAGGGCGAGATCATGGACTTTGATTATCTCCTTGGCTGCATCTGCGGACGAAACTGCCAGCACCGGAACACTGCCTAGTAGAAGAAGCATGAGGGGCCCGTGTTTTCGAGATAAGGATTGGAGGGATCGGTGCACCAACAAGCCTAGTTGGTGAAGGTTGCCAATGAAGGTTGTTAGAGATTTTCAAAATAAAAGAGTCGTCGATTTTGGTTTTGTAAAATTCCTTTGTTTCCTTAGAATGCTTGTTTTTCCTCTTTGTGAGTTTTGTCCCACATTGGTTAGCTGAGAGATGTTGGAGTGGTATATATTAGGAAACATTCCTAATATAAGTAATTAATGATCTAGTGTGGTGCAGCCCTTTGGTGCGAAGCACCATACCGGCTCTGCCGGTACTCACACACGCGCGCGCGCGGCGTGGGCAGTGTGGCGTGGGCTGTGGTGCATTGTGGCGCTTTAGAGGCGCACTTTGCACGTCAGCGCTAGGCGCCTTATTGGCGCCATTTCTTATTGCGAGTTGGCAGTAAGGTGGCGCTGACGTGGATGACACGAGTCACACGGGATGGTTCCGATTGGGTGCGACTCGTGCATACGGGTGCACTGGTCCGAGGAGTGGATGACACGTGTCACACGCGTGGCAAGCGAGTCACACGGGATGGTTCCGATCGGGTGCGACTCGTGCGTACGGGTGCACTGGTCCGAGGAGTTGCGATCGCAGCCGTCGGGCGCTGACGTGGATGACACGTGTCACACGCGTGGCAAGCGAGTCACACGGGATGGTTCCGATCGGGTGCGACTCGTGCGTACGGGTGCACTGGTCCGAGGAGTTGCGATCGCAGCCGTCGGTTGCGAATGGGCTCGATCCAACGGATTGGATCAAATCCGATTGGGTGTGAGTGAAACAGCACACCAGTTCGGTGTGACTGGGTGTGACTGATCGATCTAGACCGTAGGATCTGATCCAACGATCAGATTAGAACGGATGCATACCCATTCTCAATGGGTGCGTAGTGGCCTATAAATAGATCACTACTTAGCAGAATCCAGTGCTCATGATATACACACAAAATTCGAATTTCTCCCACATCTCTCTCTATACTTCATAGCATTCATTCTGCATTCTGTTTTGTTGCAGAAAACAGAACGTAGTGGTTCTCGGTTCTTAAATTCGTTCAAGCAGGTATTCTGTCCGTTTCGTAAGTACAAACGAAAACGGAAAGAACTTCAGTTCGGGCTTCGATTTATCTTGAAGGCAGATTTGTTGTTACCCTTTGCATACCAGAATTGGTGGGGGCAAATACTGTCTTTAAGAAAGCGACATAGTCGTGACTCGAAGCGTTTTTTCAGTATTTGTGGAGATTTCGTCAACAGTTCAGATTGCAGCGGCCAATTTTTCCAACAATCTAAAGACAGTATTTTGGCGATGGCGATGTCTTTACAGAAAATGACACAAGACTTTCTGAAGTTGGAGCGGTTTGAAGGTGACAATTTCAGGTGTTGGCAGAAGAAGATGCACTTCTTGCTAACGACCCTGAAAGTGGTGTATGTTCTGACTACTCCGAGTCCGGAGATACCGGAAAATCCAGATGATGAAACTATGGAGCAGGCTCGTGAAAAGGGTAAGTGGGAGAATGATGACTACATCTGCAGAGGACACATCCTCAATGCACTGTCAGATGCACTGTTCGACGTTTATCAGAATTCAATGACGGCAAAGGAACTTTGGGATGCACTAAACGATAAGTATCTTTCTGATGACGCTACAAGTAAGAAATTTCTTGTTAGTCAGTTTATGAATTATCGCATGGTTGATACAAAGCCGGTCATTGATCAGTTGCATGAGATTCAGTATATCCTCAGTCAGTTTAAGGTTAAGAATATGCATATGGATGAATCTATTGTTGTTTCCTCTGTTATTGACAAACTGCCTGCATCTTGGAAAGATTACAGAAAGGAACTCAAACACAAGACCGGGGACCTTACCCTTGATCAGTTGGCCCAACACCTTCGGGTGGAGGAAGAGACAAGGCGTCAGGAGGGTAAGGATAATTCTTCTTCCAAAGTACATGTGGTGGAAGAAAGTTTCAACAAGAAACGCAAGAACAAGGACGGTGATAAGTCTTCTGGTAAGTGGAAGAAGCAGAAGCGGGATCCTACCGACACAGGTTGCTGGCATTGCGGCAAACCTGGGCATCTTAAGAAAGATTGCAAAATCCTGAAAAGGAAGAACTCTGGTGGAAATCCAGGAGCATCTGGGGCAAAGAATTCTAAATTCATTGCTGTTGTTTCCGAGGCGAATATCCTCGAAGATGCTGGAAATTGGTGGATTGATTCTGGTGCGACAAAGCATGTCTGCAATGACAAGAGGCTCTTTACTGAGTATAGTCCAGTTGCAGATGGTACCGTTCTGTTCATGGGAAACGCGTCAACTGCATTAGTTAAGGGAAAAGGCAAAGTGGACTTGGAGTTCACTTCTGGCAAGACACTGACTCTTACTGATGTGTATCATGTACCGGAAGTTAGGAAGAATCTCGTGTCTGCAAGTCTACTTAATAAGTATGGTTTTAAAGTAGTGTTTGGGTCGGGCAAAATTGTTGTGTCCAAGGGTGGTATGTTTGTTGGCAAAGGCTATGTAACCGAGGGGATGTTTATGCTTAACATTAATAACACAGTTGTTTCTGCTTATATGCTTGATTCTTTTTCTTTATGGCATACTCGTTTAGGACATATCAGTACAAGGAAAATGGATTATATGATAAAATCTGGACTAATTCCTAAATCTGATAGTGATATGGTTGATAAATGCAAGATTTGTTTGGAATCAAAGATAACCAGATTGCCATTTCCTAAAATTGAGCGGACTTCTTCATTACTTGAATTGATTCATAGTGATGTATGTGATTTTCATAGCACTCCAACTAGAGGCGGAAAACTTTATATGGCAACATTCATAGATGATTATTCGAAATTTTGCTATGTCTATTTGCTTCATTCCAAAGATTAAGTACTTGATAAATTTGTTGCATATAAGACTGAAGTTGAAAATCAATGTAGTTTGAAAATAAAACGTCTTAGGTCTGACAGGGGTGGTGAATATCACTTTCCTGATTATTGTGAATCAGTAGGGATAATTCATGAAGTAACTGCACCTTATACACCACAACAGAATGGAGTGGCCGAAAGGAAAAATAGAACTTTATCTGAGATGGTGGTTGCTATGCTAAGCAATGCAGGATTAAGTAAAGGTTTGTGGGGCGAAGCCATACTTACCGCTGCTTATATCTTGAATAGAGTACCTCTCAAAAAGTCTAACATTACTCCATATGAACTCTGGTCAAAAAGGAAACCAAACTTGAGTTATTTTAAGACTTGGGGTTGTAGGGCGATTGTGAGATTGCCTGGACCTAAAAGGAAGAAACTGGGTCCTAAAGGAATCGAGTGTGTATTCCTTGGATATGCTTTGCATAGTAAAGCATATAGGTTTCTAGTGGCAGAGCCTAATGATGTTGTGTCCATCAACACCATCATTGAATCTCGAGATGCAGTGTTCTATGAAAATAGATTTGACAGAATTCCAAGGTTAAAATCTAGTAAAGATTTGGAATCTAATAAAGATTCGGAAGAGTTTCCTTTGATGTCCGAAGAGGACAACGAGCCTTTAGAGGTTCCAGTTGAAGGAAACGAACCTGAGGAACAAGTTGAATTGAGAAGGAGCAAACGAATTCGGACAGAGAAAACGTTTGGTCCTGATTTCATAGTTTATCTAGTTGAAGGCACTAGAGAGACTTCATGTGCTCACAATGTATTTTCACTTCACGTTGAAAATGATCCTTTGACATTTGAGGAAGCAATGAAATCGCAAGACGTGGCTTTCTGAAAAGAGGCTATCCAAGATGAGATGGACTCTATCATGGGTAATAATACATGGGTTCTGGCGGATTTACCACCTGGTTCTAAGCCAATTGCTTGTAAATGGATTTTCAAGAAGAAAATGAAAATTGATGGAACTATTGATAAGTTCAAGGCCAGACTTGTAGCCAAAGGCTTTACCCAAAAAGAAGGTATTGATTACTTTGATACCTATGCCCCGATTGCTAGAATCTCAACAATTAGAGTTTTAATTGCTCTTGCTTCTATATACAAGTTTGAGATACACCAAATGGATGTCAAGACTGCATTCCTTAATGGTGAGTTAGATGAGGAAATCTATATGAAGCAACCAGAGGGGTTTGTTGTGCAAGGTTATGAGCACAAAGTTTGCAAGCTTATAAAGTCTCTTTACGGACTTAAGCAAGCACCTAAGCAATGGCATGAGAAGTTTGACAAAGTGGTTGTGTCAAATGGTTTTACAATACACCAATCTGACAAGTGCGTGTATAGTAAATTTAATGGCAAACGAGGAGTCATTATCTGTTTGTTCGTAGACGATATGCTTATTTTTGGTACAGACCAAGAGAGCATTCAGAGTACAAAAGATTTTCTTTCTGCTAATTTTAGTATGAAAGATATGGGTATTGCTGATGTAATATTGGGTATACGAATTAAAAGAAGTGGTGGTCACTTGATTCTATCCCAGGAACATTACATTGAGAAGATTTTAAAGAAGTTTAATCACTTTGAAAGCAAACCGGTGTCTACTCCGTATGACTCTCAATCACCATTGGATTTTAATGAGGGGAGAGCTGTGTCACAACTAGAGTATTCTAGAGTGATTGGCAGCTTGATGTATGCCATGACAAGCACAAGACCTGACATTGCATATGCGGTGGGGAGACTTAGTAGGTATACTAATAATCCTGGGCATGTGCATTGGCATGCAGTATATAGAGTACTGCGGTACCTTAAAGGGACTATAGATTATGGAATAGTCTATAATGGATATCCTTCGGTTCTAGAAGGATACACTGATGCTAGTTGGATTACTGAGCGGAATGATCACTCGTCAACGAGTGGTTGGATGTTTACACTTGGTGGAGGGTCAATCTCCTGGGGATCTAAGAAGCAAACGTTGATAACAGACTCGACCATGGCAGCCGAGTTTGTAGCATTAGCTTCTGGTAGTAAGGAGGCAGAATGGCTGAGAAATCTGTTGCTGGAAATTCCAGTGTGGCCTAAGCCTATGCCACCTGTATCGCTGCATTGTGATAGTCAAGCTACGTTGTCACGAGCGTATAACCAAGTGTACAATGGAAAGTCCAGACATATTGGACTAAGGCATAGCTATGTGAGACAATTGATTGTTGATGGGGTGATAACCATTGATTTTGTTAAGTCAAGTCAAAACTTGGCAGATCCTTTTACGAAAGGCCTTGCAAGGGATTTGGTGTTAAAAACATCAAGGGGAATGGGACTTTTACCCAATTAGCTTAATCACTCCTGGTGGAAACTCAACTCAACCGGTTGATACTCTCAATCTCTTGAGTTCAATGAGAAACTACACCATATGTCGTGATTGGAAACACTTTAAAGCAATTTTACACATTCCAAGGTAAAGTGTTTTGTACCTATAATGTAAATACAAAAGAGGTTGAACTATTTAGTTCTTAATAGATTGTTTTGTGCTAATGTTATAGGAGCACGGATAGCGATCTACCTATATGAATGTGGAGGTGGTGCCGCTTCCTATAGGTCACAGGGGCTAGACCTTAGAGCGTTCATGAAATCAAGATAAAAGACCCAAGGCCAGTTCACGGGTCAACCGATTGGGATATCTGCATTATTTGGAGGATTATGTGTGAGACACGTCCGGTTGGTCGACAGAGGACAACTAGTTCAAAGACACGTCTACTATGCTGCCCTGACCAGCTTTGATATGTTTTCACTAAGTGAATAGTTGAAGTCGCAAGACACTATTTATGTATGCATAAACCTTGTAATAAGAACCGAGAATATTTCATCTGTATTTCGAAAATGGTGGAGGATTGTTAGAGATTTTCAAAATAAAAGAGTCGTCGATTTTGGTTTTGTAAAATTCCTTTGTTTCCTTAGAATGCTTGTTTTTCCTCTTTGTGAGCTTTGTCCCACATTGGTTAGCTGAGAGATGTTGAAGTGGTATATATTAGGAAACATTCCTAATATAAGTAATTAATGATCTAGTGTGGTGCAGCCCTTTGGTGCGAAGCACCATACCGGCTCTGCCGGTACACACTCACACACGCACGCGCGCGGCGTGGGCAGTGTGGCGTGGGCTGTGGTGCATTGTGGTGCTTTAGAGGTGCACTTTGCACTTAGCGCTAGGCGCCTTATTGGCGCCATTTCTTATTGCGAGTTGGCAGTAAGGTGGCGCTGACGTGGATGACACGTGTCACACACGTGGCAAGCGAGTCACACGGGATGGTTCCGATCGGGTGCGACTCGTGCGTACGGGTGCACTGGTCCGAGGAGTTGCGATCGCAGCCGTCGGTCACGAATGGGCTCGATCCAACGGATTGGATCAAATCCGATTGGGTGTGAGTGAAACAGCACACCAGTTCGGTGTGACTGGGTGTGACTGATCGATCTAGACCGTAGGATCTGATCCAACGGTCAGATTAGAACAGATGCATACCCATTCTCAATGGGTGTGTAGTGGCCTATAAATAGACCACTACTTAGCAGAATCCAGTGCTCATGATATACACACAAAATCCGAATTTCTCCCACATCTCTCTCTATACTTCATAGCATTCATTCTGCATTCTGTTTTGTTGCAGAAAACAGAACGTAGTGGTTCTCGGTTCTTAAATTCGTTCAAGCAGGTATTCTGTCCGTTTCGTAAGTACAAACGAAAACGGAAAGAACTTCAGTTCGGGCTTCGATTTATCTTGAAGGCAGGTTTGTTGTTACCCTTTGCATACCAGAATTGGTGGGGGCAAATACTGTCTTTAGGAAAGCGACATAGTCGTGACTCGAAGCGTTTTTTCAGTATTTGTGGAGATTTCGTCAACAGTTCAGATTGCAGCGGCCAATTTTTCCAACAAAGGTGAGCTTCGGAGGTGATGGTGGTAGGTTTTTCGCGGTGCTACTTGGATTATTGATCAAGACCCATTTCTTGAGGAGGAAGATAACTGAGAATAAGATGAGAAAGGAGAGCAGAAAAGGATATGGAATGATCGAATTCGATGCCAATTGCAGAAAGCTCGACATTTCTCTTCTCCCCTGTGAAGTTTGAGCTGGAAGGAGACAATGTAACTGCACAAGTTCTATGTGAAAGACTCAAAGCTCCAGTGGCTGAGCGAGAATTTCGAATCCGAGGGCCCACCACTTAACAGACATATATTTTTTATTGGAACGTATATTTATTATATCACAAGTTTTTTTGCTTTCTAATTCATTACATTTGTATATTGAAATGATTCTTTAGGCTATTTCAACTATCACACACTTATTTTTTATTTATGAAAGAAATTGAGAAATGAGAATATAAATTAAAGAACCAATTTTTTTTTAATCAAATTGAACCGAAATTATTAAGATTTTTAGTAACTATATGCGAATAATTATAAAAAATATTCAAAATCAGATATATACAAAAATAAAATTTTAAAACTCGGACCCTCAAGGAGCTGAATCGGGCCGGACTCGGACCCAACATAGCTCCGCAGGTATTACCCACTTTTCTTACCTACTCATCAAAATCGCCTTGAAATTATCTCCTTTGAAGGGACCATTCCAATAAAATGAAAACAAAATGTCTGTATGATTTGGAGAGATTCCACACCTACCCACAAGAATTAACTTCTTTTTTTTTAACTCGAGAAGGAGAATTATTATTACGAAATCAATTAAAGAGGGGCCAAAGGCCCGATAATCCTCAAGAGCAAGGAGTGAAAGCCAATTGGGAACAAGCTCCCACCAACTCTCCCTCCCAACTCTTGATAGGGAATGTTTTGCCAACGAGTGCGCGATTCTATTACAATCATGTTTCATGTGTGAAATTGTTTGTACCACAAATGGACCACTCTTATCAAGAAGATTCGTCACAGAAACATATCTCCTAGAAAAGATATCTCCTGAAAACGGAAATCTCTTGAACACGGATATCTCTTGCCATGTCGGCACGATACCTCCTATAAATGGATATCTCCTGACACGGATATCTCTTGACATGTGGCAATATGTGATAGCATCTACAATTCATCTAATTGCTTCAAGTTCATGGGGCTTAAATTAAGGAAGGTGATTCAAGTTCATGGGGCTTAAATCAAGGAAGGTGGTTGAGATAATAGGGGATAATGTGTCCACTTTCTAGATAATGTTGAGCAGTTGGAGAAAGTTACAAAATAAGTGGAGAATATGTGTAAAAACACTGATTTTAATTATGCATGATACATGAATACTTGGCATGCTTTAAGTTAACCTTGTTGTTAAATATCGTAGTTATTCTAGTTGTACGGAGCGGATGATCACATTATATGCTTTGGATATCACCAATTGGCCAAAACTTGATAGGGGACACGACGACATGTGTACATGGGATAATTTTCCTAGGAAGATAAAAATAAAACGATACGTGTATTCTTCCTGTTAACTTCACCGTTTATCACCTGGCGAGAAACGAGAGAGAGAGATAGAGAGAAACGGCAAGAGAAAGAAGAAGAAGAAATGGGGAAATCAAGGAGAAAGTGTTTGATTGTCTAATTGAAGCTTTGTTTTGTTAAGTTAATGTTTCTTGTTCTTGATTTCTTGTTTATTTGTAAATGTGTCCATAGAATTGAACTCTTGAACCATGGAATCCTAGTTTTGGAGTTGGGTTTTGGGTTGGAGTTGAAGAACTCATGAATTCCCTCTTGAATGTCTTGAATTTGTGTAGTTTAAGTTGCTTAAAACATGAATTACTTGGGTTAGAATTTTGCAGAATTGAAAACTTTATACCTGACCTGATTTTGGGGATTTTTTGTTGAGGTAGTTCTAAACTCCGAAATTCATGAAATTTTTATTGAGAGTTCCTCTATGAGACTTTTGTATGTGGTAAAAATTTCATGACAAAATCCAATATATTGAGCTTTGTAGAAATTCGTAACCTTGCAGCACTCAATTTTGGAATTGTGCATTCAACATTAACACGTGTTGGAAAAACAGCCATATCTTTTAGCTCGAGTGACCAAATTGTGAACCGATTTCCAATTTTGAAACTACACATAGATCTTTAAAAATACGTAAAGATTGTGCCTTAATTATTCCTGTGTAAAGTCAGTTTTCGCGTTGAAGTTGATGGAGCTGGAGATTCTGTGATTATTTTCTTGAGGCTAGTTATATAACTTCGTATTTCTACCCTAGGAACTTATGTTAATAAAAAATAGGCTTGTCTAACATCTTCTAATCATGTTTTTATTGCTTAATTGTCATAGGAGGTTCGGGTGACACGTGAATCGAGATGGGTGACCTAATACCCAAATTACATGATTTTATAAAAGTTCCCTACTTCAATGCATTACCGAGCATATTTTGTACTATGATATGAACTCCATGGAAATCAGTGAAAGGTGGATATGTTTTCCTATCTAGCAAAGACATTCCAACAGATGACACATAAAACGCTAGGGGTAATGCTAAGACGTCTAAGCTTATCCCCTCTACCAGGAATGCCGGGTAGCTACACATGGCAAGGGAAATGTGCATTATATATCAAGACTATTTTCTATTATTGAATCTCTATGAAATGTTTTTATCATTGTCCTTGGAAGGCATGTAACTTATGCATTGGTCATTCTTATGAGTTTTGGCTTTTGTTATTTTTCCACCTTTTAGGAAATAAGGAGTAGTGTGATGACGCGAACTCACTCGTTTGTGGATGTGCTATGTATATGAAGACTTGTGAATAGTTGACTAGCTAGAAAGTTTATATCATAACTTTATTTCAGTTTAGGAACCGCTTGTACATGAGTTATGACTTTGTAAATATGCACAGCTCTGGGAGTTTTGGCTTGTTAGATCCTTGTGGAAGACACATTTGTTGATTAATGTAATAAAATGGTTTGTGCTTCCGCTATTCGCTACTCGAGTCTCTCTTAGTTATTTGCTTATAACAGATTGAACATGTAAAGTGGCCTTGGTGATGGTTTCACCGATGCTTTGTTACGGCTTAAACTCCTAGGGATGGGTTAGGGTCGTGACAACATTGGACAATTGTCACATAGAGAAGCCAATCAGGAGATATTTTGGGGCAGTTATTAATTTCTATTTGTAGGAATTAATATATTTTAGCTATAATCATGGGAAAATTAAGTGGTCCCACCAACTACCACATATTGAAGTGGTTAAAGTAAGTTACAAAAGAGTGGGACACTTGGCGGCTCAAGGTTTATTTAATTTTAGTAGCAAATAAATATAAAAAATTAGTCTAGGGTCCACTATAGAGAATTTGTAACCCAGTTAATCCACTACTAATGTTTGTAACCCCTCTAGTCCACTAATATAGTTTAGTAAGGCCTTAAGTCCATTTCTTTTAAAAAAAAAATTAAATCAAGACAAAAATGTCCTCCTATATAAGTTGAGAAACCTTAGACCACAAACAAATCTAGAGTACAGCCTCCTCTCTCTCTCTCTCTCTCTCAAACTCATGGCCTCCAAGCTCTGCTCCATAGTCGCCGATTCCCTCGTGCCCATGATCGCCGCCGTCATCGGCCACGCCTCCGCTGTCGGTTGCATCCTCGCCCTTTCGCACGACTACGTCCTGATGCGAAAGGACCCATGTCACATTTGATCGATTCAATGGGTTCCTTGGTCTCCCTGTTGAGTTCAAAGTCGAGATTCCTTGTAGAATTCCCGGCCAGTGCCAGGTAATTTTTGAATTTTCAGTTTCATTTTTGCCACTTGGATTTTTTTGAAATTCAATATCTTGAACTGGGTTTCTCTTTAAACTTCAAGATCTTGATCTAGGTTTCCCTCGGTTAGACTAGAAATTAATGCTGCACATTTGTAACTTGGATTTCCTTGAGAGAGAGATTTATTAATTAATCCTCTTCCATTTTTACTAATTATGGTTCAACAAACCTCCATCGAACTTTTCGTTGTCTTGGAAGCCATTTCGTTTCGATTTAACCGATTTAAGTTTTTTTTTTTTGTTTTTGGTTGTTTTTACGCAGTCCGATGGGCAAATGCCGAGCGACAAGACGGTGGGCGGTGGCAACGACGTGTTCAATATCTTCTTCAGCGAGATCGGCGTCGGGAAACACGTACCCCGCATCGTCTTCGTCGATCTGGAGCCCACCGTCATCAACGAGGTCAGGACCGACGCCTACCGCCAACTCATTGGTGTTGTTCTAGTGGTGGTATTTAGCAAGATTCCTTCTCAAAGTCACCAATGAGTCTTCTGCAAATCAATCAAGGTTAATGCAACTTACTGCTTCAACATCAAAGATCTCTTTGATATTTAAGGTTATAGTCTATATCTTGCACTAATCTTGAACGAATTTGGATTTTCGACTTGTTATGTGTGTGGAATTTCAATCAATTATATGACGTTATTCTGCTTTTTCATAAACGTTCTTTAAAGTTGGTTTGACTAGCGTATTAAGACGGTTGATCCGATCTTATATTTGTTTTACTGGAGAGAAATCTGGAGTAGTAAAAACAAAAAATATCATATTATAAGAATGTTGATCCGGTCTTTTGTTTGTCCCGTGTTCGGTTATCATCAGATTTTGAGGTTTTTGAATAAATACATAAGGTTATATGTGTGTTTTTATAGTGTTAGAGATCTAAAGTTTTTTGAATAAATATATAAGGTTATATTTGTGCTTTTTAACAATCACTTATTGATTTGGTCCGCGGAGCGGCCTCTCCAACTGATAATGTTATATGTTATATGTGACAATTTGCACTTGGTACCTAATTTTTTCCTGTAAAACTCCAAAATGAAGAAACTAATAATGTTATATGTTCTCTTTTTGAATTGGTCCGTGCAGCAGCCTCTCAAAAACACATATAGATATATCCATATATGATTATATATGGTCATATAAGAATATTTGTGACCATATATACATATATATGGTTATAACGTTATATATATGAGCTTGTATTGACATAAAAAAAATATTTCAATTTGCATAGAGAACATATAACGTTATATATGAGATATTGTCCTAAAAAACTAAAAAAGAAAAGAAAAGAGGAACTAATAACGTTTTATGTTCTCTTATTGAATAGGTCCGCGCAGCGGCCTCTCAAAAACACATATGAATATATCCATATATTATCAGAAGCAAGTCGAAGAGGCCGCTGTGCAGACCAATTTAATAAGTGATGGACAATGGAGTATATAACGTTATATGTGAACTTCTATCATGTGTAATATGTGCCTTTCCTAGGGTTAGATATATAATATTATATCTCGTTTTTGAGATATATTAATATTGTTTATGTTGTTGTGAATATGTATATATGTAGATATAGAGGTTATGGAAATTATATTCGGAGGTAGAAAATCAAAAATTTTGAAGGATCCGATGAAGGTTTTAATGAAGAAATGGTGAAAAAATGAAGCTCGACCCACTGTGGCCTCATCAACATTCAACTTGGGATTCAAGACGCGACCGGAAATAAGAATAATGGTGGCATGATATGTGAACATATAATGTTATTTTTTGAGATATAAAATATTGTTGGAAATATGTGATGTTGTTTTGAGAATATATAATTTTATGCCTTGTTTTGTGAGACTTAGAGCTACAGAAGCTCAGATATAATGTTATATATTCTATTTTTTTGTGAGATTTAGAACTACAGAAGCTCACATATAATGTTATATGTTCTGTTCTATTTTTTTGTGAGATTCAGAGCTACAAAAGCTCAAATATAATTTTATATGTTCTGTTTTTTTTTTTTTTTGCGATATTTAGATATTCAAAAACTCACATATAATGTTATATATTTTGTATAGATTAACATATAACGTTAAAGACTAAAAACAAGAAAAACCAAGAAGAAATGTTGCATGTTAGAAAATTTTTGTCACACATAAAATGTTGTATGTTAGGAAATTTTTATCAAACATATAACGTTAAAAAATCAATACAAGAAAAATAGGGAAAAAAAAAGAGAAATTTGTAACATATATAACGTTAAATGTTAAGTGTAACGGGTTCAATAAAAAAATCGAGAAAAATGAAAAAATACGTTTTTTTGTTACACATATAACATTATATGTATTGTGATGGCAACGACGGCAGTGGTGGTAGTAGCGGCGGCGGCTACTACCAAACAAGGCCCTTGTTTCTTAGATGGGGTATTTTTGTCATTAAAATTATTAGTGGACTTAGTGGGTTATAGAATTTAGAAGTGGACTTAGGGGGTTTGGAAAGTGTTATAGTGGACTTATGAAAAATTCTCCCAAATAAATAGGGTGAACTTGGTCAAATGGACACTTGGCGCTCAAGGTTTATTTTCAGTAGCAAATAAAGAGGCGGGTGAACTTGGTCAAAGGGACACATGGCAGCTTGGGAGAGTTTTTGGAGAAAATGAGTAGAAGATGGAGTTGAGTTTTGTTCACCCTCCTTAAAAGAGGGTGAACATTACCCTCCTTCTTATTGGATGGATCCCATCACAAAGTGTGTGGATTCCACTACAAAATGATATGATGCTTACCAAAAAGTATATTGCACGGATGAGATCTACACTATTTCAACCAATAAAAGGGAGGGTAATGTTCACCCTCTTTTAAGAAGATGTGCATCATGGAGTCCAATTTTTTCTTAGCCCAGTCCAGGAGGATTGTGCCTATAAATACAAAACTTGGATTATTTTTGAAGGGGTCCACGCACCAAAGCTCATAGCAGCCATACAATTCTCTTTGTTCAATATCATTCCTAGTTATCTAGCTAGACGTTTTTCTTTCAATCACTTTTGCTATTCAATGCAAAGTTCTCTTTTCTTTAGCAATTGTTAATTTAGTTTTGGTTTTTGTGAAGTTCTAAGTCCTTTTCATTGAGGCAAATTGAATACAGTTGTTACTTTATTTTCTCCTTGAGCTTGTAGGTGGTTAGATTAGGCGCTAATTCTTTGATCAAATTGGAGTAGCTTCCTGCTCCTGGCACGCCCGCATATTCTCATTCATCACATGCCAACTTTTGTTGGGGCTCTATTTCTCCTGCTTCTTGGAGAAAAAGCGCGTCAACAGAAATAACACAAAATGGAAATTAAGATGCAAGTTTAATACAATCTTGGCTAATAGAATCACAGTCTGCAAATGTTGTCTCGCCATTGAGCTTGAAGCACTTGATTTGCATCTCCTTCCACCTCTATCCGCGTGAGATTTTGGTTTAAGGCTTCTATCAAAATTCACTTGACTAGGTCCAAATAAGTGGCTTATTAAATTTGGCATGGCATAAATTGTTTCTCCATTGGTTGTTTTATCTACAAGTTTAATTTCCTGCATAAGTTAGCGTAGCTCTTTTGCTTAGCAATCATACGTCCAATTCTATTATGAAAAGAGAAAATTCATCAAAATTGCCTTCATTAGGCCAAAAACATTAATATATGTGCGCGTATGCCAGATTGCACGTAGAACTACCAAAGAAAAAAATACTTGCCTCGGTTAGTCTCGAAATGATGTTCATATATAGGAGTTCTGGTCATTCAGATTTCAGAGCTACAATAGCATAGCATAGCAAAACCAACATTTTTCATGTAGAGCTACAATAGCAATTATAGCATAGCAGAGTTCCGGACACTAGCAAAAGTAAGGAGTTGCAACAACAATTAGAGGTGTTTTCTTGTATATAGTTAAACCAGTGACCTCACTCATGTCCAAATCCTCTCCACTAGGCAATGACAAATCAAAGATGTGCACAACATTTGCCAACGCAAGCTCATTCACATTCATGGAGAAAAGGGTAACGGGGCACCCCCTCCGCCTTGGCTCCACCAACATGTATAATTACTGAGGGGAATTACTCTAACCGTCAACATGGAGTTGCAATCGCAAGAAGAGGAAATTCTCTGTGGACAATAGCGCCAGTGCATTCGGTCATGTCCAAATCCTCCGGCTTGGCTCCACCAGGCAATGACCAATTGAACTTGTGCAACAGATTCGCAAGAACAAGCTCACCAATTACTGTCGCGAAAGAGATTCCTGGGCAACCTCTCCTTCCAGCACCAAATGGAATCAATTGGAAGTCATGGCCGCTAAAGTCTATGGGACAATTCAGAAACCTCTCAGGCCTAAACTCGTCTGGTTCATCCCAAGTGCTAGGGTCTCTTCCGATTGCCCAAGCATTGGTGATAACCATTGTTCCAGCTGTAATATCATAACCCATTACTCTGATATCTTCCCTTGCCTCACGCGAGACCAGTAATGGTCCCTCAGGATGAAGACGGAGAGCTTCTTTGATCACTGCTTTCAAGTATTGCATATGTTCCAAATCGTCTTCAGCAATCTCAGCCTTGCCAGTTAATGAAAGAATCTCCCTCACCTCATGTTGCACTTTTATCATGACTCGAGGATTCCTTAATAGTTCTGACATTGCCCACTCCAGAAATGTGGCGGTGGTGTCCATTCCAGCTGCAAATGCAATCTGCAAGAAGTAGAGCTCTAGTTTATCTATTTTGTAGAAAGGGGTGTACGTTTATTTGTTCCAACAAGACCAGGATGATTTTCATCTGTTGATAGCGGTAAATCTATTGTTTTAGCTATTAGAGTACAATGGCCACACTGACTACATTTGATAGCTTTTTTAGTGGTTTGATCCCCTAGAAGGAATTAAGCTGATCCATGTACATTGTCAGAAAGAGGCATTTAGCATTTTTTGCTGAGACTCAGTTTATTTCACAGGAAATGTTATTCCAGTAAAGATGCCAACAAGGTTCTGCGATTTCCCCATTTTCCGGTGTTCATACAAGTGTTGAAAAAGCATACAAATAAAGATATTCTGAAATTACTACATAACGAGTTCTTTTGATGAATCAGTGAAGTAACTAGACACCGAAGAAATCAAATGACAGGGAAAGAGAACCAAATGTTCACTACGGATAGTATGGCACATCAACACCGGAATTCGAAGAGAGCTTCGTACCCCATTCAAAAGCCAATTCACATAATTCTGAATGCCTGTCTTTCATTACAAAAGTCTGGCATTATTGGATGCTATCATTCAAGTCGATAGAAAATAGGAGTTATTCTGTTAAGCCCTCTATCTAATTAGCATAAGCAAGCGAGAGAAATGGTGATGGAGAGTCCCATGATCGGAACATTTTACAAAGATTTGGATGCAATCAACAACACGGAATACTCTAAAATCATTTCAGAATTTCTATGTGAACGGTGAAAATCAACTGAGTACTGGTGCCAACGATTTGAGATTGAATAAAAGTGGTACAGAGGCTAACCAATATTTGAGCTTTGATGCAATCTCTGTCAATAGAAATGCCAGCAGAATTACCCCTGTAAATTTGGAGCAAAATATCGAAAAAGTTCTTGTTTCCTTCACCATCATCACCACCATCATTACTCAATTTCAAACGCACTTCGACGAGCCCTTCCAGGAACTCATCAAACCCTTTAGCAACTCTATCAATTTTGGCATCAACTCCGGTTACCCAATTCACCCAACCAAGCCACGGAACAAAATCCCCGATATCCAAGCCACCCATTAACGTAACTAAATCCCTCAGCAGCATCTTGAACTTGTCGCCACTCTCTCCTTCTCCATACTTCTTCCCAAGAACCACTCTGCATACCACATCATTCGTAAGGTCCATAAACATCTCGCTTAGATTCACGGGCATCGACTCAGAACTCAACTCCCTGATCTTCTCCACCATTAAAGCAGTTTCTTCTTCTCTCACTCTGCGAAAAGACTGAACCCTCTTGTTACTGAGAAGCTGCAGCACGTAAATACTTTTCAAATGTCTCCACAGCTCCCCGTAAGGAGCCATAGACACGTCCTTGTAATCGTAGAGTAGGCGCTTTGCTGCACGCAGTTTAGGCCTGTTTGACAGGGCGAGATCATGGACTTTGATTATCTCCTTGGCTGCATCTGCGGACGAAACTACCAGCGCCGGAACACTGCCTAGTTGAAGAAGCATGAGGGGCCCGTGTTTTCGAGACAAGGATTGGAGTGAACGGTGCGCCAACAAGCGTAGCTGGTGAAGGTTGCCAATGAAGGGGAGCTTTGGAGGGGATGGTGGTAGGTTTTTTGCGGTGCTACTTGGATTATTGATCAATACCCATTTTTTGAGGAGGAAGATAACTGAAAATAAGATGAAAAAGGAGAGCCAAAAGGTATATGCAATAACCGAATTCGATGCCAATTGCAGAAAGCTCGACATTTCCCTTCTCCCCTGTGAAGTTTGAGCTGCAAGGAGCAAATGTAACTGCATAAGTTCTATGTAAAAGACTCAAAGCTCCAGAGGTACTACCTACATTTGATACCTACTCATCAAAATTGCCTTGAAAATTGTGTTTGGGCTGACATATGGTTGTCGATCATATGGGGTGCCAAGGTAGTTGGGATATCTTTCCCTCTCCCACTCCTTGTACTATTTTTTGAGTATTAATAAAATTTGCTTTTTTCTGTTAAAAAAAAAAAAGAAAGAAAAAAAGAAAAAAGAGATTCCACACCCTACCCACGAGAATTCACTTCATTAGGTCCAAATAAGTGGCTTGTTAAATTAGGCATGCCGTAATCCCAACTTCAAAGCTAGACATCTAACAAGTAACAAGCTGCCCTAATTTCAGTAATGTCAGTTCATACAAACCACTTTGTTAGGTAGACTTGCTCAGCTGGTAATTTCTTGTACCAGAGTCATTTGTATTCCTTGAAAATATCTCTTACACTCTCAAAGGAAAATTGTGTATTACAGGACTCAAAATCTATTCACCCCCTCTGAGTTGCTTTATCAGGAAACTAAAAATTTATACCCAAAATTTCTCTTAATTTCTATATAATATTCAAAACATATTTAAGTAATAAAATTTTAAGAAAATTGATTTTCACACCCCCTTTTTTTTATTTTTATATCCACACTCCATTTTTTGTAAAAAAACCAAACAAAGAGTGTGCATGGATATTAAAAAAGAGAGTGTAAAAATCACAACCCAATTTTAAATAACGATCGAGTTATAAATATATTCTTGTGAAAAGAAGGTATTCATTTACTCTTTTGACAACTTACAAATTTACTTAACACTACTTATAATAAAAGTGAACTACAAGTTAATTGTTATAAAATAAAAAAGCTAAATGATCAATGATTTAGTAGGACGTTCAATAGTATTAAGGTTTGTATTTAATGAAATTAAACTATTAAATTTGATTAAAATACTTAACAAGTAATTGAATCATTTAATTTGATCGACACGATATATAGTGACTAAATAATGATTATTATTAGCGGTGATCTCCCTTCCCCTCCCTTAGGGTTTTACACCCCAATGGGTGACCGGTGGGGAGGAATTTCTCCCCCTCGTGGGATTTTTCCATCTCCCGATCTTAGATTTCGGAGGTTTTCTCTCCTTCCCCTTCCCCTTCACTCCAATTCTCCTTCTCCCCAAAAGCCATCCATCCTCCGTCTCTTCTGCCGTGTAGTCCGACGGTTGTTGGAGGTAGTGCCTTGCAGATTGTGGTCACCAAAGGTGTCCTCCCCCTGAACGCCGGAGTGGGAGATCTAGGTTATTGAATGGAGTTTGCTCCGGCACGGCAGACTCTGTCCGGTTTCGTTACTGGTTTTTCTTTTTCTTTTTTTCTGGTTTTCTTCTGTAGTGTCCCATGTGTTACATCCCTTTTCTTATTCCTAATAATTATATTTTTGTCATTAAAAAGAGAGAGAGAGAGATGATTTTATGGTTTGAATTCTAATTGATATCTTCTCTCTCCCAGCATAGTATAACTGTTGTCAGCACTACTCCCTCTGTCCCAAAAGAATGACAATTTTTGAAATCCGAGTCATTTTTTATTGCTTATATCTTTCAATCTATAATGTTTTTCATGAGTTTGAAAACTTTGTATAATAGAATTAATCTAAAACTATCAAACAAGATTCATATTGCATATTTTTTGAGATCCATATTGAAAGATATAAAGAGTTGAAATTGGCACGGATATCAAAAATTGATATCCAATTTGGGATGGAGGGAGTATTATAGTATTGGGGTTAAAGTCTAAATAGTTTTAGTATTTAGTGTTGTACCGTATTTAAATACTTTTAGTAAGTGGTTACCTATTATTTAGGGGAGAATGTGGGTCAGTTATATTCAACTAGGGTTATATTATAAGAGATCGAATAATATTGGGAGCAGGCAGCAGCTGTGTAAGGGTTCTTGAGGCGTCCTTTGATAATCTTGCTTTCAATCTCAGTTGCGGTATTGTTTATACCCGTTTTTGGCACCACGGATCGGGCTAGTCGTGTTTGGATTTCTAATTAATTCCTTAATTAATTTGGGCCGAAAGTTAAGTTATTGATTGGGTAGATCTTGGGCCATGGGTATTTCCCATTTGGGTCCAAAAAACATGAAGCCCATGTGAACATACGGCCCAAGATTTGTTGGGAAGCTAGCCCACGGTTTGGCCCATGAAGAAAACATTGATCAGGCTCACGTGATGAGGTCCACGGTTTTAGGGGAAGTGGTTACTTCCTCGAGGCAGTTGATATTTTCCAATTCAAAGGCCAATTGACTTGGTCAATTGGCCATGTGTCACGCAAGAGCACAAAATGAGGGAGTGGGGAAGTTATCAAATGGACCCATGACCTTGGTAACTGCTATTAACCTCTGAAAACTGCCCATGATCAAACATGCATGAAAAGTGGAGCATCATGGGACACATATGAGCTTATGGTGCAATGCAGAATTCGGATTCAGGCCTGAACCAGCATGTTGCAGCTCCTATTTATAGCAGAATCGAAGATGAAAAAAAGGTCCAACACCAATCAAAGGTCGACGCTTACAACCAAAGTCTTCCCAGCGAAGCATACTTTCCTACTTTCAGCAAAGTAGATTATCGAGTACCTCGTACTAAAACCCCATTCAAACTTACTTCATTAAGTAGTTTGGATTTTTACTTTTCTTGTACAAACTTTATTATTCCGGAGTAATAAAGTTCACATTTTACGTCTCATTTTCTATACGACTAGGAAATTTTAAGTCCACAATCGTGTGGCAAACCACAAACCTCATTGTGATGTTTAACCTTTGGGTCACACGCAATCGATCATACATTAGAAGTCAAGATTCGTGGGAATCTTCACCAAAAGTTAGGCGCTACAAGTCTTGGCACGCCTGATGGGACTCTAGTCGTTCAAAGGTTCAATCATGTTGCCAAAGAAGAATTAGTAGTCGCAACCAGATCCACCACCATCGGATCCAACACTGCCCAATCCTCCAGGCAGTCCTGAAGGAGTTGCTGTTGACGTTCTGCTGCTCGAGGAGGCCGCTCCTCAACTCAGTGCACAAGATTTCCATGACGCTACGAATAGTGTCAAGAATTATATATTTTTTGCAGGACAAGAGATTTCTCACACCGTGTCACAAACGATGTCTGAGTCCATAGAGCCTTTGACTCTAGCAATCAATAACATGTTTGCCACAATGACAGAGAGGCTGCCACTCGTCCCTCAGCAACAAGTTCTACCACAGTTCGAAATTTATGGCAACGGCCATGAATAGACAGGTCTGAAGGACCCAATACCACCACCACAAGTGTTCTATCAGGCTTCTTCGTCAAACAATCCTGCACCGGCGGGAGAAAAGGCTAAAGGAGTGGTTATTGAAAGAGAACCGACTCCTCCAATGAACAAGGAACAGAGGGCCATTTTGGTGGAGCACCAAAATAGGCCTGAAAAGGCAGACAAAAGGCCTCCTCACGGAGGACAGGGTACTGCTAAAGATAAGAACGTGTCTCATGCTCAATCAACCCTAGAGACTCAGGGGGCAAATCCAGGCGTGAATTTACAGGCCTAGGAGACAGGCCCACGGCCGCCTCCAATGCCAAACATGATTGGAAGAGATCAAGTCCTGGATTTACTACAAGAATAGCTAGGGCCTGGATTCAGGCCTGTGGGCAGACCTATGTATAGGAAGCCCCACACAGAAGAGGTTGACAGAGAGCCTTTTCCTAAGGGGTACCGTGTTCCTGAATTTCAGACCTTCACAGGCGAAAATACGCAGTCCACAGTGGAACACATTGCTCAATTTCAAGTGCAGTGTGGAGAAGCTGGAACGAATGACAAGCTCAAGTTTAAGGCTTTTTCCAAATTCTTTGACAGCAATGGCTTTCACCTGGTATATCAATCTGCCACCCAATTCTATTCAGACCTGGGCTCAGCTCGAGGAGATGTTTCACCAGCAGTTTTATAGGGTTGAACCAGAGATCACGATGGCAGATTTGTCATGCTATCGTCAGCTTCCACAAGAAAGCGTGGAATCCTACCTTTTATGATTCAAGACAGCACGTTTCAAGTGTAAGATTCCTTTGCCCGAGGCCGAATATGTGCGTTTAGCGCTGAACGGCCTGGACTTTGAGTTCAAGAAAAAGTATCCTGGTACAGAATTTTGAGACTTGTTCGAACTGTCTGCAAAGGCCTCACGTTATGAAAAGCTCTTGGAAGAGGAGAAGGACAGAAAGGCAGCTTCCAAAGGGACGTATTATCAGGACCCTAATTATGATATTGCCACGGTTGAGACAGAGGCTAGTGTGGATGTTGATGTAGCTGAGATCGTCAATAGAAAGCCTTACGTCTGCAAGGCCTTCGTCAAGATGGAACCTACGAAACAACCGATCCAAGAAATGTCTAATAGGCCGACCAGGGCCTATACCTTTGACATCAGCAAGGTAGAGGCTATTTTTTATCAGCTCTTGGCGGACAAATTGTTGAAATTGTCCTTTGGCCACAAGATCCCGGCATTGGATGAGCTAAAGGGCAAAGAATTCTGTAAGTATCATAATTCTTGGAGTCATTCAGCGAATAATTGCTTTGTGTTTAGAAATGACATTCAAGACAAGATTGACCAGGGAGATTTCAAGTTTCCCGAAAAGGACAAATAAGCCATGGGAGTCAATGGTAACCCATTTCCTTTAGGCCTGAGTGCAAACATGGTGTCGGTGAATATGAGGTCCATGCCCAGGACTGCGCTTACGCCCAAAGTAAGCCTGGGGACACCTTTTAGAGCGGCATTCAGGCCTAGATCAGACAACTGCTGGGATCCATATTATGAGCAAGATTTCACTCCTGAAAGGGGGAGGAGGTTTGAAAAGAAGAAGTCCTGATGGTTAAGGCCTGAAGGAGTTAGAAAGCCAGAGAAACCGAGTTGCTCATTGGTGTGCACCGAATGTGGGCATCATGCAGTTCCATCCTGACCTGTGTTGAAGAGTATAATTATGGGCAGAGCTGAAGTCAAGCCTGAAGAGATACGCAGGCCTAAACAGAGACAGGTCCAGGTTAGACGGGAATCGGTCTTCAATAGAATCCAGCCAGGTGTAGTGGAGATTGAAGATAAGCTCGATAATCTCAGAATTTCAGCCTCATCCAAAGGCAAGCGTAGGACTGTTAAACCTCCTGTCATTCCTCCAAATGAGTGGCATAAGGTTGAACATCCTAAGTTTCCCACTCCACAACCACCATTGTCCCGGTCTCAAAAAAGACGCTGCTAACGGTTTAGGTAGGCGGAAAGAAGGGCTCAAGAAGAAGAAGATTTGCTTGGGGACATGATGGAAGAAGATGACCCTGGTAAGGAAAAGGTGATGGAGTTACCTATGGAAGAGATGATGGTTGAAACAGTTAAGCCTAGAGAAGAACGCAAGCCCTTGGAAAGAACTTACAAAGAGATTGTTGCAAGTTCGTCTTTAGAGCAGGTTCCTCGGTTTGAGAAGAAGGCTTTACTGGAAAAAAACCTTGAGGAGGCTAGGATTAAGCCTCTTCTAAGGCAGGTTACTTTATTGAAGAAGGAAGCTCTTGAGCCAAAGAAACAGGACTCGGGGGGCAAGCCACGCTTGAATCCACCGGCCAAAGAATTCAGGCCTAGATAGGCTTCAAGGATGCCATGCAACGTGGTTGTTTTTCTTCCGTCTGAATTAGAGGTGAAAGACAACAAGCTTACTGCTATGGAGGGTGATGTGGTGGAAATGGGTGAAACCGCTGAAATATTGAAGAAGTCCCTCAATTTAGGTCTGAATGGAAGTGGGCCTTCAGTGGTAATATTGAAAGACGAGGATGAGAACTCCACAAAAGACCGAGCAGCAAGCGTGATATTTGAAAAGCCAACTCCTAAGATGACGAAGCACATCAAGCCTCTATATAGCTCAGGGTGTATGGATGGAATGCCAATCAATCGACTCCTTGTTGATAATGGTTCGACAGCTAATCTCATGCCTAGATCTACCATGCTCAAGCTAGGCAAGACAGATCAAGACTTGGTTTCATTAACGGCTACTTTGACTGATTTTACCGAACAGGAAACGGTCTATCAGGGGATTTTGATTATGAATTTAACGGTTGGGTCAAGGACGCTCACAACTCCTTTCTTTGTGGTAAATTCACGGTCTTCATTCAACATTTTGTTGGGAAGGGATTGGATTCACGCCTGCTTGGCTGTGCCATCAACCTTGCACCAATGTTTGATTTTTTGGAATCAAAAAGATGTAGAGGTAATCTGGGCAGATCGTAGACCTTTTCATGCCTCAACCAATCATGCCGAGGCAAGATTATACGATGAGGATGTTGGCCCATGAAAGTGGCAGGCCTGGATAAATATGGCCGTCACAAGATTGTACCTGTTTCTGCTCACAAGTCGGTAGAAGAGGTGAAGGCATTATACCAAGAGTTAATTGGCCCAATGATCAGAGAGTCAAATAGGTCGATTACAGCTTCAACCAAACGATCATTTAAATGTCAGTAAGGCCTTCAGAAAAAGAGAAGGACATGGCCTTGTTGGCTATGTTGACGAAGTTTGAGGCCTATTTGCTTGAAAAAAGGCTTAAGGAAGAACAAGAGCAAGAAGAAAAAGGTTATTCGGCCCATTCGACTGAAGTAATCAATGAAGATGATAATTTGGAGGAAGACCTGGATGAGATCGGGTTGGAAGACTTGGAGGTAGCCCCTGCCAAGTTAGATGACTTGAAAGCTGATGTTCAGGATCCTTTGGAAGAAGTTAACCTAGGGGATTCAAAAAATCCTAGGCCTGTATATATTAGTCAACTTTTGACAGAGGATGTGAAAGAAAAGCTCATTCAGCTCTTGACAGAATTCAGGTCTTGTTTTGCCTGAAATTATGACGAACTCCCAGGCCTGTCTAGAGATTTGGTGGAACGTAAGTTACCTATTCAGCCGGGATTCAGGCCTTTCAAACAGCCACCAAGAAGGATGTCCAATGAGGTCTAGTTGCAAGTGAAAGATGAGATCGAACGCCTTTTCAATGCTGGGTTTATACGAATGGCTACGTATGTTACCTGGCTTTCTAATGTCGTACCAATCCTTAAGAAGAATGGCAAGATCAGGGTCTGTGTGGACTTCAGAAATTTGAATTTGGCTTCCCTAAAGGATGAGTATCCAATGCCAGTTGCAGATCTTTTGGTGGATGGGGCCTCTGGTCATAGGGTTTTGTCCTTTATGGATGGTCATTCCGGATATAATCAGATCTTCATCGATGAGGCCGATACGGCTAAGACTGCTTTTAGGTGTCCCGAAGCTTTGGGAACCTTTGAGTGGGTTGTAATGTTCTTCGGCCTAAAGAATGCAGGAGCCTCATTTCAACGAGCGATGAACGCCATCTTCCATGATTTCATTGGCCGGTTCATAGAGATCTACATCGATGACATAGTGGTCAAGTCTCAGTCCTATGAAGAACACTTGGAGCATTTAAGGAAGTCGTTCTTGAGAATGCAACAATTCGACTTGAAGGTGAACCCCTTAAAATGTGCTTTTGGAGTTTTCGCAGGCAAGTTCCTAGGTTTTTGGTTCACAACAGAGGGATTGAGGTTGATAAGAATAAGGCCAAGGCAATTATTGAAGTAAAGCCTCCTACTACCAAGAGGGAGTTGTAGAGGCTCTTAGGATCATTCAACTTTTTGAGAAGGTTCATTTCAAACCTAGCAGGGAAGGTTCAGGTCTTCTCTCAACTCTTAAGGTTGAAGGATCAAGACACTTTTGTTTGGAAGGCAAGCCATAAAAAGGCCTTTGACGAGATCAAAGGCTACCTGGCAAAGGCTCCAGTCCTTATGCCTCCCATCAAGAACAAGCCTTTGAAGCTCTACATTTTAGCTGCAGAAGGCTCTATTGGATGCTTTTTAGCATAAGACAACGAGCAAGGGAAAGAGCAAGCTGTGTATTATTTAAGTAGGCTGTTAACTCCTTGTGAAATGAGGTATACTCCTATTGAAAAGTTGTGTCTTGCTTTGTACTTTGCAGCAATAAAATTGAGGCACTACATGCTTCCCGTTGTGGTTTACATTATGAGTCAAACAGATCTTATTAAGTACCTGCTTTCTCGGCCAATCATGCGAGGCCGAATAGGCAAATGGTCTTTGGCTTTAATGGAGTTCAGTTTTCAATATGTCCCTCAAAAGGCCGTAAAGGGCCAGGCCTTACAGATTTTCTTGCTGATCATCCTTGTGTAGATATCGGTGAAGAATCTAATACAGGGCTGAGTGCATTTGAAATCTCATTCACCCCTTGGACTCTTATCTTTGATGGATCAAAAACTCAAATGGTCTCAGGCTGTGGAATTATCATTATAACTCCTCAAGGCCTGAGAATTGAGTTATCTTTTCAATTTGATTTTCCATGTACAAATAATCAAGCCGAATATGAGGCAGTGGTAATAGGCCTTAAGATCTTAAGAGATCTTGAGGCCAGAGAAGTAAAGATTATAGGGGATTCAAACCTTGTAATCAACCATCTGGCAGGAACATTTAAATGCTATAGTGAGGAGTTAGCTCCTTATTACATGGCAGCGGTGCAGTTAATTCAAGACTTTGAAAATGTAATTGTCAAACATGTCTTAAGGAGTATGAATACGGAAGCAAACAATTTGGCTCAGGCCTCAACAGGCCTAAAGCTGTCACTAGAGACTCTTCATAAGACCATTACGGTCCAGAAAAGGCTACTCCTTTCTGTAAGGAGAAGAGATTTAGGCCTAGAGGTATTTGTCTCAGACCTTCCAGTTGAAGAAGAAGAGGAGGGTAAGGAGGATTGGCGGGATCCCATCATTGCTTACCTAAAAAGGCCTCATATGGGAGCTAGTAGGAAGGTTAAGAGAAGAGCATTGAGTTATGTTCTTCTTGGGGATGAGTTATACAAGAAAGGCCTTGAGGATGATTTGTTATTGAGGTGTTTGTGCCATACCGAGGCCATGAAGGTAACGGCAGAAGTTCGCAAAGGGATTTGTGGAGCACATTAGTCCGGTATACAGATGAGATGACTGATTGGAAGGTATGGTTACTATTGGCCCATTATCTTAGAGGATTGTATATGTTTTTCTAAGGGCTGCCAGCCTTGTCAAGCTCACGGCCCAGTGCATCATACACCTGCAACTGATTACCAAGCTGTGGTAAAGCCTTGGCCTTTTAGAGGCTGGGCTTTGGATATAATTGGGATGATCCATCCTCCTTCATCGAAGCAACACAAGTTCATTCTGGTAGCTACGGATTATTTTACAAAGTGGGCAGAGGCCTTTCCATTAAGATCTGTAGATCAACAGGATGTGATCAAAGTTATGAAGGAAAAGATTATCCATAGGTTCGGTATACCGGAGCATTTTGTGGCGGATAGAGGCTCAGTGTTCTTTGGAGCACAGGTTCGGGCCTTTGCAAGCCAATTCAATATACAGCTCTCTCATTCAACACCTTATTATGCACAAGGGAATGGTTAAGCTGAATCAACCAATAAGACCCTGATTGGGATTATTAAGAAGATGATAGAAGAAAATCCAAGGGTTTGGCATGAGTTCCTCTCTGATGCATTATGGGCTTACAGAACTTCAAAGAAAGAGGCTACAAATGTTACTCCATACATGCTGGTATATGGCCATGACCCCGTACTTCCTATGGAGGTGACGGTTAGATCAGCCAGAATTGCTTGCCAGAATGGTTTAAGTCCTGCTGATTATAGCCAGGCTATGTTAATGGAGATGGAAGATGAGGTGAGGTTAGCCGCTCTAGATCATATTCTGGTTCAGAAGTGTCACGTGGCTAAGGCTTATAATAGAAGAGTAAGAAGGAAGAGTTTCACCGAGGGAGATTTGGTGTGGCAGGTAGTTCTTCCCTTGGGCGTACAAACCCCAAGGTATGGAAAGTAGTCTCCAATGTAGGAAGGGCCTTATCAAATTTACAAGGTGTTCGAAGGTAATGTTTATCTTTTAATGGGTTTAGATGGTGGAATGCATAAACATACTATCAATGGAAAAATTTTAAAACATCATTATCCGACGATGTGAGAAATGAGAGATTTCAATGAAAAGCTGCCATTAAAGCCATAAGGGATAGGTGAAGGCCTGAATCTGTTTAGGCTACCATAAAGGCCTGAATTTGTTTAGGCCACCAAAAACATTAACAGTCAAAAAGGCCTAAAGGTTAGGCCATGCAAACACTAACAGCCCAAAGGATTAGAGTTCAGGGCTACATAAAAGTTCTACTTTATTACAAGGCCAGGATAGCCTACAGTTCATTAAGGAGGCTTGATTGAAGATTGTCCCATGAGGCAGCAAGATTGTTGAGTTGGGCCTCTAACCTTTCTTTTGAGGTTTGGAGGTCTGATTGATTGGGAACCAGAGATAGGAGCTTGATCTTGACAGCCTTTAAAGTGGCAAACAGTTCTTTCTGCTGAGCCTCCAGGCTTGATTGTTGGGTCACGAAGGCCACCATGCTCTTTTCTGCATCTTCTTGTTTCTGCTTCAACTCTTGGATCTGATTTTCCCAGGCCTGGATGTCTTTGGTAAGGTTGGCTTTTTGCATCTCAAGGGCCTCAATTTGAGTCTTAAAAGCTTCGTAGCCACTTACACATTTGCCCAAGTCTTGGCAAAGTTCCTCGATTTCTGTAAGGCTCATGTCAACCTTGGAGAGCTCTAGAGACGCATGGTCATATGATTTTTGCATGTCTGGGAAGTCTTTGTGGAAGTATTGCAGGGTTGTCTCGGCAACTTCGCTGAAGGCCTGCTCTCGGGCCAGAATGCCGAGAGCCTTCTTGAACGAAGAAACCCTTCCTGGATGTAGAGCTGTCTTGATGTCCATCTTGATCAAGGCCTTAAATGTCTCATTGGCTTCGGCAATCTCTTCAGTTGTTGGGGGCACTTAGGTAGAACTGGACCCGTCTCCAGAAACGCCTGAAAGGGATACCTTAACGAGGCTAGCAGCAGTTTTGAAGAAGTCTTCTATGTCTTCATTAGCTGCTTCATCAACAATTTATTCCTTTTGGGTGGGTGTTGGGTCAGGATTGATTGGAGAGGCCTTAGTTTTCTCAGGAGTTCGGGATGATGCTTCATGCTCAGGGTAGGTTGGAGGGCCTTCTGAGGTAGCCTGGGGTCATCAGAGGATAGGAAACAAGTTTGTCAAGAAAAGGCCAGGAAGGAGTCAAAAGAATCAAAGTCAAGATATGACGTTTACCTCCAAGGAAGCACTGGAAGTATCGCCGGAGGTAGTGGGAGGACTTTTCTTCATCTTTACTTCTTGTGTTTCCTCCCCTTGTGATTTTTTGGGACGAATCGTCTGGGTTTTTGTCTTTTTGGTTTCCTCCTTTAAGATTGATTCAGCATGGTGGGTGGTTTCCTTCAATTCGGCCTTGTAGGGGGATGAAAACAATTGAAGTTTCGGATCAACTGGATTGCAACGACTTATTCGTGCCTCTTCACCGGAACCCTAGTTCGACGTCTGAACCCTAATCTGCAAAATAGACAGGGGGTGAGTGCACCTTTGCCTCTCGTGGCAAAGGCCCTCCGATGCCTTTGTTAGTATCACGTACTAAGAACAAAACCCTAGTTATCAGTAGGAAAGCAACAATAATGCAGTATATTGCGTACCTTTTACCTCTAGGCTTACTCTGTTTATATAGACATTTGGATGCTTGGCGCTCAAGCATACCTATTGCCATAGGATTCCCTACTCGTATAGGAAACCTAGGATATCAAGGATTCTCGTTTCCTTTATCAGTTTAATAGAAAAGAGTCCTTTTAGGATTCTTTTCCTTTACTGACCGAACATCCCATTTTCATTGGGTATCTTTCTCAGATCCTATATTCGTGGGATCTTATTCCTTAACGGAATATCATTGTTTCTGGATTCTTCCAGAATGTTCCCCATATTACATCAATTAATTTGGGATTCTTTCCTTGTTCGGCCATCTCGTTGCCGAACAGACTGCTTGGACCAATGACTTCACATATAATTTGGTCCAAGCGTAATGAGAATGTCTCTATTCGCCGAACAGTTTCTTTTACAATACTGACTTCACATGTCACTAGCTTTTTAATCAGCCGAACAGACTGCACAGATCAATGACTTCCCATATCATTGATCTATGTCCCTGTTCATCGTACTGCCCGGCGATAAGTCCCGTTGTATTCACCATGTGCTCCCAAACATCACGTGTTTGGTAACTAAATGTATCTGCTCGGGAATACCTCTCTACAATTGCTCCCCAGCTTCATGTATTTACCACTGTTCGGGGGCAAAATATGATGCTTAGAAATAGAATTTTTACTACCAGATTCTTCTGATCCCGTGCAGTCATAATTTCAATATCTCATTGATGCCTTTTGGCGCCTCTATCATTATACCATCTCGAGGTAGTGACTCCACGTGGCGCTTATCGTACGCTTTTCATTTAATGTGAACTGACACTCTGTCCAAACGACGTCAATACGTCGTTTAGTTGAAACCCTCTACCCCGTTACTTTTCCTGTAACGGCGTAAGAGGAGACGTTTCGTCTCCGTTCCTCTCCCTTAAACCCCAAAAAGGGTTCATTCTGGGTTAAAAAATATTCGAACTCTTTCAGTCTTTCCCTCTAAGCTTTTCTGCCATCGCCGCCATCTGCAAATTCGATTGCGTTTCAGGAAATCGTCACGGTTCCTTTGTAAGATTCTCGTTCTAACTCCATTTTCTCTGCTTAGGTTTTCATCTGAGATTTCATTCTCAAATTTTTAGATCATTTCTAGGGTTTCAGTCACGCCCATTCTTATTTTTATGTTCCCTTCGAGTATATCCATGGTGGATGAATACGACAATCCTCCTAAACCCAGTAAATTTAGGAAATTATGTGAGACCCCTTTTGCCATGGCGGCATTTAGGAAGGATTATAACGTCCCAGAGAACGTTGGTCTCGAACTCGCCCCTCTAGGGGCAGATAGGGACGGTGGCTCTTGGGATAGGATGTGTATCCCAATCGTAGCCATCGTCGAAGGCGGGGTCCGTTTCCCCCTTCATCCATTCCTTCGTCAAATATTAAGTTGGTACCGTCTCACTCCAATGCAAGTGTCAACAAATGTGTTTAGGCTGATAATGGGGGTAGTCGCTTTGAATAGAATTCTAGGCACCCAGCTAGGGATCTGGGACATTCAGTGGTGGTACAGCATTGTACTTAACCCTGAATATAACACATACTATTTCAAAGTAAGAAGGGCAGAAAAGCGCCTCGTGCTCAACCTGCCAGATTCTGCTCGGGACCATGAGGTTGACTTTCTCTATGTCACTGGAGCTTTCGAACCTCTAGGAGAGGATGGTCAAGTGGTGGGGCTCCACTGCCCCCACATATGGGGATACCCACGTAATACTCCTCATTTTCCTAACTCTGAAAGTTTTTGTTTACTGCTTTCTCGTAGCTTTTCCGTATGTCTTATTTTGTTTTAATATTGTTGGATGCAGCTGATAACGCTAACCACCGTCCCAGACGTACACCGAGCAATATCCGAACAGAGGATATAAACAAAGTCCTCAAGTATACAAGAGAGCCGGGTACATCTACTGCTGGTCGAGGTCGTAACGCAGAAGTGCTTTTGGGATACGAACCCTCATACAGAGGAGTTATTGACAGAAGACTTGTTCATCCTAGCACCAGTGCTGCTTCTACCTCTACATCAGCTGCTCCCCAACCACGTACCTCAAGACGTCAATCCAGTGTTAGCGTTGCCGGTCAACTGGGAGAAATTCCCATTTCAGAAGGAGTCCCATTACCACGTTTAAGACTTCGTAGAACCGTTCAGAGTCAAACAATCTCTCAACAACAGCCCGAACAGCCTTCCTCAAATCGTGTAACTAGCCAATCGTCCTTATCAGGTTATACTCCATCTCCCCCTAGCTTAGAGATAATGGCTCGTGAACCTCTAAATCTCAGTTCCCTCCTTACCGTTTCTTCTCGGGGACGCGGGACTGGCCGGGTGGCCTCAACTGGCGCCCCTCCCCCACGATCTCGTCGTAATAGGGGGGGATCTGCACGGTCATCATCTTCTCCTCGGGAAGTTAATACGGCTACAGAAGCCACTAACCTCCATCGAGACAAACGCCCAAGAGTTGATGATCAAGATGGTACTGCTTCTCGAGCAGTTACCGAAACTCATCATCCCATCTCTCCAACCACTGAAGTCCTTCCTCAGACGTGGACTCCTCCTTTCATTAGGGGAGATTGTCCCGTTCACGTCGGGGATAGTGCTGGTTCATCTGAAACCGCACTTGCCCTAGCTCAAGGATTGCTGCTCCCAGTGGATATGCAAAAGGAAAATGCATCTGCACCTGATCGGCTCGTTTCTACTGGACTTGTCAGCGGTATCAAGGTATTTGTTACTTGATTTTTCTTTATAAGGTCTTTTATGTATATATCGTATACCATCAAACATGTATTGCTATACTCGTCTCTAACTAGTTGATATTTTGCTAGTTCATTCAAAAGATGGTTACTCTGGGTAAGAAGTACCAAGAAGCAGATGCTGAGAGGGTGAGGCTGATGAATGACAATACCAGACTACTCCGAACAATCACCAGGTTGGAAAGAGAAAGAGACAAAGCCAAATCTGACTTCAACCAGGCCAAAGAAAAACTTGAAGTTGCCGAAGAGAGCCTCAACCAGGCCTTATCAGAAATCGACAATGCCAAAAAAGCTGCATATGAAGACGGATACCAGAAGGGGTTTGATACCACAACTGCTAACTACGTTGAACAGATTCCTGCTATCCAAGATCAGATTTGGATTGCCTGCTGGGAAACTTGTCTAACAAAGGTTGGCGTCGCAGAGGACTCTCCACTTTGGACTGATAATGAACTACCGAGCAGCTGGGCTGCAGTTTCCCAAGAGCAAGAAGTTCCTCTGGAAGATGATTTTGAGCAGCAAATTGAAGATTTCACAGGAGCAGAAGAAGACATCCCATCTGGCTCTCAGCCCGTCCGGTCCCCAGCTCATGATGCAGTTAATGAACCCATAGTGTTGGAGGAGAATCCAATAGATGATGGGGCAGGTCCCCAAGTCAATACTGATGTTCCAGAAGTCCAGAATGTGGACTAACTTTGGTAAGTTTGTTTGAACTATTTTGACGTTGGTTGCTGGTCCTGCGTGACCATAAGAATTTGGCCCTGTGTGGCTCCCATACTTTTAATACTTTGTCTAAAACAGGTATTTGGCCCCCTGTGGCATTTTGCTCGACTCTCTTCTGTTTGTTGCATCTGTTCGGATGCACTGTTGCGTTTAATCTCAAGTATTTCGTACTGTTGATTGTCGTATGTTATGCAAGTTTCTCATACTTTTAAGGCCAGAACAAACATACAATTTGTTCTTTAAGTCTCACGTACTTAAGAGCAAATATATATAATTTTGCAACAGAACATACAAGTGTTATTCGTACTTTTGTATTTCTTCTAAGTTTCACGTACTTAATTATTGTCTCGTAAATAAATGTTTGTAAATTCCATACAAGTATTGGATATTTGTAAAAATCTTTCAAGTGTTGTCATACAAACATTTGGTCATATAGGTGTTCCTCAAGTTTCACATACTTAAGAACATAAGTGTCACGTACTTTAAACTAAATGTGGCTATCATTTAAGTCAAGCCAATATAGTTTCTCAATTATCACATACTTAAGTATCTCGTACTTTGAACGTTCATACAAGTATTTCGTACTTGTATTTGTTTTAAAAACATACAAGTGTTTTCATACTTGCAGTAGTTTTAAGTTTCACGTACTTAAAACGTTTTGACAAGCACACAAGTGTTTCGTACTTGTGTTCAAGTGTATATATTTTACGTACTTTAATTCTATACAAGTGTTTCGTACTTGTATTTGTTAAGTTTCACGTACTTAAAAATGTATAAAACTTTTAAGTTTCACATACTCAAAAGGTATATCCTGCTTCCCAATACGAATAAGAGGAACCAAACTCGTAGTTCGTATTTAAATACCACAACAGTTATTCGAAAGAAGTGATTTTATTCATGATCTGTAAAAACTGAAGAGGGCAATTAAATATAGAACAAAGGAATTATATTCGTAATTCCCACACAATCATGTAGTGCAAATCTAAAACAGATTTTAACACTTCTAAACAAAGAACTTTCGTAAATTATGAACATTCCAAGGCCTTGGAATTGGATCACCATCCAGATCTGCCAATCTATAGGCTCCTATGCCCACAATCTCAATTACTCTATACGGGCCTTCCCAGTTGGCCTCCAGCTTACCTTCGTTGGCCACCTTGGTGTTGCCGAGCACTTTTCGTAGCACAAGGTCCCCAACACCAAATTCCCTAGGATGAACATGTTTGTTGTAGCTTTTCATCAGCTGTTCTTGGTAAGAAGCAAGATGTACCAAGGCCTTTTCTCTCTTCTCCTCGGCAAGATCAAGCTCGATTGCAAGAGCCCTGTCATTGCCTCCACTTTCTACCAAAGCCGTCCTGTTGGTCGGCAGACCCACTTCCAGAGGTATGACAGCCTCTGTTCCAAATGCCAATGAATAAGGGGTCTCTCCCGTAGACCTCCTAGGCGTTGTTCGGTGAGCCCATAGAACTAATGGCAACTCATCAGGCCACTTTCCCTTGGCTTTGTCAAGCCGTTTCTTGATCCCATCAAGGATAGTTTTGTTAGAAGCCTCTGCTTGCCCATTACTCTGAGGGTAGGCTGGGGTGGAATAATAGTTCCGTATTCCATATTGGGCACAAAAAGCCTTGAATTTTTTCTGAAATTGGGATCCATTGTCTGTAATCAATGAATAAGGGACCCCAAAGCGAGTGATGATACTTTTCCACACGAACCTTTCTATCATAGGTTCAGTGATTTTGGCCAATGGTTCTGCCTCAATCCACTTCGTAAAATAATCAGTTGCTACAAGCAGGAATTTTCGATTCCCAGTTGCTTTGTGCAATGGACCCACGATATCCATTCCCCATTGGGCAAAAGGCCAGGGACTCGTCAAAGGCACCAGATCCTCGGCAGGTGTTCGAATCATTGGCGAGAATTTTTGACACTTCTCACAAATCTTTACATAAACCTTTGCATCCTCTTGCATGTGTGGCCACCAGTAGCCTTGAGTAATTGCTCGGTGGGCAATGGATCTCCCTCCAGCATGGCTCCCACATGTTCCCTCGTGGATCTCATGAAGGAACTTCTGTACCATCTCAGGATGTACGCATAGCAAATAAGGACCTGTAAAGGATTTCCTGTACAACTTACCCTCTGGGGAGAGCCAAAACCTAGCAGATTTGACTCTTATCGTGTGGGCCTCCTTTTTATCAGAAGGGAGTATCTCGTCTCGTAAGAACTCCATTATTGGGTCCATCCAACTTGGTCCTTGGTTCACGTCCAAGACCAAGTCTACATTCCTCCCAATGCTTGGCTCATTCAGGTATTCTATTGCCACCCTTCTTTTAAACTTCGTTGGTACTGCTGCAGCCAACCAGGCTAAAGAATCTGCATGAGCATTCTGTCCAGAACTTATTTGCTCAATATACACCCTCTCGAAGGTATCAAGCAAGTCTTTGGCTGCCTGCACGTAGGCCACCATCTTTTCATTCCGAGTTTCGTACTCGCCGGACAGCTGATTCACAACAAGCTGGGAATCACAATACACCCTGACCCGTTCTGCTTTAAGGGTCTTCGCACTTCTCAATCCTGCCAAGAGTGCTTCATATTCAGCCACATTATTCGATGCACTGAATCCAAGCCAAACAGAGAGTTCAATTAGACCTCCTTGAGGAGGAAAAAGGACAACTCCAATTCCAGAACCGGTATTACATGCTGATCCATCAATGAATAACTTCCATTCTTTGGGATCCTGTTCGGCTACGGGTTGATCCTTGAAGGATGATATCTTAGCCGCCTGTTCCTTTCTCGTAGGAGGCAAGGGAGCAACAGTGGGGGAAAACTCTGCTACAAAATCAGCCAACACTTGGCCTTTAATTGCTGTGCGTGGCTGATATTCGAGATCATACTGACTTAACTCCACAGACCACGTCGAGATCCTTCCCGAGAAATCTGCCTTTCGAAGCAGTGATTTTAATGGATACTCAGTATAAACCACAACCTTATGGCTTTGGAAGTAGTGTGGCAATTTCCTGGTTGCTGTCCTAAGTGCCAGGACAAGTTTTTCTAATGGCAGATATCTCGTCTCTGCATCCAACAATATCTTGCTAACATAATAAATGGGGATTTGCTCGATCCCCAAATCCCTCAACAAGACTGCACTAACTGCGTGCTCGGAAACAGCTAAGTACAGAATTAAAGACTCACCTGGCTGTGGAGTTGACAACAGTGGGGGTTCGGCCAGGTACTTCTTCAGGTCTTGGAAAGCCTGCTCACATTCTGCTCCCCATTCAAATCCCTCCCTCTTTTTCAGTAGCTGAAAAAAGGGTCTGCACTTGTCACTTGACCTGCTGATGAATCTGTTTAGTGCTGCTGCCATTCCAGTCAGCCTCTGGACTTCCTTGGTAGTTTTAGGACTCTGTAATCTCTGCAAAGCATCGATTTGCTCGGGATTTGCCTCTATCCCCCTCATGGTTACCAAATGGCCCAGGAACTTTCCTGAACCAACTCCAAACGCACATTTCGAGGCGTTGAGTTTCAACTTGTATTTCCTCAAGATTTCAAAGACTTCTTTTAAATCAGCAATATGCCCTCCTTTTTCTCGACTTTTTACCACCATATCGTCTATGTAAACTTCCAAAGTTTTCCCAATGAGTTTTTTTGAACATGATGGTTGCAAGTCTTTGGTATGTGGCCCCAGCATTCTTCAGCCCAAACGGCATGACACTGTAGCAGTATAATCCTCGAGGTGTGATGAAGGAAGTCTTCTCTTGTTCAGGTTCAAACATAGCAATCTGATGATATCTTCGATATGCATCGAGAAAACTCATTCACTCGTAGCCAGAGGTTACATCAACCAATTGGTCAATCCTAGGCAAAGGTAAACTATCCTTAGGGCAAGCTTTGTTTAGGTCTGTGAAGTCCACACAGACACGCCACTTCCCATTCTTCTTCTTTACTACAACAGTGTTGGATAACCATTCGGGGTAATAGACTTCTCGTATTGCTTTGGCTTACAACAAACGATCGACCTCCTCAATCACTGCATCTACATGCTGCACGGCTGCCCTTTGTTTCTTCTGAATGATCGGCTTGTGCTGAGGGTCAATGTTTAAATGGTGACAGATCACATCTGCATCCACCCCAGGCATTTCCTCAGGCACCCAGGCAAAAACATCAATATATTCTTTCAGGAACTTTACCGATTTGGCCTTTTCATCTGTTGGCAGTGATTCCCCAATTAAAAAATATCTTTCAGGATCAATCTCGTTGATCTGAATCTTCTCCAGGCCCTCAACCACTTTTTCAGCCGGGGTTCTTCCAACATCTTCGATGGTTGGTTGATCTGGTACTTCTAGTGAATGAACATGGTGGACCTTCGGGGCTGTTTTGATGATGGAAATCAAGCATTGCTGTGCCACCTTCTGGTTGCCTTTAAGGACTTCAATCCCATTTGATCCTGGGAATTTCACCATCTGATGATAAGTCGAGGAGACTGCTCTCATCTTGTGCAACCATGTCCTCCCTATAATTGCGTTATAGGAAGAAGGGACATCGACCACTAAAAAGTCCGTTCTCAACACCACTGATCCAGCCTGAACAGGTAACGTCACCTTTCCAAGGGGCCAGACTGCTCCTGCACCGAACCCAATAAGAGGCGTTGTAGACTGTTCTAAGTCTGATTGGGCCAGCCCCATCTTTTTGAATGCATCATAGTACAATACTTCTGTACAACTCCCTGAGTCCACTAGAATTCTTTCGATGTCGTATTCCCCAACTCGTAGGGTTACGACCAATGCATCATTGTGGGGTATTTGGACCTTCCCCAAATCATCATCACTGAACGCCAAGCTCTCTTTGCATACATCAGTTTCTCGCCCTCTCTTGTTTCCCAATTGCATCACGTGCTGATCATGCTTAACTTGCCTTTGTAGTAGCCTAACCTCACTTCTCGTGTAAGGTGTGGCCAATCCATGTATCATATGGATGACGCCTTTAGGGTTTTGTTCGTAACCCAGCTCCATAGCCTTCCCTTTCTCTTTAGGGTCCTCCTGAATAAATTCCTTAAGATAGCCCCGAGAGACTAAATCATCAAGGTGCCTCTTGTATGTCTCACAGTCCTCAGTCATATGGCCCCAATCCTTATGATAACTGCAGTGCTGATTCGTAGCACGTTTTGCATCTTTGTCTCCTCCTAGACTCGGGGGCCATTTGAAATATGGTTGATTCTTTATTCGATAAAGAATCCTGTAAATTGGCTCCTTCCAAACCGTAGTGATAGAAAAGAAGGATTTAGGGTATGGAGCTTGCTTGTCCTTGTGTGACTCTTTCTTAGCTTGCCCGTATTCCTTTCTATCTCTGTAAGTCTTGGGTTCTGGCTTATCCACCTTTTTAGCAGGTGCCTTTGGTTGTTCGGCAACCATTCTGCCGTCCTCACGGAGTATGTCATCCTCCATTCTGGCGTGTTGTTCTATCCGTTCCATCAATTTAGCCAGGGTGGCTACCGGATGCTTATTCAATGAACGGCACAGCTCTCCCCGAACAGGTAAACCAGTTTTGAAGGTAGCAATTGCATACTCCTCACTGCAACTTTCGATCTCGTTGAAAGTCTCCCAGTACTTCTTTGCATAATCCCTGATCTGCTCGTTCTCCTCCTGCTTCATGGTGGAAAGACTTTCAAAAGTCTTCGGGGCTTTTCTGCTTGTCAAGAACCGAGCAGTGAATTCCTCGGCCAACTGCCTCCATCCTCGTATGGATCGTGGAGCCAATTTATGAAACCAGGATAAGGCCACTTTGCCAAGACTGGAGGGAAACATCTTGCACAAGATGGAATCATCCCCTTCATGCATAAACATGGCCTGTTGATAATGCCGTATGTGAGCCACGGGATCCGTATTTGTCTCGTAAAGTACGAACGCTTCGTGCTTCACTCTGCTCGGCAATCTTGCTTCTTGTAGCCTCTTTGTAAAGGGGGAGGCTGCAATATTACTCAGGGCCTTGCGTGCTGCTTCTTGTGCAGTCATTGTCCCATCCTCTTGTTCCTTCAACTTGTGGGCCGAAGCCTTGACCCAATCAGCATCTGGTCTTTCGTACCTATCTCGATGATGTTTCCTTGTGTCCTCTTCCTCGGGGGTAGAACTTCGGTCTCTGCTTCTCCTTTTTCACGAAGAAGCCCTTCTCTCGGGTGTTCGGCTCCTACTTCTTCTTCCCCTTTTTCGTGGAGAAGCCTCATAACGCCCTATAACAGGACTTCTGCTCCCCCTTCTGCGTGAATGAGTCTGTTTATGAACCACCAGAGCCCGTCCGTCCCTTTGGGAATTCCTTCGAGAGAGTCCAGAATCTTCGGGGTGCTCTCGTATCCTCTGCAGCTCCCGTATCTCATACTCTCGTTTTTTAATTAAACGAGCGTACTCCTCGATTTCTCTTCTTTTTCTATCAAGGACATCATCATCATTATGAATACTCTTTGAACGAGTAACAGACTCTTCTACTCGATGAGACTTACTCCTTCTCGTGGAACCAATAGCAGTCTTGTCTCCTTTTTCTTTGGAGTTTTCTCTGTTATGTCTACCAGTGGGCTTTCTCGGAGCGCCTGGTGGAGATTTATCTCTTCCTCCACCCAACTGGTCCTTTGGACTAAACGGTGTGACTGGATTTTCTTCCGTCATGATTACTTTCTCCGAAAAGTCTGTTCTTTTCCCACAGACGGCGCCAATTGTAGGGGGATGAAAACAATTGAAGCTTCGGATCAACTGGATTGCAACGACTTATTCGTGCCTCTTCACCGGAACCCTAGTTCGACGTCTGAACCCTAATCTGCAAAATAGACAGGGGGTGAGTGCACCTTTGCCTCTCGTGGCAAAGGCCCTCTGATGCCTTTGTTAGTATCACGTACTAAGAACAAAACCCTAGTTATCAGTAGGAAAGCAATAATAATGCAGTATATTGCGTACCTTTTACCTCTAGGCTTACTCTGTTTATATAGACATTTGGATGCTTGGCGCTCAAGCATACCTATTGCCATAGGATTCCCTACTCGTATAGGAAACCTAGGATATCAAGGATTCTCGTTTCCTTTATCAGTTTAATAGAAAAGAGTCCTTTTAGGATTCTTTTCCTTTACTGACCGAACATCCCATTTTCATTGGGTATCTTTCTCAGATCCTATATTCGTGGGATCTTATTCCTTAACGGAATATTATTGTTTCTGGATTCTTCCAGAATGTTCCCCATATTACATCAATTAATTTGGGATTCTTTCCTTGTTCGGCCATCTCGTTGCCGAACAGATTGCCTGGACCAATGACTTCACATATAATTTGGTCCAAGCGTAATGAGAATGTCTCTATTCGCCGAACAGTTTCTTTTACAATACTGACTTCACATGTCACTAGCTTTTTAATCAGCCGAACAGACTGCACAGATCAATGACTTCCCATATCATTGATCTATGTCCCTGTTCATCGTACTGCCCGGCGATAAGTCCCGTTGTATTCACCATGTGCTCCCAAACATCACGTGTTTGGTAACTAAATGTATCTGCTCGGGAATACCTCCCTACAGGCCTGAATGAAAGTACAAGGCTTAACAAAGATATGAATTTGAGTATTCAGGCCTTAGTGAAAGTAAGATTTAGGCCTTAATACAGAGATACCTTGGCAGAGAGATTAACCTGTTCAGGGGAGCTAGCCTTGGTGCTGCTTCGGGTCCTACCAGCAATGGCAGCAGTTTTCTCCTGCAAGTTTAGGCATTTAGGTTTGAATCACAACGTTGAATAAGAGAGGAAAGAGTTGAGCAAATCATATAGTTGCGGGTCTCTTGTCAAATAGCTTCTTAAGCCTTTTCTTCTGCGGGGTTCCCATTGGTTCAAGTTTGATGATTTCTTGTGTACCTGAAATGGAAATTACATGAATGGGTATAGTAAAGACCTGAATTGGGGTTGCGGGATAGTCCTTTGTGCATACCTTTCCTTTTTAAGCTTGCGGATGGGGAGGAACCTTCAGAACGAGAGGTTTTCTTCTTGACAGGATTAGCATCTTTCACAATTATGGCAACAGGAGTAATTTTTGCCAAAACCTTATCCAGGTCTTCGGCAAAGTATTTGTCTACATGAGCTGCCCACTACTTTCCGAATCTAAGGGACTTTTCTAGGCGTTCAGGGTAAGGCTTTAGCTGAAAAGTGGCCTCGGCCTTGGCAAATTGGTTCTGGATGGTCTCTAGGGTTTTTTCTAGTACAATGATTCTATCAATGACATCCTCATTGCAAGACAGATATGGGGGGATTGGAATGAGCTGCATAAGCCCAAATTGATGAGCGAATTGGGCAGCATTGTAGTATTCGGTCCCACATCTATTGTTGGTCGAGGACATTCCCATGCCATATAACAGGTCTCTCGAGATAAGGAAGCTGGCCCAAACCTCTCTGTGTTCGTCAAAGCTCTCTCCAGGCTCACCGGCAGGGTTTTTAAACCATAGAGGTACAGTTTCCCGTTCGAATGGCATGTAGCCCTTGACCAAAGTGGTTAGTTCTTAGTAAAAGTAGGTGAAGCAGGAGTTGAAGTCGTTTGAGTGGAGTTCTTGACCCACGTAGTGACGGCCGTAATTGGCATGTGCGGGGTTTTTGTTCATTTTTGGGGCCAGTTTGGGAAAGTATGACCATAGCCAAAGGGTGACAATCCAAAGAGAGCCGGGGGCAAAAACAAATTTGTTGGTTAGCAGTTCCTGCATGCCGCGGTATAAATGTGCAAGGACTAGTGAGGCTAGGGCCAATTTCTGGCCCGAAGCCAAGGCCTTAGCAATGTCAGTAAATTCCTTGGTAATCCTACTTAAAGAAACACAAAAAATGCATTTGTTCAACCAATAGATGAGAAGTGCTACGTGCTCTTCCTCGGTGACTTCGTCCCCTTCTTCACCAGTAAAGTATTTCAAGAAGTTGGAATAGGCCAGTTGGGCCGATTCAGGGTATGTGAAAGATGGGGTTTTTTGTGAAACAAAACAATCGGCCCTAATCCCATGGGGGCGAAGGCCGGTAAGAAAAGAGACATCTTGCATAGTAATACCCATCATACCAACACGAAAATGAAAAGCGTTAGAGGAAACACACCAGAACTGGGCTGCAGCCATGAACATGGCTTTATCCATATCGATGAGATGGCGGCTGAGCATGATGGCTTCATAGATCCTTACCTCCTTCCACTGTCCCTCCTTCACGGCTACCACACGATTGACCCATTGGACGTACTGCTTGTCAGGCTTGTGCCAGAGCCGATTTGGGATATCCCTGGGATATGCGGTCCAATCGGTAGTGATGAAATCAAATGACAAGGCTTCTTCAGCAAGGGGATAGAACAGGTAGAGCGACTCCGGGAAATCACCATTGAAGGTTGGCCCAAGTCCCATTTTAACTGAGGATGAGTGGGGTGGGGTACGATCGGTTAGGGTTTCGGAGTTGATGGAAAGGCTTTCGGATTTGATGATCTTCTTGATTTCATCGGTGTAAGAAGTTTGGCTCTTAGCTGGTTGTTTAGCTCGAAAAGAGGACATTATTTGGAGCTTTTGGGTTCAGCAATGGTGGGCTAGGGTTTTTCTAGCTCTGGGCGAGAGAAAGAGATGGGAGGTGGAAAGTGAAGAAGGAGAGAGAGAGAGAGGTCAACTTTATTAGGGACGGTACTGATATCGGTTTTGAGGAACAATTTTGAAAGATTTGGGGATATGTATCGCCTCCTTTCTTCTCTCTACTTTTTGAATTTTTGTTTACATCCTAATAAAGGCTGCACGTATGACAAGGAGAAGTTGGGTTGGAAAGGGATCTTTTGGAAGTTGTTAGAGTCCCAAGGGAGGAAGGAGACCCCCTTTATGGATAAAAGCCCCACATGGAGATCTGATAATGATTGCAACCGGTTCAAAAAGAGAAAAAATATTAGGCCACATTTGGGCCTGATAAATTATTATTTACATCAAGATATGTTTGGATGCCAAAAACTGTTCTTCTCCAAACGCCTTAATCTTAACAGAATCAAGGCGTAGGAGGGGCAATGTTTATACCCGTTTTTGGCACCACAGATCGGGCTAGTTGTGTTTGGATTTCTAATTAATTCCTTAATTAATTTGGGCCGAAAGTTAAATTATTGATTGGGTAGATCTTGCGCCATGGGTATTTTCCATTTGGATCCAAGAAACATGCAACCCATGTGAACATACGGCCTAAGATTTGTTGGGAAGCTAGCCCACGGTTTGGCCCATGAAGAAAACATTGATCAGGCTCACGTGATGAGGTCCACGGTTTTAGAGGAAGTGGTTACTTCCTCGAGGCAGTTGATATTTTCCAATTCAAAGGCTAATTGACTTGGTCAATTGGCCATGTGTCACGTAAGAGCACAAAATGAGGGAGTGGGGAAGTTATCAAATGGACCCATGACCTTGGTAACTGCTATAAAACCTCTGAAAACTGCCCATGATCAAACATGCATGAAAAGTGGAGCATCATGGGACACATGTCAGCTTATGGTGCAATGCAGAATTCGGATTCAGGCCTGAATCAGCATGTTGCAGCGCCTATTTATAGCAAAATCGAAGATGAAAAAAAGGTCCAACACCAATCAAAGGTCAACGCTTACAACCAAAGCCTTCCCAGCGAAGCATACTTTCCTACTTTCAGCAAAGTAGATTATCGAGTACCTCGTACTAAAACCCCATTCAAACTTACTTCATCAAGTAGTTTGGATTTTTACTTTTCTTGTACAAACTTTATTATCCCGGAGTAATAAAGTTCACATTTTACGTCGCATTTTCTATACGACTAGGAAATTTTAAGTCCACAACCGTGTGGCAAACCACAAACCTCATTGTGATCTTTATCCTTTGGGTCACACGCATTCGCTCATACGTTAGAAGTCAAGATTCAAGGGAATCTTTACCAAAAGTCAGGCGCTACAAGTATTGGCATGCCTGCGCACCACGCATTCACGCCTTTGCCAAAAATGAGAGTTTTCAGGTATGTATTCACGTTCTTCTTCATTGGTTCCATTAAATTGGAGTATTACCTTTTAATAGAGAGTGTCAGAATCCTTGGTTACACATTTTTTCTTAGTGTCTAATTTACTCAGATGCAGTTTGAGAGAGAGAGAGAGAGAGATGTGCGATGTGTGTGGCGGTGTGGTGGTTTGTGTGTGCTGTGAATGAAGACTTTGGTATGAGTTCCATTTTAAATGTTGTGATCAGTGGGATTTTGGCCATATATGGTTCTTGCCATGGGGTTGTTGATGCCATGACAATGAATGACAATGGCTCTGGATGTGCTCAATATATTGGGAACAAGTATGTAGTTGATTATTGGAAGTTGAACTTATTAGTTTTGGAACAGGTGTCTAGCCATGGTCTGTCGTTGAGGGAAACAAATTATTGGGTTTAGAGTTAAGTTGGGTTTATAGCTTTAGGTTTCATCTTTTTAGGTAGTCATCTATTAAATATGTTGATATAGTTAGCGATAATATTGTCATATGATTCTCTTTGTTCAAGTTAGCATCTTTTTGCGTACTCGAGTTGCATTATATTTGGACCCAAGTGAGTAATTAAATATGTTACGTATTTTCGAAAGATCCATATGTCTCTTAAAAGTATTTCCTTCAAAAATTTATATGAATGTTATATGAATGTTATTCGGAGACTCAAAACTGTTTATAAGTTCTATAAATTGGCATGAGATGAATTTTCTGAGATCAACTGCTAATATTCTTTTTGTTGAGAACTTGATGGATACTAATGGAAACATTTATTTCGGAAGTCTAGGGAAATTATTCCTCTTCGTGTTGGTGACCCTAGCCATGGGGGAAAGAGCCGTGTTAGGCCGGTGACTCCAATGCTCAACGGCTTTCTTTCGCAGGATCGTCTTAGGAAAAAGTACCACGGGCTGCCAACCCTGGTGACTCTAAGTTCGATATTGGATCAAATTTTGATGAGATTTATTTTGGCCATGGTACTGTTTGATTGTAGTTCCCCATTGTTGATGAAGTTAATGTTGTGATCACCACCAAGAATATTTATTGGTTAAATGCTTCATGGATTTATTTATCATTCTGCTGGATACCTCATATGCCAAATTATGTTTAATGGTAAATTATTTTCATCCCTGCTTTCAACTTTATTTAATATACATACTTGCTACTCACTGAGCTTGTCAGCTGACGGATTTTTATCCAACTTCTTTTCCAGGCAAGTTGAGAAGTTAGGCATGGACGTCGACTCTGGCGGTATCTCAGGGATTTCTTCTTATTGACCTCCATAAGATGTTGCATTTAGTATAAAGATTTTAATCATCGCTTCCGCACTTTGTATAGCTTTTGAGTAAAATGGGATTACTATATTGTTGGTGGTAAATTTTTATTGGCTGGTTCACGGGATGGTTTTGCCCCATGTTTATGATTGTGATTTATTTGGGTTTGGATTTATTTAATAAAAAAAATCATTGTTATTCAAAAATTTATTTTATTCTAGGCTACGTGTTCCATGAGTTGGTCTTGTGGTACACAGCCGATCATTTCTTATTTTTGGGGTGTGACACCATGTGTGGGATTTCTCTCCATTTGTGAGGCTTCTATCACCACTGTATGGGCATTTTTGGTTGTTTTCTGTAGTACTCCCTTTGTTTGGAGCAGTGCGTTTAATTAGTTGGAGTTGGATGTAGTCTTTAGACGGAGTTCCCTCCTGGTTGGTTTCTTGATCCTTTGTTTAGGGATGAAGTTTTTTCTTGATGTACTATTTCTTGGATTTATAATATCCTTTGTTATCGTTTAGGAAAGGGGAAAAAAAAAAAGACCTAGTGATTTCATATACGAACCCATTTCAAAAGAATTGATATGCTAATGTAATAGATAGAATTTGAAAATGTAATAACCAATAGTATTGGTGATTACTATTAGTAACTAATATTTGAGTGGTAGAGGTGGGATGTGTGGTGGGTAAGGTGGTGGCGATGGGTTTCTGGTGATGGCACTGGCGGAGCTGGTTTTGTTTTGAGGCGGCGGGGATTGTGTTTTCTGTGTAGCGTTAAGGTTGTGGCTGGCTCAGCTCATCTTTTGGGCTGGGTCTTTTTGGGTTAAGCCCATGTGTTTTAGTGTTGTATTCTTTGGGGCCTAGCCCGCTTGGGAGTGAATGGCTTGGTCCAAACAGTTTTTCTTTTCATCCAAATCTTGGTTGGATTTCCCTAATCTTCCTATCCCTATCTTGATATACCATTTGTCAAGATTTCTGAATAAAATTTTTTGCCTATCAAAAAAGAAAAGAAAAGAGTATTGGTGATTACAGTAATCATTGAGTATCGATACAATTGGCTAAAATAAAGTGATTGATTTGTGTTGAAAATTGATTAGAATTCCTAAATTGACTAGGATTCCTATTCCTATTCAGTTTAGGTTTATTTAGTGATTTCCTATAAATAAGGACCTTGGGGGTTCTCAGGGTTATAGTCTTTTGTTCAAGGGTTTAGATATTAGGGTTTTGTTCATCTCTTAGGGTTCCACCAAGGGTTTGTGTCTCCCTTTTGAGTTCCACCAGAGATTTGTCCCTAGATATCTGTTTGGTGCTTCAAGTAGAGTTACGAGTATAGCTGGCTCTGTGTTTTCTCCTTGTTTGTAGTGAATCCTCTTGCTCTTTTTTCTGTGGTGTACGTTCTTGCTTTGTGCTTGAACGGAATCACGTATATCCTTGTGTTCTTGTTTATCGCTTGTTGATTTGTTATATTCTAAATTTCGTGTTTGGCACAATAAATTGGTATCAGATAGAGCTCTGGGTTTCAATCCGAGGCTTTTGTTTTCCGCTGCGTATTGTGCAATTGGTGATCGTTTCAATGGCGACTCGTTTCAAAATTGTGAAGATTGATGGACAGAGCACTAGTTTTAGTTTATGGCTTATTAAGATGAAGGCTTTGCTTGTTCAACAAGGATTACACAAGACTTTGTTGGGAAAATCGAAGAAGCCTGCTGATATGCAGGGTAGTGTGTTTGAGGATCTCGATGCAAAGGCACTCAGTTTGATTCAGTTGTGTTTAGCCGATAATGTGCTTCGCGAGGTTGGGGAGGAGGATACAACTGCTGGTATTTGGTTGAAATTGGAAAGCATCTATACAACGAAGTCTCTTACCAACCTGTTGTATTTGAAGCAGCGCCTTTATACGTTTCGTATGAGGGAAGGTACGCCCATAAAAAAACCATCTAGATGAGTTAAATCAAATTATTATGGATTTAAAAAATATTGATGTTGTGATTGATGATGAAGATCAAGCCCTTATTGTGTTATGTTCTTTGCCTGAGTCTTATGAGTATTTTGTTACTACCCTACTTTACTAGAGAGATACGATTTCCATGGAGGATGTTAAATCTAGTTTATATTCAAAGGAATTAAGGAAAAAAGTATCCGGTGAAAGTGTGGTTTATGTTGATGGTTTGATTGAGCAAGGAAGACTTTTTGAGAGGGATAATGGTAGTGGAGGGAATTTTGGCTCTCATTCTACAAATCAAGAAGTAAAGTATTTTTATTGTAGGAAATACGAACACATGGTGAGAAATTGTCTTAGGTTGAAAAATAAGGACAATATTGAAGAGAAGATTGTTGCTGGTATTGTTGAAGAGGGTTCTGACGATTCACTTATGGTTCTTTCTGTGAGTGTTGGTGATATCTGTTCAAATACTGAATGGATTCTGGACTCCGGATGCTCTTACCACATGTGTCCGAATAAGAATTGGTTCAATACTTATGAATCGGTCAGCTGTGGTACAGTTCTTATGGAGAATAATATGCCCTGTAAAATTGTTGGGATTGGAACAATTAAAGTCAGAATACATGATGGGTTTGTGAGGACATTTTGAAGAGGAATCTTATCTCTTTAGGTGCTCTTGACCCTTTGGGTTGGAAGCATACCGTTGAAGGTGGAGTCTTGAGGGTTTTGAAGGGTGCTCGTGTTTTGATGAAAGGTTGGAAATCGAATAACCTCTATGTGCTTGATGGTAGTACGATCATGGGTACTACATCTTTGGGTTCTTCATCGGTGAAATCAAGGTTGACTCAGTGTTGGTTTTTTAACTCCGTGGTGGAGTCTGTAATTAACTCCGTGTAGAGTTTGAGCAGATCTTCGTGTGTGGATGGAAAGGATGCGTTGGGCGGGAGGTGCCCGTTGGAAGATAGGGGCTCAATTTGGAGACATGTGTGACTAGGTTTCTTGAGTCGCATTTACAAGGTCAAACAGGTGTGCTTGAGCCTTGCTCGTTTGTGCCGTTGGTGATTGCCCCGTTGGGGGCTTCTGGGAGAGATGAGCGATTGAAGGAGATGATTCCCTATAGTGTTGAGTTCGATGGAATTCAAGTCAAGGTGGAGATTTGTTGGAAATTGATTAGAATTCCTAAATTGACTAGGATTCCTATTCCTATTCGGTTTAGATTTATTTAGTGATTTCCTATAAATAGGGACCTTGGGGGTTTGCAGGGTTATGGTCTTTTGTTCAAGGGTTTAGATATTAGGGTTTTGTTTGTCCATTGGTTGTTTTATCTACAAGTTTAATTTCCTGCATAAGTTAGCGTAGCTCTTTTGCTTAGTAATCATATGTCCAATTCTATTATGAAAAAAGAAAATTCATCACAATTGCCTTCATTAGGTCAAAAACATTAATCGATGTGTGCGTAAACTAGATTGCACCTAGAACTACCAAAGAAAAAAATACTTGCCTCAGTTCGTCTCGAAATGTTGTTCATATATGGGAGCTCTGGTCATTCAGATTTCAGAGCTACAATAGCAAAGCATAGCAAAACCAACATTTTTCATGTGGAGCTACAATAGCAATTATAGCATAGCAGAGTTCCGGACACTAGCAAAAGTAAGGAGTGACAACAACAATTAGAGGTGTTTTCTTGTATATAGTTAAACCAGTGACCTCACTCTTGTCCAAATCCTCTCCACTAGGCAAAGACAACGCAAGCTCATTCACATTGATGGCGAAAAGGGTACTGGGGCACCCCCTCCGCCTTGGCTCCACCAACATGTATAATTACCCAGGGGAATTACTCTAACCGTCAACATGGAGTTGCAATCGCAAGAAGAGGAAATTCTCTGTGGGCAATAGCGCCAGTGCATTCGGTCATGTCCAAATCCTCCGCCTTGGCTCCACCAGGCAATGACCAATTAAACTTGTGCAACAGATTCGCAAAAACAAGCTCACCAATAACTGTCGCGAAAGAGATTCCTGGGCAACCTCTCCTTCCAGCACCAAATGGAATCAATTGGAAGTCGTGGCCTCTAAAGTCTATAGGACAATTCAGAAACCTCTCAGGCCTAAACTCATCCGGTTCATCCCAAGTGCTAGGGTCTCTTCCAATCGCCCAAGCATTGGTGATTACCATTGTTCCAGCTGTAATATCATAACCCATCACTCTGATATCTTGCCTTGCCTCGTGCGGGACTAGTAATGGTACTGAGGGATGAAGACGGAGAGCTTCTTTGATCACTGCTTTCAAGTATTGCATATGTTCCAAATCGTCTTCAGTGATCTCAGCCTTTCCAGTTAATGAAAGAATCTCCCTCACCTCATCTTGCACTTTTATCATGACTTGAGGATTCCTTAATAGCTCTGACATTGCCCACTCCAGAAATGTGGATGTGGTATCCGTTCCAGCTGCAAACGCAATCTGCAAGAAGTAGAGCTTTAGTTTATCTATTTTGTAGAAAGGAGTGTTCATTTATTTGTTCAAAGAGACCAGGATGATTTTCAGTTGTTGATCTGGGTAAATCTGCTGTTTTAGCTATTAGAGAACAACGGACACACTGGCTATATTCGATGGCTTTCATAGTGGTCTGATCCCCTAGCATGAGTCTTTATAGATGGAAGCTGATCCATGTACATTGTCAGAAAGAGGGATTCAGTATTTAGGGCTGCGACTCAGGTTTATTTTCACCAGAAATGTCATTCCAGTAAACCAACACAATGAGGTTCTACGATTTTCCCATTTTCCGGTGTTCATACAAGTGTTGAAAAAGCATACAAACAAAGATATTCTGAAATTCCTAGAAAACGAGTTCTTTTGGTGAATCAGTGAAGTAACTAGACATCGAAGAAATCAAATGACAGGGAAAGAGAACCTGTTGTTCACTACAGAATAGCGATGGCACATCAACACATGAATTCGAAGAGAATTTCTTACCCAATTCAAAAGCCAATTCACATAATTCTGAATGCTTGTTTTTCATTACAATAGTCTCCTATTATTGGATGCTATCAATCAAGTCGATAAAAAATAGAAGTTATTCTGTGAAGCCCTCTGTCTAACATTAGCAGGCAAGGGAAATGGTGATGGAGAGTCCCATGATCGGAACGTTTTCCACTGATTTGGATGCAATCAACAACACGGAATACTCTAAAATCATTTCTGAATTTCTATGAGAACAGTTAAAATCAACTGAGTATCAGTGCCAACAATTTGAGCTTGAATAAAAGTGATACAGAGGCTGACCAATATTTGAGCTTTGATGCAATCTCTGTCAATAGAAATGCCAGCAGAATTATCCCTGTAAATTTGGAGCAAAATATCGAAAAAGTTCTTGTTTCCTTCACCGTAATCACCACCATCATTACTCAATTTCGAACGCTCTTCGACAAGCCCTTCCAGGAACTCATCAAACCATTTAGCAACTCTATCAATTTTGGCATCAACTCCGGTTACCCAATTCACCCAACCAAGCCACGGAACAAAATCCCCGATATCCAAGCTACCCATTAACGTAACAAAATCCCTCAACTGCATCTTGAACTCATCGCCGCTCTCTCCTTCTCCGTACTTCTTCCCAAGAACCACTCTGCATATCACATCATTCGTAAGGTCCATAAACATCTCACTTAGATTCATGGGCATCGACTCAGAACCCAACTCCCTGATCTTTTTCACCATTAAAGCAGTTTCTTCTTCTCTTGCTCTGTGAAAAGACTGAACCCTCTTGTTACTGAGAAGCTGCAGCACGTAAATACTTTTCAACTGTCTCCATAGCTCCCCGTAAGGAGCCATAGACACGTCCTTGTAATCATAGAGTAGGCGCTTTGCTGCACGCAGTTTAGGCCTGTTTGACAGGGCGAGATCATGGACTTTGATTATCTCTTTGGCTGCATCTGCGGACGAAACTACCAGCGCCGGAACACTGCCTAGTTGAAGAAGCATGAGGGGCCCGTGTTTCCGAGATAAGGATTGGAGGGAACGGTGCGCCAACAAGCCTAGTTGGTGAAGGTTGCCAATGAAGGGGAGCTTTGGAGGGGATGGTGGAAAGTTTTTTGTGGTGCTAGTTGGATTATTGATCAAGACCCATTTCTTGATGAGGAAGATAACTGAAAATAAGATGAGAAAGGACAGCAAAAAAGGGTATGAAATAATCGAATTCGATGCCAATTGCAGAAAGCTCGACATTTCCCTTCTCCCCTGTGAAGTTTGAGCAGGAAGGAGATAATGTAACCGCACTAGTTCTATGAAAAAGACTCAAAGCTCCAGTGGGACGTACTACCTACTTTTCTTACCTACTCACCAAAATTGCCTTGAAAAAGATCAAAACACAAATGTCTGTGTATGATTTGGAGAGATTCCACACCCTATCCATGAGAATTCACTTTTTTTTTTTTTCCAAAATGGTAAGAGATTTCATTCATACAAAATAAACATACAATTAATAGGGTTATCAATCCCAAAACAGAGACAATAACCAAGTGGTCCAGATTCATGAGAATTCACTTGACTAGGTCCAAATAAATGGCTTGTTAAATTTGGCGTGCCGTAATCCCTACTTCAAAGCTAGACATCTAGCAAAGTAGCAAGCTGCCATAATTTCAATGGCAGTTAATACACACCGCAGCACCGCTTTGTTAGGTGGACTTGCACAGCTGGTAATTTCTTGTACCCGAATCATTTGCATTCCTTGAAAATATCTCTTACACACTCAAAGGAAAATTGTGTATTACAGGATTCAAATCTATTCACCCCCGGCCTCTGGGTTGCTTTATCAGGTAACATGAAATTTATACACAAAATTTGTCTTAATTTCCATATAATATTCAAAACATATCTAAGTAATAAAATTTTAAGGAAATTGATTTTTACATTCCTTCTTTTTATATCCACACACCCTTTTTGGTAAAAAAACCAAAAAAAGGGTGTGCATGGATATCAAAAAAGGAAGGTAAAAATCACTCCCCAATTTTAAATAATGATCGAGTTATAAATATATTCTTGTGAATAGAAGATATTCATTTACTGTTTTGACAACTTACAAGTTTACTTAACACTACTTATAATAAAAGTGAACTACAAGTTAATTGTTATTATAGAATAAAAAAGCTAAATGATCAATGATTAATAAAAATCAAATGATTTAGTGGGACCTTCAATTGTATTAAGGTTTTTATTTAATGAAATTAAACTATTAACAAGTAATTGAATCAGTTAATTTGATCGACACGATATCTAGTGACTAAATAATGATTATTATTAGTGGTGATCTCCCTTCCCCTCCCCCGGGGTTTTAAACCCCAATGGGTGATGGGAGGGGAGGTGCGCATTTCCCCCTCTCGTGAGATTTTTCCATCTCCCGATCTTAGATCTCGGAGGTTTTCTCTCCTTCCTCTTCACCCCAATCCTCCTTCTCCCCAAAAACCACCATCTGCCGCCCTTCCTCCACCTCTTCCGCCGTGTGGTCCAATGGCTTTTGAAGGTAGTACCTTGCAGATCGTGGTCACCGAAGGCGTCCTCCCCTTGCACGCCAGAGTGGGAGATCTAGGTTGGTGAATGAAGTTTGGTTCGGTATGGCGGACTCTGTCTGGTTTCGTTACCGGTTTTTCTTTTCTTTTTTTCTAGTTCTCTTCTATGGTGTCTCATGTGTGGGATTTCTCTCCATTTGTGGGGCTTCTATCACCATTGTGTGGGTGTTTTTGGTTGTTTTCTATGGTTCTTCATCTATTTGGAGTAATGGGTTTAGTCGGAGTTAGGAGTAATTTTTGGATGAAGTCCCCTCCTAGTTGATTTCTTGATCCCGTATTTATAGATGAAATTTTCTCTTGATTTACTGTTTCTTGAATTTACAATATCTTCTGTTATCTTCTTGAATTTAAAAAAGACCTAGCGATTTCATATACGAACCCATTTCAAAAGAATTGATTTGCAAATGTAACAGATAGAATTTGAAAATGTAATAACTAATAGTATTGGTGATTACTATTAGTAACTAATATTTGAGTGGTGGAGGTGGGGTGTGTGGCGGGTCAGGTTGTAGCGGTGGGTTTCTGGTGATGGCGGCGGAGCTGCTTTGGTTTTGCGGCGGCGGCGATTGTGTTTTCTGTGTAGGGTTAAGGTTGTGGCTGGCTCAGCTCATCTTTTGGGCTGGGTCTTTTTGGGTCAAGCCCATATGTTTTAGTGTTGTATTCTTTGGGGTCTAGCCTGCTTGGGAGTGATTGGCTTGGTCCAAACAATTTTTCTTTACATCCAAGCCTTGGTTTGATTCCCCTCCTTCTATCCCCATCTTGATATATCATTTGTCAAGATTTTTGAATAAAATTTTTTGCTTATAAAAAAAAAAAAAGTATTGGTGATTACAGTAATCATTGAGTATCGATACAATTGGCTAAAATAAAGTGATTGATTTGATTAAGAGTTTAACAAACTCACGGATTAGTATATGTATATGACATAATTAGCAGATGTGGTAGTTAGCTGTGACACACACTCACAAAGATGGTGGGTCCCGCACACACTGCACACCTCCACTGTGTGTGGGGCCCACCACCTTTATGAGTGTATGTGTAAGTGTGTTTGTGTGTGGTCCGACTAATTGGTTCAATTATTTAACCGATTGAATCAATCAAGATGACGCGTCATTAGCAAATTTGGAAATTATCTGGTTGACATTAATTAGTTGGCTAATATGTAAAAGTACTAACCACTAAGAGCATCCACACCGCATGTCATTTTTTGCGGAATTTGTTGCCGTTTCCATAAAATTGCACAAAAAATAGCAGATTGGGTTCCATACCCACAATGCCAAAATTTTCTCAGATTTAGCAATTGCCATTGCTTTACAACAGAACACAAACCTGTTCTAAATCATTTCTTGCAGCACATAAAAGCTTCTACGTATAATCCGTCAACGTTTCATTGCTTACAACAGAATACAAACGAATTTGATGGCAACTACTAATACATAAACAACAATCACGGCTAGAGACAGAAATTACACTAACCATCAACGAGGAGTTGCGACAGCAATAAGAGGAAATTTTCTGTGGACAGTACCACTTCCGCATTCAGTCATGTCCAAATCCTCTCCCTTGGCTCCCCCAGGCAATGACCAATTAAACTTGTACAACAGATTTGCCAAAACAAGCTCACCAATACCTGTCGCAAAAGAAATCCCTGGGCAACCTCTCCTCCCGGCACCAAATGGAATCAATTGGAAGTCATGGCCTCTAAAGTCTATAGGACAATTCAGAAACCTCTCAGGCCCAAATTCGTTCGGTTCATCCAAAGTGCTAGGCTCTCTTCCGATTGCCCAAGCATTGATGACCACCATTGTTCCAGCAACAATATTATCATAACCCATTACTCTGATATCTTCCCTCGCTTCGTGGGGAATTAGTAATGGTATCGGAGGATGAAGACGGAAAGCCTCTTTGATCACTGCTTTCAAGTATTGCATTTTTTCCAAATCCTCTTCAACAATCTCAGGTTTACCCGTAAATGAAAGAATCTCTCTTACCTCATCTTGCACTTTTCTCATGACTCGAGGATTTCTTAATAGCTCTGACATTGCCCACTCCAGAAATGTGTAGGTGGCATCCGTTCCGCCTGCAAAAGCTGTCTGCAGGAAGGAAAACTTTAGTTAATTTGTTCGGTAGAAACAGATGGGAATCAATTTGTTAACAAAACAGATGGGAATCAATTTGTTAACAATACATAGAAAGATTTTGTTAGAATAGTTAGTATTTGTCCCACATCGGATAGTTGGAGTTATGTAATAAGTTACTAAGTAATATAAATAAAAGTTTTCTCTTGTGTTAGGGTTAATTAACACCCTAAACACTTCTTTCTCATTCTCTAAACAACATGGTATCAGAGCGGGATTTTAACCTTAATCCACCACAACCCTAGCCTAAACCCTAGCCTCTGTACATAATCCCTAATCATAGCCTGTCTCAAAAAAAAAAAAAAAAAAAAACCCTTTGTTCATCGCGTCCACTGTTCATCGCGCGTCCACTGTTCACCGTTACTGTTCATCGGGTCTACTGTTCATCGCGGTTTACTGTTCATCGCGGGTACTGTTCATTACGGGTACTGTTCACAGCTGTTACTATTCATCAACATTGTTCATCGCTGATTTTCAACTCTGGTAATGGTTTTCTCACTTAGGTAAGCCTTTGATTTATGGGTGGTTGTTTTGGATCCGTTGTAGTAATCGCTTGGTATATGTTGGTGATGTTATGGATCTATCGTGTTTGGTCCTTGGTTGTTGATGCTGTTGGTTGAGTACGGGTTATTGATTAGTTATTTTTTGTTGATTCTTATTGGTTATTGCCTTTTCATTGTTCGATAAAATGTCTGATCAAAAGTCTGATTCTGTTTCTAGTTCTACTAATGGTGTGGCTCGTTCTTCTCGATTTCGGGAGAGGTTGTCTATTACCTCTACACTTTTGAATGGCAAAAATTATACTGTTTGGGCCAAGGCAGTTGAAGTTTATTATTTGGGTGAGACATTATATCATATTTTGACTGATGACCCTCCCGCAGCCACTGCTGCCCCATATGGGGCATGGGTGTCTGAGGATACCCGAATTCGATCTGAGTTATGGAATAGTATGGAAGACCATATTTCTAGTACATTGGTCTTTTTACCTACAGCCAAACAAGTATGGACACAGGCTCAGGAAATGTATTCTGGTGTTAACAATCTCCGTCGCACATATGATCTTCATCAGTCCTTCTTTTCTATCTCACAGGGTGATTTATCTTTGGAGGCTTATTATTCCAAGTTTCGCGGTATCTGTGAGGAGCTCAATATCTGTGAGCCTATTTCTGCTGATGTTCAGGTTATGAAGCGCCAACGTGAACGTATGCAAGTGACTCGATTCATATCTGGGGTATCATCGACTACTTATGGTCCCGTTAGTAATCAGCTTTTGGGGTCTCGAGATTTACCTTCCCTCAGTGAGGTTTTTAGTCGACTTCGTCAATCTTCTGTATCTGTGCCTGTGCCACCTTTTGATCGTTCAACATTAGCTTCCACTGTATTTGGTGGTTCTCGTGGCCGTGGCCGTGATCCTGGGTTCAGTGGTCGTGGTCGTGATTCTGGAGATAGTGGTCGTGGTTCTGGTCGTGGTTTTGTTGGTCGTGACTCTATTTTTGGTACTCGTGGGGGTCGCATGTTTGGAGGAGGTGGTTGTGGTCGCGGCCGTGATTCCCGGTTTTGTACTCATTGTCGGGGAACCAATCATACGGTGGAGTTCTGTTATGATCTTCACGGTTTCCCTCAGACTCATCAGGTTGTTATCTCTCAGGATACTGGACAGCTTACTCATTCTTCTGCCGCCAATGTGGTGACTATCTCTGCGGAGGAGTACCAGCGCCTTATGTCTTTTCAGTCTCCAGCTGCGTGTTCTTTCTCTACTGCTACGCTTGCTCAGAAAGGTCCATCCGCTACTTGTGTTGCATCTTCCTCCACTCCTACTCCTTGGGTTATCGATTCTGGTGCTTCTGATCATATGACTGGTACTTCTACTCTGTTTTCTCACCGTCAGTCTGTTGGTAAACCATCTCATGTTATCTTAGCAAATGGTTCTACCACAGAACTTATTGGTTTGGGTTCTGTTCCTGTCACTTCATCTCTTACTTTGGACTCTGTGTTACATGTTCCTAGTTTTCCTTTTAATCTTATGTCTGTTAGTAAACTTACAAAGTCCTTAAACTGCTCCATCACATTTCTTCAACATGGTTGCGTGTTTCAGGATCTAAAGACGGGGAGGAAGATTGGTGGGGGTACTGAACGTGGAGGTCTATATTACTTTGCCAATGACATCTATCCTGCGTCTGCTGCCCTTCGGTCATCAGTATCACCATATCAACAACATTGTCGTCTGGGTCATCCTTCTCTTTCAAATTTGAAGCGTCTAGTTCCATCATGTAGCAATATTAAGGATTTGCAATGTGAGGTCTGTGAGTTTAGTAAACACCGTCGAGTGTCTTTTTATCCTAGGATTGAGCGTCGTGTGTCACGTCCTTTTCAGTTAGTACATTCGGATATTTGGGGTCCTATTCATGTTCCCACTATCACTGGTTTTCAGTATTATGTTATTTTTGTAGATGATTTTTCTCGTGTTACATTTCTTTATCTTATGAAAACGAGATCAGAATTGTCTTCTGTCTTTAAGTCATTTTATATTGAAATAAAGACTCAGTTTGATACTTGCATCCGTATATTTCGTTCAGATAATGCACGTGAACATTTTCATAATGCTCTTTCTCGCTTTTTTGATGATCATGGGATACTTCACCAGTCTTCTTGCGCTCGAACTCCACAACAAAATGGAGTTGCTGAACGTAAGATTCGACACATATCTGAAATTATGCGTGCCATGTTAATACAGATGCAAGTCCCTAAATCTTATTGGAGTGATGCTGTTCTTACAGCCTGTTACTTGATTAACCGTATGCCCTCCACTATTCTTGGTGGTGAGATACCCCATAAAGTTTTATTTCCTAGTCGTCCTCTTCACTCATTACCCCCTCGGGTATTCGGGTGCACATGTTATGTTCATACGCTTGATCCTGACCGAGACAAACTTGACCCCCGGTCTATCCGGTGTGTCTTTCTTGGTTATTCGCGCACTCAAAAAGGGTATAAGTGTTACTCACCTTCTCTTCGTCGTCATTTTGTATGTGCTGATGTCACCTTTAATGAGTCACTGCCATTCCTCCTATTCCTGTGCCACCAATGCAGGTATATGTTCGTCGACGGCATATGTTAACAGCCCCACCGGTGCCTACCACTGCGCCTCCTCCGTCCCAAGATCCGGTTCCACCACCACCATCACCACCACCACCACCACCATCACCTCCTATCGCTTTTCGCAAAGGTATTCGGTCTTGCACTTCTCATCCTATTGCTCGGTTTGTTTCCTATGCTCATCTGTCTCCATCTCTTCGTGCTTTTACTACTTCTGTTTCGTCCATTTCTGTTCCTCACACTATTCAGGAGGCCTTATCTGTTTCTGAGTGGCGGACAGCAATGGAGGCTGAGATGTCTGCTCTTCATGACAATGGCACTTGGGACCTAGTTCCTCTTCCGCTCGGAAAGTCTCCCGTTGGATGTCGCTGGGTTTTTACACTCAAGTATAATCCAGATGGCACAGTCGAACGGTACAAGGCCCGTCTTGTGGCCAAAGGTTATACCCAGACGTATGGCGTTGATTATGCGAAAATTTTTTCTCCGGTGGCCAAAATTTCCTCTGTTCGGGTTCTTATTTCTATGGCCACTAATCTTGGTTGGCCCTTATTTCAGTTGGATGTCAAGAATGCGTTTCTACATGGTGATCTGCTCGAGGAGGTATATATGGAGCAACCTCCTGGATTCGTTGCTCAGGGGGAGCGTTCTCAGGTGTGTCGCCTTCGTAAAGCTCTTTATGGTCTTAAGCAGTCACCTCGAGCTTGATTTGGCAGATTTAGTGATGCTGTGTTGCAGTTTGGTATGCGTCGCTCTCATTCTGATCATTCTGTCTTTTCTATTCAGTCCGATCGGGGAAAAGTAGTGTTGATTGTGTATGTGGATGATATCATTATTACTGGGGATGATCAAAAAGGTATTGATGAGCTGAAACACTTTCTACAACGTCAGTTTCACACCAAAGATTTGGGTAAACTGCGATATTTCTTGGGTATTGAGGTAGCAAGATCCAAGGAGTGGATTAGTCTATCTCAGAGAAAGTATACGCTGGATATTCTAGAGGAGACTGGTTTATTGGGAGCAAAACCCGTGGAGACTCCAATGGACCCAAACGTCAAACTGTGTGTCGAACAGGGGGAGATATTTCCTCATCCAGACCGTTATCGTCGCTTGATAGGCAAATTGAATTATCTCACCAATACACGGCCTGATATCTCATTTGCTGTCAGTATGATAAGTCAGTTCATGTCAGCCCCTCGTCTTCCCCATTGGGAAGCTTGTCTTCGTGTTGTGAAGTATCTCAAGGCTAATCCTGGACGTGGTCTATTCTATCGTTCAAATGGTCATTTGCGTGTTGAGTCATTTACCGATGCTGATTGGGCAGGATCACCGTCTGATAGACGGTCAACAACTGGATACTGTACTTTTGTTGGTGGAAATCTAGTTACCTGGAAGAGCAAGAAACAAACTGTTGTTGCTCGGTCCAGTGCTGAAGCAGAATATCGTGCCATGGCTCATACTACATGCGAGGTTGTATGGTTGAAAGCTTTGCTCGAGGAGTTGGGGTTTAGCGTACAGTTACCTATTCCTATGTATTGTGATAATCAGGCAGCAATACATATCGCTTCGAATCCGGTATTTCATGAGAGAACCAAACATATCGAAGTAAATTGTCATATTGTTCGGGAGAAAATAGATAGTGGCGTGTTGACTACCCCTTTTGTGTCTACAGGAGCTCAATTGGCAGATATTTTTACCAAACCGTTATTTAAACCACGTTTAGAGCTATTATGTAACAAGTTGGGATTCTGTGATATTTATTCTCCAGCTTGAGGGGGAATGTTAGAATAGTTAGTATTTGTCCCACATCGGATAGTTGGAGTTATGTAATAAGTTACTAAGTAATATAAATAAAAGCTTTCTCTTGTGTTAGGGTTAATTAACACCCTAAACACTTCTTTCTCATTCTCTAAACAACAGATTTCAATTGTTGGTCCATGGTAAATAAATTAGATTATAGAGACTGACCATTATTTGTGCTTTGAGGCAATCTCTGTCAAAAGAAATGCCAGCGGAATTATCCTTGTAAATTTGGAGCAACATATCCAAGAAGTTATTGTTCCCTTCGCTGTCATCACCATCATCGGTATCCAATTTCAAACGTTCTTCGACAAGCCCTTTCAGGAACTCATCAAACCCTTTAGCAACTCTTTCAATTTTGGCATCAACTCCGGTTACCCAATTTACCCAACCAAGACACGGAACAAAATTCCCGATATCCACACTACCTGTTAAAGTATTAAAATCCCTCCACAGCGTCTTGAACTCATTGCCACTCTCTTCTTCTCCATACTTCTTCCCAAGAACCACTCTGCATATGACACCATTCGTAATGTCCATAAACATGTTGGTTAAATTCACGGGCAGCAACGCAGAACCTAACTCCCGATCTTCTGCACGATTAAAGCAGTTTCTTCTTCTCTCAAGCTGCGGAAGGACTGAACCCTCTTGTTACTGTTGGGAAAAATATGCGGAATTTCCCACAAGTAAATCACCAAGGAAATAGAATAAATGCAGCGAACGTAATCCAAATGCGCAAACCTCAAACCAAACGAACACAAGAGATTTTACGTGGTTCCCCCAAAGTGTGAGGTACGTCCACGGGACCGGAGTCCAATTCCACTATCAACAAAGGTTCTTACAAATGAGTTTACAAGAGATACAAGATCTCACAAACACCCTAAAGTGTATCCAACAAACTCCAAATACAAAGAGGAAAGACCTCACCAAATATAGATGAACAAACCCCTCCAATGTATCTGATCGGAGAGCCCAAAATCAGAGAATAATTCAGCCCCCAAAGCTGACGAAGAAGCTGCCGAAATCAGGAGAACACAAAGGGTTGCACTTGCTTTCCTTCCTTCACCGAAACACACTCTCACACACAGTGCACTATCTCTTTTCTTTTTCCAGAGAGCAACAACAAAACCCACTGTCTTTTCTTTTCAAAAGTGCTACACATACAACGGTTGTGTAAAATACAACACACAACCAATCTCTAGCCATCCATTACTATAATAAATGACTAGGATTCACTCAAACTCTTCTCCATAAAAGTTAAACTTTTCCTTGGAAGAGTTTTTTTAAAATCTAGACCGTCCAAATACATCTGGACGGCTAGAATTACCCACACAACCAACACAACGGTTGTGCAAGTAGCATTTTTGTTTTCTTTTCCCGATAACCAAAAGATAAGACTTCCAAGAGAAGTTAAGTAAAACACATGTACAAGTCATGTGCTTCAAAGTGTAGAATGTTCCACCAAAAACTAGCCCACACAAATTAATACTCTTTTAGGCCAAACAAATTATTATTGGGCTAACAAAAATATTGGGCTTCCACTAAAGGAGGGAACCCAACAGTTACTGAGAAGCTGGACTACGTAAATGCTCTTCATCTGTCTCCATAGTTCACCGTAAGGCGCCATGGACACGTCCTTGTAATTGTAGAGAAGGCGTTTGATTGTACGAATTTTTGGCCTGTTTGATACGGCGAGATCATGGACTTTGATAATCTCTTTGGCTGCATCTGCGATGAAACTACCAGCACCGGGACGCTGCCGAATTGAAGAAGCATGAGGGGCCGTGTTTTCGAGATAAGGATTGGAGCGAGCGGTGTGCCAACAAGCCCAGTTGGTGGAGGTTGCCTATGAGTGGGAGCTTTGGTGGCGATAGTGGTAAGTTTTTCGTGGTGCTACGTGGGTTATTGATCAAGACCCGTTTCTTGAGGAGGCAGATAACTGAAAACAACACAAGAAAGGAGAGCAGAAGGGGAAATGCTGCAATTGAATTCAATGGCGGCGCTAAGTTTTCCATCATCGATCGCAGAAAGCTCGACATTCCCTCTCTTCTGTGTAAACTTTGAGCTAGAAAGATCTATTGTAACTGCACACACACACTCTATGTAGAACACTCAAAACTCCAATAACAGTATTACCTACTCTTCACTCAAATGAAATACTATCTCCTTGAGGAAAGATTATTCAGTACTCTTGGGGCATCGCCAGACCCTTTTCCACCCACCACACATTAGGATGGGGCCTATACATTTTGGCTTGAGTCTCACACTAATGTACGGCGAAAAAAAGGACCGGGCACCACGTGGCAAGCGTAACACAAATGTGAATTGGAAAAAAAAAAAAAGGGACCGGGCGATTGGTACGTATTACCTACTCTTCACTCAAATGAATTGTTTTTTTCCTGAAAAAGAATGAATTTTTATTAGGGGAATTAGGTGGGACTATGGTCTTAGTTAGGAGGTGATTACCTAGGGATGCGTGCAATAATTATCAAACTTCTTATTAGTGGATTTCGTTTCATATTTTAGACGTTACATAGGGGCGCCCCTGCTCATATTCAAAGAGATGTCCAACACGTTATAGTAATTAAAAGATTGTCGCAAACGTGTCCGAATTAATTTTTATCCTCATACAATGGACACGGAAAAAAGAGTATCGGACCCACGCCCGAGAGTGTCTAAAAATCCAACTAAAATAAGAAAAGCTCAAGAAGAGGTAAGACGAGTGGTCGGGAATAAATATGAGATAGATCAAGAAGATATTGATCAAATGGACTACTTAAAATGTGTTGTCAAAGAGACTCTTAGATTACATCCTCCAGTTCCATTTTTGGTCCCTAGAGAATTGAATAAGAGCGCTAGGTTGGGAAGTTATGATATTGCTCCCAAAACAAGAGTGTTCATCAATGCATGGGCAATTCAAAGGGAACCTAAATTATGGGGCAGGCCAGAAGAATTCCTTCCAGAGAGATTTGTTGACAGTCCGATCGATTTTAAAGGGAATGACTCCCAATTCATCCCGTTTGGTGCTGGGCGAAGGAGCTGCCCTGGCATGTTATTTGGTGTCATTCAAGTTGAATATGCACTTGCCAACCTCTTGTACTGGTTTGACTGGAAGCTTGTTGGTGGTGCTGGTGGGAACGACCTAGACATGAGTGAGGCTTATGGATTAGTCATGCACAAGAAAATTCGTCTTCAACTTGTTCTGGTTACGCACTCTCCTGCATTTCTGAAGTGACCTATAGCTTCTCTATAGAATGATCAGATTGATAACGACACATCAACATGGTATTGTATGTTCCACAGTGTCGGAATCCACAGCAGTGCCTTAAAAGTTTATATCTTCATGTGTGACTTTTGGTTTAGGCAATCAAGATAACAGCTGATTGGATATTTTGCAATCGACTCTTTGGAAATTCGCCAAGCAAATGTTGTAGGTTTTCCATTCTTTGGATACCCATATTTCTTGCGAGTTCTATTTTTTTTTTTTTATCATCAATGACCTGGGAGATCTGTCAACAGAACGTTGAAACTTCTCTGTATCATCGCCCCACGACACGGGATCCCTACCAATTGTACAAGCGGTGATGATGACTGTTCTTCCGGCTTCGATGTCATAGCCCATAACTTTGACATCTTGGCTGGGTGTCCGAGCCGATAATGGAATTGGTGTGTGATAGCGTAGAGTTTGATGACGGCTTTCAGGTAGTGCATTCTCTCCAAATCATCCTCGTTTACGCTCGGGTTGCCTCTGGCCATGCCTCGAAACTCGTCTTGCTGCTTCTTCATAATTTGGAGGTGTGTTAACAGTTATGTCATTGCCCACTGTAGGACTGCGGAGGTAGTTTGTGTTCCAGCAGCAAATATATGCTTCAAAGAATAGAAGATACGCGAAAAGGCCAAAGAAATGTTATGTCACTCTGGTTGAATTGATGAAACTCGAAAAGAAAACACTCTAAAATGTAGAATTATGATCACAGCCGTTTGTGATCATGGCAGTCTGGTACATCGTTTTTCACACCAAAAACAATTTATTAAAACTGAGCGAAAACCTCAACTCAAGTAGAAAAGTGGTTTAAGTCCAGGTATCGTACCACGGAGATCAAGAGGCTAAGTTATTTATTTCTAAAATCGATTCCTAATTCAATTCAAGAAAGAGTAATTGGAGTTTGGTTAACTAAATTATCTAAGTAATTAAAAGCAATAGAGATGTTGAATTCAAATATGGAAAAGGTCTTAGGGTTTCGAATCCACCCTAACTTCATAACTAAGTAGTTACATCAATATTAAGAGACCAATTACCAAAACGACAATGATTCGCTGGAAGCTACAAGCCCAACGATATCACCAAGAAAATAACATGTAATTGAGAACCGGACATAATCTATCTTCGGTTGGCACGAATCGTCTTCGATTCTATAACTAATTAATCTAGGCACGACTCGTCTTCCCTAGGCATAGATTATCCTAATACTTAATTCCATGCACAAAGAAAAACGTTGCATAACTATGTATTCACAATCACAGAAAAAAAACACATAACACTAAATTGGAAGAATAAGATCGAATCATAAAATCAAGTCTCAACATTATGCAACCATTGTTTCAGTAATCGAAATCCAAAATCAAATTAAGAACATAGTTACTTGGTTAGGGTTTCATTTACACCCTAAGAAAGATGATTAGTTGCTCATGAAACGGAGAGGGTCAGAGGTCTTCATTGCCGACGAACAGCAACTTCGTTCGTCCAATCTCGGCATCTTACGCACGGCCTTCTTTCCCCTCCAAAAGCTGGTTGTTCCCGACTTCACGTTGAATTATTTTCCCCGGCTTCAAAGCTGCCCCCGTGGCAGTCGTTCACTGACTTAATATAGAAGTAGGGGCTTAATGCACCAATGACACAGAGGCCCATTGGACTTATTGAGGTGATAAATTAACACTCAACTTTCAAGCCCTTTGCACTTTTAACCCCGAACTTCCTTTAACTTCTGTTTTTATCCAAATTTCTTGGAAACGAGCTCGAGCAACCTATAAACACAAAATGACAGAAATAAATATCAATTAACCAAAATGAATGACTAATAAATGTAGTTTGGAGGGCCAAAATATGTATATTTTGGCACTTATCACACCCTCCAACTTACATTTTGTTAGTCTTCGAGCAAAGAAAATAAAAAAAAGATTAATTCTAACTACGACGTCACTTTCGTAGGACTCAGGATTGCACTTAGTTTGTGTAACAAACCTTTTAAACCCCTAGACGATCCCCAGAGGATGAGTGGAGTCTCGTGAGGGTTTATAGCAATGAACTCCCACAAACACTGTGAATCTTTATCACATGAGACCCAAAAACCTATAAGACAACTCATCAAAATCTCAAGCAAATTAAGAAAATGGAACCATCGCAAATACATACCAGACAATAGTAGTTCTAGAGGCTATCAAGTTGTAAAAATAAGCCATGACACCTACACTTGGCGTGTGTGAATAAGGGCATTGATCGCAAGGTGAGTAACAACTAAGAATTCTCTCCGGACTGAGTCTCGACTTCAAAAATCACGGTGTCATGCACTCAACAAATGAATTCACTTGAAACAATGTGCATATTATATACTCCCAATATGTGCATGTGGCAGTTATGCAACATGAAAGCAAAATAATCTGCACACGACACAAAAAGAATGCTCTATGAAGTGGATACATGATCTCATGAATGGAAAGCCGAGTATCGAAAACTCTCTCTTTCCATCATTCCACATCCCATTGTCCCTAGGATCAAATAAGACTTTTAATTCTGGTTGTAGCATTAGGTAAAAGAAAATATTTCAAGGGTAGGGTAAAGTATTCAAGTGTCTGAGAATAGGTTTACAATAACAACTAATATAGGGCAAGTTTTCACAAAGGGTGCCCTGTTCTCATTCTTTTTCTTTTTTTTTTTCGTTTTTTTTTCAACTTCACCACATCTCTCTTTCCTATCTTTCAACGCAATCCCACATTAAGATCAAGTGTTTCTCTTTCGACAATGATTTGGTGTGTCCCTTTTCCATTCAATTAATTTTTTTATTTTATTTTGTGCACTTTTTTGTTTTTAAAATAGGGAGAACACCACTCACTCCTTTTTTTTTCAAACAAGTCACCTCCACATGATCCAATATCCCTTCTCAAGACAATATGGATAGTAGAGTTCAACAAGAAAAGACTATCATGTAAGAGGCTCAAATAGGTTCACAAGGGATAAGTGTATAAAAGAAAGAAACAAACTGGCCCAAAGTATCAAAGGCGGCTTACAATCCTTTCCCAAGGGCAACACAGCCATGCAAATTTTTAAACCCAAGAGATAAATAAGCATCACATTAAGTTCTCAATACTTGGCAACAAAGAGAATGAGATCAACTACGAATATGTTCTTATGTGACAAATGAGAGTTTATGTGACATCCACTCCAAGAAAAAGTAAGACTCTAAACTCACATGGGCATAAGTCTCCACTAAATAAGCCATTAAAAATAGTCAGTATGCAACTCACAAGCGACCAAAGTCCACATAAACGTGGAGTGCAAAATTGCTAAGAATAAGTGTCATGACAAATTTCTCACGACAAGCAAGCAAAAAGAACTATAATGCCATAAAGACATCCAAGCGATGATCATCACATCCCAAACTCAATCAACCAAGAGCCAATCTCAACAACTCTCAAGTCACATGCAAAAATAATCTAACTTTTTTTTTTATATTTTCAATTTTTTTCATTTTTCTAACTATGAAACAAGGTGATACCTCCCCCAACTTACACCATTCAATGTCCACGTTGAAACCATGAACATGAAAAGAGAGGACAAATAGCAAAAGAAATGAAATATATCACTTCGAACAGGAGGGACTAAGTAGGGTACAATATAGTGAGAGGGAGACCCTTTAACTTGGATGGACAAACCTGCAAAATGTTAGCCTCCACAACAACAAAATATAAAAAATAAAAGCAAACAAAAGAATAGCAAATTTAAAAAATGGCAAAAAACATAAGAATAAATCAATAACTAAAACAAAGAAAACTCATGAATACAATAGTACTTGGGTTTCCTCCCAAGAAAGTTAAATTTAACTTCTTCAGCCAGACATCATGAAAGCTCAAAAATCTAAATATTTAGGGTTGAACAAATCAATAGACTCAACCACCTCCCCACCTGAAATACCATCCACATATGGCTTCAAGCGTTGGCCGTTAACTTTAAAAACTTTACCATTACGTGGGTTCCTCACGACTATTGCACCACGGGAAAAAACTTGTACAACAATGTAGTTTGGAGTTTTGGCACTTATCACTGTCCAAGGTTTTTCACTAGCTTATGTATATATATAATCTCTTGCATTGTGAGAAAATTATTGAACTTGTTAAATATGAGAGAAGAGATATTTTATTGACTTCGATATTGAAATCGTACAATGAGACCTTTATTTATACATGAGGAAGAAGCTTAATTATGGAAGGTGTTAGAATAAATGTATATAATAAATAATATCGTGATCATACATGATATTGAGATTGAGATTTGATTGTAATTAGGATGATTTTCTTCCATAGTTAATTGGTATGATTTCCTTCCTTAATTGGGCTCCCTCTCCTCTATAAATAGAGGAGCTCATTGTATAGTGTTATCGAATTCAATAAAACATTTCTTCCCTCATATTTAATAGAAGAGAATCATCCCAATTATAATAAAATCGTAATCAATTACAATCAAATCACAATCTCAATATCACGATATGATCACGATATTATTTTGTAAATGCATTTATTCTAACATCCCCCTTCAAACTCAAGTAGATCTATCAACTTGAGTTTGAAAAAGCCCAGAGAAATCAAGGACAACCAAGCCAAGCCAAGCCAGGAGAGAGAAAGGGCTAAGAGAGCCGAAAGCCGGGAGCCAGGAGAACAGTAAGGAAGAAAACCAAGAGAACCAAGAAAAAGCCAAAAAATGAAGAAGTCAGTAATCGAAAAGCCCCCGAGAGCAGGTGGTGAACAGGCATGATGGGTGCAGGCAACTAAAAAGCATGAAAAAGATTAACAAAGTAACTAAGTGCCCGGTGGACGGTAATGAGGCTTAGGCTGCCCGCCATGAGCGAATATCCACACGGCCTAGATCTTATAGCTCTGATACCATGTTAAATATGAGAGAAGATATATTTTATTGACTTCGATATAGAAACCGTACAATGAGGCCTTTATCTATACAAGAGGAAGGAGCCTAACTATGGAAGGAAATCATCCCAATTTTAATAAAATCGTAATCAATTACAATCAAATCACAATCTCAATATCACAATATGATCACGATATTATTTTGTAGATGCATTTATTCTAACAGGACTATTGGTGACAGTTAGTAAAGAGCATTCAACCCCTTTAGGAAACTAGCAAGAGTAAGAAGTTGCAACCACAATAAGAGGGGTTTTCTTCCGAATAGTTATACTACTGATTTCACTCACGTCCATATCCTCTGAACATTCCCCTTCAGGTAATGAAAAATCAAACCTGTGCGAAACATTCGCTAGCGCTAGCTCATTCACATTCGCGGCAAAAGGGGTACCTGGGCAACCCCTCCGGCCACCACCAAAGGGGATTAACTCAAAGTCCTGCCCTTTGAAATCTATTGAAGAATTCAAGAATCTTTCTAGCCTCATCTCCTTGGGATCTTCCCATGACAACGAGTCTCTTCCAATCGCCCGAGCATTGATAAGCACTTGTGTGCCATCCGCGATGTCATATCCCATTATGTGGACATCTTGGATTGATTCCCGCTGAATCAGTAATGGAGCGGGGGTGTGGAGCCTGAAAGATTCTTTCACTACTGCTTTCAAGTAATGCATTTTGTCTAAGTCATCCTCGGTTACATTTAGTTTGCCTCTGGCTATATCCCTCACCTCATTCTGCAGTTTCTTCTTGATTTGTGGGTGTCTTAAGAGCTCCATCATTGTCCACTCTAGAGCTGTGAACGTTGTATCAGTTCCAGCAACAAACATGTTCTAGCAAAAAAGAAAAACCATGACACAAAATAAGAGCCTTATATTTGAGGACACTAACACGAAAGCGGCTTCTAATCATTGCAACATTATGTGATTCCAGTCATAACACTAATATATTCTTGTTAATGAACTGCGATGGGTGTCAGAGGTTCGATTACGTGTCTGTCGAGAATTGCTAAGTTAAGGCAGTTCCAAAATATGTGAGGAGCAATAGTCATTGTTCTCAGGGAAAAAATAGATTTAGACTGCTATGATTCCAGCTTCGTTGGCTGTCTGAAAATGGATTCGGAGTTCTAATGCAATCTTATTAGAAAGAGTACACAAGGAGTTAGTTCGCAATGACCCGATTTGAAAGATTGATACTCATTCAAAATAGCAAAATAGTATGCTTGATGATGATGATAAGTGATTTGAGATTTCAGCCAAAATACATGGACTGTATATAACATAAGCTTGCAACAAATACAAGCTTTTCTCCATAGCCAACCTCTTCCTTGTGATCTTTAAAACCCTAAGCAGGTTGCTTAATTGTTGACCCAGTAAGAACAAGAACTGAAATCAAATCAAATGAAAAGAGATAACATATGTTTACCACTATGAGGGCTTTGACAGTATCTTTATGAATAGTAGAGCAGCCACCTACGTCGTCTCTCTGAATTTCCAGCAGAACGTCCAGAAAGCTCCTACTACTCCCACCGTCGTCATGTCCTTTATTTCGATTGAAACATTCTTCCACGACTCCCTCGAGAAACTCATCCATCTCTTTAGCAACTTTGTCCACTTTAGCATCCAATCCACTGACACCATTAATCCAAGCAAGCCATGGGATATAGTCTCCCACATTGGAAACACCAATAAGCCCCACAACTCTCCCCAAAAGCTCCTTAAACCTTGTCCCTCCTCCCCTCCATTGTACTTCCTCCCCAACGCAACCCGACACACTATATTGTATGTGAGTGACACAAACAGGTCAGTCAAATTTGCCAAGGAGGAAGAAGAACAAGAGTGTGATCTGATCTTATCCATCACAAGGGCTGTTTCTTCTTCCCTCACCTTGCGATAGGATTGGACCCTCTTGTTACTTAGAAGATGAAGGACACATATGCTTCTCACCTGCCTCTAGTGCTCACCATAGGGGCAGAATGCCACGTCTTTTAAGTCATATAGAAGTCTACTAGCAATGCTCAGTTTAGGTCTGCTCGAAAAGGCCAGATCATGGGTTTTTAGGATCTCGCGGGCTGCAACAGCAGAGGAAACAACAAGGACCGGCACATTGCCAGAGTGAAGCAACATAAGTGGTCCATATTTTTTAGCTAGGGAGCGGAGGGAGCGGTGGGGAAACCGGCCAAGTTGATGGAGGTTCCCGAGAAGAGGGAGCTTCAGTGGCGAAGGTGGAAGGTTTTTGTGAGTAGTTTTGGAGAAGAACTTGTGAAGGAACAAAATGAAGAAGAGTAAGGGGAGAAAGTACAAGGATAAGCTATTCAATAACAACATTGTTTCTTGATTTCTTTAACAGCTATGTCTGTGTGATAATATGCAGTTTCTACTTGAATAGTACTGTGTTCCTATCTCCCTAAAAGATCTCTTTTACAGGACCCTTAAACATAGAAGTCGTGCTTCTCCACAGGCAAGAACACACAGGATTTATATATCTTTTTGATAGAGAGGTGATTTGTGACAGACATTATCCCATCACCACAAAAGAAAAAGAAAAAGAAAGAAAAGATTATTTTTTCATAACTCTGGTGTCCGGGTCAGTTTGAGCGCACCTTATTAATCCTAAAGGACCAATCCTACCTGTTAAGGAAATGAATCCCACATTACTTGGGAGTGGAATCGGTGATCACTTAATAACATCTAGGACCTCTCCACTCATTGCCAATTGACTTTGAGATGGATATAAAGTTTCTACATGGTATCAGAGCGAGGCCCGTTCCACTCTACATTTTAAAAATTACAATCTACATCTCATGATGACAGACCAACAAAAAGGCTGCATGATGATAGGACTCAAAAGTGGCTACACGTGACAGATCTCAAACGCTGCTGCACGTGAGGAGGATGTTAAGGAAACGATTCCCACATTGCTTGGAAGTGGAATGGGTAATCACTAATAACATTTGGGACCTCTCCACTCATTGCCAATTGGCTTTGAGATGGATATAAAGTTTCTACAGGAGTAATGGTTGGCAATGATAACTCTCTATGTTTCTTGTTCTGGTAATGGGATTTTACCTACACCTAATGCTAAGTTTCAGCTTACTAATGTGCTTCATGCTCCTGCCATTACACATAATCTACTCTCAATGTTTCATTTAGCTAAGGACAATAATTGTTCTCTAACTTTCAATTCTACTGGTTACGTCATTCAGGACAACGATACTCATCAGGTTCTCTTTAAGGGACCATGTCTCCAGGGCCTCTACCCTATTCAGAGCTGCTCTAACTCTAGTTCTACTTAGGTTCCAACTGTTTTTCATGTCAATAATACTGTGTCAACTTTTGCCACTTTGTGGCATCAAAAGCTTGGTCATCCTAGTTTCCCCTTTGTTTCAGTCTCTTGTAAAGCAATTTGGTATGCCTATTTCAAAACCTTATGATGTTCAGTGTTTTAGTTGTAATAAGGTCAAGAGTTACAAGTTGGCATTTCCCTTGTCTGAGTCTAAGTTTGTTGCTCCTTTTAATCTGTGGCATATGGATGTTTAGGGCCTTGCTCCTATTTCTTCTATCAAAGGATATAGATATTATCTCTTGATCATTGATGATTGTACAAGATACTCCTAGTTATTTCCTTTGTATTACAAGTCTGATGTGAAAACTACACTTGCTCACTTTAAGGCCTATGTTCATAATCAATTTCAAAAGTCTGTTAAAATTGTGAGGTCAGATAATGGTAAAGAATTTGTTAATCATTATTTGACCAATCTATTTCTTGTCAATGGTATCCTTCACTAAACAACTTGTCCACACACTCCTGAGCAAAATGGTGTTGTGGAAAGAAAACATAGGCATTTAATGGATACAACTCTCACTTTGCTTGATCAAGCTGGGATGCCTGCTGAGTTTTGGCTTGAGGCCTTGATCACTACTGTTTTCTTAGCAAACAAACTTCCACACTCCTCTCTGAATTTTCAAGTACATCATGTTCTTTTTCATACCAAACCAGATTATCTTGTTCTCAAACCTTTTGGTTGTGCTTGCTTCCCTTTGCTAAAACCGTATCATTCTCACAAATTGATTCCAAAATCTACTACTTGTGTATTCTTGGGCTATTGTACAACTACCAAAGGATATAGGTGTTTTGATCCTCTTACTAATAAAGTTTATATTTCTCGTCATGTTAAGTTTCTGGAAAATCATATTCCTTACTCTTCTTTAACTTCATCATTTTCCTTATCTTCCAATTCATAAGACACATTGTCCAATTTTTCTGTTCCTCTTACAAATTTTCAAGATATTATAGTCTCTATTACACATCCTTGTCCTTCTCTTGTTTTTACGCAATCCACTCCTACTCTTGTTCCAAGGATTCCTTCTTTTTCTTCTTCTGTTCCTATCAGTGTTTCTGTTCTGTCTGTTGTTCCTCCTTCTTCTCCTCTTGTCATTCCTATTTCCTCTACTTCTGATACTTCTAATCCATCTGTGTCTAGACCTATTCATTCTATGAGAACTCGATCTAAAGATGGTATTTTTAAGCCACACCAACCTCTTACTTTTCTCACTTCTACTTCTTCTTCCTCTCCTTCTTCTTCTTTTCCTACTACAAAACCTTCTTATTTTTCTGAGGCTATTCAACATTATGTCTAGCAAAAGGCCATGGCTGAAGAGTATGAAGCTTTAGTTAAGCAAGGGACTTAGGTACTTGTACTTCCTCCCTCTCATGGGCATGTTATAGGCTATCAATGGATCTATAAGATTAAGAGACATTCTGATGGTTCTGTAGCTAGATACAAGGCTCGATTGGTTGTTAATGGCAATCAACAAGCAAAGGGCATGGACTTTATTGAGACCTTTAGTCCTGTTATTAAACAGCCTACTTTAAGGGTTGTTCTTAGTCTTGCTGTTCATAAAGAATGGTCTTTACGTCAGTTAGATGTGTCGAATGCATTCTTGCATGGGGTGATCACTGAGGATGTATATATGAGGCAACCACAGGGGTACAAAGATTCAGCTCATCCTAACTTTGTTTGTAAGCTGTCCAAAGCTTTATATGGTCTTCGACAGGCTCCTCGTGCCTAGTATTCCATGTTCTCGTGTTATCTTGTTGAGCTTGGTTTTCAGTTCAGTAAGACAGATACTTCCCTTTTCATTTTGGCTACCGGGATCATATTACTTTGGTTTTGATTTATGTTGATGACATTATTGTCACTTGCAGCAATTCTAGTTACATTACTTCACTCATTCATCAACTTAGCCAGAAATTTACTATGAAGGATTTGGGGAATCTCAACTATTTTCTTGGGCTTTAGGTTGTTACTTCTTCTTCTGGATTATTTCTTTCATAGTCTAAATATGCTTCAGATCTTCTTGTTAAAGCTGGTAAGGTGGAGTGTAAGAGTTTTGAGTCCCCTGCCTTAGTCAAGCCTGGTATTCCTGACTGTGATTCCCTGTTCCAAGATGTACATCTTTATAGAACTTTGGTGGGTTCGTTACAGTACTTAACTTTGACAAGACCTGAAATTTCATTTTCTGTGAATGTGGCATGTTAGCATATGCATGATCTAAAGCTCAGTCATTTTATGGCTGTCAAAAGAATCCTTAGGTACATCAAAGGGTCCATACATCACGGTCTCCATTTTGTTCCAGTGCCTCTCACTCTCACAGCGTTTGCAGATGCTGACTGGGCTGGTGATCCAGTTGATCGAAGGTCTATGACAGGTTATGGCATCTTCATGGGCCATAACTTGGTCTCTTGGTGTGCTAAGAAACAACACACGATGGCTTGGTCTTCCACTAAGACTGAGTAAAGGGCCATGGCACACACAATAGATGTGGGCAGCGTGCCGGGAAAAAGGGGCGGATCAATGATCGCGTTTTTTTTGGCAAACGAGCGCTCAATGCAGAGTCGCCACATGGGTTTAAAGGTCTGACACCAAAGGAATCGAACTTGAAACGCTCCTGCGCTGTTTATTTTGAAAAAGGTAAAGGCACCAGTCCGTCATAACCATATCTGGGTTCAGGAGCCAGGTTACGAGAGAAGAAGGGTTTTAAGGCACCCCTCTCGCCCAATTCGGAGATCGGTCTCTACTTGGGTATTTGCGAAAACATTTGAGATTCTGTTTAATTAATCAATTTTTTAGTCAATTAGGGCGGGGGAACAGTTTAATGGGGATTAAGACCGTAACACTTTGCAAGATGTGATAGATAGCATGGATGAGCAGTTAGTATAGGATGAGAACAGACTGCTGTGGGAGTTTAAACAAACTGGAAGCCCCTGTTTTGGAATGACGTGCGCAAGAAGAAATCAGCATGCACTGAACAAGTCACTGCATGCTGTTCACTCCTGCGTGCGCGACTCCAAGACGCGCGCGCCAGTGAGCTCAAACCCACATATCTTATTCTCAAACCTTCTGGGCTCTGGAAGGGCCAGTGCACACCCAGGACAAATCAAACACTTATAAGCAGTTGATAGGCAGTTCTAAGCAGTTTAAAAGCTGAAAAAGCCCTACAAATTAACAAAATACCCCATAAACAGTGTGGGGACAAAATAATGGCCTAAACCTAGTTACCCGTGCAAGGCTAGCCACTGGTCAGGGGTAGACCATCGCACTATTGTGGTGCCCTGGCGCGCGAGTGATGCGCCCTGGCGCGCGATTGTCTGAGCCTTTTAACCAATGTCTGGTTTACATATTTTTGGGTTTTGCTACTTATCCAGAATGATCCCAGGGGTACTCCATAACAGTAGAAATATATATTGAACTACAACTAACATTTCTAACAAAGGAAAGTAGTAAACTGGTTGTTAACATGCTTAATAGTGATCTATATGCAAATATGTAAATAAACACAAAAACAGCAAGACACCCATCCCTACGAGGACCGTCGCGCGCAGACTGGGACCGTCGCGGGCCTCGACGGTTTTTAAAACCTTGCCAGCTTTAGGACCAGGACTGGTATTGATTACCAGCCTTGGCCTTACTAGCCCCCCTTAGGGATCAGAACAGAAAATAGTAGGTATGCTATACCTAGATTGAGTTTGAAACGTGTTTGAGCTTTGATGTTTGAAGGCTTGATTGAGGTGTGAAAAGGTGAAGATGGAAGAACAAGCTTTGTTCTTGGATGAGGTGTGAGAATGGTGTGTGATAAGTATAAAATAACCTCCCAAGGTCAGCTTAGACCAGGAAGCCCAACACAACACGAAGGGTCATGTAGGAGACCCAGTAACGTAGAGCTTAGCTTGAAGAGCTAAGCTCAATGGACCAGCCAAAGGGCAAAGGTCATCCCAAGGTCAGCCCAAACCAAAGTGCTCACGAGCACAGCCTTAAGGGCTCAAGCTAGAGTCCCAAGAGCATGAAATCTAGCCTATAAGAGCTAGCCTCTATTAAACTAGCCTAAGGACGGAGGCCAGCTCACAAGCATAGCTCATAGAAGAATACCGAACTCAACTTATCAGGTGAGCACGATAAATATGACAAACCTGCAGTCAGAGACTTATAAAACACTCCACGGCAAAAGTTTGTATAGTCTATGGGACTCATAGAATAGACAGGACTTTATCTCGTTCGAAGAGATTAGGCCACGAAAGGATAAACACAGAGATTCATCCACCATGAAGACTCCTAACCTTGATGACAATCACAGAATCCAAAGGAGAGGAGAACTCCTAAAAATGATAAGGACCACAGAAGTCCTAGGTAAGGAGGATACTCCATCACCAACCTATTCCCGTTAAGTAAGGATAAGCCCAAAAGATCCCAGCACCATAAGGACTCTTAATCTTGATAACAATTGCAAAGTCTAAAGGTGAAGGGACTCCTCAAACCTGATAAGGTCAGGGGAATCCTAAAATGAGGAAGACACTTCAACACCTATCTATACCTACTACGAGCGGATGAGACTTAAGAGTCCCAATCCCAAGGGATTTCTCCCAAAATGCCTATATAAAGATTACATCTCCACCTCACAAAGGTATGCAAAAACTACAGAACTCATACTCAGTCCATACTCTCTTTTAAAGCAGATCGACTGACTTAGGTATCAGAGGGATGATGGCGACAGCCACGCCGGTGCCCATAGCTTTTCTGTTTTGTATTGCAGGTCGTTAATCGAGCACGCAGGAAGCCGTTTCATCCGCTGGAGGATAAGATGGACGATTGAGGTACCCCTCCTCCGGAGGTGACCAAAAACTGCTTCATCAGTGTGTGTAATCCTTCTTTAAATTTTTTTGAACCCTTTGAAAGAGAAACAAAGGGGGATATATATAGAAAGAAATGGAGGTGAATCTGGTTGGTGCAAGGAGAGGAGCTCAGCCAGTCCACGAAGCTGGCTGAGGTTACTTGGTGGTTAAGCTTACCAGCCCATAAAGGTAATGGGGACAGGTTGGACTATCGCACGCTGGAGTCAGTCCGGCGTGCGATGGTGCGCCCTGGTGCGTGATGGTCAACGGTCAAGTTTTGACTGTTAATCACCACCTGGCAGTTTGACCATCGCGCGACAGACTCCCGGCGCGGGATGGTTGCGCCCTGGCGCGCGTGTACCACCTACTCACGCGTTGGTCAACGGTCAAGCTTTGACCATTGGCCAACACTTGTCAAGTTGATCTACGCGCGCAGGCTTCAAATCAGCTCGCGTCAGTAGGGTTTTTGGCTTTTGAAGTGGCTTAGGCTAGGATTAGATTCAAGGGTTTTGCAAACACTTAAAGCTCAAACACTTATCATTTCTGGGGTGTTCTTGATCTAATTCATCATCGGGGAATCCAATACCCTAAGTAAACTAATCTGGAAGCCCAGATTGGGGTGTCTATAACAGCTGACTTAGTTCGGTTACAACAACTCTTTTCTGAACTTCATATTCCATCTTCTACACCTCATGTTTTGTGGTGTGACAATAAGTCTGCTATTACTCTCACGTGTAATCCTGTCTTCCGTGCTAGAACCAAGAACATTGAAATCGACAATCACTTTATCCGAGATCAAGTTCTGAATACCAAGATTGTGTTGTATCATATCAGTTCAGAGGCTCAACTAGCTGATATTTTTATCAAGGGTTTGTCAGTTTCCAGATTTCAGCTTCTTAAGTCCAAACTCAGAGTAACTAATCCACCCCTGAGTTTGAATGGGGGTGTAAAGGAGTTAGGGGCATTGACCATACCTGATTATAGCTCTCACTCAACAGATACAGTTCCTATCATCTCCATGTCAGCTGGGTCTGTTAGTGGAACTAGTAATTAGTTATTTAGTTAGTTGTTGATTGAGTGGGGTTTAGGGAGTTGAGATTCTGAGATATAAAAAGCATTGTATTTTTCCTCTCTGATAGATAATCGAGAAAATGGAAAACCACTTTACTTTCTCTCTCTTCTTCTTGTTGAATCTTGTTTTGGTGAGCTTTTGTAAATTCTTCACTACCGCCCAGTTGCAGGGTCTCAATTAAAGTCAGAACAAAGCTCCGTATGGAGTATCAAATGAATGATTAAGAAGGCCATCAAATCATTGGTGAGCAAAATTTCTTAGATATTATCCAAAGAGTGGACTTCTATTGCTACTAAGAGTCATCTAAGGCTGTGTTCTTATGAACTTAACTTAAATATAGAAATTGTCTTTATTTGAATTTTTTTCGCATTTATTAGTTTTGTTCCAAATTTTTGTATGTTATTGATTCGTCTCGACGAGAGGAATCGGAAAAATTAATTTTTTTCTTTTTTTACTTAAGTATTCTGAGAAATAACCACTTTTTAGCCAAAAAAAATAGACTTTTTGGGTTAAAAAATAGTTATTTCTTAAAATACTAGGATAAAAGTAAAAAAAAATTACTTTTCGGATTCTTCTAGTCAAGATGAATTAATAACCCAAAAAAATTTGACACAAAACTAACAAATGCGAAAAAAATTCAAATAAAAATAAAATTTTCAGATTTAAGTTAAGTTCTTTAGAATGCAACCTTAGAATAATGCTTATCATAGGAGGATGACTTCGAATCACAAAACTAACAAATGCAAAAAAAAAATTAAATAAAAACAAAATTTTCAAATTTAAGTTAAGTTCTTTAGAATGCAGCCTTAGAATAATGCTTATCATAGGAGGATGACTTTGAATGGGAAAAATGTAGAATAAGGTGCCATGCTGATCCGGATAAAAAAAAAAAAAAGGTGCCATGCTGATCCCACATAGAACCAGTGGCGGCTCAGCTCCACTGAACAAAGTCCAAATTTTACATAGATCAGGGATCAAATCAAAGGGTACTTTTCATCATTTTCTTTGGAAAAGTCGGATGATGTGGGGACGCCCGCTTTCCAGATTTTTCAGTGCCGAGTGGATATATTCTACGTGGTACCTGCTCGGCGCATCTGAGCCGTTGGATACATTTTTGAGTGGCTCGGATTGAAACCCTCTCTCTCTTCTCACAAAACACTTTTTCTCTTCTTTTTCTTTCTCCAAATTTGAGCTATTCAAACACGCAATGAACGGCTCAAATTAGCAAACGGATACCACGTGGTACCTGCTCGACACTGCAAAATTTTCCCTTTCCAATAGTCGTTTTTGGACATCCACATGCCAGACTCTTGAAGCAACTGTAATAACGGAAAGAAAACCAGATCAGGGTGAGAGACTGACTAAGGTGAGTAGGCGGGCCAGGGGCGCCTGAAATTTTGGGTTGCCTTGTTGTCTCAAAGGCAATTAGCAATAATTGAAGCTGTCCCAGATGTTATTAAGTGATTACCCATTCCACTTCTAAATAATGTGGGATTCATTTGGATTGTGAATTTTTAAAATATGAGATGGAACGGGTCCCATTCTGATACCATGTGGAAATTTTACATCAATCTCAAAGCCAATTATACTATGTGGAAACTTTTTATCCGAAAGAGTTTTTATAGAGCTCATGGTACTCTCTGATCAACTCGAGACATTTATTTTTGACGTACAATCTGCTATTTACTGGTAATTTCTTATGATTAAAACCTCGTCGGAGTTAATTGTAAAAAAAAATTAGCAACGGATATTTAGACTTTTGTACTTATGTTTTGAAACTTTTGAATAACATTATGCTACAGGCTATGGTGCTTAATAGAGAATATTCAAAATTTTGTGCTCAGTATTTCTTCATTAAATTTAAATTTAACTATGAGTATTTTTTTTTAATCTGTTGTGAAAAGGCGCCCCCTCTGAACGAGATTTCTAGCTCCTCAACTGATCTGCACATTCCGGCCAAACCACATATATCTTGGTATCTTGGTGTCAGTGTTGTGCTTGTGAGTGGGCCCCGATCCCCGATAACAAAGAAAGTTGTTTGTCCATTAATTGTTTTATCTAGAAGTTTAATTTCCTGCATAAGCTCTTTTGCTTAGCAATCCATACGTCCAATTCTATTATGAAAAAAGTAGTCATCATGCTTGCCTTGATTAGATTAGAAGTATTAATTGATGTGCGCGTAAATTTGGCCATGCCCAGAGCTACCAAATAAAAAATTACTTGCCTCGGTTAGTCTCGAAATGTTGTTCATACACACTGACACACACATAGGAGCTCTGGTCATTCAGATTTCAGCAGTACAATAGCAAAGCATAGCAAAACCAACATTTTCCATGTAGAGCTACAATAGCATAGCAGAGTTCCTGACACTAGCAAAAGCAAGGAGTGGCAACAACAATTAGAGGTGTTTTCTTGTAGACAGTTAAACTAATGACCTCACTCGTGTCCAAATCCTCTCCACAAGGCAATGACAAATCAAAGCTGTGCACAACATTTGCCAATGCAAGCTCATTCACATTCATGGCGAAAAGGATACCGGGGCACCCCCTCCGGCCAGCACCGAAGGGAATAAACTCGAAATCATGTCCCTTGAAGTCTACTGAACTGTTCAAGAACCTCTCTGGCCTAAACTCCTCGGGATCTTCCCACGTCAAGGGATCTCTTGAGATCGCCCAAGCGTTGATTAGCACTTGTGTGCCAGCCGCAATGTCATAGCCCATTACCTTGGCATCTTGGATTGATTCTCGCGGAGTGAGTAATGGCAAGGGAGTACGCATCCGGAGTCCTTCTTTCATCACTGCTTTCAAGTAGTGCATTTTATCCAAGTCATCATCGGTTACGTTTGATTTGCCTCTGGCTATTTCCCTCACCTCATGCTGCAACTTCTTCATGACTTGCGGATGTCTTAAGAGCTCAGTCATTGTCCACACAAGTGTTGATGATGTAGTGTCAGTTCCAGCACCAAGCATGTCCTATAAAAAAGGACCAAAAGAGAAAAAGAGATGATCAAAATGATGAAATGGATAATTCGTAGAAAGACAGGGAAATATGGGGTGGGGGTTGGGGTAGGGTGTGTGTGTGTGTGTGTGTGTGTGTTGGGGTGGGTGGAAATGGCGAACAGCCACCAAGAAAAGACCAAAATGGTGTAGAGGTAGAAAGAGAAGACTGGAAAAATCAAATATGTATGACAAGTAAACCAAAGCAGCCAAACATTAAATAAATAAATAAAAAGAGAGACATTTGGATCGGCTAAACAAGAAATAAAAGATTCTTAATTTCGGGTTTATGAAGTTAACGACTGGATAAACTCTTCACTGCCTCAAGATTTGGAACATGCAATTCCATGGAGGACAAGCACTTTTCTCATGCCTACTTGGCAACAACCCTTGGGGTTGAAACTTTTTCTGGCTGGCACGTAAACCCGATTTAAGATTTATCTAATGATCGCAATAGTTTATGATGGGTTACTAACAAAAAGACTCTGATCATCATCAGCAACAGAATGCAAAGAAAGGAACTAGTTCCTCTGTTCACTCTTTTAAGCATTTGAGAAGTATCTGTTCACTCTTTCATTTACAGGCCTTGCGATAGGTCAGAGCCCTTTTTTCATATCAAACAACTGCTTATCGTCATTGAAAATTAGAAACCCAAAATCAGGAGACAAAACAACGCATAAGAATCAACTTTAAATAAAAAATCGGAAGTCATTTTTACCAATATGAGCGCTTTGACAGTATCCCTATGAACAGGAGAGCAGCCAGTTGCGTTCTCTCTTTGAATTTCAAGCAATATATCGACGAAGCCCTGCGTTTCCTCACTGTCACCGTTCTCTCGTTGACAGCGATTCATTCGTTCTTCCACTACTCCCTCCAGAAACTCATCCATCCCCTTAGCAGCTTTGTCCACTTTGGCATCGAGCCCAGTGATACTGTTAATCCAAGCAAGCCACGGGATGTAGTCTCCCACATTGGAAACACCCAATAGCTTCCCAAGTCCCCCAATAAGCTCCGTAAACTTCTTCCCTTCTCCCCCTCCATCATACTTTCTCCCCAAGGACGCCCTGCACACGATGTTGCTTGTGAGCGACATCAAAACGTCTGTCATATTTACCAGTGAAGAGGAAGAGGAACGAGATCGTGATCTTATCTCATCAATCATAAGAGCTGTTTCTTCCTTCCTCACGTCACGAAAGGATTGGACCCTCTTGTTGCTGAGAAGGTGGACGACACAAATGCTTCTTAGCTGCCTCCAGTACTCACCGTAGGGGCTGAATAACATGTCTTTTGAGTCGTAAAGAAGTCGACTAGGAATGCTCAGTTTAGGCCTGCTCGAGAAAATCAGATCATGGGTTTTCATGATCTCGCGAGCTGCAAAAGCAGAGGAGACAACGAGAACCGGTGCACTGCCAAAGTGAAGCAACATAAGTGGTCCGTATTTTTGAGCTAGCGTATGGAAGGAGCGGTAGGGAAACGGGCCAATTTGGTGGAGGTTCCCCAAGATTGGGAGCTTTGGTGGGGAAGGTGGAAGGTTTTTCCGACTAGTGTTGTTGGAGAACTTGAAAAGGTAGAATATGAATGAGAAGAAGAAGAAGAAGAAAAAGGAGGGTAGAAAGTAGAAGGACAAGAGAGGTAATGAGAACATAGCTTCTTAGTTCTTGATTTCTTCAACAAGGGTGAAGCGTGTGTTGTTTTGTCTTCCCAAAACATCTCCTTTTATACCATAACCAGTATAGAAACAATGCCGACCCGGACATTTGGGTTGTCCAAACCCGACCTTCCGCTTGGTTGTCTACTAGTGTTAAGTATAAAAAAGAAAGAAAGAAGACATACAAGCAACAACAAAAAAAACAAAAACAAAAACAAGATTATATTGTCCATTTAGCTTGAATTACATCACTCGTCTCTTCTTGTTTTGGCTACAGCGTCCCTTTTCTTTTTTTCTTCTTATCTGATAGGCCTCCTAATTTTCTCTCTTAATAATTTGCCCTCCTAATTTTTTTTATTTGTTATTTACCCAAAGTATAGAAAACCTTTCTTTGCCCTCCTAATTTTCTTAAGTATCATAATTTTTTAAAGTGGGTGGAAACCATACATTTTTACTTTTTAAAAAAAATTTGCGCAAAATTTTTTGAATGATACCCCTAAATATATTTTTTGCTGGATTTTTTTTTTGTATACATACAAAAAAAAAAAATTTTTGTTGCCCCTTGCCGGGGGTTGCCCGAGCTGGCCGGCTTGCCAGGCTTACCCCCTGGCCGGCCCTATATAGAAAGGCACATTCAGGTCTCTGTAACATTCTCACTGTATGGTAGGGAGGTAATTTGAGACATAAGACATGGCAGGTCTCTGTAACATTCTCACCGTATGGTAGGTGTTGGGAATGCCTTGTATTCTTTAGTCCCACATTGGTTAATTATGTTGTTTCCGTTTTTGTAGCCTATTATAAATAAGGCTTTTGGGGAACTTCTAGGAATTATCTTTTGGGCTTTCATATTGTGGACTTTCTAGAGTTACGGATTATAGCCGGCTCTTTGTATCTCTTCTTCACGTTGGTTAGTGAATCCTCTCTCTCCTCGCCCGTGGTCGTACCCAACTTGGGGAACCACGTATATCTTGTGTCTTTGTGATTTCTTGTTTAGTTTTCAATTTCTCGTTCTTAGCTTGCATTCATAGCATTCGTTACAACAAACTGGTATCAGAGCCTTAGATTGTAAAAACTAGGGTTTCGTGTCCGATTGTGGCTATGGCGGCTAAATTCGAGATTGCGAAGTTTGATGGGCAGAGCAGCAGTTTCAGTTTTTGGAGAGTAAAGATGAAGGCGTTGTTAACCCAACAAGGATTGCACAAGATTTTGTTAGGCAAGACTAGTTCTGGAATCAAAGTGGAAGATTGGGATGATACGGATGTCAAAACTCTGAGTTCTATCCAATTGAGTCTGGCAGATGACGTTCTTCGCGAGGTGGAAGAAGAAACTTCAGCAGCAGGAATTTGACTGAAGTTGGAAGGCTTATATATGACGAAGTCGCTCACCAACATGTTATATCTCAAACAACGTCTTTATACGTTTCGTATGCGAGAAAGTATACCTGTTAAAGATCATTTAGACGAGTTCAACCGTATTATTATGGATCTGAAAAATATTAATAGTAAAATTGAGGATGAGGATCAAGCCCTAATTTTGCTATGTTCTTTACCAGTTTCGTATGAGCACTTTGTTACAACCCTATTGTATGGCAAAGACACGATATCCATGGAGGATGTTAAGGCCAGCCTATATTCGAAAGAATTGAGGAAAAAAGTGTCAGGTGAGGGTGATGCACATGCGGAGGGTTTGTTTGTTAGGGAAAGAACAACAGAAAGGGTGGAGTCAAGTAATAGGGGAAGATCTAGATCATCAGGTAAGAAGAAGGGAAAGTGCAATTATTGCAAGAAACCCGGGCACTGGAAAAGTGACTGTTTAAAACTCAAGGAGAAGGAAAAAGAAGACCAGAAATGGAGTAAAGTAATTGCTGGAATTACTGAAAGTTCATATGAGTCAGATAATGTGTTATCAATTACAAAGGACAATTCTCGCTCTAATACCGAGTGGGTTCTAGATTCTGGATGTTCATACCATATGTGTCCGCATAGAGAGTGGTTTTCTACTTATGAGGCGGTCAATGGTGGTACAGTTTTGATGGGCAACAACATGGCCTGTAAGACTGTTGGTTCAGGAACGATTCAGCTTAGGATGCATGACGGTATTGTTAGGACTTTATCTGAGGTTCGACATGTTCCGGATTTGAAGAAAAATCTTATATCCCTGGGTGCTCTTGATTCTCATGGTTGCAAATTCCTCGGTGAAGGTGGAGTTTTGAAAGTCTCAAGGGGTGCATTAGTACTGATGAAAGGTCAAAAGCGTGGTAACCTCTATACACTCCAGGGCAGTACAATTTTAGGTGCTGTAGCAACGGTTGCTTCATCCAAGGTTTCAGATTCAAACTTGACTCGTTTGTGTCATATACGCCTTGGGCATATGAGTGAGATGGGGATAACAGTTTTGAGCAAACAGGGTTTGCTATGTGGCCAGAAAATTGAGAAGCTGGATTTCTGTGAGCATTGTGTTTACGGCAAGCAGTGCAGGGTAAAATTCAGTACAGCTGTACATCGCACCAAAGGCACGGTGGATTATTTTCACTTGGATCTTTGGGGTCCCGCAGAGGTAACTTCTAAATGTGGTTTTCGATATTTTATAAGTATTATTGATGATTTCTCTCGTAAAGTTTGGGTGTATATGTTGAAACATAAAAGTGACGCCTGTAATACATTCAAACAATTTAAAACTTTGATTGAGAATCAGACTGGTAAGAAAATAAAACATTTGAGAACTGACAATGGTATGGAGTTTTGTCTTGGCGAGTTTGATAGGTTCTGCAGTGATGAGGGCATTGTGAGGCATCACACAGTGAGAAAAACCCCTCAGCAGAATAGTGTGGCTGAACGAATGAACAGGACTCTTTTGGAGAAGGCACGTTGTATGTTATCCAATTCCGGATTGGGCAAAGAATTTTGAGCTGAAGCCGTTTCCATAACATGCTATTTGGTGAACAGGTCTCCATCGACTGCTATTGAGTGTAAGACTCCGTTTGAGGAATGGTCAGGTCATCCAACAGATTATTCTGTGTTGCGTGTTTTTGGGTGTCCAGCTTACGCTCATGTGAATGAGGGTAAATTGGAGCCATGGGCCAAGAAGTGTATTTTCTTGGGTTATGCAGCAGGTGTCAAAGGGTACAGGTTATGGTGCTCTAATGATTTGAAGTTTTTGATCAGTAGGGATGTGACTTTTGATGAAAATTATTTGATTAAGGGGTCTAAGCAGGTTGATGATACAGTTCAAGAATAGAGTGTTCGAAAGCAGGTGGAGTTTTTGAGTGAATCTTCCGACTCAGGGAAGAAGCACATTGAACAGCCAATTAAAGAGGAGTTCAAGAGTTCAGACACAAAGGTTGATGCATTAGTTGAGCAACCACACACTATTGCTAAAGATAGGCCAAGAAGGGAGATTCGGCCTCCTGAAAGGTATTCAGCTTATTCTGAGATGGTGGCCTATGCTTTATCAGTTGCTGAAACAGTTGAGTATGAGGAGCCTTCAAGCTATACAGAAGCCATTTTGAGTGCTGAGTCTGCACAGTAGTTTGTTGCTATGAATGAGGAGATTGAGTCTCTTCAGAAGAATCAGACATGGGAGTTAGTAGAACCGCTGAAAGGGAAGAGGATTGTTGGATGTAAGTGAGTCTTCAAGCGTAAACCAGGTATTCTAGGGGTAGAAGATGCTCGGTTCAAAGCTCGGCTAGTGGCGAAAGGATACAGCCAGAAGGAGGATGTTGACTACAATGAGGTATTTTCACCAGTTGTAAAACATAGTTCCATTCGCACTTTACTTGCTATTGTTGCATGTTATGATCTTGAGTTAGAGCAACTTGATGTCAAAACTGCGTTTTTGCATGGCGAGCTTGAGGAACAGATTTATATGCGTCAGCCTGAGGGATTTGTTGTTTCTGGTAAGGAGGATCACGTTTGTTTACTTTGTAAATCTTTGTATGGCCTCAAACAATCCCCTAGGTAGTGGTATAAGCGGTTTGATACATTTATGATAAGTCAATCATATTCAAGAAGTGAGTATGACAGTTGTGTGTATTTTCAAAAACTTCCAGATGGTTCATTTGTTTATCTACTGTTGTATATTGATGATATGTTTATTGCTGCCAAGAGTGTATCAAAAATTAATAGGTTGAAACAACAGTTAGGTGGTGAATTTGAGATGAAAGATTTGGGTGCAGCAAAACGTATTTTGGGTATGGAGATTTGTAGAGATCGAGTAGCTGGCAAACTATTTTTGAATTAGAAATCTTATGTTCTTAAAGTGCTTGAGCATTTTGCCATGCATAACTCAAAGCCAGTCAATACCCCTTTGGCAGCACACTTTCGACTTTCAGCTGAGTTGTCACCACAGTCGGAGGATGAGGAGAAGTATATGTCTCAGGTTCCATATTCGTGCACAGTTGGGAGCCTTATGTACGCCATGGTATGTACTTGTCCTGATATTTCACATGCAGTTAGTGTCGTTAGTCGTTATATGGGGCGTCCAGGAAAGACACATTGGGAGGCTGTGAAATGGATACTACAGTATTTGTGCGGAACTGCAGGTGTTGGTCTATTGTTTGGGGTTGCCAATTCTAGTAATCATGTTGTTGGTTTTGTTGATTCAGATTTTGCCAGTGACCATGATAAGAGGAGGTCTCTGACAGGTTATGTCTTTACTCTGTCCGGAAGTGCCATTAGCTGGAAAGCTACTTTACATGCTACAGTTGCGCTGTCCACAACAGAATCGGAGTATATGGCTATTGCTGAAGCTGTGAAGGAGGCATTGTGGATGAGAGGTTTGCTTTGTGAGCTTGGTCTTGCACAGGGTGTGAGTTCAGTATTTTGTGATCTGCAGAGTGTTATACATTTGACTAAAAATCTGATGTACCATGAGAGGACCAAACATATCGATGTCAGGTATCACTTCATTCGGGATATCATTTCACAGAAGCAAGTTGAGGTGAAGAAAGTGGGTACGGCAGATAACCCAGCAAATATGTTGGCTAAACCGGTTCTGGTTGCCAAGTTCAAGCATTGCTTGGGCTTGCTTGGTATTTGTAGTTGATCGCCCCTCGGGGGCATTTGGCGAGTGAGAGGTTAGAAGGGGATAACTATATTTGGTGATTTGGTTCAGTGGAATTCAAGTCAAGGTGGAGAATTGTTGGGAATACCTTGTATTCTTTAGTCCCACATTGGTTAATTATGTTGTTTCCGTTTTTGTAGCCTATTATAAATAAGGCTTTTGGAAAACTTTTAGGAATTATCTTTTGGGCTTTCATATTGTGGCCTTTCTAGAGTTACGGATTATAGCCGGCTCTTTGTATCTCTTCTTCACGTTGGTTAGTGAATCCTCTCCCTCCTCGCCTGTGGACGTACCCAACTTGGGGAACCACGTATATCTTGTGTCTTTGTGATTTCTTGTTTTGTTTTCAATTTCTCGTTCTTAGCTTGCGTTTATAGCGTTCGTTACAACAGTAGGGAGGTAATTTGAGACATAAGACATGGGCATATCCGGACAGAGAACGATTGAGCATTTTTGTTTTGATCGTAATTGAGCCGTTCGGGCCAGTTTACAATCATCTTAACTAATTCTGGAGGAACGATATGATTGAGCATTTGAGAGCAATTACATTAAAAAAGGAAAAAAAAAAGGGACTTAATTCTGATAAAGAAGTTAATCAAGTGGTAAAACGATGGCACCAGTGGCAACTCCAGGAAAGAAGTTACCTACCGGTGAAAATTAGAAGAGTGGACAAGTTTTCTACTAGTAGGACTAGGAGTGATCTCATAGGAGCAAGACGTCTATGAATAGACAAGTGTCTAATGGAGTAGCGGTTCACGTCTCTTGTGGGCCTTGCCCTCCTTCGAGTTTGTTTTTTTCTTTCTTTTCTACGGTGAGAGTATCCGCATCTTGACTATTTTTCATATCAGTCAAGTCAAAAGTAAGTCATCCATGCCAGATTAGTATATTCACAAGAGATTTCTCTCTTGTGACCTAGCCCCAAAGGTTGTGTCTGCATCTCGACTATTTTTTGCACTAAACATTGGGCAAGCGTTGAGGACCATTTAATTTGATATTAAAATTTGGCTGATCTTTATGAGAGTCTCAGGCTAAAAATTAGTACTATATATTAATTTTGTGATTTGGAACAAGACCCAATGAATTTTAGTCTTGAAACTTGGCCCATGTTTTAATTTTTCAATTGTTGGAGGAAGTCCTAATCGGAGCAGTTAATGGAAATCTTCCGGAATCAAAATGGAAGGGTATTTGACTTTGTCAAAATGGCCCCATTATGCAATGGAGGAAAATCAAGTAGTGGGATTTCCACGATCTTAACCCATTCCATAGAAGAAGGAAGTGGGCTGCAAACTTTATTATTCCGATATAATAAAGTTCTTCTTCTTTATTTTTGTTCTCTACTTGTTCTCACAGGGTTGGAAAATTCTAAGTCGATTTCGTTGTGGCAAACCACAAACTATATTGTGGCTTCACCTTTTGGGTCACAAGCAATCGCATTACATACAGAGTCAGATCGAGGCTCACTGACTCAGGCCTACAATCATTGGACGTCGACAACTCCTGGCACACCCACGCTTATACTGTACATGCCATTGATTTCCCGCTCATGTCCACGCGGCCAGTGGGAACAAACAGGTTGCCAAGTTTCGAATTCAGGATGTCTTGATTTACAGTCCATCCTTGTTGCCACCCTCCTTCAAGTTTATATAGTTGTGATTCACTACTCCTGGGTGGACAGTAGAAACCTAGTATGAAATTGGAATTATTCAAGACTGGCTCCTTACAAGGTTCGATCACCACGGCTTTGGAGTTCTCATAGTCGCGTCCAGAAAAAGTTACTATAGTGTCATCCCCTCTTCCATCCTTTTTGCCTAGCATAACAATATATAAAGAGAACAATTAGGGATCCTTTGGCCAAACTTTTTTGTGATTTTTTAACACGGTCCTTTTTTGTTGTTTTCTCTTAATTCTTATTAGATTTAGGTCACATTGTTCGGCTTGATGAGAGGAATTGAAAAAAAAGATAATGTAAGAAGATGAAAAAGATTAAAAAAAAAATTTGACTTTTTGCGAATAATTGACTATTTAGGTCTTTTTCGTCGTCTCATATGAATTTGGCTTCTTGTTTTGTGTTGAAGAGTACTCTTTAGCCACGTCCAAATTTTTGATGGCCCTGAGATTTCGGGAGCCGTGGGCGAACTTGAAGAATGGGACCCTATATATGTGCTAATTAAAAAAATATTCCTTAACAAATTCAAATGATTAAGAATCATTTGTCATTAAGTTAGAACTCGAACACTCCAATGTGGAGATACAGAAAATCACTATGTGAGGTGTCCAACAAGGAATACGGGGCTTCAAGAAACTCGCCACCTTTCCGAATCCACCGAAAGATAAGGGTTAACAAGTAGACTTGGTCTTTTCGCAAGTCAAAGGCCATTAAACTCAACACTCAAAACTACTCATTTCATTCATAGGAGATGATATACATAGAACTTGTTGGAATATCCCTCCAATATAGGAAAAATAAACTTGGATTTTCTAGACTGGAACTTAAAAAAAAATAAAGAGAGTTGACTACTAAAAACTAGAAAGACTTCTTAAGAACTTAAAAGACACCTAGGAACTTAAATAGACTATTCGATCGACTCAATGTTTTCTTGAATGACTTTAAGGACTTTGACTAGCATCACACACCCAGAGGTGTCAAAGAAAAATTACTTGCCTTGATTAGGCTAGAAATATTGTTCATAGATATACACGCACTAACATACATATTGGAGCTCTGCTCATTCAGAGTTCTAGCCTAGCTTTGCTGGTGAACCAAAACTCAATTTTCCATGAAGAGCTACAGTTGCAGTAGAGTTTCCGACACTAGAAAGAGAAAGGACTGGCAACAACCATTAGAGGCTTTTTCTTGTGGATAACTAAACCAGGGTTTTCAGTCATGTCTAAATCCTCTCCACTGGGCAATGACAAATCGAAGCTGTCTACAACATTTGCCAATGCAAGCTCATACACATTCATGGCGAAAAGGGTACCGGGGCACCCCCTCCGGCCAGCACCGAAGGGAATAAACTCGAAATCCTGCCCTTTTACGTCCATCGAATTGTTCAAGAACCTCTCTGGCCTGAACTTCTCGGGATCTTCCCACGTCAACGGGTCTCTTGCGATCGCCCAGGCGTTGACCAGCACTTGTGTGCCAGCCGCGATGTCATAACCCATTACCCTGACATCTTGGATTGATTCTCGCGCAATGAGTAACGGAACGGGAGCACGTATCCTGAGTGCTTCTTTGACCACTGCTTTCAAGTAGTGCATTCTTCCCAAATCATCCTCGGACACGTTCGGTTTACCTCTGGCTATTTGCCTCACCTCATTCTGCAGCTTCTTCATGACTTTCGGGTGTCTTAAGAGCTCAGTCATCGTCCAGACTAGAGATGTGGCTGTAGTGTCAGTTCCACCACCAAGCATGTCCTATACAAATTGACAGGATCAAAATGGATGAAATGGATAACGGGTGAAAAGAAAGGGCAAAAAGTGAAAATGAAAGGATGACGAACAAAATGATTCAGAGGTACAAAGAAAAGATTGTAAAAAAAATAAATGACAAACATGAATGATAAGTAGCCCACTGACAAAATCAATCTTGTGCCAAGCACTAGTTATTACTTCTTTTAAGTTATTGACACAAAACTAGAGTATAAGAGATTTTTAATATGTTGTCAAACGCTAATCAGGCCAGAAAATAATCAATCTAAGAATCAACTTCAAATGAAAAACCAGAAGTCATTTTTACCATTAAAACCGCTTTGATAGTATCTCTGTGAACCGGAGAGGAGCCAGCTGCGTTCTCTCTTTGAATTTCAAGCAGAATATCTACAAAGTCCTGCGTTTCTTCACTGTCATGGCCGCTTCCCCTGCCACCGTTCTCTCTTTTATAGCAATTCATTCGTTCTTCAACTAGTCCCTCAAGAAACTCATCCATCCCTTTAGCAACTCTATCCACTTTAGCATCCAATCCAGTGATTATGTTAATCCAAGCAAGCCACGGGATGTAGTCTCTCAAATTGTCTATACCCAATAGCTCCAAAAGCTCCCCCAAAAGCTCCGCAACCCTCTTCCCTTCTCCCGCTCCATCATACTTCCTCCCCAAGGCCACCCTACACACGACATTATTTGTGAGGGTCGCGAACATGTCTGTCATGTTTACCAATGAATGAGAACGTGATCTGATCTTATCGACCATAAGAGCTGTTTCTTCCTCCCTCACTTCCCGGAAGGATTGGACCCTCTTGTTACTGAGAAGATGGAGGACACAAATGCTTCTCACCTGCCTCCAATAGTCACCATAGGGGCTGAACGCCACGTCTTTTGAGTCATAGAGAACTCTTGTGGCAATGCTTGGCTTAGGCCTGCTCGAAAAGGCCAGATCATGGGTTTTCATGATCTCGCGAGCTGAGAGAGCAGAGGAGACAACGAGGACCGGTGTGCTGCCATAGTGAAGCAACATAAGCGGTCCATGTTTTTGAGCTAGCGTTCTGAGGGAGCGGTGGGGATACAGGCCGATTTGATGGAGGTTCCCCAGGATTGGGAGCTTTGGTGGAGAAGGAGGAAAGGTTTTTCTACTGGTATTGGAGAAGAACCTGAAAAGATAGAATAAGAAGAAGAACAAGGGGAGAGAGTAGAAGGGTAAGAAAGGAAATGAGAACATAGCTTCTTAATTGCTTTAACAATGGTGTTTCTACTTGAAGAGTGTGTTGTAATCTTTCCCATAACATCTCATTTTATACCATTAGTGAGCATGGAAGAAATAGAAGTCCAGCCACTAAAATCAAATGAGCATTGCGTGTACTTCTAGTTGTCAATTAAGTCTCTGTGCCGTTCTTGACCTTGTCGTAGGGAGATAATTTTGACATAAGATCATGGCCATATCCGGACAGAGAGTGATTCAGCTTTGATAGTCACATACATTAAAAAAGGAAAAGAAGGACATATGAGTCAAGAATCACTTCAAATTGGAGAAGGAGTTAATCAAGTGGTAAAATTTAATAATGGCCCTCAAACTATTGCTTGGTAAAAAATTGTAGCATAATTACAAGAGTGTGCTAGGGTTTTTTTTTTCTTTTAACTTAGGCGTGGGGTCCAGTTTACGCACTTCGACTAACTCTGATAGACAAATCCGTCATCCACTCATAAGTCCCAAGCCGAGTCGATCGACTTTGCCAGCCCCTTAGGATTAAAGAGTGTACTAGTTTTCTACCTGATTTATCGAATTACGTTTGGCTATAATGGACTGTCGAATGCAGTAACGGTTCATGCCCTTCGGGCCTTGCCCTCCTTCAAGCCCAGTTATGACTTGTGAGCCACTCACCCTTTAGTAGGGCAGACAAAGTAGAAATAAGAGAGTTTGTTATATCCCGTAGCCAGATCCAGGGACTTGTAGTGCACCTCTGCACGATAGGGCTATAGTGGAGTATTCCCACAGTTCATCTCAGTAATTAATGGTTCATATTTAAAAGAGACTCTTTCATAAAAGAGTAGACTCTTCGATGCAAGTTCATTTTTTTTAAGTACGAACAATTAAAAACACTTTTGGATCGATGGCTGGAATGTTGCCCTATAGCCCTGTAGAGCAGGGGTGATAATATAAAACAATTTGAGGAATAGCCCATCTTTTGACTTTCTTACATACATTGGACACTAAACTCATCGCTAGTTAGTCAATTAACTTGTCAATATGATCAAAAAGAAAAAATTGAACTTGTCAATATGATCAGCAAATTTTAACTTGTCAAGCACTTAATCTGTTGGATTCCAGAGCATAAATTCAAATAATTAAGGAGCCTTAGGATTATTTTAACTACAAATATTTGATTTGCTTTGCTTTGCTTTCACTGCTCTTATTGCTCTCTCCTTGACATGAGAGAGAGAGAGAGAGAGAGAGAGAGAGAGAGAGAGGATCTTAGCTTTCTCAGCATTTGATTTGGTAAGCACAAACAGCAGAAAGACTCCTCTCTTCTTTTTTCTAATCAAATTGCAAAACTACATTAAATGGATTTGGATGGGGGACTGTATCAAGGCCATTTGTTGGTCTTTTTTAGAAAAAATTATTCATTGCCTCTGCCCCAAACTCTTTCTACACCACACATGATGGAAACTGCTCACTTATATTTGTCTTTCAGATACCTAGGTTTCAACTCAGTACCTTCTTTAATTTTGGTCAAGATAAAAACTTTTGAAAACCATATCAAAGTAGAATTTTTGCCTTGATTTTCTAGATCATCACCAAATGAACCTTAGTCACATAATCCTTCAATAGGTCCCTTCGCTTGTGCTCTGAATCTTTGTCCATTAGTTGTTCTATCTCCAAGTTTAGTTTTCTAGATGAATTAGCATAGCTCATTTGCTTTGCAAGAAATGCATCATATTCTATTATGAAAAAAAAGGTCATCATACTTGCCTCGATTAATTTAGAATGTCTTTTTTTTGATCGGTGATTAATTTAGAATGTTAGTCGATGTGCGTGTAAGCTTGCTCAAACAAACAGAGTAATCAATGAAAAAATACAGGCCTTGATTAGGGTAGAAATATTGTTTATAAAAAGACACTAACATACATATAGGAGCTCTGGTCATTCAGAGATCTAGCCTTTGCTGGTGACCAAAACATATTTTTCATATAGAGCTATAGCAGCATAGCAAAGTTTCTGACACTAGATAGAGGAAGGACTGACAACAACGATTAGAGGTGTTTTCCTGTGGATAGCTAAACCAGTGACTTCAGTCATGTCCAAATCCTCTCCACTGGGCAATGACAAATCAAAGCTGTGCACAATATTTGCCAACGCAAGCTCATTCACATTGATGGCAAAACGGGTACCGGGGCACCCCCTCCGGCCAGCACCAAAGGGAATAAACTCGAAATCATGCCCTTTTATGTCTATTGAGTTGTTCAAGAACCTTTCTAGTCTAAACTCTTCGGGATCTTCCCACATCAAGGGGTCTCTCGCGATCGCCCAAGCGTTGATTAGCACTTGTGTGCCAGCCGCAATGTCATAGCCCATTACCCTGACATCTTGGATCAATTCACACGGAACGAGTAATGGAACGGGAGCACGTATCCCAAGAGCTTGTTTGACCACTGCTTTCAAGTAGTGCATTTGTTCCAATTCCTCCTCGGTTACGTTTGGTTTACCTCGGGCTATTTCCCTCACTTATTCTGCAGCTTCTTCATGGCTTTTGGGTGTTTTAAGAGCTCAGTCATCGTCCAGACTAGAGATGTGGCTGTAGTGTCAGTTCCAGCACCAAGCATGTCCTATATTAAAAATGAAATATGGAGTATATAGTAAAAAGGACAGGATCAACATGGGTGAAATGGATAACTGGTAGAAATAAAGGGTAACAAGTGAAAAAGAAAGGATAAAAAGAAAAGACCAAAATAGTTCAAAGCTAGAAAGAAACGATTGTAAAATGTGAAATATGTTTGACAAGTAGCACACTTACAAACTCAATCTTGTGCCAAACACTAGGAATTACTTCACTAAAGTTATTGACACAAAAATAAGAGATTCTTAATATGAAGTCAAACATCAACACTAAAGCAGTCACCTAGTGTACAACTATTATGTGAGTCTGCACCCTATGAACAACTTGGACAATTATATTATTCTAGAGGGATACTTATTTACGGAGCCGCTTTCTTTACGGAAGCCAGCGCTCAATCTTGACCGTTCAAATCAAAATATTACCGGTAAGGGATAATCTATTAACGGTAATAAATTGTTTTCAATCCGGACCATCCAATACACTTTTGGACAGCCGAGATTGAACTCCGAAATCTTTCTTTACGGCAAGCTCCGTAAAGAAGTTTTTCTCATTATTCTATTGCTGATTAGCTTTAAAGAAAGGTACTTTGATGGGGGTTAGAGTAACAGACTAAAGCTTGCCTTTCTTCAGCCACTTTTGGTTTGGGTGTTTAAACCTGATTTTAGATTAATTATACCTGGATAGAGAGTCGAAAGAGACGATCAAGACTATGATGTCCATGAAAGTGAAGTAATTTTTCATATGGAAATTTTGCTGAACACTTTAGGTCATGTGAAGTGTGTCCACCATCTCCTTTTGTTTATGTTCGCGCTCTTAATTATCAGAATTGTTTAATTATGTTTTGTCATAAAAGATTGTACTGTTTGATGTTTGCTCACTAGTCAGTACTCACTAGCCACTTTCCGGTTAGAATCGCGCTAGTTTAGGGCCCTTCTTCATGTGAAACAAGTGTTTGCGACCTTTAAACGTTAAATGATCACAAAATGATTTATCCAACAATTAACAAAGCCCAAGAATAAACTTTAAATGAAAAACAAGAGGTCATTTTTTACCATTATAAGCGCTTTGATAGTATATGTTGGAAAAAATTCGGCAATAACAGAAAATTCCAGAGAACAATTTCATTGATACTTTAACAATTACATAATCGAAGCATAATACAATAACAAAACAGAATGGAACAGTCGAGATACGAAACAATTTTCCAAGAAAAACAAACCGAGTCCTGTGTGATACCACAGTCTCCTTAAGAAAGATTCGCCGCCTACCGTCGGTGTTGTAGGTTCGTGTTCGGCGTCTTCCTCCCAGGGTTGGCTCGGCTAAACCGCAAGCCGTCGGAATACCGCCGTCGACCGTCTTGGCGAACTGACTGCCGTCTGCCTTTCTCTCTCAATAAACGAATTTCAGAATATGTAGGAGGATTGTGGAATTGCTTGCTTTCTCCAAAACGTGATGCTTCAATTTATAGGGTGATGAGGGCTGAAAAACTTCACACATTGAATTCTGCACAATGAATTCAGAATTTGATTTCTGCCATCAAGGAGGGAGGTTACGGGATTGATTACACCATCATGGGCGGGGGTTACGAAATCCCACAAATCAATACGTCTATTGATTATGGGGCGTCCAGATACAACGAACCCGGGACCGGTTGTCTCAGAAGACCCTCCAACATCCCGGTTTCATTCACCCGAAATTCCGTAAATTTCCAACAGTATATATCTCTCTGAAAAGGAGAGCATCCAGCTGCGTTCTCTCTTTCAATTTCAAGCAGAATATCCACAAAGTCCTGTGTTTCCTCACTGTCACGGCTTCCTCTTCCACTGTCACCGTTCTTTCGTTTATAGAGATTCCTTCGTTCTTCCACTACTCCATCCAGAAACTCGTCCATCCCCTTGGCAACTTTGTCCACTTTAGCATCGAATCCGGTGATACTGTTAATCCAAGCAAGCCACGGGATGTAGTCTCCCACATTGGAAACACCCAGTAGCTCCACAGCTCCCGCCAGAAGCTCCGTAAACTTCTTCCCTTCTCCCGCTCCATCATACTTCTTCCCCATCGCCACTCTACACACGATATTATTTGTGAGCGTCACCAACATGTCATTCATGTTCACCAATGAAGATAAAGAGGAACCAGAATGAGATCTGATCTTTTCGACCATAAGAACTGTTTCCTCTTCCCTCTCATCCCGAAACGATTGGACCCTCTTGTTACTGAGAAGATGGAGGACACAAATGCTTCTTAGCTGCCTCCAGTAGTCACCATAGGGGCTAAACGCCACGTCTTTTGAGTTATACAGAAGTCTTCTAGCAATGCTCAGTTTAGGTCTGCTCGAAAAGGCCTGATCATGGGTTTTCATGATCTCGCGAGCTGATAAAGAAGAGGAGACAACAAGGACCGGTGTTTTGCCAAAGTGAAGCAACATAAGTGGTCCGTATTTTTTAACTAGTGAACGGAGGGAGAGGTGGGGATACGGGCCAAGCTGGTGGAGGTTCCCCAAGATTGGGAGCTTTGGCGGAGAAGGTGGAAAGTTTTTCTGACTGGTATTGGAGAAGAACCTGAAAAGGTAGAATAAGAAGAAGAACAAGGGGAGAGAGTAGAAGGTAAGAGAGGTAATGAGAACATAGCTTCTTAATTGCTTTAACAATGGTGTTTCTACTTGAAGAGTGTGTTGTTATCTTTCCCATAACATCTCATGTTATACCATTAGTGAGCATGGAAGAAATAGAAGTCCAGCTACTAAAAACAAATGAGCATTGCGTGTGCCTTGTTGGATTTTTGCAATGTGAAAAAATAAGGGAAAAGCCAGAAAGAAAAGTCGGTGGTTTTTTCTCTTGGGAAAAGGAAAAGATTTGGACAGTTTGTCATTGTATGCCATGGTTGGGAAAGTGGGTTGGCATGGAGCATTAAATGTGATTATAAGCTCTAGAATATCCTCGGCAATTCTAGAGGCTTTTGCTGTCATGTATTTAAGGAATTTATGCCGTGTGTGAAGGGTACAGAGAAAGAGAGAGCAGAGAAGGCAGAAAGATTGGGAGCCCCTTGGGGGTCTTTTCCACTGTGAAAGGTTTTGTGTGAGAGAGAGAATAGTTGAGAGGAAAAATAGAGTTGTGGGGTGAATGTAAAATATTGTGAGTCATGTGTTAGGAGCTCGAGAGGGTTTTACATCTCACATTGTAATTTCTATTTTTCATATAGTGGAAGATCTCTCTCTCTCCCGTGGACGTACCCGAGTTTGGAGAACCACGTATTTTGATTGTGTGTGTTCTCTTGTGTGTGATTTCGTTTTTGTTAATTTGTTGCGCTTCCGTTGCGGGTGGGATTACCGGGCATAATCCCAACATGCCTGACTTCCAGTTGTCAATTAAGTCTCTGTACCGTTGTTGAACTTTTCTTAGGGAGATAATTTTGACATAAGATCATGGCCATATCCGGACAGAGAGTGATTCAGCTTTGATAGTCACATACATTAAAAAAGGAAAAGAAGGACATATGAGTCAAGAATCACTTCAAATTGGTGAAGGAGTTAATCAAGTGGTAAAATTTAATAATTGCCCTCAAACTATTACTTGGTAAAAAATTGTAGCATAATCACAAAAGTGTGCTAGGTTTTTTTTATTTATTATAACTTAGGCATGGGAGCCAGTTTACGCACCTCGACTAACCCTGAGAGACAAATCCGTCATCCACTCATAAGTCCCAAGCCGAGTCGATCGACTTGGCCAGCCCCTTAGGATTAAAGAGTGTACTAGTTTTCTACCTGACTTATCTAATTATGTTCGGTTATAATGGACTGTCGAAAGCAGTAACGGTTCATGCCCTTCGTGCCTTGCCCTCCTTCAATCTCAGTTATGACTTGTGAGCCACTCACCCTTAGTAGGGCAGACACAGTAGAAATAAGAGAGTTTGTTATATCCCGTAGCTGGATTTGGGGACTTGTAGTGCACCTTTGCACGATAGGGCTACAGTGAAGTATTCCAACAGTTCATCTCAGCAATTAATGGTTCATATTTAAAAAAGATTCTTTCAAAAAAGAGTAGACTCTTCCATGCAAGGTTTTTTTTTTTTAAGTACGAACCACTAAACATTTTTGAACGGCTGAAATGCTGCCCAGCCCTGTAGTGCAGGGTTGATATCATAAAACAATTTGAGGAAAATCCCATCTTTTGACTTTCTTTCATACATTGGACACTATATTCATCACTAGTTAGCCAATTAACTTGCCAAGATGATCAAAAAGAAAAAAAAAATTAAATTGTCAATATGATAAGGAAAATTTTAACTTGCCAAGCACTTAATTTGTTGGATTCGAGAGAATAAATTCAAATAATTAAGGAACCTTAGCATTATTTTAACTAGTACAAGTATTTGCTTTGCTTTGCTTTCACTGCTCTTATTGCTCTCTCCTTGACAAGAAGGAAGGAAGGAGAGAGAGAGAGAGAGAGAGAGAGAGAGAGAGGATCTTAGCTTTCTCAGCATTTGATTTGGTAAGCACAAACAGCAGAAACACTCCTCTCTTCTTCTTCTTTTTATCAAATTGCAAAACTACGTTGACGGGTGTTTAGTAAATATTGGATTTGGATGAGGGACTGTATCAAGGCCATTTGTAGGTCTTTTTAGAAAAGATTATCCATTGCCTCTGCCCCAAACTCTTTCTACACCACACATGATGGAAACTTTTCATTAATTTTTGTTTTTCAGATACATAGGTTCCAAATTGCTAACCTACAATCTGAACACGTGGCTCAAAAAGTTAACATCAAATAATACAGTAGCTTGGACCCTATTTATTTTGAGATTTTAGATTTGGATTTGTAGATATATAATGTAGAGAGAAATAGACTAATGATTAAAAATAGAAATAATGATTATGTAAAGACCCAATATTTTTTATAAAAAAAATATTAATAGTAAATATCAAAAGAAAAACATTATTTTTGCTCGTTAGTTTATTTAATGCGGAAATTTTTTTATGACGTCACACCAAATTTTATTCTATAATCGATTGTGTACACACGTATCCGGCGAGTGATTTTTCCTAGTATGCTTGCGCGTTGCATTGGATCATTTTACCCTTCCCCATTTTTTTTTTTTATATAGTTTCGGCTGAGTTAAAAAGAGACCACATCCCTCATTTTACTCCTCCTTTCCCTCCCAATTTTACACATCATTTTTACTCATGAGTTATTATCTCCCATACATACAACCCAAACCCATGTTATACCCCTGCTTCCCTTTTGTTCTCACCACGGCAGAGAGAGAGAGAGATTAGTTCACACCTCCTTCTCCATTTCTTCTACCACCATTTCCCCCTACGGTCACAACCGAACTCACCCAATCCAAGTTCTAAAAGTCAGCCCGTTACAGCCTCGTTCCAACTCCGTTTAAGCACCAAAACAGCTCGTGAAATACCAGTTCCGAACAGCTCCTTTCGCCCCGAAAAACAGCCGATTTCAGATCTCATAACAGCTCCAAAAGAAACCAGCTTCAAACTGTCCCGACGGAACTCCGTCACCGTACGTATGATCAACCAACTCGCAGTCGCTTTCCGCTAGAACTACGTACCACCCCGATGTAGTTAAATTCTATCTCTCTAAGTATATTTATTTTACGTGTGTATAGTTGATGATGTAAAGTTTAAATACTCGCGGAAGCGTTTAACAAAATGAGCAGTGTGAACGGTATATGATTGATTGAGCTCGAGAAAAGAAAAAGAAAAGAAAAGAATACAAATTCTTTTTCCATGGCAATAATCAACTGTTGAATAAGGAATACATTTTCGGATTAAAGAATGAAGACCTCAGTATATATCCACCCATTTAGTTGTGTACTGATTTGACAAAACTTTATTTATTCAATAATTAAGCTATCCTTTTCTTTTGTCTAAGTCTTGATACTAGTTTTTATAAGTGCACGAAAGTGGTTGCTACTGGTTAGGTACACTAATTGGTAATTACTAATTAGGTTCGAGATCTTGTGAAGTAATGTATGAAATGATAGAATACTTTATGAAATGGTAGTCTACACGAATGCTTTGATATTTCTCATGTTGTGTTGTTATTTGCTCGAGTTCTCCATATATGTTTTGGATATCGTTTGCAACGAGAACTTAGAACGGACATTAGGTTCATTAGAGATTAATGTGATTGGCGGTTAGCTTAAGAAATGGTGTTTAAATGAGATTCTTGGATGTTATCCAGTGAATCCGGATCTGTTGGAGGATACCACAGAGTCCAATTTGGGAGAGGAGAAATGAAGCCAGGGTGTAATACCCTGTATTAAAAGGGAAAAAAAATAAGAAGAAAGAGACAGAATATGGAAGCCCGTAGAAGGGCTGAGATTTGTTTCACTTTTGTTCCTTGCTTGACGGATTCCTAATTCTAAATTAATGGGTTGCTCCAAGCGTAGGGTGAAGACCGACTTAGCACAATATCCAATAAATTTGAAGTCGAATCCACAGAGACAGTGATGTGTGCTGACCAGAAACTCGGGTTGTTACTAATTAAACTGGCTCTTAGGTAGTCATCCCTTGTCGATTGATTGAGATTTAATTAAAATCTAGAAATTAATTATAGTTTTCAAAAAATTTAAAAAGTAGGTACGGTCGTAGGGTTCATAGCACTCGTAACCAGTCCGGATTAACCTGTTCCATTCGGTATTCTTAAAAACGTTCAACTTTAGATTGAGAAAGGTACCCCACAAAATGTGAGACCCTATCGTTGCCGTTTACCCATGCGCAACGAAGAATGGGTTTTGGACCCCCATTCATATGGGCTTCGACGATGCCCGGGTTCGTCTACGGGAAGTATTTTTATCAATCTAAAATTGTCTTTTTCATTGTTTAAAAACAAGAGCAGTGTCCGAACTGGCCACGGTGTGCTAATCACCCTACGACTACTCATTAATCATTGCACATAAAATAAAAGAAATCCTAACTTAAAACTTGCTTCTAATATGCAAGAGAAAAAATAAACAAGAAATATCAACTAATCAAAAATAATTGATTAACTTTTATAAAAAATTGAAATTAAAACGAGTTATCAAAAAGTATGTTATTGAACAAAACTTTAAAACTTGAATGGAAAAAAACTCTCAAAAAAAACAACGCAAGTAAAAGGAGCTGCTACCATCAAAATCGAACTCGCGCTCTCGGTTTTCTTCGTTGTACTGCTCCTATTTCGTCTTTCGGAATAAAGTCGTGCGTGAAACCGAAGAAGGTATCACTGCAGCCATCTTCCTTTTGTTTCGTCTGTCCAGCAGTAAAATCTGTTGACAGTAATAATAATATATGCCGCAGTCCCCCTCTTCGAAAACCTTTTTTTATCTCTTTTATAATGGTAGCCCCGTGTAAACCTCGGGCCCTAAAGAAGCTGTCCATTCAATTCCTTATTTTCTCGTTTTTTAAGTCAAGCCGTGGATCACCAGTGCAAAGAATTTGACCAGGCCTTCTACCACTTTTTGTTTCCTTTGTTAGTCTAACTAAGTAAAATACTCCGTAGAAAATCACTTTGGACCCACCAAGACATTGTGTTATTTTGCTACCATTTCTACTTCCATGACTGCGTGCACACAGTAGAGCAAAAGTTATATGGCCCAATTCATGATCTGCCAACGTAAATAATTTGGGACTTTAACGTATTAATCTTCCAAATTCCTACAATACGAAAATAAAGCATTAAGTTTCGAATAATAATATAAATAGGACTTAACAAAGATAAATTAGAAAGTGCTAATGTGAACATTTACGCGTCTATCATTCCTAACAGTGGATAGGCATAAGTTGGATAGTGCATGGGACAGCTTATACCCCTTATGCTCAATTCTCAAGCCTTGCCATATTGTTACACCTGTTCTTTTAATCTTTTTGACACTACAAAAGCGAGAGGAAGAGGAGAGAAGCTGGCTCTCATTATCAAGGATCGGGTGGAAAACTTAAAGGAAGTTCCTAAAAGAGGAACTGGCTGGTTATATTCTCCGGAGGAGAGCTAATTAAAAGGAGAAGAGTATGTGGTGGTGTATTTGTAAAATTATGTAAATATTTAAGGAAGTGGATTTAATAATTGTTTTGTGATTATGTTGAGTAAGTGGCGTACAACACTCGGTTTTGTTTATGTCTTGGTCAAGGTGCTTGAGGATCGGGTCATTACACAGGGTGGCAGTTAATGGTCGATTCAAAACCTTAGAATATGGCATTGCATGATCACTCTTTTTAACTACGAGATAAAATGGTGATATGTATTATAGTACCTGGTTATGGTCTATATACTCCCAAGGTTATGGTTAGTTTCTTGTGGGCCCAATGGTTATGGTTAGTTCCCTAGGAAATTCATCCTTGCAAGGCAGTCGATGACTCCAACTAAGTAAATAACTTAAGCTGTTTCATCTGGGCTCCTGGTTAGGGCAAGCAAAGGGGAGCGGTATCACAGATGGCCATTGTTACGGCCTAGCATTTTCATTTATTTAATTAGTCATATTGCCATTATTAATTGGTATTATGATTGGGTCCCAATTAATTACTTTGCGAGCGCTATGGGTAATGTTGTCACAATTGTAATATTTGGGGTGTGAGATTGATTTTGGATAAAATAGTGGTACCGGATGGTAATTTTATAAATTGTGTTACGGTCTATCTAATTTTAATTAACTAATTAGCTACTCCATATAATTTAGGAGAGAACGTGGGTTTGGTTAGTTTTCCATACATACCCATACGTAGAAATATAAGCTAGGGTTCTGGGTCTTGGAGGAATGGTAGAGAGAGAGAGAGAGATGTAGTCAAAGATTCGGTTCATTGGTGATCAATTGGATAAGCAATTCTTGTTCCCTTTATTATTGTTTCTCTTTCCATTCGTTACATGGGTTGGAGTAAAGTTAGACTTTTATTTGATGGTATATAAAAGTAGAGTTATTGAGAGGTTAAATGGGTTCCCATTCTTTTGGCACCGATTATTTTCTTTTAATGCCATTGATATACGGAGGAGTGAAGGTGATATGTGTGATGTGGGTGTGGGACCAAGTGTCAAGATTTGTGCACGGTGGTGTGCATGTGTGAGTTTGGTGTCATTAGGTGTATAACTGTGATTTTCCTTGAGGTGTGAGCAAGGGCTGCATATCCTTTGGCAATTGTATTTTATGATTAGTATTGAAAGTTTGGAGGGTTGTGCTTTTGGATAGTTTGGGTATGTATGGTTGTACACAAGTTGGGGACATGTATTGAATAGAAAAATATTTCTGGTGTTAGGGATGGTTTTACTCAATTGGAAACATGGTTCTCGGAGGAGATTTTGTTGGCCACTGATGAGTTGCTAAATTAGGCTAGCATTGGGTATTTTAATAGTAAATGTTATTTCCTAGTTTACTTAGTTTATATCTGAACTAGTTAGTTATTTTGCATGTTGTATTTTGGTATACGCTAGTCTCTTTTGTGCGATCGATTGCATTATCTTTGGATCTAGATGAGTAGTTAAGTATGTTACGTATTTTTGAAAGATTCCTGTATTTCTTAAAAGTATTTCCTTCATAAATTTATATAAATGTTATTTGGAAACTCAAAACTGTTTATAAGTTCTATAAATTGGCATTCGATGAATTTTCTGAGATCAATTGTTTTTTTTTTTTTGCTAAGCAAAAGAATTTATTAGTCTTTATAAAGGATTACAAAGATTAAAAGGATCAAGGGCACACCGGCAAAAACTACCCGAGACCTAAAAGAAGGCAAGACGTCAACTGAAACCCAAAAAGAACCAGCGAAACCCAAACAAAAAACAATCAAAGACCCAAACGAGCCTCACACCCAAAGCCTAAATCCCCACCAACTACAACAAAAACACAGAGAGAAAGCAAAAACCAAAACCAAATAGCCACCAATCAAAACCAAAAAAGAAGAAAGACACCTCAAATCTGCCCAAACTCATGATCAAATAGCCATAGAGAGGGATGCATCCTCCACGAAATTAACATCGTCCTCCGAGATATCCTCGTCCTCAAAATCATCTATAGGATGTATCCTATCTTTTAATTCTTCCTCTTGCATTTCAACAAATCTCCTCAGATTATAATTCCTCTCTCCTTTAATTTCAATACCCAAAGTTTTACCAAAGTCCAACATCTTGCGAGCTTCCTTAAAGAACATTGAAGAATAAGAGCTTTTCTTATTTCTATGATTCACTTTATCGAATTTAGCCTCAATCTTTGCGAGGTGCTGTTTCTTTTTAATTTTCCTCTCCGATCTTCTCACTCCCCTTCTCATTTTAATTATGGCATCAACGAACGAACTAATGCCAGGAAAGTTACTCCCATCTTTTAATATTTCTATGATTCACTTTATTTCTAAGATCAATTGTTAATATTCTTTTTGGTGAGAACTTGGTCAATATTAATGGGAACATTTATTTCGGAAGTCCAGGGAAATTATTTTTCTTCGTGTTGGCGACTCTGGCCATTGGGAAGAAGACCGTGTTAGGGTGGTGACCCTAATGCTCAATGGCTTTCTTTCGCCGGATCGTCTTATGGAAAAGTATTACGGGCTGCCAACCCTGGTGACTCTAAATTCGATATTGGATCTAATTTCGATGAGATTTATTTTGGCCATGGTACTGTTTGATTGTGGTTTCCCATTGTTGATGGAGTTAATGTTGTGATCACCATCAAGAATATTTATTAGTTAAATGCTTCGTTAACTAATTTATTATTCTGCTGGACACCTTGTATGTCAAATTATGATTTAATGGTAAATTATTTTAATCTCCATTTTCATCTTTATTTAATATACATACTTGTTATTCACTAAGCTTATCAGTTGACGGATTTATTCCAACTTCTCTTTCAGGCAAGTTGGGGAGTTAGGCAAGGACTCTGGCAGCACATTGGGGATTCTTTTGTTTGACCTCTTTAGGGTATCTCATCTTAGTTTTATTTTATTAATTGCTTCCGCATTTCAAAACGCTTTCTCAAATACTTGGATCTTTTGTTTATTGTTGGATCATTGATATTATTGGTTCATGGGATGTTTGTGCCCCATGCTTATGACCAGATCTAGTTGGTTTAAGTTCTTTGTAATAAAAGATTTTCGGTCTCTTACCCCTTATATATCCACAACTTTAGTATTTAATGTAATTTAATTTAATTTCTGTTTAGGCTGCATGTTCTACAAGTTTGGATCTTGTGGTTCCTGACCAGTTACTACCATTTTGGGGTGTGACAGCCATAGTCCTAGTGGTTAGCACGGGAGGATGTTTCTCCAATGTGGAGATTCTAGAATTCACTAAGTTAAGGCTAGTAATTGAAATTGATCACTCGCTATGTTAATTTTTTTTTTCACTTTAACTGTACTGTACATGCCCTTGTATGTAAGTTATGGGTTTCGGGTAGGCTTTAGCTATTGAGCGTCAATCATTTACGGTACTACGTTGCCCTGGTCTTCAAACGCTAGGTACCGAAAATAAAACAAAAGTGTCGTACAATCCAACTGAAGTTAACGCTACTGAGGAGAGAGCCAAAGAACCTTGGTTTTTGTATGCATAGTCGCTCTGATTAATTTAAGTCAACTTTATTTTGGGAGCTTCAAGTTTATTTGGGGAAGTGTAATATTTGGTCAAATTCGGCAACTTAAACTTAATTTGATATGGTTGTAATATGATGACATCTGCTTTTGAAACAGTGATGTATTAAATCTATGAATTTTAATTGGAAAAGTTGTCTTTTAAATGTTTTTGTTAATGTTTCAAAATTCAGGGCGTTATATATTAGAATCCAAACTCCAAAACTCTTAAACGAATGGGGTTTTGAGTTTTCTAATATATCGAATTCACTTTCGATATTTACCCAATGTGGAACCTTACAATCTTCCCCACCTTATCAAGCTCGTACTAGACTCTATAGATGGCTCCCACCATATAGCTAGGGTTGTGTTCTAATACTAATTGTAACAATCCACGCCAACTGACTTGACTCAAAAGGTTAATCTCATATTATACAATAGCTGCTTGGATTTTCTTATATATCGAATTCACTTTTAATATTTACCCGATGTGGGATCTTAACATCACCACTCATCAATGTACTTAATTTGTAGTAGTAACTTTTTGGTTGCTTGAGGACATAATAGTGGGTAAAGGTGCTGATTTTTCAGGGAGATTTTTGATTTTGCATTCTGGAAACGTTTAGTGCATATTCTGAGAATGTAGTACTATCATAATGCATTCAATAAACAGGCATAATGAGCTACAATTTCAAAAGTAATTACAGAGCTACTTTTGGATTGTCATCTGGATTTTCAATTTTGATGACTATTTTAACTTTCTCCCTTCCAACGCATTTATACATATTATATGCTTTCGGGCAAATAATTTGTAAATTCCCCCTTTATCCATATATTGAAGCTTCATTTTCTTGTCAAAAAAAAAAAAAAAGCTTCATTTTTGTCATTTATTCATGTGAAACTACTAAATTGTCCTTATTTCTTTAGTCACTTTTTCGATATGAAAGACGATTGACACCAGCCTACGGCCTGCGATCATGTAGTAGAAAGTAACACATTCCTCAAGATCGAGAGTCCCGTTGTTGTTCTTGTCGAGAACTTCGAACAGGTTTGACAGCAAACTATTTTGGTTGCAGCCTGCTTTTTTTGGGGCGTACAAGTACTCTTGGCTTGTCACCTTCCCGTCTCCGTTTGCATCTAGCGATCTGTAGAAATCCTGAACTGCTTGCTTTTGGCCGACGGCCCGCACCTCCTCCATCTAGCTCTCTCTCTCTCTCACTCGCTATTTAGAGATATTTGCTTTTTTGTGATCAAGTTTGTCATTGTATTTATAGAAGGAAAAATTGTATTTTGTGGACCTACATACACATGTATGACATAAAATTTTCTGTTGCCCGGCCGAGAATTTTGTTTGTGGGGGCCAAAGCTAGTCTTATTCACGAATTTTTACGTAAAAATGAAAAGAAGGGTTGAATCGACTTTCAAACCAAATTTATTTCTAGTATTGAACACATCATTACAAATATTTATAGGTAATATAATTTCGTAGATCTATTTAATGGGATAGTACACGAGATCCAGGAATCCCTATTTTTATGGAAATATTTAGAAGCGCATAGCAAAAGCCTTGCTACAGTACATTCTTTCACTATATCATCCACTACATTTTTTATGGGGCTCATTCCGGCTCTCATAAAAATACAGAAAAATTACCATAAATTTTAAAATAATGTTTTACAGAAATCGTCCCTAAGAATCCAGAAATAATACTTACTTATATCCGTTAGAGCTGATTTTTTGTAAGGCTCCATAAAATATTATTTTAAAATTTATGATAATTTTTGGAATTTGATATTCGTGCTCTACTTTGCTCATGAACGTTGGAAGTGGAGCCCCATCTGTAAAAATAGAGCGCGAAAATCAATTTCTTAATTTTTTTGCATTTTTGCAGGACCTGGAGTGGATCCCATAAAAAATGTAGTGGATGGTATAGTAAAAGGATGTAGTGTACCTAGACTTTCTGATAATTACAAGAGGGGTGTCGCTTGAAGTTTAACCAACAATGTACTCTACATCTTCTCAATCATGTGCATTGAGACGCCTACCATGTGCGTGCTGTTTATTAGTTTTTGTATTGAGGATCAGTCTTTACGAACTTTATCTCGACTTTAATTGAATCCCCGCTAATAAACGGTGGATGAGAGCTATCTCCAAATTAGTCATCCTATTAGGTTGGACATCTAGTCATGCAGAAAGATACCCCATTGAGTCTTCAAGCCAGCATAAGGAAATTAATAAGTACGAGGATATATATATATATATATATATATATATATATATATATATATATATATATAGAGAGAGAGAGAGAGAGAGAGAGTTTTTCCAATGCTTCGGGAACACAACCACGTGGATATCCTTGTATTCTAAATTTATTTTACTTTTGCTTGAACTCAATCAAAACAATAACTATGACTATTATGCAACCAAAACTAATGAGCTAACCAAGATTAAGAGTGACCAATCTGATTCAAATATAGCTAGGTTCATTAGAAAAGATTATTTGGAGACAGCTACATTCCTTACTTTTTATAATAACGTATATCTCAGTGTCTCGTGCCACTTTTAAATTAATTAGTTGGAGCTAGATTCCTTAAATTGTCTTTCGAGACCATTCCAACTATAACATTCACGAGATCGAGAATTAAGAACTAGATCGGAAGTTAGTATTGGAAGATTTCTTGACCTGGGAATTATCCTCCTGACAAGTAGGTATGTGTACTATTCAAAGAGTCTTGATCTCACTCTTTGGTTTCATTTAATTGAGAATGATGGTTTGGTGTCTAATGAGAGAATGTTATCAACTTATTGTTGAACGAGGGAATCAAAAGGACTGAATGAAATTCATTTCCCACTTAATTAATAGGTCCCCCACTTTATCAGCTGGTGGCAAACAAGGGCATCATATGTTATTATTGAAGCTGGCTGCAGGGGTACGTCTTCACTGAAAGTCTACTAAAATAAACAAACGAAATGTCTCAATTGCACATTGAATGAGCTTATCCTCACACACAGTCATTCTCGTACTTGAGAAGGATTATGTGACGAATTTTTTGCTCAAATCCAATATTGGAAAACTCCACACTTCATTAATTTGTTTGTTTGATTGATTGATTGAAAATTCGTCCATTTAGATTGGAGAAGCCAGTAAATGTTGTTTTTTTGGTAGAAATTAGTATTTTGCGAGACTTGATTTAAGAGAGAGTTAATTTGGTTAAGAGTTTCTGACTGCGCTTTTGGTGAGAGAATTTGTAATAAATGGTCATACACTATAATATTGCAGAATGAATGAGCATTGGACCCACATTATAATATTGCATCATTATAATGTATGACCTATAATGACTTGTGCCAGCTGACATGCTAATTTTAAACTCAGTACCTTCTTTTTTGTTCACAATAAATACTTTCGAAAACCACATCAAAGTCGAATTTTTGCCTTAATTAATTTTCTAGACCAGTTCTACAAAATAAATATTTGTCATCGTCGGATGGACCTTAGTCACATAATCCTTCAATAGGTTCCTTCGCTCGCGCTCTAAATCATTGCACTCTCAAATTTTAATAGTTTGGGATGTTTGTAACTTGTTCTATCTCCAAGTTTAGTTTTCTGGATGAATTAGCATAACTCATTTACTTTGCAAGAAACGTGTCATCTTCTAATATGAAAAAAAAAAGAGGCCATCATGCTTGCCTTGGTTAATTTAGAAACGTTAGTTGGTGTACGTGTAAGCTGGTCCAAATACATTTGGAGTCATCAATGAATAAATACAGGCCTTGATTAGGCTAGAAATATTGTTCATAAAAAGACACTTACATATAGGAGCTCTGGTCATTCAGAGATCTCTAGCCACAGAAATGTAGCCTTTGTTGGTGACCAAAACATATTTTCCACATATAGCTGCAGCAGCATAGCAAAGTTTCTAACACTAGAAAGAGGAAGGACTGACAACAACGATTAGAGGTGTTTTCCTGTGGATAGCTAAACCTGTGACTTCAGTCATGTCCAAATCCTCTCCACTGGGCAATGACAAATCAAAGCTGTGCACAATATTTGCCAATGCAAGCTCATTCACGTTGATGGCGAAAAGGGTACCGGGGCACCCCCTTGGGCCAGCACCGAAGGGAATAAACTCGAAATCATGCCCTTTTAAGTCTATTGAGTTGTTCAAGAACCTCTCTGGCCTAAACTCTTCGGGATCTTCCCACGTCAAGGGGTCTCTCGCGATCGCCCAAGCATTGATTAGCACTTGTGTGCCAGCCGCAATGTCATAGCCCATTACCCTGACATCTTGGATTGATTCACGCGGGATGAGTAACGGAACGGGAGCACGTATCCTAAGTGCCTCTTTGACCACTGCTTTCAAGTAGTGCATTTTTTCCAAGTCATCCTCGGTTACGTTTGGTTTACCCCTGGCTATTTCCCTCACTTCGTCCTGCAGTTTCTTCATGACTTTCGGGTGTCTTACGAGCTCAGTCATAATCCACACTAGCGTTGTGACTGTTGTGTCGGTTCCAGCACCAAGCATATCCTATATGAAATATGGAGTATATAGGAAAAAGGACAGGATCAACATGGATGAAATGGATAACTGGTAGAAATAAAGTTATTGCCACACACACACATACAGAGAGAGAGAGAGAGAGAGAGAGAGAGATTCTTAATATGTACGGTCCCGTTCCAGAACTCATTTTAAGTATTTATTTTTTATTAAGAAGGTAAATTCAAACTAAAAAATAATGTGTCTGCGTAAATAATTTTTCTAGCAATATGGATCTTATTTAATAGATCTTATTGAGATCTTTTATACGGAAAAAAATAATAATAAAATAATTTTTTATTTATATTATTTTTGAGTTTAAAAATGTGAAATAAATACTTATACTTTAAACATCAACACTATTATGTGAGTCTACAGCTAGCCCTATGAACTACTCAGACAGTATATTATTCTATTGCTGATTAGCTTTAAAGAAAGGTACTTTGATGGGGTTAGAGTAACATACAAAGCTTAATTTGCCTTTCTCCAAATTAACTCTTTTGGTTTGGGTGTGTGACCCTGATTTAAGATTTATACCAGGATAAACAGTCGAAAGAGACGATCAAGACTATGATGTCCATGAAAGTGAAGTAATTTTCATATGGAAATTTTGCTGAACGCTTTTGGCTTCTTTTGATTAGGGGACTGAAAAAGATGAGATTTACAGTTCTAGGATGAATAGTCCCCGAGATTAATAGCCCTAAATTAATTTCATCTCTAATTTCACCAAATCCCATGGACTTTTGATTCGTGTAGGATTACTTATGGGATTAGAAATAATGTTTTTTAAAAAAGTTTTTGGAAAACATTTTTAAAAAAAAGAATGTTTTGAAAAAGAAACAGTTTCTAAAACACAATTTTTGGAAAACAATTTTATTACAAAACAATTTGGGAAAAGTATTTTTTTGTATTAATTTTTGAAAAAAAAACGATTTTCTTAAAAACTTTGAAAACAGATTTTTTGGAGAAAAAAAATAATTGAAATCAATCCCAATATCATCGAAATACTTTTGAAAGCAATCATTTCTTTGTTAATCCTACGTAATTTCACCTCCCCTATCGGATAATCCCCCATATAGGGATAAAGTTAATATTGGGACAATCATTTCAGAAACTAAACGTGGGATAACTTAGGATTACATCTATCCCAGGCCGTTCATCCGCGAATAAAACTAGGCCATGTGAAGTGTGTCCACCATCTCCTTGTGTTTATCTCCGTTCTTTTCAGAATTGTTTGCAACAGTTCCCGACGAGGAAATCCCAACCAAATTCCCGCCGGGCCCACTCCGGCCACCGGACGGATGATCCGAGCTGTTCAAAAATTCTAAAAAAAAAAAACAGAGTGTGCCTATGCAGGAATTAACGGCATCCGACGTGTGTAGATTGCCGATCCAAACACTCCATTTTTGTGTGTATATATGCACACATATATATACACAAAAATGGAGTGTTTGGATCGACCACCTACACATGTCGGATGCCGTTGATTCCCACTCAAGCCCACTCGGGTTTTTTTTTTAGAATTTTTGGACGGCTCGGATCATCCATCCGGTGGCCGGAGTGGGCCGAGCGGGCCGTCGGAAATTCGGTCGGGATCTCCCTGTCGGGAAACTCAGACTTTTCGATTATGTTTTGTCACAAAAGATTGTACTGTTGTGTGATCACTAGCTAGCCATTTTTCAGTTAGAATCGCGCTAGCTAGTTTAGGGCCCTTTCTTCATGTCCAACAACAAGAAGTGTTTGTGAGCTATAAACGCTAAATCAGGCCACAAAATGATTTATACAACAATTAACAAAGCCTAAGAATCAACTTTAAATGAAAAAACCAGAAGTCATTTTTTACCATTACAAGCGCTTTGATAGTATCTCTGTGAAGAGGAGAGCATCCAGCTGCGTTCTCTCTTTCAATTTCAAGCAGAATATCCACAAAGTCCTGTATTTCCTCACTGTCACGGCTTCCCCTTCCACTGTCACCGTTCTCTCGTTTATAGAGATTCCTTCGTTCTTCCACTACTCCCTCCAGAAACTCGTCCATCCCCTTAGCAGCTTTGTCCACTTTAGCATCGAATCCAGTGATACTGTTAATCCAAGCAAGCCACGGGATGTAGTCTGCCACATTGGAAACACCCAGTAGCTCCACAGCTCCCCCCAAATGCTCCGTAAACTTCTTCCCTTCTCCCGCTCCATCATACTTCCTCCCCATCGCCACTCTACACACGATGTTATTTGTGAGCGTCACCAACATGTCATTCATGTTTACCAATGAAGATAAAGAGGAACGAGAATGAGATCTGATCCTTTCGACCATAAGAGATGTTTCCTCTTCCCTCACATCCCGATAGGATTGAACCCTCTTGTAACTGAGAAGATGGAGGACACAAATGCTTCTTAGCTGCCTCCAGTAGTCACCATAGGGGCTGAATGCCACGTCTTTTGAGTCATACAGAAGTCTTCTAGCAACGCTCAGTTTAGGCCTGCTCGAAAAGGCCTGATCATGGGTTTTCATGATCTCGCGAGCTGATAAAGAAGAGGAGACAACAAGGACCGGTGTATTGCCAAAGTGAAGCAACATAAGTGGTCCGTATTTTTGAGCTAGTGAACGGAGGGAGCGGTGGGGATACGGGCCAAGCTGGTGGAGGTTCCCCAAGATTGGGAGCTTTGGTGGAGAAGGTGGAAAGTTTTTCTGACTGGTAATGGAGAAGAACCTGAAAAGGTAGACTATGAAGAAGAAGAAGAAGAAGAAGAAGAAGGGGAGAGAGTAGAAGGATAAGAGAGGTAATGAGAACATAGCTTCTTAATTTCTTTAACAATGAGGTTTCTACTTTGAAGAGTGTGCTGTTATCTCTCCAAAACATCTCACTTTATACCATTAAGCACAAAGCACAGAGTGCAGCTACTCCACACAAAGCCATGTGAAGCCTTAAGACATTGCCGTATGGGGACGGTGAATGATTCAGCATTTGATAGGGACCTTTTTCTCTGTAACCAAATGTCTGGACCAACTTACACGCACCTTGACTAATATCCTAGGATTATAAACTTCACCATCCAATAGCAGGGGCGCCATTTGAAGCCAGACCGAATGCTCTGTATGTATTCCCAAAGGATTTGATATCACTGAGTGGTTTTGAACCTGAGACCTTAGAAAGGAGCAAATTACCCCTAATCGTCTCAGGCGTTAACCACTAGACCAACACTTGGCATGGGGTTAGCATTTCTTAGGGACTTAATTAAAAAGGGGCTTATGAGTCAAGAATCACAAAAAATCGATAAAGAAATTAGTCACGTGGTAAAATCTAATAATGGCTCTCAAATTATTGCTTAGTAAAAAAAAAATAGAGGATAATTAGAAGAGTGCACTTGGGGTTAGCATTTCATAGGGACTTACATTAAAAAAATTTAAAAGGGGCTTATGAGTCAAGAATCATCTAAAATTGATAAAGACTATCAAGTGGTTAAAATTTAATAATGGCCCTCAAATTATTGCTTAATAAAAAAATATAGGATAATTAGAAAAGTGTAGAAGATCAAAAATAAATAAATTAAAATTTAGAAGAGTGTAGTACTGGTTTCTATGACAGAAACCATTATTGATTTAGAAACCTATGAATAATTGGTGTCTCACAAGGTTCACTGTGTATCTGGAGGCCTCATAGTGAGCAATAAAACTATGGTACCAACAAACTATGGTGTATATTTGGTATACACTAAATAGTGTACCGATAGCTTTTCCTTAGAAAAATTTTCTTTTCCTAAGAAATGTTTTACGCCTGCCCTAATTCTACGTCGGTTTAGTAGTATACACACAAAACCCTAATTCGTTCCCTTCTCTCAATCCTCTCACGACTGTTTCACCCTGCTGGCCTTCTCTACCGCCCACATTGTTGCCACCTCGTCCTCCGCCTATCTTCTTGCTCCTGGAGTCATCGTCTTCCTGCCTAATCCATCGCCATATCTTCTGCATACTTGGGTCACGGTATTTCACAAACCAAAGCCAATTATATAAAGTTATTGAGATAATAAGGCGTGAGGTTTAAGTGGGGATCGAGCTAGCCCTGATATTTGAAGTGAATAATATTTTTGATGAGCTCTAAAAGTAAACGTACAGTTTCCATCATCTTGAAAGTAATCCCTAAAAAGACCTACAAATGGCCTTTATACAGTCCCTCACCAAAATCCATTTACGATACACCCATGCATCATGGTAGTTTCGCAATTTGATAAAAATGCAGTATTTCTGCTATTTGTGCTACCAACTCAATTTTTGAGAAAGCTTGAATTGAGTGTCCTATGTATATATTATACTTCCTCCGTTCCAATTTGTTTGTATAATATTGAGAATCCAATTTATTTAGGGAGCATAATGATTACACCTAAAAGTTGTTTACTTTTCAATATTTACCCTTCACCTAAAAATTGAACTTGTCAATATGATCTGGAAAATTTTAACTTGTCAAGCACTTAATTTGTTGGATTCCAGAGCATAAATTCAAATAATTAAGGAACCTTAGGATTATTTTAACTACAAATATTTGATTTGCTTTGCTTTGCTTTCACTGCTCTTATCGCTCTCTCCTTGACATGAGAGAGAGAGAGAGAGAGAGAGGATCTTAGCTTTCTCAGCATTTGATTTGGTAAGCACAAACAGCAGAAAGATTCCTTTCTTCTTTTTTCTAATCAAATTGCAAAACTACATGGACGGGTGTATAGTAAATGGATTTGGATGAGGGACTGTATCAAGGCCATTTGTAGGTCTTTTCAAAAAAAATTATTTTTTACTTCTGCCCTAGACTCTTTCTACACCACACATGATGGAAACTTCTCACTTTTATTTGTGTTTCAGATACCTAGGTTCCAACTCAGTACCTTCTTTTTTGGTCAAGATAAAAACTTTCGAAAACCACATCAAAGTAGAATTTTTGCCTTAATTTTTTGGATCATCACCAGATGAACCTTAGTCACATAATTCTTCAATAGGTCCCTTCACTCGTGCTCTGAATCTTTGTCCATTAGTTGTTCTATCTCCAAGTTTAGTTTTCTGGATGAATTAGCATAGCTCATTTGCTTCGCAAGAAATGCGTCATATTCTATTATAAAAAAAAAAAAAAAAAAAAGGTCATCATACTTGCCTTCATTAATTTAGAATGTGTTTTTTTTTTTTGATCGGCAATTAATTTAGAATGTTAGTCGATGTGCGTGTAAGCTTGCCCAAACAAACAGAGTAATCAATGAAAAAATACAGGCCTCGATTAGGGTAGAAATATTGTTCATAAAAAGAAACTAACATACATATAGGAGCTCTGGTCATTCAGAGATCTAGCCTTCGCTGGTAACCAAAACATATTTTCCATATAGAGCTATAGCAGCATAGCAAAGTTTCTGACACTAGAAAGAGGAAGGACCGACAACAACGATTAGAGGTGTTTTCCTGTGGATAGTTAAACCGGTGACTTCAGTCATGTCCAAATCCTCTCCACTGGGCAATGACAAATCAAAGCTGTGCACAATATTTGCCGACGCAAGCTCATTCACATTGATGGCGAAAAGGGTACCGGGGCACCCCTCCGGCCGGCACCAAAGGGAATAAACTCGAAATCATGCCCTTTTAAGTCTATTGAGTTGTTCAAGAACCTCTCTGGCCTAAACTCCTCGGAATCTTCCCACGTCAAGGGGTCTCTCGCGATCGCCCAAGCGTTGATTAGCACTTGTGTGCCAGCCGCAATGTCATAGCCCATTACCCTGACATCTTGGATCGATTCACGCGGAACGAGTAATGGAATGGGAGCATGTATCCTAAGTGCTTCTTTGACCACTGCTTTCAAGTAGTGCATTTTGTCCAATTCCTCCTCGGTTACGTTTGGTTTACCTCGGGCTATTTCCCTCACTTCATTCTGTAAACTTTGTATATATTCATTCATACTTTTACAGAGATGGAGGTTCAAATAAATAGAGAGATTAGCAATCCTAATTTGGCTATACATATTTTATGGCTATAATCATGGTTGACCCTTGATTGGAGGGATTTGACAATAATGTTTATTCCTAAAATCTCTGTAATTAGTTCCTTAATCTACTACTCACGCCAACACTCCCCCTCAAGTGGAAGCATCCAAATCTTTAATGCGCAACTTGTCTAGTGAGTTGTAGAAATCCTTGCTTGATACAGCTTTTGTAAGAATATCCGCCAATTGGTCTTCGGATTTCACGAATGGAAAGCGAATTGTTTTGGCTTCGAGATTTTCTTTGATAAAATGTCTGTCAACCTCCACATGTTTAGTCCGATCGTGTTGGACTGGATTGTGAGCAATAGCAATAGCTGCCTTGTTATCGCAAAAGAGATCCATCTCTGAGGTAGGAGCAAACCCAATCTCCGTTAGGAGTCTCTTTAGCCACAGGAGTTCACAAAGTCCCCTAGCCATTCCACGGAACTCCGCTTCAGCACTTGATAATGCCACCACCTTTTGCTTCTTACTTCTCCATGTAACAAGATTTCCCCCGACAAACATAAAGTAGCCTGAGGTGGATCTTCTGTCTGTGGTATTCCCCGCCCAATCTGCGTCTGTATAACCATTAACTCCGAGATGGTTATTTTTTTGGAACATAAGCCCTCTTCCCGGAGAGGACTTTAAGTACCGCAAAATCCGGTTTACTGCTTCCATATGATCCTTACTAGGTTGGTGCATAAATTGACTTACTACACTTACTGCGTAAGCAATATCTGGACGAGTGTGGGAGAGGTAAATAAGTTTACCAACTAGTCTTTGGTACTTTCCCTTGTCTGACGGTATTTGGCTTGGATATTCCCCGAGCTTGTGATTCTGAATAATTGGTGTGTCTGCCGGCTTACAATCCAACATTCCTACCTCCGTGAGCAAATCCAATATATATTTTTGCTGAGAAAGAAATATACCTCGCCTTGATCTGGCAACTTCGATTCCCAGAAAATATTTAAGTCCTACTAGATTTTTCATTTCGAACTCGGTCGCTAATTGTTTCTGAAGCTTAGCAATTTCCTCTGTATCATCCCCTGTGATGATCATATCATCGACATATACAATTAAAGCTGTTACCTTGCCCTTGTGGTGCTTCAGAAATAATGTATGGTCTGAATTGCTTTGGTGGAAGCCATACTTCTTCATTGCCAGACTGAACCGCCCAAACCATGCTCGAGGTGAGTGCTTTAGTCCATATAGTGCTCGCTGCAATTTGCACACGACTTCTTTCGAGGATGCCGCGTAGCCTGGAGGAGTATCCATGTAGACTTCCTCTTCAAGGTCCCCATGGAGAAACGCGTTCTTTACATCGAACTGATGCAAAGGTCAGTCCAAGTTAGCTGTAAGAGATAATAGGACCCTGACTGTATTTTACTTGGCTACTGGAGAAAAAGTTTCTTGATAGTCCACGCCATATGTCTGAGTGTATCCTTTTGCTACCAGCCTCGCCTTGTATTGTTCTATAGATCCATTTGCCTTGTGTTTGACAAAGAAGACCCACTTGCACCCAACCGTTTTCTTTCCTTTGGGTAATGGAACCGGGTCCATGTTTGATTCTTTAGCAGTGCCCCCATTTCTTCCTCTATTGCCTGTGTCCGCTTGGGATCTGCTAATGCTTCCTGAACTGTAGTGGGAATATGACATGCGGACAACTCATGTGTGAATGTCTTAAGAGGTTCAGGTAGCCTTTTTGTAGAGACATAGTTGGCAATGGGATACCTCGACCTTCTTTCCTCAATGTCTGGAGAGTATCTATTTGGTGGCTTGCCACGATTGTGCCTGAAAGGTAAGGTATATACATCCGAGGTATCTATATTATTCACAAATGAGGATGTAGTGAGATTGCTTACCTCAGGAATATTCTCAGGAGATGGGTTTGCAGGTACTGAGAGATGGGGGGATTCTGGCATTTCTTCTCCGGACGATGTAAGCTCAACTTCTGATGGCCCTCTCAACTCAGAGAGTATGACCGGTCCTGATTCCTCGCTGATTATTGGTGTGTTATTCCAATCTTCAAGCCAATCGAAACACAGCCAATTCAACTCTTCATCTAGTGTCTCCCCCTGAAGAGAGGAAGGGGATACCGAAGAAGGATAAAAAGGTTCGGACTCCATAAAGGTGACATCCATAGTCACATAGGTTCGCTTGGTAGCAGGGTCGTAGCACCGGTAGCCTTTTTGATGCACCGCATAGCCCAAGAAAAGGCACCGAAGAGCACATGGGTCAAGTTTGGTGCGTTGTTTCTTAGGAAGGTGTACATATGCGATACACCCAAATGTGCGAGGAGGGAGCATCAGGGCTGTAGGTAGAGAAACCGAGGCGGACAAGGACTGTAATGGAGTCTTAAAATTTAAGACTTTTGAAGGCAGACGGTTGATTAAATATACGGCAGTGGAAACAGCTTCAGGCCAATGTCGTGCAGGGACATGAGTGCCAATGAGGAGAGCTCGGGCAATCTCAAGAATATGCCGGTTCTTTCGTTCAGCGACTCCATTTTGCTGAGGAGTCCCTGGACATGTGGTCTCATAGATAAGGCCATGTTGTTGAAAGTAGGCATGAAAGCGGTGATTATCATATTCACCACCATTGTCGGAGCGGAGAATCTGTATCTTAGCAGAAAACTGAGTCTGGACCATGGCATGAAACGACTGAAAGACATTAACCAATTCATCTTTACGTTTTAGCAAATATAACCAGGTCATTCGGGTGCAGTCATCAACAAATATCACAAACCAACGGACACCAGAGAGAATAGATAAAGGAGACGGTCCCCATACATCAAAATGAATTAAAGCGAAAGGTGTATCACTTTTATTCATGCTTATTCAATAAATAGCACGATGACTTTTGGCTAAAATGCAAGTATTACATTGAAATTCAGAAATCTCCAGATTGGAAAATAAATCAGGAAACAAATGCCGTAAATAACCGAATGAAGGATGTCCCAACCTACAATGCCATAACCAAATCTGTCGAGCCTTGGAATCACATGAAGAAGACACGTGATGTGCACAACCCAAACTGAAATCTTCCATGTAATATAATCCCCCCCTCTTAGTACCACGCCCAATTATCTCCTTGGTGAGAATATCCTGAAGAAAACAAAAATCGGGATAAATTAGCACCGCACAATTTAAATCTGTAGTAACTTGGCTAACGGATAACAATTTATGAGATAAAGAGGGAACAAGTAGAGTATTGGGTAAATGAAGAGAGGGTGATTGGGTCACAGATCCGGCCCCTGTGACGGGTGAGACCACTCCATTAGCATTCGCAATGTTCGTGTGCCGTGGAAATGAGTGGTGGGAGAAATCTGTGGGATCAAAAGTCATATGATCCGTGGCCCAAGAGTCGAGGAGCCAAGCACCACTATTCACATCGCGGCGATGACCAAGCAAGGCATAACCAAGGTTACCTGGATCCGAAGGAGGAGAGTTCAGTTTAGACGAGCCGATGGGCGGAATGAGAGAGAGATAAGGATCAGCTGCCTCCACAACAGCCTTTCCCGTGCCTTCAGTAGTACCGGCAGTGTCTCGTTTTTTTCTAGCTTGGAGCTCGTGCCACCAATCGGGGTACCCATGCAACTGGAAGCAATTTTCCCGTGTGTGCTTTGGACTGTCACAGTGAGAGCATTTGAGACTACTGGATGAGGTTCGGACCTTGGAGGAAGATTTCCCAGTATGTTTAGCGGCTGACCCAGTGGAAGATGATCCAATTTGAAGGCCTCTCGAAGCAAGCACCGCCCCTGGACTTGGTTCGTGGTCACTGGTATTCATCACTGATTGGCGAAAAGCCTCCCTACGGACATGGGCATATGCTTGCTCCACGGTGGGGAAGGGGTGCATATGTAATACGTCGCTCCGAATATTATCCAACTTGTCGTCAAGACCATCCAAGAACACATAGACCCATTCTTCTTGGAGGAGATTATTATAAAGTTGAATATCGGCAGGACATTCCATCGGATTGGGACGACGGAAATCGATCTCACGCCAGAGGCCTTGTAAGTCGGTATAGTATTTCTCCAGAGAGCCACCCACTTGACGAAGACGGGAGACACGACGCCGGAGGTCATAGACTTGAGAGGTATCTCCACCATCAAAATAGGTGATAGCGACGGAATCCCAAACCAGTTTGGCCGTGGGAAATCTAATAAAATTGCCGATCAGCGCCGGATCCATGGAGTTGATCAGCCAGCCTTTGACAATGGCGTTGTCAATACGCCACTTGCGAAGGGACGGATCAGTCGGAGATGGCTGAGGTAACTCGCCATTGATCTAACCCAACTTGTCTTTGCCGGAGATGTACATCTCGACAACTTGGGACCATAAAGCATAGTTGGAACCATCCAACTTGATGCCAATAGGAACAGCCGCAGGTTCAGTAGGTACGTTTGGAGCCTGAGCTTTGGACAAAGCTTCGGTCATCTTGGTGGTAAGTAATTCATAGAGGAGCGTATTAAGGTCGGGGCTCGATTCATCGGACTTCTCCGGGGTTTTGTCCCCCATATCAGAGGTTTGAAGGTGGATGGGAATGAGGGACTAGAGATTGACGGGAACCGAGAGCCAGGAATTGTGTGGCTCTGATACCATGTAAACTTTGTATATATTCATTCATAGTTTTACAGAGATGGAGGTTCAAATAAATAGAGAGATTAGCAATCCTAATTTGGCTATACATATTTTATGGCTATAATCATGGTTGACCCTTGATTGGAGGGATTTGACAATAATGTTTATTCCTAAAATCTCTGTAATTAGTTCCTTAATCTACTACTCACGCCAACACATTCTGTAGCTTCTTCATGACTTTCGGGTGTCTTAAGAGCTCAGTCATCGTCCAGATTAGAGATGTGGCTGTAGTGTCAGTTCCACCCCCAAGCATGTCCTATATGAAAAATGAAATATGGAGTATATAGTAAAAAAGACAGGATCAACAGGGGTGAAATGGATCGCTAGTAGAAATAAAGGGCAACAAGTGAAAAAGAAAGGATAAAAAGAAAAGACCAAAATAGTTCAGAGCTAGAAAGAAACGATTGTAAATTGTGAAATATGTTTGACAAGTAGCACACTTTTTTTTGGAAGTCAAAAAAATTTATTAATCTTTGAAAATAAATTACAAAGATTAAAAGGACTTTAAGCAGCATCAAGCCGGAGAAAAAGAAAACCCACGTGGGAAAACAACAAACTCCAGCAATTATATGCCGAGAAGGAACCAAAGTGAGGGAAAAACAAAACAAAGTTGGCAAGAAGCCAACAACGACAGAGCACCACCAATCCCAAATAGACTCCTGACGCCTATGACCCAAAACAACTCCCTAAAGAGATACATCCAAAGATCCGAAAAAGAAACACCCCCCCCCCCCCCCACCCAAAGCCTAATAGTTCAAGCAACACCTAAAAAGACACCTAAAAGCCAATCAACGGATGAGAAGCATGACAAGTAGCACACTTACAAACTCAATCTTGTGCCAAACACTAGGAATTACTTCACTAAAGTTATTGACACAAAAAATAAGAGATTTTTAATATGAAGTCAACCATCAACACTAAAGCAGTCACCTAGTGTACAACTATTATGTGAGTCTGCACCCTATAAACAACTTAGACAATTACTTTCTCCGTCCCAATTTACTTGTCTCAGTTCTATTCTAACTAAATAAAAAAATTAGTTTTATCTTTAAATTGGTAATGAATTTTATATCCGATATGGATCTTATTTGATAGATCTCGATTTGTTCTATAATACAATGTTTTCAAAAAATCACCTAAAACATTATAATTTACAAGATATAATCAATTGAAAAGTGGCACGAACTCACAAAAGTGACAATTAAATTGAGACGGAGGTAGTATATTATTCTAGAGGGATACTTATTTACGGAGCCGCTAAAAAGCTGTTCTTTACAGAGGCCGGCGCTCAATCTTGACCGTTGAAAACAAAATATTACCACTAAGGGATAATCTCTTAACGGTAATAAATTGTTTTCAATCCGGATCATCCAATACACTTTTGGACGGTCGAGATTGAACTCCGAAAACTTTCTTTACGGAAAGTTCCGTAAAGAAGTTTTTCTCATTATTCTATTGCTAATTAGCTTTAAAGAAAGGTACTTTGATGGGGGTTAGAGTAACAGACTAAAGCTTGCCTTTCTTCAACCTCTTTTGGTTTGGGTGTTTAAACTTGATTTTAGATTAATTAAACCAGGATAGAGAGAAGCTAGTCTCATTATCAAGGAACGGGTGAAACACTTAAAGGAAGTTCCTAAAAGAGGAACTGGCTAGTTATATTCTTCGGAGGAGAGCTAATTAAAGGGTGAAAGAGTATGTGGTGGTGTATTTGTAAAATTATGCAAATGTTTAATGAAGTAGGTTCAATAATTGTTTGGTGATTATGTTGAGTAGGTGGCATACAACACTTGATTTTGTTTATGTCTTGGTCGAGGTGCTTGAGGATCGGGTCGTTACACAGGGTATGACAGTTAATGGTCTATTCAAAACCTTAGAATATGGCATTGCGTGATCGCTCTTTTTGAATAGGAGATAAAAGGGTGATATGTATTATAGTACCAGGTTATGGTCTATATACTCCCAAGGTTACGGTTAGTTCCTTGCGGGCCCAGTGGTTACGGTTAGTTCCATGGGAAATTCATCCTTGCGAGGCAGTCGATGACTTCGACTAAGTAAATAACTTAGGCCGTTTCATCAGGGCTCCTAGTTAGGGCAAGTAAGGGGGAGCGATATCACAAATGGCCATAGTCCTAGTGGTTAGCATAGGAGGATGTTTCTCAAAGGTGGAGATTCTAGAATTCACTAAGTTAAACGCTAGTAATTGAAATTGATTGCTTGCTATGTTAATTATTCTTTTCACTTTAATAGTATTGTACATGCCCTTGTATGTAAGTTATGATTTCAGGTAGGCTTTAGCTATTGAACATCAATCGTTCACGGTACTACGTTGCCCTAGTCTTCAAATGCCAAGTACCGAAGACAGAACAGAAGTGTTGTACAATCCGACTGAAGTTAACACTACCGAGGAGGGAGCCGAAGAACCTTGGTTTCCATATGCGTAATTGCTCTGATTAATTTATGTCAACTTTATTTTAGAAGCTTCAAAGTTTATTTGGGGAATTGTAATATTTGGTCAAATTCGGCTACTTAAACTTAATTTGATATGGTTATAATATGATGACATGTGCTTTTGAAACAGTGATGTATTAAATCTATGAATTTTAATTGGAAAATTTTTCTTTTAAATGTTTTTATTAATGTTCCGAAATTCGAGGCGTTACAGATTAGAATCCAAATGCCAAAACTTTTAAACGAATGGGGTCTTGAGTTTTCTAATATATCGAATTCACTTTCGATAATTACCCGATGCGGGACCTTACAATCTCCCCACCTTATCAGGCTCGTACCAGACTTTAGAGGCGAGCATGGTTTTAAAGAGCTTAGCACAAGGGAAGTGCACGAGCATGGTTTAACAAGCTCCCATAGGGAAGCATACGTAGTTTTAAAGAGCTTAGCACAAGCTTTGTAAGCTACTTCATCGCTGGGCAACGCTACGGCAAACTAGCAACACATCTCCTGACAGTAAAATAAGGGAGATGGGAGTCATTAAGAGAATACACCACCAGGTTCAACAAAGAGGTGGTTTAGATAGAAGAAGTTGATGATAGTGTGAGCATAACTGCGTATATAGCTGGACTGTACTCAAGACAGTTTCTATACCTCTTATCTCAAGAATGGCCTAAAACTCTAATAGAGCTTATGCTCAGAGCTCAAAAGCACGTGAATGCAGAAGAAGCTATTTACACAAGACGTTCACATGACAGTTTTGATCCTCAAGCAGGACCATCACAGGTTGGTGAATTCCCTCCAACAGATAAAAGGAGGAGAGAAGTTGCCTGCAAGATAAGAGGCGAACCAAAGAACAAGAAGGTGGACTCAAGATCTTCCCCGAAGTGGGGAGGAGCCGGAGGTCCTCCCCAAGGCAGGTATAAGTAGTTCACTCCGCTCATAGCTACAACAGAGTAAATCCTTAGTAACCTGCAAGACGACCCGGATCTCAAGTGGCCTGGGAAACTGAGAACCGATCCCAATAGGAGAGCTAAGGACAAGTACTGCAGATTCCACAAGGACCATGGTCACAACACGGATGATTGTATTGACTTAAAGCAGCAGATCGAGGATCTGATCCAAAGAGGGAGACTTCAACGTTTTGTGACGAAGAAGTATCAAAAACAATACATGAGGGAAGATACAAGCAAGGAAAGTAGAGATAACACGACGCCCTAGTCAGGTCCCATTGGAGAGATCAAGGTTATTCATGGAGGATTTGCTAGAGGTGGAGAGTCTAGCAATGCGAGGAAAGCTCACCTAAGGAAACTGAGAACAGAAGAACATTTGGAAGTCAACATGGTTGGCCATCCAAGCAAGTTCCAGAAAAAAGGATGAGATACCCATTATTTTCTCAGAATAGGACATCAAGGTAGTTCAAATCCCTCATGATGACCCTCTCATTATAACCATTGCCGTGGTAAACTACCTCACGAGAAGGGTATTGATAGATAGCAAAAGCTCAGCTGACATCCTCTACCTTCACGCGTATGACCAACTAAAGGTTGGATGAGAAAGGCTAAGGCCTATGACTTCACCACTGGTTGGATTTGCAGGCACACCCGTTTATCCAGCAAGGCAAATAGCTCTGCCAGTTACCATGGGCCAATAAGGAAGTCAGATTACACGTATGATAGATTTCATAGTAATCGACTGCCTTTCAGCCTATAATGCAATACTGGGGAGAACAACCCTGAATAAAATCGGGGCAATAATCTCCACATATCACTTGATGATAAAGTTCCCAACGCCAGAGGGAATTGGTTACATAAGGGGAGATCAGAAAGCAGCGCGAGAATGCTATGTCACCTCACTTAGAGGAGCTAACATCACAATGACCATAGAAAGTCTTAATACACGAGATGAAGAAAGGCTCCAGCATGGAGAACTTGTGGAAGAGCTCATAGAAGAACCCCTAAAGCCAGGACAACAGGGAAGAACAGTAAGGATTGGCACATGATTGACCACGGAGGCATGAGCTGAGCTGCTACAATTCCTAAAAAAGAACAAAGATGTTTTCGCATAGTCCCATGAGGACATTCCTGGAATTGACCCAAGGGTCATATCCCATAAACTAAACGTGGACCCCACAATGCGCCCAATAAAATAAAGAAAAGGATATTTGCTCCAAAGAAAAACGAAGCTACGGCCAAGGAGGTAAATAAGCTCATACAAGCGGAATCCATCCGCGAAGTTCTCTACCCCGATTGGCTAGCCAACGTAGTTATGGTGAAGAAAGCCAATGTCAAATGGAGAATGTGTGTAGACTTCACCGACCTCAATAAAAGCATGTCCGAAGGATAGCTTCCCTCTGCCTAGGATTGACTCCTTGGTAGATTCAACTGCTAGGCATGAGCTCTTCAGTTTCATTGATGCATTTTCAGGTTATAAGCAAACCCGAATGCATGAAAGAGAAAAAGAGAAGACCTCGTTCATTATCAACAAGGGATTATATTGCTATAGAGTAATGCCCTTCGGTCTTAAGAACGCAGGAGCGACATATCAAAGGCTGGTTAACAAGATGTTCAAACAACAGATTGGGTGCAATGTAGAAGTATATGTGGATGATATGCTGGTCAAAAGTACCAAGGCACGAAGCCATGTCGCAGACTTGGAAGAAACTTTTTGAGGTACTCAGGAAATATCAAATGAAGCTCAATTCAACAAAATGTGCTTTTGGGATCTCCTCAGGAAAATTCTTAGGCTTCATGGTATCCCAAAGGGGTATCGAAGCAAATCCTGAGAAGATCCAGGCCATACTCACCATGCGTTCACCCCAGAACATTAAAGAGGTCGAAAAGCTAACAGGACGAGTTGCAGCACTAAACAGGTTCATCTCTCAAGCAACTGATAAATGCCAAGCATTCTTCAAAGTTTTGAAAAAAGCTTTTGAGTGGACAACCAAGGAGGAAGAAGCCTTCCTCCTCCAGCTAAAGACTTATATGGCGTCTGTGCCACTGCTTAGCAGAACCCAAGAAGGGGAGGTTCTATTTCTCTACATTGCTATCTCCCCACATGCTGTTAGCGCAGTTTTGATCAGGGAAGAGCAAGGGACATAGCTCATAGTATACTACACTAGCAGGGCATTACGAGGAGCTGAGCTAAGATATCCCAGAGCTAAAAAGATAGCCTTTATAATGGTGATAGCAGCTAGACGGCTACGGCCATACTTTCAGGCTCACTCAATAAAGGTGCTGACAGATCAATCGCTTCAAAGGATTCTCTATTGCCCAGAAACTTCAGGCCGATTAATTCAGTGGTCAATAGAGCTTGGCCAGTTTGATATAGAGTACAAGCCAAGGATTGACATCAAAGCACAAATGCTTTCTGATTTCCTTGCAGAATACACATATCCAGAACCTGAAGAGCTCCCCAAAGAAGAACCTAAACCTTGGATTCTCTAGGTTGACGGATCGACAACCAGAAAAGCAAGCGAGGCTAGTTTAATTTTAACATCCCCAAAGGGTCAACGCCTGAGCTATGCGCTTAGGTTTGAGTTCAAATCGACTAACAACGAGGCGGAATATGAGGCTCTTATGGTTGGATTAGAATTGGCTAAGGCCGTTGGTGTTGACCACGTGTTAGCCAAAAGTGATTTGTAGTTGGTTGTAGGACAAGTCCTAGGAGAATACACTGTGAAAGATGAGGTAATGCAAAAGTACTTGAGTAAAGTGAAGGCCCAAGTTGCAAAGCTGAAAAGCTTTAATATAGTCAGGATTCTAAGAGAGGAAGATATTGAAGCTGATTATTTGGAAAAGCTAGCCACGGCCAAAGAGGATGTCATTCCACGGAATGCACCAATACGATATTTGGAGTTACCAAGTATCTTTGCCCCAGAAGTACAGGTACAAGCTATTGACTACAGCAATTTATGAATAGGCCCCATAGTTGACTACATAACCAACGGGACCTTACCAAACGATAAGGTCAAAACTAGGTAGCTCAAGATCAAGGCTGCAAAATACCTGATGATGGGAGATGTGCTATACAGAAGGAGCTTCTCATTACCATACCTTAGACGTCTGACCACGGTAGAATCTGCACGGGCTATGAAAGAAGTCCACCAAGGAGCATGCGGGGATCACCAAGGTGGCCACATGTTAGCCTACAAACTCCTTAGGTTAGGATACTACTGGCCAAGCATGCAAAAGGATTGCAACTCTATGGTCCAAAAATGTGAGAAGTGCCAACACTTTGCAAACATCATTCGCCCAATGGGGAATAAACCTAATTGGTCCACTTCCAATGGCAGTAGGCCAGGTCCAGCATGCCATTATAGCTATAGATTACTTTACGAAGTGGGTTGAAGCTAAGGCACTGGCCACAATCATAGCAAAAGTTACAATTGATTTCTTATGGAAGTTAATTATTAGCCGTTTTGGGTTACCACGAGTGATAGTCATAGACCGAGGAAAGCAATTTGATAATACTCAGTTCAAAGCATACTGTATTTCCAAGGGAATACACGTACATTATGCCTCCAAGGCTCACCCAAAAGCCAATGGGCAAGTAGAAGTCACAAATCGGACAATCAAGAAGGGAATCAAGAAGAGGCTATAGAGGCCAAATGAGCTTGGCCAGATGAGTTTTATAATGTGCTGTGGGCATATCGGACAACACCCTGAACTGCAACTGGAGAAACTCCATACTCCCTTGCATTTGGGGCTGAAGCAGTAGTCCCCACTGAAATTGAACTCCTCAATTAAAGAACCGCAAGAACGGATCACCAAGAAAACCTAGAAGATCTCAGGGCTGAGCTGGATCTTTTGGAAGAAACAAGGGAAACAGCAATGGCCAAAGTAGCCGTGTACCAGCAAAGAATGGTCAAGTACCATGAAGCCCAGGTTAGGCCAAGAGATTTTCGAGCTGGTGACCTAGTTCTAAGGAAAGTTGATCCAACTAGAAAGAAGGTGGGCAAGCTTGGCCCAAATTGGGAAGGACCCTATCAGGTCTTGCACCATGTTAAGGCTGGTGCATACAGGCTCGCAACCCTAAGGGGAAAAGAGCTACCAAACTTATGGAACGCAGAGCATCTCATAAAGTATGACATGTAGGTACTTGCAATGGAAGTTTATTTCTGTTTTTAGGAAGTTTATTCCTATTTTTGGGAAACTTTTTTATTTCAATAAAACTCTAGCAACAAAGTTGTTTTCATTAGGACCACGTGTTTTTTTCTGTTAGCCCCTGTGGCCAATAAAACTCCCCATGAGGGACAATCATTTAAATTTCCTGTATACATAATACAAAAATGGCAAGTAGAAAAATAAAATTATTCAAATTTTATTAATAAATCTACACCCCAAGGGGTATGGACCAATTTTTACATAAAACTTTGTGGGTAAAACCCACAAATTTGCAACCTAACTACTACCTCCCTCCCTCAGAGGGGAAGGAATTGGCAGAGCCGGTAGCTCTCGGAAAGCCTCCAATTGGTCCCAGTTGGCTATTAGCACCATGCGGACCGTATTCTCCATGACGGAAAATGATTCCGCCATGACCTCCATCTTTGAAGACAACCCATCAATGGCTGCCTTCAGGCTTTGCAGCTCCTGGCACAACTCTGAGATTCGCTCGTTGTTCGCCATCACAATTTGAGAATTGATTATGGAATGAGGACTAATTCATCACAACTGCTGGTTTTTATAGCACAACTCAGACGGTCCATTAACTGCTTGCTAAACCAATTAGCATGATTAAAATCAAAGCTGCAATTAAAACTATCATCTCAATTGTTTAGAGTGATGGGAAGTTACACAGCCGGTCATCTCGGGTAGTTCAAACGGTTGCCAAAACTTCAATACAAAAGATTGGGACCCACAGGGCCAGCTCTACTTGTTTAAAACAAATATAAATTCCGCGAAACTATCATCCGACGGGAAATATAAGTGCATCACTTGTTTGGACGCAAACAAATAATCCACTAAGGGGAGTAGGACTACTACAACCATAATAACAAAGGACGTAGCACAGCTATGCAATTAAAGAAGCTTAGGAAGACGTAGCACAGCTATGCAATTAAAGAAGCAGAGGGGAAATTTTTCAAGCTCAAAGGACGTAGAATAGCTATGCAAAAAAAGAAGCTTAGGAAAAATTTCCAAGCTAAAAAATATAGCAAAGCTATGCAATAAATGAAGCCCAGGATAAAATCTCTAGCTCCAAAATGTGGTACAGCTAAAATATATAGCCCTGGCAAAAAAAAAAAAAAAACAAATCCACAAAAGTCAATATGCATAACACAACTATGACATACACAAAGACTGTCGAATTTACCATAACTTGGCACAAAAGTGGGAGTACGCTTTCATTGTACCTGTCATATTTTTAAAATGAATAGCCTTCAAAAGGCCACTAAACATGATTTCACTGAGATCATTCCCACAGTTATCAAAAAGAACAAAGTTCTAAAAGTCAGCCAGCTAGCCAGCCAGGAGGGAGTAAAAGCCACTCCCAAACAAACACAGTTAAAGTACGAAAGTATTAAAATGTGTTTAGTTACAGACCCAGTAAATTGAATGTTTCTTCGCCCATTCAAAGGCCAGCGATCGGAACTTCAATTACGTGCCCATCACCAGATGATGGGCCAAGAGGTGTTGCAGCTGGAGTTGGAGTTTCAAGAGGCAGAGAGACTTTTTTAGGAGTTTGGAGAAGGGAGGCAATCGAAGAACTCGGGATGGTTGTGTCTTTGGATGCCGCGTCATTGCCTACTTCCTCCCCCTTCTGTCTCCCATCCAGGCGTGAGGGCCCTTTGTCATCATTAACCTCAAATTTGGAAAAATTTAAATCTAGGAAAGCCAAGGCTGCTCGGCTCCTCATCGCCTCAAACCCATCAAAATATTATTGGGTTATGTCCTATCAGTAAAGCGTGTAAATATATTAGAGATGGATTCATCAGGCATCATTTTAAACATTTCATACTTATGAACAAGCATGTCAATTCTGGATTCTTTAACCTGACTAGTACCCTCATGCGTAACTTCTAGCTTATCCCAGATTTCCTTAGCTGATTCACATGCAGAGATCGACTTTATTAAACTCATTAAGATATAAAGCACAATATAACAGATTCATAGCTTTAGCATTCAGTTCAATTCTAGTAATATCATTCACATTCCATTCTTTTTCTTCTTTAGGAACTACTACTCCATCTACAGTTTTAGTAGGACGGTGTGGCCCATAAATAATAACTTTCCACAACTTATAGTCGGTTTGAACATAAATACGCATTCTAGCCTTCCAATAATTGTAGTTAGACCCGCTAAATAAAGGAGGTCTATTGCTCGATTGGCCCTCGGGAAGGAAGGTACCATAAGGGGTTGCCATGGATCTTACCCTAAGTCGATGAAGTCAAAAAAACAAGAGCCTCACTTTGATACCAATTGTTGGCCCAAATAGCAACCCAAGAGGGGAGGTTAATTGGGTATCTCAAATATAATGCAGAATTTAAAAACTAATTGACTAATTATTCAAGATATGCTACCACAACTCGTTATTCAATAATATATCAATTTACTCATGCGTTATAGATATACAAAACTGAAAGTAAAGAGAGTAGAGAAGAGAAAATCGAACGCAAGGATTTATAGTGGTTCGGTCCGCAACTTCATGGCCTAGTCCACTCCCCAAGTGTCCAACTCAAGATTTGCTGCACTATCTCCAATAGTTACAATCCTTCTAACTTCGCGGGTGCTAGACAACCTTTACAACGAGCAATCTATCCCCGATTGCTCCAACTAATTTTGACTCCGGTGCTAGTCACACGTAACCCAACTAATTTTGACTCCGATGCTAGTAACACCTAACCACCAAATGATTTTCTCTCCAAAACCACTCACAAAAGGATAATTCTCTCAAGAATATGAACAAGGGTGTACAATCCCTTTTACAATAATGTTCAAACTAAGAACTCTCTCACATAAGAGTATAGATATCAAAATGAAGAATTGAGTATGACTGATAGATTTTCAATTGATGGCTCACAACAATTTGTCTTCCAGAGTTCTCTTTTTTTTTTCTTCTCCCTTCACTTGTATATATTCTTCACAAATTGAACGTCAGAAGCACTCACCGTATTTGGAAGATTATCCAATACAATATGGCCTTGATTGCATGAATTCTTAACTGCAAAAATCCATCCCTTTTTTTGCTCCACTAGCCGTTTGAAAGATGGTCCTCCAATCTTGCCTTTCCAAACAATTCTATCTTCCATATGTAAGCAATCAACCTTCTTCACACATACTTCAATCAAGACTTCAACTAGCCGTTAAAAATAATAAAGCTCCAAGAAATCTTCTAGCTTCCTCCTTTATTGATATTTGCATTCCATAGAAGTTCTTATAGCCAATCACACATTAGGAGAAGATTTGTCCTTAATCTTCCTCCTTTTAATTTTAATCTTAACTATTGGAGATAGGAATATTGGTGTAGAATTTTTCCATGTGTACTTCATCCAAATCCTACATAAAAAACATTAATTCAAATGAGTAACAAATATCACAATATTAATTATCTTTCATTCCAATAAATTATGTTTTATTATCATCAAAATCAATAAGGTATTCAATAGAAACCTTTGGGCTAACACGAGTCATGCAGAAAGATACCCCATTGAGTCTTCAATGTACCGTATTAAGTTAAGGATGTCCCTTTTCCTACCAATTTTGATGATCCGAGCCGCTCAATATAATCAGAACGTGATTTTAAGTAGGGGTGAGCATCGTACGGATTGGTTCGGTTTTATAGTAAACCAAGAACCAAACCAATACCTATAGATTATAAGTTTGGAGAACCAAACCAACCCACAAAAGGTACAGAACCAAACCAATCCAAACTATTAAAATATGGTTCGGTTTCGATTTTAAACCATGGTTTGCTATGAACTAAGCTATCATCTGCAAAAAATATTTAAGGTACTTAACATTATGAAGATAAATTAAAATAAAACTTATATTAAAACCAATTCCATTCAAATTACCAAAACAAACTAACATCAACCAACTAATTAAGAGTAGAATACCAACAACTACCTCAATTCTTAAACTACGAAAATGAAATACTGGTAAGTCACTAAAATGAACCAACTAAGAATACCAACTACTAAACATCTTAAGATAGTTTAACCAAATAAAATGCCAAAGATAATTCCTAAAACTATTGAATCGAAATGAGGCAGCAAAAGAGCAGTAGCATGATAGCTACCAACTTCTGATGATCATATCATTATCTTGGAAGGGAAGGAAAACTCAATATTGCGGTAGATTTAATAGGATCAATAAATTAGGAAAGTAGTTGACTAAGGCTCCCATATGTATGTATGTATTATATGGTTCGGATCGGATTAGAACCATAACCACAAACGTGAATCCACAAATCAAACCATATAACGCGGTTTCTAATTTTTTTTAACCATGACCAAACCATATTACTAAAAAACCAAATCAAACCTTTCGGTTTGGATTGATTTGAACTGGATTCGCGGTTTGATGGATTTTTTGCTCACCCTTAATTTTAAGGGTACCCGCTAGAAATCAGCAAAAGAAATGACCGAAAAAATGACTTCATCCAAACAGTTTTTTATTGAACTTTATATATACAGAGATTTTCTAGTGCTTCGGGAACACAACCACATGGATATTCTGGTATTCTTAATTTATTTATTTTACTTTTGCTTGAACCCAATCAAATCAATAACTATGACGACTATCAGACTATGCAACCAAAACTAATGAGCTAACCCAGATTAAGAGTGACCAGTCTGATTCAAATATAGCTAGGTTCATTAGAAAAGATTATTTGGAGACAGCTACATTTCTTACTTTTTATAATAATGTATATCTCAGTGTCTCGTGTCACTTTTAATTAATTAGTTGGAGATAGATTCCTTAAATTGTCTTTCGAGACTATTCCAACTATAACATTCACGAGATCGAGAATTAAGAACCAAATCGGAAGTTATGGAGGATTTCTTGACTTGGGAATTATCCTGTTGACATGTAGGTATGTGTACTATTCAAATAGTCTTGATCTCAATTTTTTGATTCATTTAATTGAGAATGATGGTTTAGCGTCTAATAAGAGAATGTTATCAACTTATTGTTGAACGAGTGAATCAAAAGGACTGAAAATGAAATTCATTTCCCACTGAATTAATAGGTCCCCCACTTTAACAGCTGATGGCAAACAACGGCCTTATATGTTGTTATCGAAGATGGCTGCAGGGGTACGTCTTCACTGAAAATCTGCTAAAATAAACAAACGAAATGTCTCAATTGCACATTGAATGAGCTTATCCTCACACACAGTCATTCTCATACTTGAGAAGGATTGTGTGAGGAATTTTTTTGCTCAAATCCACTATTGGAAGACTCTGCACTTCATTAATTTGTTTGTTTGTTTGACTGAAGATTCGTCCATTTGGATTGGAGAAGCCAGTAAATGTTGTTGTTTTTTTTGGTGAAAATTAGTATTTTGCGAGACTTGATTTAAGAGAGATCTTGGTTAAGAGTTTCTGACTGCGCTTTTGGTGAGAAAATTTGTAATAAATGGCCATACACTATAATATTGCAGAATGAATGAGCATTGGACCCACATTATAATATTGTATCATTATAATGTATGATCTATAATGACTTGCGCTAGCTGACATGCTAAAACTCAGTACCTTCTTTTTTGTTCACGATAAATACTTTCGAAAACCATATCAAAGTCGAATTTTTGCCTTAATTTCTTTTCTAGACCAGTTCTACAAATAAATATTTGTCATCGTCGGATGGACCTTAGTCACATAATCCTTCAATAGGTTCTTTTGCTCGCGCTCTAAATCATTGCACTCTCGAATTTTAGTAGTTTGGGATGTTTGTCCATTACTTGTTCTATCTCCAAGTTTAGTTTTCTGGATGAATTAGCATAACTCATTTACTTTGCAAAAAACGTGTCATCTTCTAATATGAAAAAAAAGAAAAGAAAAGGTCATCATGCTTGCCTTGGTTAATTTAGAAACGTTAGTTGGTGTACGTGTAAGCTGACCCGAACACATTCAGAGTCAATGAATAAATACAGGTCTTGATTAGGCTAGAAATATTGTTCATAAAAAGACACTTACATATAGGAGCTCTGGTCGTTCAGAGATCTCTAGCCACAGAGATGTAGCCTTTGCTGGTGACCAAAACATATTTTCCATAATCCATATATAGCTACAGCAGCATATAGCAAAGTTTCTGACACTAGAAAGAGGAAGGACTGACAACAACGATTAGAGGTGTTTTCCTGTGGATAGCTAAACCTGTGACTTCAGTCATGTCCAAATCCTCTCCACTGGGCAATGACAAATCAAAGCTGTGCACAATATTTGCCAATGCAAGCTCATTCACATTGATGGCGAAAAGGGTACCGGGGCACCCCCTCCGGCCAGCACCGAAGGGAATAAACTCGAAATCATGCCCTTTTAAGTCTATTGAGTTGTTCAAGAACCTCTCTGGCCTAAACTCTTCGGGATCTTCCCACGTCAAGGGGTCTCTTGCGATCGCCCAAGCATTGATTAGCACTTGTGTGCCAGCCGCAATGTCATAGCCCATTACACTGACGTCTTGGATTGATTCACGCGGGACGAGTAACGGAACGGGAGCACGTATCCTAAGTGCTTCTTTGACCACTGCTTTCAGGTAGTGCATTTTTTCCAAGTCATCCTCGGTTACGTTTGGTTTACCCTTGGCTATTTCCCTCACTTCGTCCTGCAGCTTCTTCATGACTTTCGGGTGTCTTACGAGCTCAGTCATCGTCCACACTAGCGTTGTGACTGTTGTGTCAGTTCCAGCACCAAGCATGTCCTATATGAAATATGGAGTGTATAGGAAAAAGGACAGGATCAACATGGATGAAATGGATAACTGGTAGAAATAAAGTTATTGCCACACACACAAGAGAGAGAGAGAGAGAGAGAGGGAGAGATTCTTAATATGTACGGCCCTGACCAAAACTCATTTTAAGTACTTATTTTTTATTAAGAAGGCAAATTCAAACTCAAAAATAATGTGTCTACGTAAATAATTTTTCTAGCAATATGCATCTTGTTTAATAGATTTTATCGAGATCTTTTATACGGAGCAAAATAAATAAATAAATAAATTTTTATTTACATTATTTTTGAGTTTAAAAATGTAAAATAAATACTTATACGTCAAACATCAACACTATTATGTGAGTCTGCAGCTAGCTCTATGAACTACTCAGACAGTATATGATTCTATTGCTGATTAGCTTTAAAGAAAGGTACTTTGATGGGGTTAGAGTAACAGACTAAAGCTTAATTTGCCTTTCTTCAAATTAACTCTTTTGGTTTGGGTGTGTGAACCTGATTTAAGATTTATACCAGGATAAAGAGTCGAAAGAGACGATCAAGACTATGATGTCCATGAAAGTGACGTAATTTTTCATATGGAAATTTTGCTGAACGCTTTTGGCTTCTTTTGATTGGCGGACTGAAAAAGATGAGATTTACGGTTCTGGGATGAATAGTCCCTGAGATTAATAGTCCTGAATTAATTTCATCTCTAATTTCACCAAATCCTATGCACGTTTGATTCGTGTTGGATTACTTATGGGATAAGAAATACTTCCTTCATCCCTTTTTAAGTGTCCTGCTTCGTAATTCCAACTATTAAAAAGACATCATCATTATACCTTTTACATCAACTTTTTCCTCCACTTTTCCTACTTACCCATCATCATTGCACTTTTACTCAATTACTTTTTAAAAAGAAATCTACTTTTAGGGATAAAATAGACAATACACCAACTTTTACCTACTAACTTTACAAAATGGACACTTATTAAAGGACAATCCAAAATGAAATACTGAACTCTAAAAAAGGGACGGAGGGAGTAATGTTTTTTAAAAAAGTTTTTGGAAAATATTTTTTAAAAAAAGAATGTTTTGAAAAAGAAACAGTTTCTAAAACACAATTTTTGGAAAACAATTTTATTACAAAACAATTTGGGAAAAGTTTTTTTTTGTATTAATTTTTGAAAAAAAATGATTTTCTTAAAAACTTTGAAAACAGATTTTTTGGAGAAAAAAAATAGTTGAAATCAATCCCAGTATCATCGAAATACTTTTGAAAGCAATCCTTTCTTTGTTAATCCTACGTAATTTCACCTCCCCTATGGGATAATCTCCCATGTAGGGATAAAGTTAATATTGGGACAGTCATTTCAGAAACTAAACGTGGGATAACGTAGGTTACATCTATCCCAGGCCGTTCATCCGCGAATAAAACTAGGCCATGTGAAGTGTGTCCACCATCTCCTTGTGTTTATGTCCGTTCTTTTCAGAATTGATTGCTACAGTTCCCGACGGGGAAATCCCGACTGAATTCCCGACGGCCCGCCGGGCCCACTCCGGCCACCGGACGGATGATCTGAGCCGTCCAAAAATTCTAACAAAAAAAAACAGAGTGGGCCTCTGCGGGAATCAACGGCATCCGACGTGTGTAGATTGTCGATCCAAACACTTCATATTTGTGTGTATATATGTGTGCATATATACACACAAAAATGGAGTGTTTGGATTGGCCACCTACACATATCGGATGCCGTTGATTCCCGCTCAAGCCCACTCGGTTTTTTTTTTTAGAATTTTTGGATGGCTCGGATCATCCATCCGGTGGCCGGAGTGAGTCCGGCGGGCCGTTGGGAATTCGGTCGGGATTTCCCCGTTGGGAAACTCAGACTTTTCGATTATGTTTTGTCACAAAAGATTGTACTGTTGTGTGATCACTAGCTAGCCATTTTTCAGTTAGAATCGCGCTAGCTAGTTTAGGGCCCTTTCTTCATGTCCAACAACAAGAAGTGTTTGTGAGCTATAAACGCTAAATCAGGCCACAAAATGATTTATACAACAATTAACAAAGCCTAAGAATCAACTTTAAATGAAAAAACCAGAAGTCATTTTTTACCATTACAAGCGCTTTGATAGTATCTCTGTGAAGAGGAGAGCATCCAGCTGCGTTCTCTCTTTCAATTTCAAGCAGAATATCCACAAAGTCCTGTATTTCCTCACTGTCACGGCTTCCCCTTCCACTGTCACCGTTCTCTCGTTTATAGAGATTCCTTCGTTCTTCCACTACTCCCTCCAGAAACTCGTCCATCCCCTTAGCAGCTTTGTCCACTTTAGCATCGAATCCAGTGATACTGTTAATCCAAGCAAGCCACGGGATGTAGTCTCCCACATTGGAAACACCTAGCAGCTCCACAGCTCCCCCCAGAAGCTCCGTAAACTTCTTCCCTTCTCCCGCTCCATCATACTTCCTCCCCATCGCCACTCTACACACGATGTTATTTGTGAGCGTCACCAACATGTCATTCATGTTTACCAATGAAGATAAAGAGGAACGAGAATGAGATCTGATCCTTTCGACCATAAGAGATGTTTCCTCTTCCCTCACATCCCGATAGGATTGGACCCTCTTGTTACTGAGAAGATGGAGGACACAAATGCTTCTTAGCTGCCTCCAGTAGTCACCATAGGGGCTGAATGCCACGTCTTTTGAGTCATACAGAAGTCTTCTAGCAATGCTCAGTTTAGGCCTGCTCGAAAAGGCCTGATCATGGGTTTTCATGATCTCGCGAGCTGATAAAGAAGAGGAGACAACAAGGACCGGTGTATTGCCAAAGTGAAGCAACATAAGTGGTCCGTATTTTTGAGCTAGTGAACGGAGGGAGCGGTGGGGATACGGGCCAAGCTGGTGGAGGTTCCCCAAGATTGGGAGCTTTGGTGGAGAAGGTGGAAAGTTTTTCTGACTGGTAATGGAGAAGAACCTGAAAAGGTAGAATATGAAGAAGAATAAGAAGGGGAGAGAGTAGAAGGATAAGAGAGGTAATGAGAACATAGCTTCTTAATTTCTTTAACAATGAGGTTTCTACTTTGAAGAGTGTGCTGTTATCTCTCCAAAACATCTCACTTTATACCATTAAGCACAAAGCACAGAGTGCAGCTACTCCACACAAAGCCATGTGAAGCCTTAAGACATTGCCGTATGGGGACAGTGAATGATTCAGCATTTGATAGAGACTTTTTTCTCTATAACCAGATGTCTAGACCAACTTACACGTACCTCGACTAATATCCTAAGATTATAAACTTCACCATCCAATAGCAGGGGCGCCATTTGAAGCCAGACCGAATGCTCTGTATGTATTGGCCCCAAAGGATTTGATATCACTGAGTGGTTTTGAACCTGAAACCTTAGGAAGGAGCAAATTACCCCTAATCGTCTCAGACGTTAACCACTAGACCTACACTTGGCATGGGGTTAGCATTTCTTAGGGACTTCATTAAAAAAAATTTTAAAAGGGGCTTATGAGTCAAGAATCACATAAAATCGATAAAGAAATTAGTCACGTAGTAAAATCTAATAATGGCTCTCAAATTATTGCTTAGTTAAAAAAATAGAGGATAATTAGAAGAGTGCACTTGGGGTTAGCATTTCATAGGGACTTACATTAAAAAAATTTAAAAGGGGCTTATGAGTCAAGAATCATCTAAAATTGATAAAGACTATCAAGTGGTTAAAATTTAATAATGGCCCTCAAATTATTGCTTAATAAAAAAATATAGGATAATTAGAAAAGTGTAGAAGATCAAAAATAAATAAATTAAAATTTAGAAGAGTGTAGTACTGGTTTCTATGACAGAAACCATTATTGATTTAGAAACCTATGAATAATTGGTGTCTCACAAGGTTCACTGTGTACCTGGAGGCCTCATAGTGAGCAATAAAACTATGGTAACAACAAAATATGGTGTATATTTGGTATACACTAAATGGTGTACCGATAGCTTTTCCTTAGAAAAATTTTCTTTTCCTAAGAAATGTTTTACGCCTGCTCTAATTCTACATCGGTTTAGTAGTATACACACAAAACCCTAATTCGTTCCCTTCTCTCAATCCTCTCACGACTGTTTCACCCTGGCCTTCTCTACCGCCCACATTGTTGCCACCTCGTTCTCCGCCTATCTTCTTGCTCCTAGAGTCATCGTCTTCCTGCCTGATCCGTCGCCATATCTTCTGCATACTTGGGTCACGGTATTTCATAAACCAAAGCCAATTATATAAAGTTATTGAGATAATATGGCGTGAGGTTTAAGTGGGGATCGAGCTGGCCCTGATATTTGAAGTGAATAATATTTTCGATGAGCTCTAAAAGTAAACGTACAGTTTCCATCATCGTGAAAGTAATCCCTAAAAAGACCTACAAATGGCCTTTATACAGTCCCTCACCAAAATCCATTTACGATACACCCATGCATCATGGTAGTTTCACAATTTGATAAAAATGCAGTATTTCTGCTGTTTGTGCTACCGACTCAATTTTTGAGAAAGCTTGAATTGAGTGTCCTATGTATATATAATACTTCCTCCGTCTCAATTTGTTTGTATAATATTGAGAATCTAATTTATTTAGGGAGCATAATGATTACACCTAAAAGTTGCTTACTTTTCAATATTTACCCTTCACCTAAAAATTGAACTTGTCAATATGATCAGGAAAAATTTAACTTGTCAAGCACTTAATTTGTTGGATTCCAGAGCATAAATTCAAATAATTAAGGAACCTTAGGATTATTTTTAACTACAAATATTTGATTTGCTTTGCTTTGCTTTCACTGCTCTTATCGCTCTCTCCTTGACATGAGAGAGAGAGAGAGAGAGAGAGGATCTTAGCTTTCTCAGCATTTGATTTGGTAAGCACAAACAGCAGAAAGATTCCTTTCTTCTTTTTTCTAATCAAATTGCAAAACTACATGGACGGGTGTATAGTAAATGGATTTGGATGAGGGACTGTATCAAGGCCATTTGTAGGTCTTTTCAAAAAAAATTATTCATTACTTCTGCCCCAAACTCTTTCTACACCACACATAATGGAAACTTCTCACTTTTATTTGTGTTTCAGATACCTAGGTTCCAACTCAGTACCTTCTTTTTTGGTCAAGATAAAAACTTTCGAAAACCATATCAAAGTAGAATTTTTGCCTTAATTTTTTGGATCATCACCAGATGAACCTTAGTCACATAATTCTTCAATAGGTCCCTTCGCTCGTGCTCTGAATCTTTGTCCATTAGTTGTTCTATCTCCAAGTTTAGTTTTCTGGATGCATTAGCATTGCTCATTTGCTTTGCAAGAAATGCGTCATATTATATTATATAAAAAAAAAAAAAAAAAGGTCATCATACTTGCCTTCGATAATTTAGAATGTGTTTTTTTTTTTTGATCGGCGATTAATTTAGAATGTTAGTCGATGGTGTGTAAGCTTGCCCAAACAAACAGAGTAATCAATGAAAAAATACAGGCCTCGATTAGGGTAGAAATATTGTTCATAAAAAGACACTAACATACATATAGGAGCTCTGGTCATTCAGAGATCTAGCCTTCGCTGGTGACCAAAACATATTTTCCATATAGAGCTATAGCAGCATAGCAAAGTTTCTAACACTAGAAAGAGGAAGGACCAACAACAACGATTAGAGGTGTTTTCCTGTGGATAGTTAAACCTGTGACTTCAGTCATGTCCAAATCCTCTCCACAGGGCAATGACAAATCAAAGCTGTGCACAATATTTGCCAACGCAAGCTCATTCACATTGATGGCGAAAAGGGTACCGGGGCACCCCCTCCGGCCGGCACCAAAGGGAATAAACTCGAAATCATGCCCTTTTAAGTCTATTGAGTTGTTCAAGAACCTCTCTGGCCTAAACTCCTCGGAATCTTCCCAAGTCAAGGGGTCTCTCGCGATCGCCCAAGCGTTGATTAGCACTTGTGTGCCAGCCGCAATGTCATAGCCCATTACCCTGACATTTTGGATCGATTCACGCGGAACGAGTAATGGAATGGGAGCATGTATCCTAATTGCTTCTTTGACTACTGCTTTCAAGTAGTGCATTTTTTCCAATTCCTCCTCGGTTACGTTTGGTTTACCTCGGGCTATTTCCCTCACTTCATTCTGCAGCTTCTTCATGGCTTTCGGGTGTCTTAAGAGCTCAGTCATCGTCCAGATTAGAGATGTGGCTGTAGTGTCAGTTCCACCCCCAAGCATGTCCTATATGAAAAATGAAACATGGAGTATATAGTAAAAAAGACAGGATCAACATGGATGAAATGGATAGCTGGTAGAAATAAAGGGCAACAAGTGAAAAAGAAAGGATAAAAAGAAAAGACCAAAATAGTTCAGAGCTAGAAAGAAACGATTGTAAATTGTGAAATATGTTTGACAAGTAGCACACTTTTTTTTGGAAGGCGAAAAAATTTATTAATCTTCAAAAATAAATTACAAAGATTAAAAGAACTTTAAGCAGCATCAAGCCGGAGAAAAAGAAAACCCACATGGAGAAACAACAAACTCCAGCAATTATATGCCGAGATGGACCCAAAGTGAGGGAAAAACAAAACAAAGTTGGCAAGAAGCCAACAACGATAGAGCACCACCAATCCCAAATAGACTCCTGACGTCTATGACCCAAAACAACTCCCTAAAGAGATACATCCAAAGATCCGAAAAAGAAACACCCTACCCAAAGCCTAATAATTCAAGCAACACCCAAAAAGACACCTAAGAGTCAATCAACGGATGAGAAGCATGACAAGTAGCACACTTACAAACTCAATCTTGTGCCAAACACTAGGAATTACTTCACTAAAGTTATTGACACAAAAAATAAGAGATTTTTAATATGAAGTCAACCATCAACACTAAAGCTGTCACCTAGTGTACAACTATTATGTGAGTCTGCACCCTATAAACAACTTAGACAATTACTCTCTCCGTCCCAATTTACTTGTCTCAATTCTATTCTAACTGAATAAAAAACTTAGTTATATCTTTAAATTGGTAATGAATTTTATATCCGATATGAATCTTGTTTGATAGATCTTGATTTGTTCTATAATATAATGTTTTCAAAAAATCACCTAAAACATTATAAATTACAAGATATAATCAATTAAAAAGTGGCACGAACTCCCAAAAGTGACAATTAAATTGATACGGAGGTAGTACATTATTCTAGAGGGATACTTATTTACGGAGCCGCTATAAAGCGGTTCTTTATGGAGGCTGGCGCTCGATCTTGACCGTTGAAAACAAAATATTACCTCTAAGGGATAATCTCTTAACGGTAATAAATTGTTTTCAATCCGAATCATCCAATACACTTTTGGACGACCGAGATTGAACTCCGAAAACTTTCTTTACGAAAAGTTCCGTAAAGAAGTTTTTCTCATTATTCTATTGCTAATTAGCTTTAAAGAAAGGTACTTTGATGGGGGTTAGAGTAACAGACTAAAGCTTGCCTTTCTTCAACCTCTTTTGGTTTGGGTGTTTAAACCTGATTTTAGATTAATTACACCAGGATAAAGAGTCGAAAGAGACGATCAAGACTATGATGTCCATGAAAGTGAAGTAATTTTTCGTATGGAAATTTTGCTGAACACTTTAGGTCATGTGAAGTGTGTCCACCATCTCCTTGTGTTTATGTTCGCGCTCTTAAATATCAGAATTGTTTAATTATGTTTTGTCACAAAAGATTGTACTGTTTGTTGTTTGCTCACTAGTCAGTACTCACTAGCCATTTTCCGGTTAGAATCGCGCTAGTTTAGGGCCCTTTCTTCATGTCCAACAAGTGTTTGTGACCTATAAACGCTAAATCAGGCCACAAAATGATTTATAAAACAACTAACAAATCCCAAGAATCAACTTTAAATGAAAAATCAGAAGTCATTTTTTACCATTATAAGCGCTTTGATAGTATCTCTGTGAATAGGAGAGCATTCAGCTGCGTTCTCTCTTTCAATTTCAAGCAGAATATCCCCAAAGTCCTGTGTTTCCTCACTGTCACGGCTTCCTCTTCCACTGTCACCGTTCTCTCGTTTATGGAGATTCCTTCGTTCTTCCACTACTCCCTCCAGAAACTCGTCCATCCCCTTGGCAACTTTGTCCACTTTAGCATCGAATCCAGTGATACTGTTAATCCAAGCAAGCCACGGGATGTAGTCTCCCACGTTGGAAAAACCCAATAGCTCCACAGCTCCACCCAGAAGCTCCGTAAACTTCTTCCCTTCTCCCGCTCCATCATACTTCCTCCCCATTGCCACTCTACACACGATGTTATTTGTGAGCGTCACCAACATGTCATTCATGTTCACCAATGAAGATAAAGAGGAACGAGAATGAGATCTGATCTTTTCGACCATAAGAGCTGTTTCCTCTTCCCTCACACCCCGAAAGGATTGGACCCTCTTGTTACTAAGAAGATGGAGGACACAAATGCTTCTTAGCTGCCTCCAGTAGTCACCATAGGGGCTGAACGCCACGTCTTTTGAGTCATACAGAAGTCTTCTAGCAATGCTCAGTTTAGGCCTGCTCGAAAAGACCTGATCATGGGTTTTCATGATCTCGCGAGCTGATAAAGAAGAGGAGACAACAAGGACCGGTGTATTGCCAAAGTGAAGCAACATAAGTGGTCCGTATTTTTGAGCTAGTGAACGGAGGGAGCGGTGGGGATACGGGCCAAGCTGGTGGAGGTTCCCTAAGATTGGGAGCTTTGGCGGAGAAGGTGGAAAGTTTTTCTGACTAGTATTGGAGAAGAACCTGAGAAGGTAGAATATGAAGAAGAAGAAGATGAAGAAGAAGGGGAGAGAGTAGAAGGATAAGATAGGTAATGAGAACATAGCTTCTTAATTTCTTTAACAATGAGGTTTCTACTTTGAAGAGTGTGTTGTTATCTCTCCAAAACAACTCACTTTATACCATTAAGCTCAGAGTGCAGTTACTCCACACAAAGCCATGTGAAGCCTTAAGACATTGCCGCGCGTATCCGGACAGTGAATGATTCAGCATTTGATAGGAACTTTTTTCTTTATAACCGGGTGTCTCGACCAACTTACACGCACCTCGACTAATTCTAGGATTTTACAAACTTCACCGTCTACTAGCAAGGGCGCCATTTGTAGCCGGAGCAAATGCTCGGTATGTACTGGCCCCAAAAGATTTGATAGTACTGAGAGATTTCAAACTTGATACGTTAGGAAAGGAGCAAACCCCTAATTGTCTCAGGCATTAATTAATCACTAACGTCTCAAGTTTGATTAATTAACGGCTGAGACGATTACCATTTCATAGGGACTTATGAGTCATGAATCACTTAAAATTGATAAAGAAATTAATCACGTGGTAAAATTTAATGATGGCCCTCAAATTAGTACTAATAAAAAGTATAAGATAATTAGAAGAGTGCACTTGGGGTTAGCATTTCTTAGGGACTTACATTAAAAAAAAATTAAAATGGGGCTTATGAGTCAAGAACCAATTAAAATTGATAAAGAAATTAATCAAGTGGTAAAATTTGATAATGGCCCTCAAATTATTGCTTAATAAAAAAAAATATAGGACAATCAGAAGAGTGTACTGGACTTACCTATATAATTTATTTAGTGGGATTTGGTGCAGTTAGACTTAGAAAACCAATATTGATTTAGAAACCTATGAATATATAGTTGGCTTCTCACAAGGTTCACTGCATATCTGGAGTCCTCATAGAGAGCAATAAAACTATGGATTCCAACAAAACATGGTGTACACTTGGTATACACCAAAAGGTGTACCCATAATTTTATTGATGTTCTTTTGCTTAGAAATTTTTTACTCAGGAACTAATACTACATCGGTTTAGTAGTATACACACAAAACCCTAATTCGTGCCCTTCTCTCAATCCTCACAACTGTTTCACACCCTTCTCTACCACCCACGTTGTCGCCACCTCGTCTGGCCTCCACCTATATTCTTGCTCCTCTAGTCATCATCTTCCTGCCTCCGTCTCCCTATCTTCTGCATACTTGGGTCTCGGTACTTCACAAATTAAAGCCACTTATATAAAGTTATTGAGATAACATGGCATGAGGTTTAAGTGGGGATTGAGCTGGCCGGCAGTGGCAGACCCAGAAATTTAACATAATGGGAGCACCAATTTTTTGTATAACCGTAATATATGAGTTTTAGTTAAGTACAGTCATACCAAAATAATTTTAGCATTCATAATAAAGTTACAATTTTAAAGTATATATGTATTTTAATAATCAACTACTTGGGCAAACTTGTGCACTCCGATTATATGCGTTAAAACAAAATTATCACATGTTCTCCATTTATTTTTCTATTATTAACTCTACGTGTACAAGTTTCGAGGATCAAAAATATACAAATACAATGTGAGGATGCATATTTTGTACTACACAAATGATCGGAGACGTTGGGAGTGTAGGAGAAAACCTCGGTTAGGTTACTATACAAAGAAAGGTTACTGTCATGATTTTGAGGAAAAAAACAAAGAAACACGTGAGAGTGGGGAAGACTCAAACTCACCCTCTCTTGGTTACAATCCCAACAACTTACCACTAAGGACGAATTCAGAAATGTCATTTAGTGAGGGTACCTTGTTAATCATAGTGGTGAAAAATTATTTTTCTAGTTAACCATAATAAGATCGTATACAATTAAGGTATGCATTACAAATTACAAAAATATATAACACATATTTTCACTTAAGTTATGTAAAAATCAACAAAAACTCTCAAACAAAATTTGAGGGTGTGTTTCACATGAACATCAACAAATTTTAGAATGATCGATATAGTTTTATTAATGATATTATTTTAAAATATTGCTCTTAAATGGTTAAAAATAAGTATAATTAAGAAAGAATCAATCCAAATAGACAAATAGTTCAAAAATCAACAAGTATAAATGCACCATATGACGAAATTGAAACATAAAACTAGTTTTATATGTATATTTTCAAAACATATACACGTGTTTATGTATAGTAGCACACTTAATTTCATAATTATGCAAAATATATGAAAATATAACAAAATTATTTTAATTTCGAGTGGCAGCACGTGCCCCGGCGTGCCCCCCTTTCCCTCCGTCCCTGCTTGCCAGGCGTGATATTTGATGTGAATAATATTTTCGATGAGTTCTAAAAGTGAGCGTACAATTTCCATCATTGTGATAGTAATCCCTAAAAAGAACTACAAATGACCTTTTGTCATGACCCAAAACCTACCTTGGAAGTCATGACCGGCCAAGCAGGTGTTAAGCTGCCAAAGGCCTGCACATATTCTAGTTTAGGGATTTCTCACTTATCATTGACAATTTAAACCATATAAGCAAAGTATGCGGAAGCGTAGAATAAATAACATAATTCCAGAACTTCAAAGTGTACAAGTATAAAAATTACAAACCATTAGACTACACATGATTCCCCACGGTTATTCTAGCACCTCATTCGGCCCACAACTTGCTATCTACCTTAACCTGAAAAATTGGAAAAGGTTTTCATAAGCCGAAGTTCGGGTGAGAAACGTATACCAAAATTATAAGTTTGACCATGGAAATACCCCACATTATAAAACAGTTCAAAGCGACAATTCAAATATTTCGTTGACCATCCAATACATGCAATTTTGTCCGAAAGCTCATTTCTTTGGTTCAAGAGATGGACCATTTTCATTTCATTTCTCTTTCAACTTTTGCACTTTTGACTAATAATATCATTCAACGGTATTTTTGCCAGTCGGTTGGTGAGCGACCCCATTGAAGAGTGATAAGATATCATTACCCGGTGATGCCTGGCTGCATATCCTACCTTATTACTTCATGCCACTAGTATCTTTACCCGTCCCCTAACGCTCGGGACACCGTTCGAATGAATTATATTATCACAAGCATGTACTAGTAACAATTCTAGTTTCCAAAACATATTGCCATGGTCTAGTCTTTAACCGTAACACATAAGATTTATAAACAAGCCATCGCAAGTATTTCTATTTAACAACAGTAATTAAACCAAGAAAGAAGCTCAAATCCCACATTTTTTTGCATATTCAAGCAATGGCATTTTATTCCAAAGATTTAGAAAAGACATGTAATTAAGGTATGCACAACTCACCAAAAAGAAGTAGTGGCCACTTTACACGCGTCACCTCACTTCACAATACTTGCACCTAAACACGTAATGTTCTGATGTTAGCTAAGATTCCTATATCCGAAATTTAACTAGTTATTTTAGGCTTTCTTGTTCGTGAGTTGGCCTTTCTCGATTTAGAGACAACTAGAGGGTTAAATAGTCGTTACACACTTTGATGAATACACGTACCAACTCTCGTTTCATAAGTACAGATACTTTGAAATTCAACACAGTTGGGTAATTACCTAAAAATGATTTAACTCAACTTCATTTCAGTGATTAGGCGATTTACCACCGTGTACACATATATGATCATTATCAGTAATTTAATAGAACTCAAAACTGACTATCTGTATTATTTTAGCCTAAGCAAATCAAGGCTTGATTAAGGACTACATGTCTACCTAACCATCCAATATCTAAATACGTATATCACACTCACACAAAACAGAGTGCATCATACACACACGGCACACAACCTAAACAGCTGCGGCGTTGCCGCCACTAAACCTCATGTATTTTGTGTTATTTTTCTAGCCGAGGAAATGAAGGAGAAGAAAAATATGGAAAGGTCCAGCCATGGTCGCCGCCGCTTGCGGTGGTCCGCATAGGGACAAGAGAGAGAGAGAGAGAGAGAGGTTAATTACCAACTAATTTCCGGCGGCGCACAGAAGGAATCGAAAGTCGGTTGAATCAGAGGACGGGTGCACGAACTGCTCCTCTATCTTTTCCTTCACCGTTCCCCTTCTCTCTTCTAGCTGTTTCTTCTCTTTTTTCTTTTTCTTTTTATTTACTATTAACAATCCTTCCACTGTTTTCGCATCTCTTTCTTTTCTAACTTATTTTGCTTTATGTAAAGTTTAATTATACTCCTAGGTGAATTATATACATGTATTTCAGTGGCTGAAGTTGAAACAGGACCCTACTTTCCTTTCCAAAGGACACCTGTGATTCCTATGTCACCCCAACATGACACGTAGCATTGCGCACCCGTTTGTTGCAATTTCTATCCAAACGCGTTTGAATTTCAGTCTCCTAAAAATCTCAAAAATCCAACGTAGACTAATTAAAATGTGTAGATCATTAAGGTGTCATTTGCTTCTTAAAGAAAAGTGCTGAACCCCTAAAATTATATCATGCTATTCTCGTGTCCTAAAAATGTCGATTGAAAATATTTCTTTAACCTTAATCACATTTCTTTTAAAATACCGTAACCTGCTTAGCGTCACATAAGTGCATTTTTTTAAAAATCGGGCTTTACACCTTTATACAGTCCCTCACCAAAATCCATTTACGATACACCGATGCATCATGATAGTTTCGCAATTTGATAAAAATGCAGTATTTCTGCTGTTTGTGCTACCAACTCAATTTTTGAGAAAGCTTAAGATCCAGCGTCTAGAAATTCCACCAAAGTGAGAGCAACAAGAACAGAGAAAGCAAAAGAAAAAAAAACTTACCCAAAATATTATATATATATACACACACACACCACGGATTCAGTGAGGGATCCCTTACCAGTCTACTGTGCGGACCTCCCCTTTCCCGATCGAATTGCAACGATCCGAGCCGCTCAATATGTTCAGAAAGTGATTTTGAGAGTGCTCGCGAGAAATCAGCAAAAAAAATGATCGGGAAGGGCTTGATTCGAGTAGTTTTTTACTGAACCGTTCAATAAAAAACTGCTCGGATCAAGCCCTTCCCGATCATTTTTTTTGCTGATTTCTCACGGGTACCCTTAAAATCACGTTCTGATCACTTTGAGCGGCTCGGATCGTCCCAATTCGATCGGAAAATGGGAGTCTTGCAAGGTAAGCCCGTGCAGGATCCCTCAAAGGAATTGGACTATACATATATATTTCTCTTCTCCTAAGGACCACCTCATTTTAATAAAATAAGGACCTCCCTTTCCCGATCAAATTTTGATGATCCGAGCCGCTCAATGTATTCAGAACGTGATTTTAAGAGTACTCGCGAAAAATCAGTAAAAAAAAATCGGAAAGGGCTTCATCCGAGCAATTTTTGTTATGTTTTTATCAAACGGTTCAAATAAAAATTGCTCAAATCAAGCCCTTCCCATTCATTTTTTTTGCCGATTTTTCGCAGGTACCCTTAAAATCACGTTCTGAACACATTGAGCGGCTCAGATCATCGAAATTCGATTGGAAAATGAGAGAATCATTTGAAAATAACTGTGTGTGTGTGTGTGTATATATATTGTAATCAAACAACAAGTTAATTGACTAAAGATGAATATAATAGTGTACTAGGAACTATCTTTCTTTTTTTCACGGAGTGTACTATGTATCTGAGAGAGACAAAAGATAGGCTTTTCCCCAAATTATTTTATAATATCGTGACTCACGATCATTTGGACTGCGAGCACTCATCAAACATCACAAAATAATTGAAATCACTGAGGAAAAATAATACTTGCTAGGCATAAAACGTCAGGAAGAGGGCCGGGGCAACATGATATAACAGCCCTACAATGCTAAAGGTACCAATGTACCAATGGCGTGTGGGGTCCACTTTTAGATCTCACACGAATAAACAATGAACCGTTTTAAAATAATATTTGGTAGGCATAAAAGGCGAAGAGTGTGACAAAATACTAGAGGTACCGACAAGAAGAGTATCGACAATGCACTGACGGCATATGTAGAGTCCACTTTTAGGTCTCACGCGGATAATCTGAACCGTTCGTTAATATATTTTAAAATAATTTTTCAAGTAGCCTTGCAAAAGATCAACTCAATTTAATATGTGTAAGTGATTGATCAAATTTCTAATTTTCGATTCAAAATTCAGGATGCGAAGCTTTGAATGAAAAGTTAGAAAATTGGATCAACCACTTATACATATTCAATTGAGCTGATTTTTGCAGGGCTGTTCAAAAAATTATTTCAAAATGCATGAACAATTCGGATTAACCGTGTGGACCCAAAAGTGGGCCCCAAACGTCGTCGGTACATTATCGGTACTCGCACCATCGCTATCCATAGCGGTACTGATAACCACCTCTCTTAGTGGGCCCCACACGTCGTCGGTACATTATCAGTACTCTCACCATCGCTACCCATAGTGGTACTGATAACCACCTCTCTTAGTGGAAACAATACCTGCACACATTATACAAAGATTTCTATGGGCCCCTAGGGCCGGCCCTGACGACCATCCCACCGCCAGCAATACCCACCTCTCTCTCTCTCTCTCTCTCTCTCTCATACACACACAAAACCCTGTTGGCAAAACCCAAATTAGTAGCTGCGAAAAATCAAAAAAACAAAATCAATTTTTTATTTTTTTCCAAACCAGGCTTCAACCATCTGTTCACCCAACAAATGCCTGCTCGATCCAATGGACTTTATAGATATATTGTGTTACATGCAATGGTAGGGTGTAACTTCGGGGAACGGCTTGTATGTCGCTTTTCTCCCTGTATGGTCCAGTTGAGTGTGCCAAATTGCTCTCCACAGTTGGCACCCGCGATGCACTACTCCTAATAAAATCCCATGATTGAAGATTCCAAACCACAAAATTGGCTTGCACCCAAAACTTGAAATCATTTGATCAATAGCATGTATACATGCACGTGACGATCACTTGCTTGTTACTACTATTTATAAAACAAAACAATTTATAGTTAGTTAGAGTGGGATAAAAGAATGAAGTAGACGAATAAGAATAAGGTATGTTTTCGCTTAATAATTTTGGAGGATTATTTCGTCTTTATTCAATTTTTTTACTCATTTTTTGGTTTTACGTCATTATTTATGAACTATTGATTCCTCTTGACAAGAGGAGTTTTCGAAGTAGTAAATTATGTTAAGAACTAAAGACAAAAATTAATGCTCCATAGTTATTTAGCCAAAACATACCTTATTTCCTATTGCTGGAGGTATAAATAAGATAATTCGTAGGGTGTGATTACATAAGATCTCAAATAATATTGGTTTTTATTTGCGCAAATTAAATTAAGATGTCTAATGCTACAGTGATTCTTCCTTTTGGTGGGAGAGATTTTGCTTGAATCTGGTTCATCTCAAGACAGTTTTGATCCAAGCAATTGCTACCTATGTGGGGGGTTAATGTTGTTAAATGGTCTATCTGAAACTAAGATTTGTATCTCCTCGTGGAGATTTGTGCCTTGGAGTTCTTATTTGGGGAGTTTAGTTTTTTACCCCCCACTTTTTGGCACTAGAACTCTTGAGTTTAGGCCCCGTTTATGCTACCTACAACTTTTTCATTTGTTCTTATTCAATTTTCTTCGTATTTTTTATTTTTTCGCCAAACTTTTATGTATTATTAATTCGCCTTGCCAACAGGAATCGGTTGATTTTTGGGGCCTTTTCTTGGATATTTTTAAAAAGTACTTGTGTAAGAGTCATAATTTTTACTTTTCCGATTCCATTCGTCGGAGACAATTCAATAATACATAAAAGTTTAGCGCAAAACTGACGAACGCGAGAAAAATCTAAATAAGGAAAAAATCAAAATTTTGATTAGCAGAAATGGGGCCTATTTCGGTTTCGATGACAACATATTCATGAATAGTCTGAGTGCTTCATTTAAAGAGGAACATTCGAAGAGCCTCCCATCAGGATATTGTATGCTTGTTTTGTCACGGTATCTCCTAACCATATTTGGATCCCACACTTAGTAAATCATGTGCAAAACAATCACCCCATATAAATTATCCAATAAAGCATTAATGAATGGGGCAAAAATAAGAATAAAAATAATGCTGCGAACTAGATTTTTTATTTGGGAAATATCCCATCTAGGCACCTCACCCTTCCAACTTCTATACCCAACAGCTTGAATGACATTATTATGTTGATTTTTTCCTAATAAAAAAAAAAAAAACATTGAGTGGCCGCTCGATCGATCGATTTGTTTTTTGTCATTAAAAAAATTTCAAAGTTTTCGCTATAGCCCAAGGGGTACAATATTAGAACATTGGACATATCGTCAATACTTTTTGTGTATAACTAAAATTAAAATCATCAATGATGATGATCTGATCAATAGGATTTTGGTCCAAATGATTTTACGGTTATTTGAATTATTAGCACAATGATTTGTAATTTGACTGCGGATCAGATTTCATGGGGGGTAATATTGGTAGAGTTCTAGTAAGTTTGCGATGTGACATCATAGGATTGAGATAGAGGTGGAGATAATTAATGGTAGAAGAGATGGGGTTCTTGTAAGGTTGCAGTGCACCTAGATTGAGCTCTTTGTGATCTCATCTTGATGATAAGAAAAGTAAGGTTAATGTGACATTAACAATCACATCAACGAGATAAATTTTCATTCTCTGAATCATGCTTACTTTCCATTTTACAAGTATAACTATCGTCGAAAATCCTATCGATTATATACAATATTAGTTCAATCTATTTTCGTTACGAATCAAGTTTTTCATGACCTCAATGAAATGAAGATGAGATCTCGAAATAATATCCCACGTAGATCTGCCCGAATCCCTTCTGAAAAGTGAAAACAACTCTACAGTTGAAATTTCAAAAAAAAATTTAAATACAACTATTAATTTTAGTTTGTGTCTATAATCGGAAAGTGACATTGACGTTACAAAATTAATACTAATAGCAAAGGAGAAAAAACGAAGTGGAGCAGAAGAAGAGGGATTAAATCCGAATCGTCAATGTCGAGATGGACAGCCGCATCTGCCGCACTATACTGTATAGTGTGGCGGATGCACTACAGCCTTTCCCATTTCGGTATTAGGATCTTTGTTAATCATTAGTTACTACATGATAGCCAACTTAATACTATCAAAAGAGACAACATGCTATGATACACACCCTTTTTACATGTGTACGCTATGCGCGCGCTCCTTTAATCTCTTGAATTCGTAACACTTTGAATGAAAATTTATAACCTTAGTCTCGAATTAATTAACTTTTGTATAATGATAAATACTATTTCGTACATATGTTTGTAAACATCGACTTTGAATACGTAACACTTAGATATATACTCCATTCATCCCAATTTGTTGAGCCTGTTTTCTTTTTAGAACATCAAAAAAAATTGTCTATATCTCATAATCTATATTTTTTTTTTATAATTTCAAAATCCTTTGTTTGAAATAATTAATTAAGATCTATTAAATAAGATCCATATTAAATATATAAAATATTATACACTAAAAGACATAGAAAAAAATTTGACACGTCCAAAAAAGAAAACAGACACAACATTTTGGGATGGAGATAGCATTTTGGAGTTTTATGCAACTGCCATGAATTTTTATCCAAATGTTACAAATTTCTATATAAAATTGTATGAGTTCAAGGCGTTTACCATACACACCTAGTTAGAATTGTGTATCGTAGCATTTTCCGCCAAATATGTCATAATGAATGTAGCTTATATTTAGAAGAGATAGACATGGGCCGCCAAATATGTCATAATGAATGTAGCTTATATTTAGAAGAGATAGACATGGGCGATTCATTCACAAAGAAATTGTGGTAATGTTATCAAAATTCTTGTTTTCTTTCCAATCGACGGAGAATCGACGGGAAAAATTGTATCGTAAGCTTGCTGGAATGTGGGTGTGAAAAGTGGAGTTTGGTTCCTTGCCGTATTTCAGGACTTCTATGGAAACGAACAATGAAGTGGATGAAGTATGGAAGAAGATTAACAAAATGGACTTTATTAACCCTCAAAGTAGAAGAACAACCAATCGAGATGATTGAGTGAACGATTACAAGTTAATTCTACTCCTAGAAAAGAAAAGATAAAGGCCTGATTGGCGTTGTTTGTGTGTCCCTGAAACTGCTAATAACTTGTACTTAAATAGGCCTCTTCACATTACATTTAAATTCAAAACTTCCCTCCAAAGTGGCAGTTGATAATTCCTTGAATTCTGATCATGGATCTCCTTCAACTGCCGATCATGCCCACGTTGAGAAAATTATCTCGTTGATTGCAGTTTCCATCCTTTTCAATCGTGGAGTCATGGGATCCGCCTCCATTTGACATTTGTCACCTAATCAACGGTCAAAAGTGTCAAAAGAACATGCCACGTGTAGGCCAATCGACGGACAAGACTTTTTATAGTTTCACCATCGATTTACCTCCATTCAGAATTATTAAGTTAAGTCCATGCTATCTTCACATTTGCCTATTTTTACCCCTGCCACGCGTCACCTAATCGACGGGTAAAAATATAAATATTATTTGTGGTACAAACAATGCCCCCCTTATTTGTTTGAGTTAAAAGAAATCGTTTAACTCGAATAAATAATTCCTCCACCTTTTCCAAAAGGCGTGATTAGTACACGGGGCTCTTCCAACGTATATATATTCTCTTGTTTGTAAAAATTAGGGCACCGTTTGAAACCATCAACGCCTGAATTGATGGCGCGCAAGAAAGCTCCCCAAGGCAAAGCAATGGCTTCCAAAGCTTCTTCAAAATCGTCGACTCCTCGGTCAACTCAGAAGAAAACATCAAGCTCTCAGAAAACAGAGACCCCGACTGAGTCCTATCCTCCAAGGTATCCCCAATGCCTACGGGAGGCACCACAGTTTCCTCTCTATTTTATTCCTGTAGTTGGTTGTCCCTCTAGGTTCATACTGGGCCCTATTTATGCTCCAACCCCTCCTGATTCACTACCAACCTTCTATCCAGTGAATTTTGATGAACCCTTGCTTCTTTCGCTCCCAGGTCTCCATCGCACTGGTTGGAATACCAGAGGGACAATCCGATCATGGCCCTCTGTATTCCCATCTTGGACAAAGTGGGTAGACCGCATGAGGGGATACTTACACCTCTCGTGGCGTGCCATGGGAATTTACGAAGCCATAGATCTATCCACACAAGCTTTTGAATTTAACCCTAATTTGATCGCTGCTGCTGCCTGTTTTTGGTCCGTCTCATCCAATACCTTTGTTTTTCCGTACGGCCCTATGAGTCCCACAGTTTTGGACATTGCTCATTTCACTGGTCTACCATGTATAGGTGCAGAAGTTAACGCTGCCTTGGATCACCGTCCTTGTGATCCACCATTTGAGACCTCTACTGATAGTTCATGGAGTTATTCGCACTTTATATCCCTTTTTTGCACTTCTGATCTCAGAGAGCCATCTTTTACTGAGAAAGTAGCATTCTATTTGTACTGGCTCAATAAATACATGCTATGTGTGTCTGGTTTAAAGATCACTAAAGAATATGTCCGTTTGGCCATTTGTTTAGCTCAGGATGCCCAACTTGCTTTGGCTCCCTTTATACTAGGGACACTATATAAAGGGCTGTGGACATTTACAAATAACAAGATCACCAGTAACTGTGGTGGCCCTTTTTGGATTATCCAGGCATGGCTGTATGCCTATTTTCCATTTCTTAAACCCTTGAGTTATTTTCCAAGAAGGAAAGATGGGGGTAAGTGTTTGAGCTACGCAGAATATTTTTTAGCTCATGAGCCCAGACATGAGGATTCATCCTTCAAGAGGTACTTTACAGCTCTCCATAGCCCTCTTCTCGAGGAATATCCTACCTGGCTGCCTTTCAAGGATTGTAAGTACTCGTCATCACGAATGATTGAACCCATCCTCAAATTTTTGGTGCCAGCCCAAACAGTTAATGAATTTTGGGCTAGTGTTTTGATATCGAGATTCCTGTCGATAGGATTTTCCCCGTCGACCACACGTTTCTCCAATTGCAGCTTCGAAATTTATATGCCAAATCAGTGTGCGAGGCAGTTTGGTCTAACACAAGGGATCCCTGTCCCTCATTCTCATCCGAGGATTAAGGACTTAGCCAAGACGAGGCCAGTGGTGACCCAAACTTCTCTAATCACAGAACTAATTGGACAATTCCAAGGCATCAAAGCCAGTTTCCAACTTGCAAGCTTTGTGGCCGAACCTTCTCATACTCCAGAATTTAAATTGTTTTGGGATTGCATCAAACCTACCATCTTTAACAAAGATTTGAGCAACTGTCTCTTGAGACTTGATCCTGAAGAATCCTCGTCAGGTATCTTTTCACAACATTATCCCTCTTTATTCTGTAGATATGGGATCCTAAACTCATTAATTATTTCTCATTGTTTTAGTCTTTGAGGAAACTCACGTTTCAAGAGGCCATAGAGGCCAAGACAAAGGAAAGCAACCTGAGGTCTCACTTCCCTCAAGGAAAAGAAGCAAGACCTATCAAGCCCGAAGTACTTTGCAAGATCCTCCACTGATGGCGGATGCAATGAAAGGCCTTGACTCGCCTTATCGACAGGCCAGTTCTCCAGAAATTGCTGAAGATTCTGAGACACTGGTCACATTTAAAAGGGTAAAAATTCATCATTCTGTCAATTTATCTCTCTGCCAATTTAGACTATAGGCATCATATGTCATTCCTTCTTTATTGATTTATTTCTTTCATATTTAGAAAACAAGGAGGAGGCTACAATTGGCACCCCAATCAGATGATGAATTCAATAAGTATGAAGGTGTGACTTCCAACCAATTAATTCTTGTCAATTCCTCCTCTATTGATCAGTTTGACCCTCCGTTTAATGCTCCTTCATTTCTAACATGTCCAGCACCAATTTTGGATGAAAATGTCAAAACTTCTGACATGGACCACAAATCAACCTTTCCAGAGGTTCAAACATTTGATCCAATTACTGAGTTTCTCTTGAGTTCAGCACCACATTCCCCTGTGACTCTGGGAATTGATCCCCCTGTGGAAATAGAGACCATATTTGTTGAACAAACTGAGATTCATTCTCCCATTGAAGGAGACAGAACACTGGAATCTCCTTCTGATCAATCAAGACTTTCTTCTCCAATCCAAGAAGGACTTGTGTCAGAGCCTGTAGAACTATCGGTTGAGGCTACTGAGCTCTTAGAGCAACAAGAAGTTGAAAGGGAAGTCCTTACTCCAGAGTTGATTCTCATCCCCACTACTCCAGTAACTTCTTCTTCACCTGCCCATGGGGCTGATGCTGAGTTGCCCACTGATTCACCTAATTCTGACTTGGACCTTATGCTGACTAGAACCAAGCAATACTCTGAGTTCTATTCCAAGTCCATTTCTGAGTTTTCTGAATCTCTGACTTCTCCACCATCCTCTGAGCTTAGTGAGGAAACAAAAAATGAGATAAAAACCTTTTTTGAGTTACTAGAACTTCCACTGTTGGAGCTTGCCACTACACACTCTGCAGTTTTTTCTAGTTGTGTTGCTTATCTGATATCCAAGAAAGTTTTCCCATTGTCCGAGCAAATCAAGCTCGAGGAATTTGGCTCAATTGTAAAGGAAAGTCTGACAGTAGCAGCCTACTGTCAGAAAGAGATGAAAAGCAAACAAGACACCCTTGATCAATTTGCAGCCATCTCCACCAATTTGGACACAATGGGGAACAACATACATCAACTGAAAGACGAGTTACAACAGATTGAGGATGAGAAGGCAGCCCTTCTTGTTCGCCTGAGTCAGCTTGATGATCAACAGAAGGTTTTATTGGCACGCAAGGCATTGATCAGTCAAGAATTATCTAAAGTCTCTTGTGATGAACAAAGTACTAAGGCCATCATTGCTATGGCCAACACTGATCTCTTAAAATATCAGGAAAAATATAATGCTACAAATAGCAAGTGGAGCTATTTCTCCAAGTTGTTCTTAGAAACTAGACTCAGGAACCAATGATTACTCTTCTTATCATTTTGGCCTCTATGTTTTAGGCCTCTTGTTAGTTTGATTTTGTATTTCCTTGCAATGCTTAGCCTTATTTGCAGGCTGTTACACTTCTTATTCTGAAATATTGATACTAATTTTGAAGTATGTTTGTCTTATTCCTGTACTTATCTAAATTATTAAAATCTCTTAGCAACTCACGTCCCTAATCGATAGGGAAAAACAACCCTTTCCATTTATTTCTTTTTAAAATTTGAAACAAAACCCACTGGCAGGGTCTGTTCATAGGAAATCATAAAGCCACTAACCAATGCTATTCCAATCCTTGGTAATTGATATAAATTATGGCTAACTATTTCCTTCTTTACCGATAGGATAAACCAATGACAAATCATAGAAAATACCAACCGTCATTTCCTCCACTTCTTGTTAGTGGGCACTGATCATGGGTAATAACTGCTTTTAATTAACTGCTAGGAAACTGAACCGTTGCTCATACTTTTCCATAAATTGGACCTTTGTGAGATAATTATACATCGATTCTTCTTTTTTCAAATTGACTTCCCATCTTGATAGTCAAATTAGCACCATGGACATCGATCTAAACACCCCTTCACCTTCTCTTGGTACCGTCGATCGGCCACTCTCTCCTACTACAGCCATTTCAGGCTGGGATGATCCTTTGCCTCCTAATCCCCCATCCAGTTGGGGAAACAATCCACCCACTGAAAGGGTAATCGTCAGAATGGAGGATCCTCCTCTATATCCAAATTCGAGCGTTCGACGTTCACACGTCAAAGTCAGTTACCAATTTCCCTGGGTCAGAGAGGAACCCCAAGCAATGCTACTAGATTCACTACTTTCTATGCCATATAGGCCAATGCCATTTCAACTGGCAGAAGCAGGTGGCAAGCCAAGCTTGGAGAATCACGAATCCCTTTTCGAGAGGGCCAAACATCAACAAGCTTATTGGAAGGAAATGGTGAGAAAGCCACTCTACCCCGTTGGCTTTTCTGATGACCCACCTAACATCTCTCCCCTGCCTGAGAACCCTGATTGGTTTCAAGAACTAGAGGGTCTGAGGTATAACCCTCCACTATCTCAAGCTCATGTTGGGTATTCAATTTATCGAGATTCTGACGAAACCACAGCTAAAGAGCTATTGGCGGCCTTTGCCTTTTTGGATGTTCACATTCTGGAGGAACATGTCCCTTATTTGAACTTCTTATGGGCATGTGAAACCCTTCAATTTTATGAGAGTAGCCTCATTACCACCCATCTTCATGGGTTCAAATCAGCTCTGCCTCTTATAAGGCTTTGGATGAAGACCAGCATTGCTGCCTTCTATGATTCCTTTTGGATTGATTATGAAGTTCAACAAGACAAAGTTGTTAAACTTCATGACAAGGTGCTAGACTTAAACCACTCCAATTGGGAATTACCACCAAATTCTTCAAAAGCTCTGTTCAAAAAGCATCAGAACTGGCTTCGGAAGAAAAACCACAAGAGAGCCCAACTCTTGGCTCAAGCTGAAAAGATGGTAATGGCCATGATGCCATTAGTAGATAAGAAAATAAAAATGGATGCAGAGGCAATGGCTAGGGACAAAGAGCATGCATTCCTGACTTATGCTTGGGAAAAGTTCCATGTTTTTGTTACTTGGAGTTTCCCACACTATTTTGAGATCATTCGGATTGATGCCGAGGGTAACCCTATTAATGCCTGAATTTCCTTTCTAGACAGGAAATTTTATGTTTATTTCCTTTTATGAGCAGGAAATGTAACTTGTTTTATTATAATGAAAAGTTTAGCCTAGGTTTATAGGCTTTTAATGACGGTCTGTTTTAAGTCTGAATTATTTTTCCATCCGTCGATTTATGTCTTCACTCGTTTAGCTCCCAAGGGGATGGAAAATATGCTTTTAAATATTTTCCATTGATTGTTCTTTCATGGGCATTTCCCAGAATAGATTCTAACTGATAAGCACCACCTCTTAAAACTTTCAACACACGAAATGGTCCTTCCCAATTTGGAGACCACTTACCAAAATACCCTTTCTTTTTCTTATCTAAAGGCAAAATTGCCTTCCAAACCAAATCACCCTCTGCAAATGATTTCTCACGGACTCTTTTATTATATACTCTTTCTAAATTCTTCTTCTGTGCTTGTGCACTGTTTAAAGCATCTATTCTGGACTCTTCCAGTCCATCCAATTCTTGATACATTGCTTCCTCAAAAACCATATTGTTTGGGTCGTAATGCATAGCCACTCTGTGAGATATAATATTAACTTCGACGGGTAAAACTGCAGCTTGGCCATATACTAGCTCATATGGTGTAGCCCTGGTACTCTCCCTCTTTGAAGTCCTATAGGCCCACAACACTCTTGGCAATAGGTTATGCCATTCTCTTGGATTATCAATTATCATTTTAGATAAAGTAATCGTAATAATTTTATTTGTAGATTCTACTTGCCCATTCGCTTGGGCATAATAAGGAGAAGAATTCAAGACTTTAACTCCATATGAGTTAACATAAGTCATTACTTCATGACCATTAAACACAGATGATTGGTCAACTGTGATTGTTTCAGGAATACCAAATCGACAGAAAATATGCTCCTCAATGAAATCAATCACTTGTTTCTGTGCTACATTCTTCAATGGGATGGCTTCTGTCCATTTTGTAAAATAATCCGTAGCCACCATTACATACTCATGCTGCTGAGAAGAATGAGGAACTATTTCTCCAATCATATCAATTGCCCACCCCCTGAAAGGCCATGGTTTAACAATTGATTGTAAAGGAAAAGCTGGAACCCTTTGAATAGGGTCATATTGTTGACATTTCTGACATCCCTTAGCGTATGAAATGCAATCTTTCCTTATTGTTGGCCAATAATAGCCATATCTTTTGAGTAACCATTTCATCCTCTCTCCAGACTGATGAGAACCACAAGTTCCCTCATGAATTTCACCCATAACCGTCATTGCTTGGGTTTTATCAATACACAACATTAATACTTCATCTGAAGATTTTCTGAACAAATCATTGCCTATGATAACATAATTTATGGCCCTTTGCTTTATATTTCTGTCTATTTTCTCCTTTGGGTTCTCTAAAAATTTCCTTATTGGAAACCTCCAATCATCAACCAGATTTATTTCCATAATATCAAAATCATTACCATCTCTTTCAATAGAGAAAGGCAAGAACCTCTTTTGGACCTTTATTAATTTTTCACTTTGCCCTTCTGGAATCCTAATCCCAGAGGCAATTTGTGCCATTTGATTAGCATCACTATTCTCCAATCTAAAAACATGTTGTAAATGTATCTCATCAAAATATGTTATCAGAGTTTTAACTTTCTGCAGTTGTAACTCTAATAAAGGATGATTGCACTTATATTCTCCTGTTATCTGTCGAATTACCAATTGTGAATCTCCTGCTACATTTAAATATCTAATATTCAATTCTTTTGCAATCTCTAAACCGATAATCAAAGCTTCATACTCAGCTTGATTATTGGTCAGAATCCTGTTTTCATCTAACTGAAAAGAAAATTGTAAGAACTCTCCTTTTGGGAATGTAAAAACTACACCTGCTCCAACTCCTCTGTCAGTTTTGGAACCATCGAATGACAACTTCCATGGTTTTATTTCAACCATGTGTATCTCAAATTCATCCTTTTCTATTAATATGTTAGGATGATTAGCTACAAAGTCAGCTAAAACTTGCCCTTTTACTGCCTTTTGAGGCACGTACTGTAAATCATACTCTATTAATGACAACAACCATTTTCCTTGTTTGCCTCTTAATATAGGCCTTGTCAACATATACTTAATGATATCTGTTTGTGCAATTACCTGCACCGTCGATGGTAACATATAACATCTTAGTTTAATAGCAGAAAAATATAACGTTAAGCATAGCTTTTCAATAGGCTTGTATTTTATCTCACACTCATTTAATCTTCTACTAAGATAATAAATGGCTTGTTCATGACCATTTTCATTGTCTTGAGCCAAAAGACAACCAATCGATTGGTGTCCTGCTGATATATACAACTTCAAAGGTTTTCCAAATATTGGTGGCATCAGAACAGGAGGCCTTACCAAGGATTGCTTCAAAAACTCAAAAGCTTTCTGATGTTCTTTTTCCCATTTAAAATCTTTCTGAGATTTTAATTTTAACAATGGGGAAAAAGCAAGAGTTTTTCCAGACAAATTGGAAATAAATCTCCTGAGAAAATTTACCTGTCCTAGAAACTGTTGGAGTTCCTGTTTATTTGTTGGAGGCTGTGCTTCTATTATAGCTTTTACTTTATCCTTATCAACCTCAATCCCTTTCTTATGAACCAGAAATCCCAAGAAATTTCCAGCAGTAACTCCAAAAGCACATTTCATTGCATTCATCTTCAACTTATATTGTCTCATTCTTACCAGAACTTGTCTTAAAAAGTCTATATGTTCATCAAATGTATGTGATTTTACCACTATATCATCAATATAAACTTCCATAAACCTTCCAATTAGGTCATGAAAAATCACATTCATTGTTCTTTGATAAGTTGCTCCTGCATTTTTTAATCCAAATGCCATAACCACCCATTCAAATAGTCCAATATATCCTGGACATCTAAATGCAGTTTTGTGTGTGTCTTCTTCTGCAATGAATATTTGGTTATATCCAGAATAACCATCCATAAAGGAAAGAAATCGATGGCCTGCGGTTGCATCCACTAAATGGTCTACAACAGGCATGTGATACTCATCCTTAGGTGATGCTGTATTCAAATTCCTAAAATCAATGCATATTCTAACCTTACCATTTTTCTTGATTACAGGAACAATATTTGAAATCCATTCAACATACGTAACAGGCCTAATAAATTTGGCCTTAAATAATCGTTCCATTTCTTTCTTTACTTCTTTTTGAACCTCAGATGTCATCTGTCTTGGAATCTGTTGATATGGAACAAAGTCCTCTTTAATAGGAATTTTATGTTCAACCAGTGATCTATTCAAACCAGGCATATCAGGATAATCCCAAGCAAAACAATCTTTGAATTCAGACAACAAATACTTCAAACGATCCTTCATTTCATCAGGTAAAGCAGCACATACATGAAGAATTCTAGGATCTTCCTCTGTTCCTACATTAAAATCCTCTAATGGATCTTTTACTTCTGCTTTATAATCATCAAGTTTAGCAGGAGCAGCCTTAAGATCTTCCATAGCTAATTCCTTAACAGACAAAGGACTATCATCAACTACACAGTCTGCCCAATTACAAGAAATAGGCTCATCAGCCTCTAATTTCCTAGATACAATGAAAGAAAATAATCTCTTAAAAGTAGCTTTTAAAGTAGCTAACTCTTCATTCACATGGCTACGATTGTCACTGATCATGGGAAACCTTTTATGTAGAACCACTAGACCTTAGTATCATGTTAGGTCTAACAAAAATCTCTACTTATTTCCTTAAAACCATCTGCAATGTATTTAAGGAATTGGCTTTCAGTAATGCTTATCCCCATCGATTTCACTTCTGAACCTTCCACCTTGATTGGCCATAAGTCTTCATCATATAGACCTGCTTCCACATTGTTGGTATCTGCTTTAAATGGATGTTTGTCTGCCCAGAAAATTTCCATATCGTCGATATCTTTACCTTCTCCTTGTTTCAGAAATATCAATGCCTGATGTAAAGAAGAGGGAACACACCCATTTATATGAATCCAATCTCTGCCTAACAAGGCATTATAATTGGAAGAAGAATCAATAACAAAGAAGGTAGTATTCATTTTTCTGTTTCCAACTTGTAATTGCAAAGAAATCACACCTTTAGCAGGTGAACATCCTCCTGCAAAGTTTCCCACTGTCACCTCTGTTGGAATCAAGTCTGACTCATTTTTATTCAAGACCTTCATCATTTTCGAAGGCAAAATGTTTACTATAACTCCATTGTCAATTAAAACCTTACTAATAGGTTGCCCATTAATGTGAACCATAATATATAATGGCTTTAAATGCCTAACCAAGGCATTTTCAGGAGTCCTCAGAACAACCACATCTTTCCCTTTTACATCTTTCTCAATTTGAATAGACTTCTTTTCTGAATCTTCTTTTTGCTCACTTATTTTTACTATGGCATCTGCTCTGTCTTCAACATCTCCTTCTAGGCTTGTAGGTTGATTAGGTTTTGCCTGAAAAGTTTTTGGCAAAACTAAAATCATGTTGCAATGAACTTTAGTAGGGGAGACTGACCCGAATTGAATTGTATCCAATGCTTGACCAAAAGTGGTAGACTTTTGAGAGTCTGCTTCATTCTTGTTGTCTTTGAAATCTTCTTTCATCATGTCTGAACTGTTAACTGACAGAAGATCATCATCCTCATCATCTTCTAACAGTACTTGTTGAAACTCTGCCATTTTTTTCTTTAAACTCTTCTTGAATTCTGCATTTTGCTCCTTAATTGACAGAACAGGAGAAACACTTGAACTCTGCCCCCCAAGCCTTTGGGTGATGGCTGGTTTAATTGTTTGCCCCCCAGATTTTTCTGCCTCCTTTACCTGTTGTTTAGGCACTATCACAGGTGGTACAGTGGACTCCCTGGTCCATACTCGATTTGGAACTGCTCTAGCCTTCATTTCAGGCCATTGTGTTGAATCCATCATCACCTGTTGATCTCTCCTTTCTCTTTCTGAAATCTTCCTTTGTAACCTTCTTTTTTGAGTATTGGTAATGGGCTCAAATTCCCGTACATTTGGGAAATTTGGGATGTCTTACTGTATCCCATCCATGATGCTCCATGTTTGGTGGAATTACCATTCTCCCTTGGTATCCACCTCTGGTAAAAGGCATTCTTCCCCTTGATCTCATACCCCTTGGATAAAAGCCTCTTCCCTTCCATTCATAAATGAAGGTGGATATATTAGGCCTGTTTCTGGTTTCCCTGGTAATGCTGGAACCACAGGATATCCTTTAAATAGGAATGGTCCATCATCTTCCCCATACCATTTGAGTGATTCAGAAGGTATAAAAATTCCAGGGTCTTCACCTTCAAAAATCAACTTTGGTCCTACATAAATCTGCAAATCACTACTTCCCATGGTATTGAATCTAATGGAACCTTTAGCATAGGTACCGTTATACTCTTTTTCTGCGATGACCTCTTCCCCTTTTTTGATCTCCTCATCACATCTTAGACAAAAATAATTCTCAAACTTCTGCCTCATCTGAACTTCCTCTTCTTCTTCCATAATTTCCTATTCTTCTTGAATCCTTCTTTCAATATGAGATGCCATTTTTCCTTTCTTCAATCTGGCAGTCACCATGTTGACCTCTACCAAAGGAAAAGGATCAATATCAATCCCCATGACTTCTTTATTTCCCTTAGCATATTGTAACAGACCTTTCTGGATCAAATCCTGCACACAATTTCAAAATGTAACACAGTTGTTAGTATTGTGTCTGAAAGAATTATGCCACTTGCAATAATCTTTTCCCTTTCTATCCTTTTCAGGCGGGATCATATGCCCTGGGGATAAAGTTAAGAACTTTTGATTAATTAGTTCATCAAACAACTGATCAGCTTTGGATAAATCAAATGAGTATTGTCTAAAATTCGCTTGATTTCTCCTATTTGGATGAGATGAAGGCATATTTACAGGCTTCTCAGCCTTTGTCAAAGTATCACAAATAATTGGTGCTTTTCCAATTACTTGGGCAACATCAATCTCAACATCACCTTCTATATCTTGGTAATATGTACCAAGTGACTTATTTTTTCTGTATTCTCCTTCCATCAAAATAGCCTCATATCCAATGGCTTTGGAAGTAAAATCAAATAAGTCTCTGAATTCAGTTCCAGTAAAATGCTTCTTGAAATCATAATCTAACCCTTCCTGAGCTATCTTTACTATTTCTGATTCAGGGATGTAAAAATGACACTGATTCCTAATTTTTTTGAATCTGTTCATATATTGTTCAACAGACTCTGAAGGCTTCTGTTTAATTTTAGCCAAGTCTGCTACTGAAATTTCTGGTGCATGCCTAAAGAATTGAGTATGAAACTGTTCTTCCATTTCTCTCCAAGAATGAACAGAATTTGGAGGCAAGTTAATAAACCAAGAGAAAGCAGTTCTAGTTAGAGAATGAGGAAACAATTTTAATTTCAGAGCCTCATCCAAATCTGCTTCACCTATTTGCAGGCAAAATCTCCCAACATGCTCTATAGTTGATTGATTCTCCTCTCCATTGAAAAGGACTAAATCTGGGATTCTATAATGCCTAGGGAAAGGCACATTATCCACCCAATTTGGATATGGTTTTCTAAACATAGGTTTTTCGATTCTCCGTAATCCAGGACCATACATGTCCTGCATAATATTTGTAAGCTGAGCCCTTAAATAAGGCTCTTGAACTCTTCCAGTTTGATTTGGAGGAACAAAAGCTTCAGGCCTAATATCATAACCATATGGATAATCTTGTCTTTTTACGTTTGGTGGATCATACCCATAGAGGTTTGGATCACCATTAGCCATACCTGGCACATTTCTATTTTCATTCCTAAAAAGATTTGTATAAACATTTTGCCCTCCAAGAGCATTGTTCCCAATATTTCCAGTTTCTGTTCCCATAGGAATAGTGGTTGGTATGCTTTGATAAAAGCTCTGATTTTGACCATTACTAACATTATTTGGAACTCTATTCATGCCAGTAAAAACAGTTTCAAAAGTTGGATTTTCAAATACCTGCGTAGAAGGTATTGCAGTACTACGGTTCGCATATCCACTGGTCTGTCCAGGGTTAACATTTACGTTAACTGGGATTTCCACCGCTGGTTGATTTTGAATCCCTGCTGCCTTAAACATAGCCATCAAAGTTTTGGCTACTTCACTCTCTGGATTATTCAAAACTCTTGCACACTTTTGGACCAAATCACGTGACTCACTCTCTAGACCATTTGGTTGGCCTACTTCTGGACTTCTCTGGTCTGGATTCACAATATTGACTCCATTCAAATCACTTCCACCATTGGTGTTGGCAGGGTTATTGTCATTGTTACCATCTGTTGGCAATTGATTCCTAGTCTTCGGTGCCATTGCTTACTTCCAAATTAGTAATGGGCCCTCCTTCTAGCGCCAAAAATTGTTATCAAAATTCTTGTTTTCTTTCCAATCGACGGAGAATCGATGGGAAAAATTGTATCGTAAGCTTGCTGGAATGTGGGTGTGAAAAGTGGAGTTTGGTTCCTTGCCGTATTTCAGGACTTCTATGGAAACAAACAATGAAGTGGATGAAGTATGGAAGAAGATTAACAAAATGGACTTTATTAACCCTCAAAGTAGAAGAACAACCAATCAAGATGATTGAGTGAACGATTACAAGTTAATTCTACTCCTAGAAAAGAAAAGATAAAGGCCTGATTGGCGTTGTTTGTGTGTCCCTGAAACTGCTAATAACTTGTACTTAAATAGGCCTCTTCACATTACATTTAAATTCAAAACTTCCCTCCAAAGTGGCAGTTGATAATTCCTTGAATTCTGATCATGGATCTCCTTCAACTGCCGATCATGCCCACGTTGAGAAAATTATCTCGTTGATTGCAGTTTCCATCCTTTTCAATCGTGGAGTCATGGGATCCGCCTCCATTTGACATTTGTCACCTAATCGACGGTCAAAAGTGTCAAAAGAACATGCCACGTGTAGGCCAATCGACGGACAAGACTTTTTATAGTTTCACCATCGATTTACCTCCATTCAGAATTATTAAGTTAAGTCCATGCTATCTTCACATTTGCCTATTTTTACCCCTGCCACGTGTCACCTAATCGACGGGAAAAAAAATAAATATTATTTGTGGTACAAACAGCCTCGGCTTCCTGTAATTGGACACATGCATCTCCTAGGTGTTGTGCAGAAGCCGAACAAACAGACGGTGATTATGAATATTTGAATCGAAGAAAAATAGATGAGTGAAGCAAACCAACTAATCAAACCAGACGTGAGAGAAGGAGAGAGAAATCAAACAAAAGGAGAGAGAGAGACACAGATATACGTGGTTCGGTCTTACTTTGGGATGTAAGCCTAGTCCACAGGCAGTCGATCGATGCTTTCACTAATCAAATACGAATGCTCAAAGAGCTACAAAGAAGAAGTCTGCAGAACCCTCCTACCAAAAGCCAAAACAAGGAGGTAACTCTCTCAAACCCTAATCAAATACCTAATATTTGCTCTCACACCAATAAAGAGGTATAATAAGTGTATTTATACCCAAAGATAAGTTGCCTAACAAGTCCTAACCATATTGGGCTTTGAAGCCCCCCCAAAAAACCCTAAAAACGAACTCCAAACGCGCATATCCGTGTGCCCGCTGGTCCGGACCAAGACCGCGGGCCAAAATAACAGATTGCTCCAGAAACGCGTAACAAGCACTGGTCCGGACCACCAAGATCTTGATCCGGACTAACCAAGCTGCGAACTCCAAAATCGAGCCGAAATTCAACACTAGGCACACTCCCTTACAAGTCTCTCCACACCCTCTCTCAAACCTACGGCTCTCTGTTGTTGGTATACTTGGGCCGTGCCCCGACTCTTGTTGTCGCATCAGCAGAGATGGCCAAAGAAATCATGAAAACCCGAGACGTTACTTTCGCCAATAGATTCCAAACAAGGGCCGGCAAGAGCATAATGTATGGATGCCGTGATCTGGCATTTTCTCCCCACGGAGAGTATTGGAGTCAAATGAGGAAGATCTGTGTTACGCAGCTTTTGAGCCTCAACAGGGTGCACTCATTTCATTCACTTAGAGAAGAAGAAGTTATGGAGTGGATTGAAAAGATACGTCGCGCAAGTCTTGATAGTGCCCCTATAAACCTTGGACATTTGTTTGTTCATTTATCCAGCAACATAATATCTCGATGTACTTTAGGTAGAAAATACGAAGGACAATATCAGAAGATTCGAAGAGCTAGCAAGGTCTGCCTTGAATCATTTCGGAGAATTCTGCTTTCGGGACATTTTCCCCTCTCTCGGGTGGATGGATGTTTTAACTGGCTTTGTCAAGAGACTGAAGGACACTTCAGAGGGATTGGATGCTTTCCTTGATGAGATCATTGAAGCACATAGGAGCTACAAAGAAAATTATGATCAGCCCGACAAGAATTGTTTCATCGAAATCCTGCTCCAACTTCAGAACGAAGGCATGATGGGGATCGATATCACTCACGACAGTATTAAAGCAATTTTACTGGTTAATTTCTTTCTCTCCTCTGTCTCAGTACTTCTCCCCTCTCCTTTTCCATTGCCTTCTTTACTAACTCAATGTATCTTCTGTTCTTTCAAATTTCAGGACATGCTTTTGGCAGGAACGGATTCTATTTCATCAATCATAGAGTGGGCAATGGCGGAGCTGATGAAAAACCCAACTACCATGCAAAAAGCTCAAGAGGAGGTAAGAACCGTGGTCGGTATGAAATCTAGGATAGATCAAGATGACATGGATCAAATGGACTACTTAAAATGTGTCGTCAAAGAGACTCTTAGACTACATCCCCCAGCTCCTTTTTTGATTCCTAGGGAGTTGACTACGAGTGCTAAGTTGGGAGGTTACGATATTCCTCCAAGAACAAGAGTCTTGATCAATGCGTGGGCAATTCAAAGGGATCCTGATTTGTGGGATAGGCCAGAAGAGTTCCTTCCCGATAGATTTGCGAATCATCCGGTTGATTTCAAATGGCAAGACTTCCAATTCATCCCATTTGGTGCCGGGCGAAAGGGCTGCCTGGGAATCTCGTTATCTGTCATCGAAGTTGAGTACGTGCTTGCCAACCTCTTGTTTTGGTTTGACTGGAAGCTCCCAGGTGGTGTCGGGAAGGACCTGGACATGAGTGACACTTTCGAACTAGTTGTCTGCAAGAAAGTTGTTCTTGAACTTGTTCTAGTTGTGCATTCTCCTGAATCTCTCAAGTAATCTCTAGCATCTCTGTATCAGTGTATCCAATTTCCAGTACTTGTATCCTAAAAGGTTATTCACCATTGTGGTGAAATATGTGAGGTGCAAATAAAAGACTATTGTTGTACGATTGAAATAATGTTTAGCGATCTTTTCTATAGTCATTCAATAAAAATCATAAGATTATTTATGCATCTCGATGGGAGGAATTATAAAAGTATTAAAATATACGTCGTATATAAAAGAAAAAGTTCAGTAAAGACAAATACAGATATAGAAGGACAACTTTTTAATTTTTCGTAACTTTTGTATGTTTTTTATCATAATTTTTATCTTTTATTCAAAAACTTTGACACAAATCTTCAAAAAAAAATTAAAATTAAAAAGGCAAACAAAATTACTCCTACTGAAATTTCGGCCAACCTAGTTATTGTTGATCACTTCGTTGTGAAGAAAATCTTTCTCTTGTAATCCATGGTTGTAGGCTAACCACAAGGATTTACTCCATTCTCTATCTTACAGAAATGGGGCTTGACATACCTGAAAAGTCAAAACCAAGAACAGAACATTCGTTCTTTTACACAAATTCTATCTGAGATATATAACAAAATCGTAGTTTTAAATAAGCAACAGGAGCATATAAACAGTTTCAAAGAAGAACCCATAAACTTAGATGAACTATATCATTCTGCACCAAGGATTTTCACTATACCGATTTCAAAAAGTGTACCGACGCCACCCCCACATGACAAAATGAAGCAATTTCAATCCAAAGTCTCGTTGACAAAAAGAAGAAACGGCTTCAAAGTTGCGTTCAGTTTCGTATAAGGTTGAATCACAATCACATTTGCGTTCAGTCTCATATAAGGTTGAAGGAACATATGTTTTTTTGCGTAACCAAGTAAAACGTGCCGCCTTTACTTGTGAGAGTTTTGAAAGGCCTATTGTTCAAAGAATATGGGGTTCTTCTGAATTTGTATATGCTGAGTCTGGGGTTGTTGGTCTGTCTGGGGGAGTATTAACGATATGGAATCCAGAAAATTTCAAACCAAGAGAAGTCATAATTCATAGGCATTTTGTTATGTTAACTGGATTTTGGTAGGGCTAGACACTACAAGAAATTTGGGATCTCCCAACGGTGTTTTTAGTAACGGTTGAAAAAACCGTCGGTATAGATGGTGTGTAACAACGGTTTGCAAAACGTTACTAGAAACAACACTATAGCAACGGTTTTCATGCAATCATTGCTAGATTACAAGACTATAGCAACAGTTTTCCATAACCGTTATTAAAAACCGGACTATAGCAACGGTTTTCAATAACCGTTACTATAAACCGGACTATAGGGACGGTTTTCATTAACCGTTAGTAGATTTTCAAACCGCCAAAACCAATTTTCTTTCATGCGATCTGTTTTCCAAATTCGAACAAACGATCGAGACGGTTGACTTTTTTTCATGTTGATTAAATCATTCTCGTAAAAATTTCACTCAATCGGATTTGTAATTATATTTAAAATATATATGTTTCATGTAATTTATGATAACAATTAAACTACGTCTTGTGTTGTATTTGAACGTACAGTAGCAACTCGACCACAACACAACTATGATGATTGAGACTAGGGGTGTTCAAGAAAATCGCCCGAACCGTAAAACAGGTCCGATCCGGACCGAACCGTCATATTTGGTGTGGTTCTGTGGTTATGCGGTCAGGTTATGGTTCCAAAAAAATAAGAACCATTAATTTTGGTTCGGTTACTGATTCTGTGAGGAGGGCAAGATATTCGTGGTGAAGCCTGAGATGTGATGGGGTTGTTGTTCATGGTGTACACCATTATCTCTTTTCAACTTCCAACTGTGAGGAGGGCAAGAGGTAATTGAGTATTTGCCGTTCTGAACATGTTTTCTGGTCCAACTGCTGATGCTCATATTGCTTATGTCATGGCTGAATAAGGAGCTGATATACTTCTACAGCATTTGATGATGTATGCTGTAAACTAGTTTGCTGGGATTTTAAGATATAATGGGATTGCTACTGCGGCATATGGTACTGTTGGAAATGTGCTGGATGAGAAGAGTTTTCCAAACTCTTATGGAAGATCCTTCTGCTCAGTTCATTCTAATATGACTGATGTTTTAGTCTGTCCGTTGGAAAACATTCAATTTCCATTGAATTTAATCCTTAAAAAATCCTAGATCGCCTAGGTTTAGAGATTTGCGATTTTTTATCTTTTCAATTAATCAACCCACCAACTGATAACAAGATTAATCACACAAACGAAAGCAACCAAATAGATAAACGCAAGATATACGTAGAAAACCCTAAACAGGAAAAAACCACGGGAAGAAATCAAGCACTGCTAAACACAAAGTTACAAGAACTCTTACAATAAGTTTGAACTCCACAAACCTAAACCTAGATGCTCTTGCCGAATTAATCCACGTACACCTCTCTGAATGCTTGACCGCCGCAGCCTCGAATCCACAAGCCTTCCAAAAATGACTTTCGAACTCCACGAAAGGGCTTAGATTAGGGACCGATTGTAGATGTAGATGAAAACCCCTTGAAGTTAATCTTGTAGAGCATGACGTTATTAGTTTTCGAGGTGCACCAAAAAACCACAAGAGCTGAACGTCTTTTCTATATTCAGATGATATGGGTTTTTGAAACCTTTGATGGCAGCTCTCTCTCACACTCATTATTTCCTAACCCATCGTCCTTAAATAATTACAACGCCCTCGGCAATCAAAAAAATCTCATGCCTTAATAGATTGCTTAGATAAATTACTGCGCCTTGCAATTACCGAAAGATCGTTTCCATCTGCAGCAAATCCTTACCATGTCCAGTAAGTCTTTTCATGAGCACCTATTTCTTTCCTCACGAGAACAATTCTTTCCTTTTCTACCTGTACGAAACACTCACTCTCAATTACATAATATTGATTTCCTTCCACTTCCTAAACAAACACTCTAGAAACAAAAATAAATAAAATACAACTCGATAAATGGGGATACAAATAAATGTGTTTTTGTCTTGAAATTTGCCAACACAAAGAGACCGTGACCCGTGATCCTAACAATCTACCCCTTTGGCACTTCCATGACAAAACACACTCGACACAGCAAAAACTATCCCCTAACAGATTGAGGTCACGTCCGGTAAAATTGCAGAAACACTAAAGAAGCATAATCTGTTCAACAAATTACTCTCCCTTTTTGTCACGGAATGACAAAGGTAGAAGTAGGAAAATAAAAGAATCCACTAGAAGCAATGATGTTCATAACCAATAATAAAATAAATCTTGAGAGAGTAAGAGTAAGAGCAATCTATCAACATTGAGAAAGTATTATGCCATAAGAATCCAGGAAAATGAACATCAAGACTATCAAATAACATGCTCAATGATGAAACTACTAGTACGGCATTAAGAATGCAACACACCATGATCTTTGACAAACGAAATTGTGTGTGTGTTTCAATGACCAAAATATCAAGTTAACTCAATTTTGGACCTATATTCTCATAAACAATAGGCATATCAAAACTCCCTCAAAATGACTCCCCCTCAAGAAGACAAACCAAGCTAGATCCTCAATGTGGTTAAATGAAAATGAGAGAGTACAAAACTCCCTCGCAAGAGCACATTTCCCTTTCTTTAGTACTATAATAAGTTCTCCTTTTTCTTTTCTTTTCTTTTTCTTTCTTTCTTTCTTACCCCACTGCTGTTTGACGCGAACGTTCAAAGGGAGAATACTTCACTCCAACTGCCCGGTTACTAAGCAAGTGGTCCAACAAGCATACATTCACAAGGTCTATCCACCTTTTGACGCGAACGCTTAGAGGGAGAATACATCACTCCAATTGCCCGGCTACTAAGTGAATGCTCGGATAGGTTGAGAATAAACGAATAGGTGCTTTCAGGAGAGAAGAGCAAATAAAAATGATATCATCACAAAGGAAATGGTAGCCATAGGTCAATCTCAAAAGGTAGGTCACAAGATATACGCCAAGTTCATGAGAACTAAGACACTAAATCAAGAAACCACCCATCATAGTTATGAGCAAGTGTGCATCACAATGTCAAAAATCATGCATATAACCTTCAAAACTTCTCACGTTGTGGAGGGATCATGGAGTATGCACAATAAAAGTCAAAATGTTCATACTCATAAAAACTCACGACAATCAACTACGCCGCAATAGAGACTATCTTGCCAAGCTTACACTCGAAGGGAAAAGAAATGAAATTTTTCAGTTTTTCTATCATATAACAAAAACAAAATCTTTTTGTATTTTTTTTAAGATAAAAAGGCAGAATGATAATCCAAATTTTTTTTTTAAAAAAACAAACTAAATGAAACATGCTAAGAAACTAATCAAGACAAATAAATAACCCAGCAGAAACCATAGATCTAGGTACAAGATAAAAAAAAAAATATTCAACCTAGACTTTGGATGCAATTAATTAAGAGCAAGCACAGAGAGACCGTGACCTGTGGTCCTAACAATCCTCTTTTCTATTTTGTTTTCCCTCAGGCCTATACAGTACCTCTTTCTCATTGGTCTATATTTGGTCTCTTCTCGATATATCCTTTGTCGAGTTTTTAATAAAATTTTGTTGCCTATCAAAAATAAACGCGCCGCCTTTGCTTTTCACATGCGCTATTTGGCTGTTTGTCATGGATATGGTGGTGTCATCCAAAAACAAGACTTTTGCTGTCTTTCAAGGTTTTTTGTAAGCAGTGAAAGCAATAATTTAGCTTTGCCATTGTGGCCCATTGATTTGCTCTATTGCATTTATAAGCTCTGGCTCTATACTATTGTAGGGGGTATTTCTCTTGCATAATTGTACCGACGTATACATTTGAGGAAAGATTATGCCTCCAAACTCATACTGAGTGAATGGGGGTTGGCTTTTTTTGTGCTGCTTTTGCATTATTTTCCCATAAACTACGTCGCTTACTTTGTTTTTGGGTTTTCATGGCAGAACATAATAATGCGTAATATATGTAGACCATTCTGCTGGTGATCTAATACATCTGTTGCAAGGGCTTCTGAAGTATATATGATCCTTCAGATAGATTGACAACCCGTAAGGCCCTTAGGCATCCTTTCTTCGATACTGACCACTTGGATTAATTGTGATACTGTGGCTATAATATTGACAATGCGTTGAATCGCTAGGAATATTGATTGGTCTTTGAGGGAATAAGTGGATCACTTGGCTCATTTTTGCTGCAACAAGTGTGTAGTGTTGGTAGATTGCTGCTGCTGCTGCTTGTAGTACTACCACGTCCTCCCAGTGATGTGCTGCAACGATGATTTCGGGTCTCTTTGTAAATATATACCGTACTATGGGGAAATATTTTTGCACTTCATCCAAAACCTCGGTCTCCTCAGTTTTCTAAGACATGCTTAACATTCTCCAATCCCCCAACAAATTCAATCGTGCAACTAGCAACAAGATTCGGTGCCTATTAGATTTTTCCCTGTTGCCTGTAGTGTCATTCTTTCAGGAATTGCACAGTACTGATTCTGGCTTGGAGATTGCTGTCACGGTTGATTGTTCGTATGCATGCTGATTGTTGGCTCAATCTTATGCTCACTTAAATGTCACTTGCACATGGTTAGGATCTGAAACCGGAAAGGAAACAAAAAAAAAAAAAACCAGATGCAGTACTCTTGATATAATAAAACCAGGCTTCAACCATCTGATCACCCAACAAATGAGTGCTCCAATGGTCTACATGACTACATAAATCTTGCGTTACATGCAATGGTAGTGTGTACGTAATTTCATGGAATGGTTGTATGTCGCTTTTCTCCCCGTATGTTCCAAACCACAAACTTGACATCGTGCTTGCAGCCAAAACTTGAACTCATTTGATCAAAAGCATGCATGTATATGCATGCGATGATCGATCGCCTGCTTGTTGCTATTTATAAAACAAAATACATTACAGTCAGAGTGGGATTAAGGATGAAGTAGAAGAATAAAAATTAGGCCTGTTTTGGCTAAATAATTCTAGTGGAGTAAGTCTTTGTCAAAAAAAAATTTCATTTTTTGGTTTTTCGTCTATTATTTGTGAAATAATGGTTCATCTTGACTGAACATCTAAAAAGTAAAATTAATTATTCAAAACTAAATTGTTTTGAATAAAGACAAACAATCCAAAACAAACTGAATTTTGGGTTATTTTTGCCTTCCCTCATTCAAAAAAGTTTTAGTTGTGAACATTATTTTTTACTTTTTAGATACTTCTCGTCAAGACGAATTAATAATCCAAAAAAAAAAAAATTTGACGCAAACGAACTAATACGAGCAAAAAAAAACTTTAAATGAAGACAAAAAAAAAATTAATCGCTTGGGATTATTAAGTAAAACATGCCTTATTTCCTATTGTTGGAAGAATAAATAAGATAATTCATATGGAGAGGGAATACCAAGTACTCTTCCCGTGGTACTAACTCTTCCCGTGGTACTAACTAATACTCATAGAAAACTGAAGGGAGAGGGTTATTGTCATTTAACAAGAAGTTGGAGAGAATTGTCAAACCAACCAAATCAAAATGTTGAGGACACGTCAGCTACAAGAGAAGTCAAGTCCAACTGATTTGTGGTTAAGTAACTCTGTTTAGTAAAGCTAACAAGAGTTGGGCAATTAGTTTCAAGATTAGTTAGAAGTTTGTTGTAACGGTTTTAGGGCTCTTAGTCTTGTATAAATAGCTCTTAGTCGATGCTTCGTTCGCTCCATGATAATATGGAATAATACTCCAAGCGTAGGGTTTAACTCGTCGGTTGAAGCATAATAAACCGGAAATCCGGGATCGTATCCAAGGGAAAAATTATATGGCTTGGTCGGATTTGTAGATGCAAGTAAGGGCTTTCGGCCTTTAGACGGCCAACTTTGTTTTACTTTTAAAAGGTGGAAATAAAAGGGCTAAATGAATTCGAATAAACTAAAGAAAAGATAGGCTAGGTCTAGGAATTATTAACACCTAAGACTCGAGCTAGATCACACTCTTCACCCAACTACACAATTTAAGGTACTTGATTATAGTCCTCAAATCGGAAAAGTAGAATGATTTGAGAACCAAGCTAGCTCTAGAATTCATTTGACAAATACCTCGTGCGAAAGAGCTCTAAGCATCATGTGTGGTGGGTAGTCGACGCTCCCACCTACACAAGATCAAAGAGGTTAACACCTCGGTAGCTTGTCAAACAAACCCGAACCCCACATCAATTTTCAAATCAAAGTTTGAAGCTTTATTGGGTGAAAAATATAATTTTCACCCGAGCCATGGAATGCTAATCATCCCATGACCTAACCTTTGAAACTACTCACCCATATCTAGAGAGATAGGAGCAAGCAAAAATCTAACTACCATAATGAAATAACAAGACTTGAATTAAACTAGAGATTAAGATAGATCGGGAGAAAATAAACAACTTTAATAAAGGCAACAATAACAAAAGTTAACAACTAAGGGCAGAAAATTAAAATATAAGTGCTGGAAAAATGAAGAACAGCAAGAACAATTCAAAAAGCAAATTGAATCTAATCCTAGATCTAGAAAATAGTACTCTTGAATCAATGCTAATTGTTTGTACAAAATAGTGACATAAGCTTACATACTCCGGAGATCCGCGCTTGGAATATTCCCAAGATGCTCAGAAAATCCACTCTTAAATCCCTCGGCATCGATGGCAACGGCCTTAGAGTGCTCTACTATGGGGCTCGGCATCGATGTAACACGATACATCCCATCGATGCCGAGATGGTTAAGGGACTGGACCACTAAGGGTCTCGGCATCGATGTAAAATATGGCATCCCATCGATGCCGAGCTCAATAGCTCAGAATTCTGCCTTGGCTGCCTTCCTCTTGCTCGAGCAAATCTGCTTCTGCTCGGGCAATGACAGCTTCTGCTCGGGCAAATCAGCTTCTTATTTTAAACATTTCTTTTACCTTTTCTTTACTTTAATTTATTTAATGAAAATAAGGAAGTACCCCCCATTTGGAAACAATGGCATTACCAGAATTTTGAAATTTCAATCCAATCAAAATGTTGACCCCCGGCTTTTAGTATAAAACAGAAAACAGCACACTTTTCTATCGAATAAATGGCTCAAAACATGACCTTAATCTTTGAATAAAACCTTGCAATTTTGAAGTTGCTCTTGAAAAAATTCAAGGATCAATTACCGCCATTTTTTATCTCGAAAATCGATATTTTTTCGAAAAGTGATTTTTCCATACTTAGACAGATTTTCAGGGGCCGACAGGGTCTTCATTGGTTTCTCGGGTACTTGGACGCACTCGGACCATGGATGATGTCAAAATATGCCTTATTCACACAATTTACCTGAAAGCACTAAAAACATACCTTATGAGTAAATGCAATTAAGAAGCAACTAATTAAGCGATGAAATTAACTAAAATTAGATACTAGCGCACCATGCATTGCATTAACGGGTGCTTATCACACCCCCCAACTTGAGGTTTGCTAGTCCTTAGCAAATAAAATACGAAGAAATTTGAAAACTAGCAACCTTGCAATTCATTCCACTATCATAACTTAGAACATGCTCAACATTGTAAACTAACAAGAGTTCAACAATCCGGCTTTTTATTTCATTTCTACAACTTACATTTTCAGCGTTCAATTAAACAAACTAAGTATCGAGTAAGTTAAAGAGCAAGTTAAAAAGGTTTGTGTCCTCGAACAATAGGAGGATACGGGACACAAAACCTGCGAATTCAAACTAAACCATTTCCACCGAAGAAGTGCTTGACAAACAGGCAATAGTGAACAAGAAATACTATGCCTCAAACAACGAAAGCACTTTATTCAATAGAATTAAAACTAGCAGATGATATTTGGATAATGAAAGGAAAGCATGCCATTAACTAGTTATGCAACTATCAGACAGTCAATCAAAATGGAATCCATACGCGCTAAAGATCAACTAAGGACTTCATTAGCTTATAATGACCTTGGTTACAAAGAACAGGTTAGCAAAATGGGCGACGGTCTATACTAGCTTGGTTAACTACCCGAGTGACCGCCACCAACATAAGAAATAAACCAAGTCAAGGCCAAACCGGCCAAACCAATAAATCAACTACTAACTAACAATGTGCAAAGCTATACTATGAAATGAAAATGCAATAAAACAAGACAAAACAAAACAAAAGGATAGGATAGTTGGCATGTCAACCAACCAAGACCCCGACCAAGTAAGGGGAATTTCTAAAGCCACCGACTCTCTATCAAATCATCACCATGTCACCACCTCATCCTCCTGTTAGCAAGTCATCTACTCAGTCAGCCAACTCCTCACTCTCATATCCTGCAAAGTCATCACTCACTTCCCCCTCATCAACCGGCTCGGGGATATACTTCACCCCATGCTGCTGCTCTAGAATCGAAGTCTGCCAGGCTATCTCTCTCCTTTGTACTTCCTGTTCCCTCATCATCTTTCTTCTTTCAGTCTTCTCTTTCCTTTGACTGTTGATTATTAAGACCCCTTGACAAAATAACTTCTTAAGCCAAGACCCCTGTTTGTCCTTTCTCGATGGCATTGTAGTCAAGTAATCCCCCTTTCTTGCTTGTTTACCCTTAGCCGTGTGAATCTGTGATGAGCTTTTCACATCAAAAGAGTCATCTATGGGTCCCGGAGATAGTTCTTCCAATTGCTCATAAGCTGCCCCCCTAACTCCTTTTTCCTTACACAAGCTCGTAATCATACATGGAAATGGCATATTGGCAGTAATCAAAGTATTGGCCCTAAAATCACGCAGCTGAGTAAAGACAAACATAGCCCAATCAACTATCAAATCATTCGCTGTCATTGCAAACAAAATCTCCCCACTTTTCCTGGTTGGCCTACTCTCTGAGCCTCGGGGGTAAAGGTTATAATGTATCACTTTGTTCAAAAATCTAAAACTCGCTTTGAAATTTCCAGGTACATGGGGTAAAGAAGCCAAAGCAGGGTCATGATACAACGTCTCATTCACAACCTGTAAATCAATCAACTCATCCTTCCTAGGGTAGTTCACGGACTCAGGAGGGGGCCTTTGAATTTTCAAATACGCAGCAATATCATCAGTGGTGATAACAACATCTATTCCTCCTACTTTCGAAAAAATTCCAACAGCCGGATCACTTTCCCAATCACCCTCAGGAATAATCATAAACTTATAAAACTCAATAACAGCATTCTTATTATAACCCAATAACGGCTCAGTCCAGAAATTCAAACCTTTCCTCATGATGTACCGAAGCCCCGTGTGATCATCGGGCAATGCTGTAGCATCAACTTGCCGCTAGTTTTTGAACTTTCTGCAAAACTATCCTCCCAAACTCTCCTCTTATCCGCTGCAATTTGACCCGGAGTCCGCTTCCTCCGCTTACTCCTAGACCCCGAATTCTCCGCGGGCTGATTTTCTTCCTCACTTTCAGCCATAAAATCATCTTCCTCCTCGATTTCAGGTTGAGAAGAGGGAGCACGGTGCGCGGTTTGCTTGACTCTTGGCATTGTAGGTTTGAAAAAGGTTAGGGTTTTATTATTTTTTTTTTTTAAATTTTCGGATTTTTGGTGGGATTTTTCTAGGGTTTCAATTTTTGGTGAGAAAATGGAATGTAGGGTCGGTTTTATGGTGGGGGGTGGAAATATGGGTGGAAAATAGGAAGAAATAAGGGATTAAAGTGGAAAAATAAGAAGAAATTCGGATTTGAAAAGGGAAAATTGGGTTTACCTTGTTTTTGGTTGAAAAACTCAAAATTGGTGGAAGAAACCTGTGTATTGTTGATGAAGATGGAGGATTGGGGTGTTTTGTGGGTAAAGGTGGAAGATTTAGTGGGTGGTTGAAGGTTTGGGGCTAGGGTTTTGGGGTTTACTTGGAGGAACAGAAAGAAGGCAGTCGGGTTCAGAAAGTTGAGAATGGTTTTGCGTTGGTTTCTGACGAGCAGGGCAATGTTTTGCTGTTGAATTCCACTCGGCAGCGATGTAAGCTTTCTCTATCCATCGATGCCAAATGCAATAAGGGGCTAGTGAGTTATGCTGCTCGGCAGCGATGTAACTCCATTTTATCCATCGATGCCAAAGTCCATAAGGAACTGGTCAAGTATGCTGCTCGGCAGCGATGTCAAACAAAACACTCCATCGGTGGCGATTCCAATAGTGGCCCAGTTGACTAACACCATAGGCAGCGATGTAATGGAATTAACTCCATCGATGCTGATGCCAATAGGACTCTGCTTTTCTTCAATTTCAGCCCCTGAACTTTCAAAACTTTCCTCAACACCCCCAAAATACCTTTTAAACAATGAACACTCAACCAAACAACCCTCCAAACAACCGGTCGCTTAGGCTAAGCAAAGAATGGGAGAAAAACAGGATGCAAAATAGGACAAGGTGACTCATATGTGGTATAATCATGCAAAGAATGCCTTGTATCCTTTCCTAAGTGCGCTTTGGATTCCAAAATGATTGAAAATCGACATTTAAACACAATTAGGCATGGACATGCGATTATTCACCTAACTACAAGCTTTTTATTGAGAAGATGGGGATATGGGCCAAAACTTGCTCAAAAACTTGCTCAACACTTAAACCATTCAATTGTCAACTAAGCATGCAAGTTAAGAAGCACAAAATTCCTTAGGATTGCTACGAATTCTTGCTAACTAACAACGATTGAGCATGCAACAAGTCTTGAACAAAACTAAAAACTATGACAAAAGGAAGAAATTGCAAGTAAAAACCTTTTATTTATTTTTGAAATTTTCAATTTTCTATTGTTTTTGGTTTTTCAATTTTCAAATGTTTTTGGAATTTTCAAATTTTCAAATGTTTTTGAAATTTTTCAAAGTTTTGCAAAAATTAAACAAAAATCAACCAAATAGCACATAAGCTAACCCCTCCCCCCAACTTAAAGCGATGCTATGCCCTCATAGCATTAAGAACAAGATGAAGAGAGAAAGAGTGTGCGAATGTACCGTCCAAGGGGAATGTCAACCCCTAAATACCTCGACCAAGTTGGAGGATTTTATGTCATTGTTTTGCTCCAGCCAGATTAGATGCTTCCAGGGTTCACTCCTTCGATTCTACCAACTCGGAACCATAGCTAGTCACACAGGGCCATATCCAAAGCTTTATCGGACTAACAACCGCGGCGCTTAACCGCACCCATGCTTAGGGCTCCTGAACGCCTCACTCACTCCGGCTTTAGACCCAATCCACCAAGGCTGGTGTGGTAGCAATTAAACCCTGCAGAAGACTTAAGAGAACGATCTTCCACAAAACAAATGACATTAGAACCACCGGCCCGTGTTATCCGGCTTCCAAACAAAACAAAAACTAAAAGGCAAAACATAAAAACAATGCAAAGAACAAATGAAAACATGCAAAACAGAATAAAATGCAATGCACCACCCGATCATCACACGATCACACGAGTTAAACTTTTCTTCACATCTCTTACCTTTGGGGTAAGAAATGGGTGGCTATACTAGACCGTCGAAAATTTGTTATGCTAGCGCCCGTAATAAAATCTATCGCTTGACCTCGCCAAACAATGAAGTTCAGCGTCCCCTAGGATCAAAACAAAGCAAGATGCAATATAACCTAGCGTGCACTCTAGGCAATATCAAACCTCACTCACAAACCTAAGTTGCCTCCGATTAGGGACAATCGCGGAGAGTATGGATCATTAACGATAGACTATTACCAAGAAGAACTAATGAAAGTCCATTTTACACTAACACATTAATGAAATCTTTTGCAAGTGATGTATCTCCAAGACTTTATTCAATGCAAACACAGAACAAAACAAACAAAACACAACGAAACAGAACATGCATAGCTAAACTGACAAAGAACAAAGCAAGAAAGAAAGAACAAATATGTACAGTATATACAAATTTAATATCAGAACTCGGAGCGTCAAAGTCACAGCTAGACTCCGCCAAACAATGAAGTCCAGCGTCCCCTAAGATCGTAACCATGCAAGCAAACAAGATAGAGCCAAGTGCGTTAGCACGGGAATATCAAGGCCTAACCTAAGGATCTATACCGCCCCCGTTGGGGCTAATCTGGGAGACGTGAGTGGTTTACTGTGAATTACTCCTATCAGAAAGGCTAATTAAGGCCCTATGTCACTGATATTAAATGGTTTGCCCTTCGAACCGGAGCTGGGCACACGATCCTTCTTTTAGTAGCGGCGTGCGAAGCTACATATACCCAAGTCAATGGAGGGTACCCCCTACCCGGGGGCCGGGTCCGACAAACAGTTAAGTTCAGAGGTTACGCTTTCGCTCCCCGTGCAATTTAAAGAATCAACACTAATCAGCCGTGTAAACTGGATCGATTAACTCCTCATCCGGCTCTCCAATCTCAACAGTTCCAAGAAATGGTTTAAGCTTTTGGCCATTAACTTTAAAAGATCTACCATTTAACGGATTCATAACATCAACAGCACCATGAGGATAAACATGCTCAACAACATAAGGGCCAGCCCAACGAGAACGTAATTTACCGGGAAACAAATGAAGCTTCGAGTTGTATAGGAGTACCTTCTGTCCAACCTCAAACTCTTTCCGGTGAATTCGCTTGTCGTGGAAAGCCTTAACCTTTGCTTTGTAAATGGCGGTGTTGTCATAAGCATCTCTCCGAATTTCTTCAAGCTCGTTGAGTTGGAGCTTTCTGTGTGCTCCGGCGTCCGGTAAACGATAATTGAGAGTCTTGATTGCCCAATATGCTTTGTATTCGAGCTCTACCGGAAGATGGCATGCTTTTCCAAAAACCAAACGATACGGTGAAGCTCCCAAGATGGTCTTGTATGCTGTACGATAAGCTCAAAGTGCATCGGTCAAGCGAAGACTCCAATCTTTCCGATTCGGATTCACTGTCTTCTCCAAAATGTGTTTGATTTCCCTATTCGCTAACTCGGCTTGCCCATTTGTCTGAGGATGATAAGCAGTGGAGACTTTGTGAGTGATTCCATACTTCTTCATTAATGCCCCAAAAACACGATTGCAAAAATGAGTTCCTTGGTCGCTTATGATTGCTCTTGGCATCCCAAAACGTGAAAGAATGTTGTCCTTGAGAAACTCCACCACTACCTTGGCATCATTGGTACGTGTTGCGATGGCTTCTACCCATTTTGAAACATAATCAACCGCTAACAAGATGTATAGGTTGCCGAAAGAAACAGGAAAAGGTCCCATGAAGTCTATGCCCCAGCAGTCAAAGATCTCAACCACCATAATATTAGTCAATGGCATTTCATCCCTCCGAGACACACTCCCAAGCTTTTGACAACGTTCACAAGCTACACAGAAGTGATGAGCATCCTTATGCAATGTTGGCCAATAAAATCCACATTGTAGCACTTTGGTAGAAGTCTTCTTAGAAGAGAAGTGGCCTCCACAAGCTTCTGAGTGACAAAACTCAAGAATTCTTCGTTGATCTGAATCTGGAACACAACGGCGCACTATTTGATCTTGACAATACTTGAAGAGATAGGGATCATCATAAGAGAACATTCGTACTTCATGAAGGAACCGGCGACGTTCTTGAGGAGTCCAATGTGGCGGTAAGAGTCCCGTAGCCAAATAATTCACTATATCCGCAAACCATGGGGCACTCGAAACAGCAAATAATTGTTCATCCGGAAACGTGTCCACAATAGGTAAGCTTGGAGTAGGATCCTCGAACTGTAACCTTGATAAATGATCAGCTACCACATTCTCGACACCCTTTTTATCCTTGATAGTCAAATTGAATTCCTGGAGAAGTAGAATCCATCGTATCAAACGAGCTTTGGCATCTTGCTTGGTAAGGAGGTACTTGAGAGCGGAATGGTCCGTGTACACAACAATAGGGGTGCCTCCAATAAGATAAGACCGGAACTTGTCAAGAGCAAACACTACCGCAAGTAACTCTTTCTCCGTGGTAGTATAATTTACTTGAGCGTCGTTCAAAGTCTTGCTTGCATAATGGATAACATACGGATGCTTGCCCTTCCTTTGCCCCAAAACAGCTCCTACAGCATAATCACTTGCATCACACATAAGCTCGAACGGAAGACTCCAATCCGGAGGTTGCACAATCGGAGGGGTGGTAAGACTAGCCTTCAACTTAACAAAAGCTTGCTCACACGCAGGGGTCCATTCAAACGGAACGTCTTTGACAAGAAGATGACACAAGGGTCGGGAGATAGCACTAAAATCTTTGATGAATCGACGATAGAATCCGGCATGCCCGAGAAATGAACGAATATCCTTCACGCATTTTGGAGTCGGGAGATTGGAAATAAGATCGATCTTTGCCTTATCCACCGCGATACCATCCGACGATATAATATGCCCCAAGACAATCCCTTGAGTGACCATGAAGTGGCACTTTTCCCAATTCAGAACCAAATTCTTCTCTTCACACCTCGTTAAGACTTTCTCCAAATTTGCCAAGCATGAATCAAATGAATCACCAAAAACAGAGAAATCATCCATAAAGACCTCTACTATCTTTTCAACCATATCACTAAAGATCCCCATCATGCATCGTGAAAAAGTCCCCGGAGCATTGCACAAACCGAAAGGCATACGACGATAAGCGAATGTTCCGAAGGGGCAAGTGAATGTCGTTTTCTCTTGATCCTCTAGAGCAACTTCAATTTGATTGTAACCGGAATAACCATCTAAGAAACAATAGAATGCATGACCGGCTATTCTCTCCAAGATCTGATCAATGAATGGTAAGGGAAAATGATCCTTTCTGGTACTTGCGTTGAGCTTCCGATAATCAATACAAACTCTCCATCCAGTTTGAACACGAGTAGGCACAAGCTCATTCTCCTCATTTCTCACAACTGTAACTCCGGATTTCTTTGGTACAACTTGAATCGGGCTCACCCATTTACTATCGGCGATAGGATAGATGATTCCTACATCCAAAAGCTTCAAAACTTCAGCACGAACTACATCCTTCATAATTGGGTTCAAACGACGTTGAGGTTGACGGGACGGCTTGACATTATCCTCCAAAGCAATATGGTGAGAGCAAAGAGTAGCATCAATCCCTTTGATATCAGCAATTGTCCACCCAATAGCCTCCATGTGCCTCCTTAGTGAATTGATCAACTTCATCTCTTGGAGATTCCCAAGAGAAGAGGAGATAACCACAGGATAAGTCTCGTTGTCTCCAAGAAAAACGTACTTCAAAGTATCGGGTAAGGGCTTCAACTCCAGTTTTGGTGGCTCAACACTAGATGGGAGAATCTTCTTCTCAATCGGTGGAAGCTCCTCAAACTCTTCAAACTTTGGAATCCAAGAATTTATAGCACAAGCCTCATCTTCCTCACCCAACAATGAACTCAAAGAACTCACTTCAGAAGACTCAAGAAATTCAACTTCTTCAGCTGTAAGACCAACTTCCAAAGGATCACTATAAAGCAACTCATCAACATGTTCTTCTACAAGAGTATCGATAAGGCTCACTTCATTCACGTCCTCGTCATCTCCCATTTGACTTCCCACATTAAAGACATTGACCTCCATCTTCATGTTACCGAAGGTCATGTTGAGAAGTCCATTTCGACAGTTGATAACTGCATCCGCCGTGGCTAAGAAGGGTCTTCCAAGAATTACCGGAGTAGAAGCAGCAGAAGAGTCGGTCGGATTTGTATCGAGAATCAAAAATCCACCGGATAGATAAACTGATCAACTTGCACTAGAACATCTTCCACTACTCCCCTTGGTACACGAATGCTTCGATCGGCTAATTGGAGTGTGACACGAGTAGGCTTCATCTCTCCCAACCCAAGCTCTTGATAAACAGAGTACGGAAGTAAATTAACACTTGCACCAAGATCGAGCAAAGCTTGTTCGATACGCTTTCCTCCAATTGTGACAGCAATAGTGGGACTCCCCGGATCCTTGTACTTAGGCGCGATATTCGTTTGAATGATAGAACTCACTTGCTCAGTAAGGAATATCTTCTTTTGAACATTAAGCTTGCGCTTTCGAGTACACAAATCCTTAAGAAACTTGGCATATGATGGAATCTGCTTAATTGCATCCATAAGAGGAATGTTGATCTTCACTTGATTGAATAACTCATGCAACTCCGCATTGTAATTTGGTTTTGCCAAAGCCTTCAAACGATTAGGGAACGGAGCCGGTGTTGGAATAGCTTGAGGTTCCAAGACACTTTCCTTTGCTTTGCCTTTATCCTTTTCTTCTTCAAGAGTCTCCTTGCTTGGTTCCTTGGGAGATTCCCCAAGGATTGGAATTGAACGTTCGATAGGTGAAGGTAGCAAGGTAGGTTCCGGAGGCATCACCACTTGGTTATCCACCGTCTTGCCACTTCGAAGAGAAATAATAGCCTTTGCTTGCTCGGGGAAAGTCACCGAAGAGCTAGCAAAGTGAAGACCTTGAGACGTCGGATTAGAATTCGGTTGCGGATTAGGTTGAGGTTGAGTAGGAAACTTCCCTTTCTCTTGTTGTAATAAACCCACCGTAGTTGTCAACTTGCCCAACTGATTTCTGATATCATTCATCATCTGAGTTTGTTGCTCATTAATAGCGGTTTGACCTTGCAAGAGAGCATTAAATTGATCTTCCCAAGAACGCTTTGGTGGTTGTTGATGGAACTGAGCAGGTTGTTGTTGAAATTGGTTGGCATGTGGAAATGGACCCGAAGAAGCAAATCCTGGCGGACCTTGAGCTTGAGGAAAACGGAAAGCATTCTGAGATTGCTTCCAAGGTAATTGAGGAGCTTGCGGTGGAGCTTGAGAAGAATTCCCTTCAACAAGTTGATTCCAACGAAAAGCTGGATGTTGCCTTGTCCCCGGATTATAAGATTGAGAATAAGGATCAAAACGTTGCACGGCTTGTACTTCTTCTGGAGCAATCCCATTAATCACGTTCTTCAAAGCAGGAATGTTTGGACAAGCCTCGGTAGAATGGCCCACAATCTCACAAATAACGCATACTTCCTCCACTTGGCGCACTGCTTTCACTTCTTGAGATTGAGCACTCTTCAATTCCAATTTGTCAAGTTTACGAGCAATCTCCTCCAAACGAGTTTCAAAAGCCGTATGCTCCGCAATAGAGAATTTCCCTGAACCCGTAGGACCTTGATTGAACATCGCTCTATCTCTCGGATCTGCAAACTGCCAAGACTGAGTCTTCTCAGCTAGTGACTCATAGTAATCCCAAGCATCTTCCGGTGTCTTTCCCATAAAATCGCCTCCACCCATAGTATCCAGAAGTTGTTTACTCTCTTGAGAACACCCCGTGTAGAAATAATTAACTCTGAGATACAACGGAAGGTTGTGATGAGGAACCGATATAAGCAAGTCTTTGTAGCGCTCCCAATACTTATGATAAGTCTCTCCATCCCTTTGCTTAAAACACTGAATCTGATCGATAAGCAGCTTTGTCCTGCTGGCTGGAAAGAACTTAGTAGTGAAAGCGTCCTGGACTTCTCCCCAATTGCGCAAAGATTGAGCCTTCAAGGAATTGAACCACTGTTTCGCTTTGTCCTTTAGAGTGAACGGAAATAACTTCAGATGAGCCTGATCAAGCTGCCCCGGAACTGTAACGAAAGAGTGTAAAATATTTTCGAACTCCCGAATATGCAAATAGGGATCCTCCAACTCTCGACCCCGAAACTCTGGAATTATACGAAGATATTCAGCCTTGAACTCAAATGTATTCCCGGCGGTCGGAATCGGAATAACGATAGGAGATACTTGAGGAGCCCGTTCCGGATTCAAATAATCACGCAAAGTTCGAACTGGAACTTCTTCGGCCATTGGGCCTTTGCAATTGCGAATTACTTTGCGAGGCGGAGAGTGGGCAGGATACGCCCTGGCAATGCTACGGATTCTCGGTGGCGAAGAAGAGCGATGAAGCCGATTTGAAATTGGACTTCGGTAAACACGCATACACAAAACAACTACCAACTACTAACTAACTACCAGACAGAAAGGGGCCATCTCGCCACCTCAATTCAGCAAACAGAATATGCGAGGGGTTACGCCACCACCTCGGCTAAGCAATGCAATCAAATTTAAACTAACTAACTAAATTAATTACGCTAAACTAACTAAGAAACAAATTCGATATTTAGCCTGGCTTCGTTACACCTCAAGTTTAGCAGAACTAGGTTAGAGGTATCCACCAAACTAAATACGAACTACTAACACATAAACTACTAAACTACTACTACTAGATGAAAGCGGGATACTTACAGTGGTTTGTCGAACCTCCAAGAAAGCCATAATAAGAAATCCCCGGCAACGGCGCCAAAAATGCTTCGTTCGCTCCATGATAATATGGAATAATACCCCAAGCGTAGGGTTTAACTCATCGGTTGAAGCATAATAAACCGAAAATCCGGGATCGTACCCAAGGGAAAAATTATATGGCTTGGTCGGATTTGTAGATGCAAGTAAGGGCTTTCGGCCTTTAGACGGCCAACTTTGTTTTACTTTTAAAAGGTGGAAATAAAAGGGCTAAATGAATTCGAATAAACTAAAGAAAAGATAGGCTAGGTCTAGGAATTATTAACACCCAAGACTCGAGCTAGATCACACTCTTCACCCAACTACACAATTTAAGGTACTTGATTATAGTCCTCAAATCGGAAAAGTAGAATGATTTGAGAACCAAGCTAGCTCTAGAATTCATTTGACAAATACCTCGTGCGAAAGAGCTCTAAGCATCATGTGTGGTGGGTAGTCGACGCTCCCACCTACACAAGATCAAAGAGGTTAACACCTCGGTAGCTTGTCAAACAAACCCGAACCCCACATCAATTTTCAAATCAAAGTTTGAAGCTTTATTGGGTGGAAAATGTAATTTTCACCCGAGCCATGGAATGCTAATCATCCCATGACCTAACCTTTGAAACTACTCACCCATATCTAGAGAGATAGGAGCAAGCAAAAATCTAGCTACCATAATGAAATAACAAGACTTGAATTAAACTAGAGATTAAGATAGATCGGGAGAAAATAAACAACTTTAATAAAGGCAACAATAACAAAAGTTAACAACTAAGGGCAGAAAATTAAAATATAAGTGCTGGAAAAATGAAGAACAGCAAGAACAATTCAAAAAGCAAATTGAATCTAATCCTAGATCTAGAAAATAGTACTCTTGAATCTATGCTAATTGTTTGTACAAAATAGTGACATAAGCTTACATACTCCGGAGATCCGCGCTTGGAATATTCCCAAGATGCTCAGAAAATCCACTCTTAAGTCCCTCGGCATCGATGGCAACGGCCTTAGAGTGCTCTACTATGGGGCTCGGCATCGATGTAACACAATACATCCCATCGATGCCGAGATGGTTAAGGGACTGGACCACTAAGGGTCTCGGCATCGATGTAAAATATGGCATCCCATCGATGCCGAGCTCAATAGCTCAGAATTCTGCCTTGGCTGCCTTCCTCTTGCTCGGGCAAATCTGCTTCTGCTCGGGCAATGACAGCTTCTGCTCGGGCAAATCAGCTTCTTATTTTAAACATTTCTTTTACCTTTTCTTTACTTTAATTTATTTAATGAAAATAAGGAAGTACCCCCCATTTGGAAACAATGGCATTACCAGAATTTTGAAATTTCAATCCAATCAAAATGTTGACCCCCGGCTTTTAGTATAAAACAGAAAACAGCACACTTTTCTATCGAATAAATGGCTCAAAACATGACCTTAATCTTTGAATAAAACCTTGCAATTTTGAAGTTGCTCTTGGAAAAATTCAAGGATCAATTACCGCCATTTTTTATCTCGAAAATCGATATTTTTTCGAAAAGTGATTTTTCCATACTTAGACAGATTTTCAGGGGCCGACAGGGTCTTCATTGGTTTCTCGGGTACTTGGACGCACTCGGACCATGGATGATGTCAAAATATGCCTTATTCACACAATTTACCTGAAAGCACTAAAAACATACCTTATGAGTAAATGCAATTAAGAAGCAACTAATTAAGCGATGAAATTAACTAAAATTAGATACTAGCGCACCATGCATTGCATTAACGGGTGCTTATCAGTCGAACATAATCTGTATGTAATTTTGTGATTACTGAAATGAAATTGAGATGAGAGTTATGATTCTCAAAAGTTCTTATGGTATCCATTTCTGGTTCCCTTCCCATAGTTTCTCCTCTCACTCCTCCATCCCATATTCAAATTCAATCCTCTCCTACTCAATTATCTGTTTCTCCTTCTCTTCCATCTCATTCTCCACCTACCTCTTTAATATCTCCAAGCCCTATTTCTATTTTTGTTCCTATTACTTCTACTTCAGATGTAGCAGTTCCTTCTTCTTCTCTTCCCTCTTCTTCTACTCCTGCCCCTATCCCACCTCTTCATTCTATGACTACTAGAGCCAAAGATGGAATTTTTGTTCCAAAAATACCTTTTACTTTGCTTCTTCATACTCCTCCTCTCACTGAACCTACTTCATTCAAGGAAGCTATGCAATATCCTGAGTGGCAACGAGCAATGTCAGAAGAATATAGTGCCTTAATCCAACAATGAACATGGTCTTTGGAACCTTTACCTGTTCATGCTTCACCTATTGGTTGCAAGTGGATTTTCAGAATCAAACGACATTCTAATGGTAGCATAGCTCGATATAAAGCTCGATCGTTTAGTTGCTCAAGGTTTTCAACAAACTGAGGGGCTAGACTATACAGAAACCTTTAGTCCGTAGTAAAACAACAGACCATCAGACTTGTTCTTTCTTTGGCTGTTCATTTCGTCTGGTCCATCAAACAATTAGACGTTTCCAATGCTTTTCTGCATGGCACTATTCAAGAAAATGTTTATCTTAAACAACCACAGGGATATGTGAGTGCAGAATTCCCCCATCATGTGTGTAAGCTTCACAAGGCTCTTTATGGGCTTAAACAATCTCCTAGAGCTTGGTATGATATGCTCTCTAACAGTCTTCTTAATCAAGGGTTCATCAACAGCTTGGCAGATTCCTCTCTTTTTCTTTACTCTCAAGGATAAGATTTGGTTTGTGTTCTGGTATATGTCGATGACATCCTTATAATTGGTAATAATTCCACTATTATCTCCAGCTTTGTTCAAAGTTTGGGTGCAAATTTTGCCCTTAAGGACCTTGGTTCTTTGATTACTTCTTGGGCATAGAAGTTGTCCCAGTTTCTCATGGGTTAGTGTTATCTTAGACCAAGTATGCCTTGGATTTATTAAAGAAAGTAGGCATGACTGACTGCAGACCAAGTGGTTCCCCCTCTTCTCTTAAGCCTCTTTCTGCTACTCCAGATCCTCTCTATCCTTATCCAGAGTTTTATAGAACTTTAGTTGGCTCTTTACAGTATCTAATTTTGACAAGGCCAGAGATTTCTTTTGCGGTAAATTCAGTGTGTCAGCACATGCATTCGCCTCTGAAAAGCCATTTTACTTTTGTCAAACGTATACTGAGGTATATCAAAGGCACAATCACTTAGGGTCTATTGTTCACTAAAGGGGATTTACAGTTGCAAGCATTTTATGATGCTGACTGGGCGGGTAATGCTCTGGACAGAAGGTCTACTGGAGGCTATTGTGTTTACTTGGGGCCTAACCTTATCTCATGGTCTGCTAAGAAACAAGCTACAGTTGCTTGTTCTTCTACTGAAGCAAAGTACAAGGCTTTAGCAAACACCACTGCAGAACTTTTGTGGATCACTCAACTCATTAAAGACCTTCATGTGTCCTCTTTTGGTTCTCCCATTCTATGGCGTGACAATGTTTCAACAATTTCCTTGGCCTCGAATCCCGTGTTCCACGCTCGGACCAAACATGTTGAAGTTGATTTCCATTTTGTTCAAGAAAAAGTGGTCAAGAAACAGTTGCTTATTCAATATGTCCCTTCTGCTTACCAAATAGCTGACATTTTTACTAAACCTCTTACTATCTCCCGTTTTAACTTTCTAAAGGCCAAACTGAAGCTGTCAGAGCTTCCAGCATCAGTTTGCGGGGGTGTGTCGAACCAACCAAATCAAAATGTTGAGGACACGTCAGCTACAAGAGAAGTCAAGTCCAACTGATTTGTGGTTAAGTAACTCTGTTTAGTAAAGCTAACAAGAGTTGGGCAATTAGTTTCAAGATTAGTTAGAAGTTTGTTGTAACCATTTTAGGGCTCTTAGTCTTGTATAAATAGCTCTTAGTCGAACATAATCTGTATGTAATTTTGTGATTACTGAAATGAAATTGAGATGAGAGTTATGATTCTCAAAAGTTCTTAAGAATACCCAACGGCTTGAATGAAATCATTATGCTGTTTTCGGAGTAAAAAAAATTACGGAAATGGTCGGGACACGTCTCTCGGCCACTCTCTAGACACTCCTCTCTCACAAGCACTGGAGCCCATAGATATGTGAAGTGCACTGCATGTGAGAGAGAAGTGTTTGGGATGTGGCTGAGAAGCGTGTCTATAACATGATTGAAAAAATTATGATGTTAATAGCCACTCGACCTATAATTTTTAGAATAATATAGTAGAAAATAACTTTCCCTTATCTATCCACAGCTACATATGTGTGTGTACACACACGCACAACACAGCAGAGAGAGAATCAGAAACGATCGCAGTGCGTGAATATCGTTGTGTTTGTTCATCTCTACAAATCAATTATCAACCCATCGAAAAAATCGTACTGCCCATCAGTTGTTTAAAAAAAATTACCTTCTGTTAAATCATATCTTTTACGACATTGATCAATCTGGTTTTTAAGTCGAATTTAATTTTTCAGCGAACAAAAGGTACTATAAGATTATGATGATGATGTCCCAATAAGGTACATTAAAACCCCATAGTGCGTCAGTCCATAGTCGCTTGCTCTTATAATAGGTGGAATATTCCTAATTGGATTAGAATTTGGACTTGCAGTCGTCACTGAGTCGCCTATATGAGAGTTAGTCCACAATCTCTTGCTCTTATGATAGGTGGAATCCTAATTGGATCATCTGGATTTGGACTCGCAGTCGTCACTGAACTGAGTCGTCTATGTAAGTTAGTCCATGTACGGTCTCATGCTCTTATGATAGGTGGAATTCTAGTTGAATCTGGATTTGGACTTACAGTCGTCACTGAACTGAGTCGCCTATGTAAGTTAGTCCGCTGTTTCTTGCTCTTATGATAGGTGGAATCCTAGTTGGATCAGAACTTGGATTTGTAGCTGTCACTAAGTCAGCTATCTTAATCGAATCAGAATTTAGACTTGCAGTAGTCACTGAGTCGCCTATGTAAGTTAGTCCACTATTTCTTTTTCTTATATCCTAATTGGATCAGAATTTGGACTTGCAGTCGTTACTGAGTAATCACCTATCTTAATTAAATCAGAATTTAGACTTGCAGTCATGACTAAGTCGCCTATGTATCTAAGTTAGTGACATACTTGTGAATTCCTATCATATCTAACGTGTAGGAAGACTAGCTAGGTTTAGTAGATAGGAGTATTACAATTAAGGAGCCTCCAAGAATTCACCAATAACAGCAAGACCGATACGTAATTTCTGTCAATCATTTTCTTAATCAATCTACGGTTGGTGAGTGGATACGATCTGATTATTTTGATGTAAATACTCTTACGTCACAATATGTCTAAAGAGCATCTCCCAACGGAGTGAGTCGTTGTTATTAGATTTCGTGGCCATTTTTGAGATTTGTCACCTAAGGAGCCTTAGAGACTTGGATCCGCCATAATCCTTATTCACAACTCATATATCTCTGAAAGCAACTCCAAATTAAGTTGAAATGATCAGATTGCAAATACTAACACTTTTTAGTTTGTGCCTATAAGCTAAAACAGACATTGCAAAGTCACTTTTCAGATTGCGAATCCTTCTTAATTATGTCATCGATTCGGCCTAATCTATACATCTATACTAATGCAAAGTCACTTTTCGTGAGGATCGTCGTGGCTACGACATGTGGCACCAACAAAAATCAAGCAGAGAATTTCTAAAATAAGCTTACCTTAGAAAGAAGAAAGTTTGATAATTAGCCCAGAATTGGAAATATAAATTAATGAACAAATGTTTTCATACCCCCAAACAAAAAGATTGAAAAATCATTTAAAATCCAAACCATTGATTTGTGCTAGTAAGTTTTTTTATATGAAAGGGATAAATTATCTCATTCAAATTTCGTCACCAAATTTTGTAATTGATCTCATAATCTCTGTATCATATAGGTTCCATTGATCGAAATTGTTCTAACTGATAGGCTCACTTTTAATAAACTTCTAAAAAAGAAGATTTACAACTAATCATTCCATCCTTAAATTATGGGATTTTTGATATCTTTTTTCAAAATAAATGGAGTATAAATAATGGAGAGAGAGAGAGAGAGAGAGAGTAAACATGGTTAGTTAATTCTCAGAGGCATCCAACAAGGGGATCATGTGAAACTAAAATGAGTGATTCACATAATTTTTCTATCCTTCATTATTTTGTGCCTAGGATTTCTATTATTTTACTCTTTTATGTATCCAAAATTTCTACAGATATCTACGATTTTAGTCATTTACAGATTCGTCGAGGTTCTTAATTTTGAGCACGGCAGACATCAACCAAAAGTAATGGCGTGAACATAATCTATTGTAATCTTAATCTTAATTTGCTACGTACAAGTTTGTTAATTGGGAATGGGACGGCTAGATTTAGGATTTTTTGTGGGTCTTTATGCTTTTAATCTTATGTCATTTACAAACAGTTGAAATGACATAATTGCTTTCTCTATTATCTACAGATATCATAGATTTGTAAAAAGATAAAAGAAAATAAAAATGAAACGGAAAAGATCAATAATAGCAAGTGGATTGTTAGCTAGTGGTGGGCACCATGCACTCCACTAATTTGATGTGTGTTCAAACTTCATTAACTATAACTAACAATACTGACTTTGGGTGAGAAAAAAAAAATCAATAATAATAAAATGACAAAATATGTTTATGGTTCTATACCATTTTTCTTGCCTAATGCTCATTCACGCTTCAATTGTTGTTCAATCTTGAAAATTTCCAAAGAGGTTTTTTTTCTTAACAACAATCATCTGTTTTAGCATTTGTTATTTTTGTTTTCTAATCTTTGCAGTATGATGTTTGGTTTTGGGTGCACTGTAGGGCTAATTTCTTCGAGGACACATAAGACGGTTGCCATTGCGGTTGAAGCACGTAATATCAAAGGAGCAAATAAATAAACTCTCAATTTTAAATAATTTGTGAGAAGAATCACTTACTTCTTAGGAAAAGACTACATTACACACACTTTAAAAGGATGTACCATATGCACCTATTTTATGGTTCATTCATAACATTTTAATGTGTTTCATAACTTTTGTTTTAGAATTCATAACCTTTCAACAGTACGATTCGTAACATTTTCATTATGATTAATAACATTTTGGTGTATCTCGTAACCTTTATATGATTCGTAACATTTTATCTATAATTCATAATATTTTCTCTATAATTCGTAACATTTCGGGGGTGCATATGATACACACCCAAATAAAATGAGTGTATTGTAGACTTTCCCTACTTCTTATATTTGCACATTTTGTTTTAAAACTACAAGCACAACAATCTTACAGTTCATAATGAATCTTAACAATTGAAGGCAGAAGGGTTAAAACTCATACATTAAGTCTGTATGATCTATATATAGAGTTTTACGAGGTATTCTTGTGAGCGGAGACGTTTGAGAGGCAGAGATCATTTGTTTAAGAGATTCAAAATGCTATCTTTGGTGTTGAGATCCTTTTGTTAAACTTCCGTGCATAACAAGGATTTGTTGCTAGTACACTTTTAATTACTTGTAAGCAAATTACTTAAATGGTCTCTGTAGTTTGATCTTTGTGTCACTTTAATTTACTTGTAGGGCAAATTACTCAAATGGTCCTTATAGTTTGATCTTTGCGATCACTTTGGTCCTTACTCTTTCAATCGACTCGATTTTAATCCTGCAATTTAGATTTCATGCCAATTAAGGACAATAGATAACTTTCGTTAGCTCCCACTAACGGAACCCAATGGACAAATTACACTTGACCTTTTATAGTTTGGGCTTGGTGCGAATTGACTCTTTGTCATTTAGAAACTAGCACACGACCCCATGTAATTTATGTACTAAAGTGTACCGTTAATGATAAACATAAATAGACCATATTACCCTTATTATATATTTCTTTTTAGTACTAAAGTGTATGAGTTCAAGGCGTTTACCGTGCACACCAAGTAGGAGCATGTATCATAGCATTTTTGCTAAATATGTCATAATTAATGTAGCTTATAAATAGAAGAGACATGGGTGATTCATTCACTGAGAAGTTGAGGTAAGAATGGCTTTAACACCTCTGTTACAACAATGGTGTCAAGAGCTCAACAAAACCATATCGATCAGTTCCTTTCTCTTCTCATCCCTCCTCTTAATATTGCTCCTAATTGCACTCAACTTCTTCAAAGGTAACAGAAAACTCAACTTGCCACCGTCGCCGCTACGGCTTCCTGTAATTGGACACCTGCACCTTCTAGGCAGACTCCCTCACCAGTCTTTCCGCAACCTCTCTCAAACATACGGCCCTATATTGTTGCTACACTTGGGTCGCGCCCCGACTCTTGTTGTCACATCAGCAGAGATGGCCAAAGAAATCATGAAGACCCAAGACGTTACTTTCTCCAATAGAGTCCAAACCAGGGCTGCTAAGAGCATAGCCTATGGATGCCGTGATCTAGCATTTTCTTCCCATGGCGAGTATTGGAGGCAATTGAGAAAGATCTGTGTTTCGCAACTTTTGACCCTCAATAGGGTGCAATCCTTTCATTCAGTTAGAGAAGAAGAAGTTGCAGGGTTTATTGACAAGATACGTGACGCTAGTCTTACCAGAGCCCCAATAAACCTTGGAGAGTTGTTGGTTGGTTTGTCCAGCAGCATAATATCTAGATGTATTCTAGGAAGAAAGTACGAAGGAGAAGTTAACAAGAAAAGATTCGGGGAGTTATCAAGGACTGCAATGGAGCAGATGGGAGAATTCTGCTTCTTGGATTTTTTCCCTTCTCTTGGATGGATGGATATTTTAACTGGTTTTGTAAAGAGGCTGAACGACACTTCCGAGGGATTAGATGCTTTCCTTGACGAGATCATTGAAGGACATAGGAGTTCCAAAACAACAAAAAATGATCAACCTGACAAGGAATGTTTCATTGAAATACTACTCCAACTTCAGAAAGAAGGCATGATGGCAATGGATATCAATCCAGATAGTTTTAAAGCAATTTTACTGGTCTCTCTCTCTCTCTCTCTCTCTCTCTCTCTCTCTCTCTCTCTCTCTCTCTCTCTCTCTCTCTCTCTCGCTCTCTCTCTCCCCTTTCCGAATCCCTTTCAATCCCCTTCATTTCTATGTTTACTAACTCAATGAATCTTTTTTCCTTCCAAATTAAAGGACATGTTTATAGGAGGAACAGATACAAGTTCGGCAACCATGGAGTGGGCAATGACAGAGCTGATGAAAAATCCAACTAAGATGAAAATAGCTCAAGAAGAGGTAAGAAGAGTGGTTGGGACGAAATCTGGAGTAGATCAAGATAATATTGATCAAATGGACTACTTAAAATGTGTTGTCAAAGAAACTCTTAGATTACATCCTCCCGCTCCTTTTTTGATTCCTAGAGAACCGACTGAGAGTACTAAGTTGGGAAGTTACGATGTTCTTCCAAAAACAAGAGTTTTCATCAATGTCTGGGCAATCCAAAGGGATCCTTCACTATGGGACAGGCCAGAAGACTTTCTTCCAGAGAGATTCGCTAACAATCCAATCGATTTTAGGGGGAAGGACTTCCAGTTCCTTCCCTTTGGTGCTGGGCGAAGGGGCTGCCCGGGCATCTCATTTGGTGTCATGGAAGTTGAACATGTGCTTGCTAACCTCTTGTACTGGTTTGACTGGAAGCTTTTAGGTGGTGCTGATGCGAAGGACCTGGACATGAGCGAGGCTTATGGAATAACCCTTCACAAGAAAATTTATCTTCAACTTGTTCCAGCCATGCACACTCTGGAATGTCTCAATTAGTAACCTACAGAATATCTATATCAGTATGTGTGATTTAAGTTTTTCGCTTGTGGAGAAGTATGGAAGCAAGCGCAAATAACGCCTATTGTTGTACGATTTAGTTTTTATTCAGGACTTTCATTGTGAAGAAGGCGTTAATCTTGTTATCCATCGGTGTAGGTTAATCGCATGGATTCATATGGCTCATTTTACTCTTTTATTTTACATTGATCTTCTCGAGAAGGTAAGTACACGCGATGTGGATGCACTTTTTTTTCAAATCAGCGTAACAACTACCACAACAACAAACTAAACGGTGGTAGCTAAAACATCACCTTGTTCTTCTTTTGTTAGGACACCCGTAATTCTCCCTTTAGTCCTGTTGCGACACATAACGTTCCGTGTCCGATTGTAGCACTTATCTTAAATATAAAAGAAAGTACTTATCAAAAAACAAAATATGCCTAAAGAGCGTCTTCCCATGGAGTTGTTGTAAGTTGGTAGCCATTTTTAATTTGTGTTTTGCTACTTAAGGACACTAAGACTTGGATTCACCCTAACCTTATTTATCACTCATCTCTGAAAAAAAACTCCTAAGTTGAAATTAGATTGTTAATACTATTGGTTTTAATTTGTGTCTATAAGCTAAAACGGACATTATGTTGTTTTTATATGGGAAAAAAAACAATCATTGGCCGGCCACTGAACTCGATCATAATTATTTTTCCTACGTATAGAAATTATTTTTCAATCATCAAAAAACTATTTTTTTAAGGTTTTCATTATAGTCCATAATGGGATAATATTAGAAGATTAATCGGACATATCGCCAATGTTATTTGTGAGTAACTCAAACCAAAATCAATGATCGATGATGATCTCAAAAGGATCTGTGTCCTAACAATTTAATGGTTTTCTATAAGCACAATGATTATTGCAATTTGACAGCGGACTGTTTGCTCACATTTTAGCGAAATTCCTTCCTTCCTGTTGAGAGAACACGAGTCGAGCATAACACGTGGCGAGTAACTCAATCGTACAAGTGAAGAACGAGATAAAGACAATGGCAGTTGCAGCGGTTTTCCTTAGACCTTAGAAAATTTCAATGCGATACCCTTCTAAATACCGTCTCGGATGGCTAACGTTTCTGCTACTCTTATTAAAGAAATTGATTCCTTTGTAAACAGTTTTAATCCAAGAGGTGTGACTATTCAGGTTAAATGAATAGACGTGAACATTAGATTTAAGCACAAAAGCTGTGTCTATTCAGTTAGATGAATAGATATTCTCAGACCAAAAGGTGTGACCATTGGGATGGAATAAATAGACATGACTATTATAAATAGATATGACTATTGCATTTAATCAAAAAGGTGTAGTCTTTGGCCAACGATCACGATCGATGCCTATAAAAGGCAAATGGTTCTACTAATTAAAAGTGTGAAGAAAATCAGAACCATTTTGATTGTTATTTCTCTGTAGAATTGTCTCCTACATTTGTTCTTGGCGGGCTCGCAAAATCCAAAGGTGTTCGGGTCTCTTTTCATTTGTGCATAACGCAGTTCGACAACAGTTGGATGCTGGGCTTCATTTATCTTGGAGGTGGCTTCGCTGTAACCCGGTACACACCAGATTCTCTCGAATTTGTGGTGGTGAATATCATCTTAAAGACAGCGATATAGTAACGGGACTTGAAATATCTTTATTTATCCACTTTCATCAGCTACAACTACTTTTGCACCAACAATTACTCCACGCATAGCACCCTCCACTCCTCGAGCAATAGCACCAGTTCCCACCATGTTAGTATCCTTCCAAACGGCAGCGTCTACATTGATCTTCACAACTCCTTCACCTGGCCGATACCAAGTTCCCCTATCAGATTGAGAAAGGTAGAAAGCAGGGGGTGGTCTATATTTTCTTGTCAGCTTCCAAAAACTCATGAAAATCTGCTTGTGCTTTCCAAACGGTTTCTACGTACCGTCCATCTTTTTTCCATTAAACACAAAATCATTTCGCATTTTCCAAATCCACCAGCAATAGATCATACCCAAACCCATGGAGGAAGAAGGAAGATGAGCTTGTCGGACATGATCTTGGAGACAAACCCACCAGTCAGCCATGTTTCGACAGTCGCGTAGTTCCTCTGGTCTCAGTCGAAAAGGCAAGTGAATCCAAATGCTTGTCGCAAGTTCACACCCAAACAGGAGATGGCAGATTACTTGTCATTTACTCACTTGCCAGTTTTAGGAGTAGTTTTGTAGAAGCAAAGTTCCGTCGATTGTAGGAGTACTACTTTGGAGATTAATAAAATCATATTATTCTTCTTAAAGTGAGTTTGGATTAAAAAGTTGAGTGATTTATTTTTTTGTTTTTATTCGATTTTTTTTTTGTATTTTTTTGTTTTGCATCAAATTTTTGTAACTTATTGATTCATATCAACGAGAGGAATCGAAAAAGTTAAAATTTGATCGAAATTTATAATTTTTTAAATAAAGGCAAAAATAAGTCAATAAGACAACTTTTTTTACTTATCTTTGTTTTTTTTAAGAAAAATATGAGTTTCAATCAAATTTTTTTACTTTTCGATTCCTCTCATCTAGAAGAATTAATAAGTCACCAAAATTCGACAAAAAACTAACAAATGAGGAAAAAAATTAATAAAAACAAAAAAAAAAAGTTACTATATATTCGACTTTTTAATCCAATTCACCCCTAAATTGTTCTCGTTTCCAATGACGTTCCGAAGACAACAAGGAAACATAAGTACCCATTATTGATACCCACATATTCGAACATGCATCACTTAGCTCTATGAATCAAGACCAATTTTGTTCACCCTCCCTAAAAGAGGGTGAACAAAAGCCTCTCTCTCATTGGCTAAGAGGAGAGGGGAGACCACTATAATTAACTCCTATTAGCCCAACCCAACTCAAGTTAGCGATTGTTCTTAATTTCAAAAATCCCCCCTGAACAAGTTTGCTTTTTTCTACTTCTCCCCCTCCCTTGTCCTTCCTGAACAATGCTTATTTTCTCTCGTTTTAGGAGCAGACGAAAAAAGCCCTAATCTCAATAGAGAAGAACACCGATGAAGGAAGAAGAACAAATTGGGGTCGCAGATGACGTTAACTCCGTCAAACAAAACTTGCTTCAAGCTTTGGATGGTGAAGCCGTAATCTCTTCTCTTCAAATTAACTCCACCAAATACAAATTGAGCTGCCATAAGATCAACTTGGGCCAAACTTAGTTATTGGGCTCATCTACTTTTTCATGGGCAACCCAACAAAACTAACACTCCAAAAGGACCACAACAAAGATTTCACAAAATCTATTTAGTTTCCTTATTACAAAGTGCAAATCCAAGATTTTCCTTTTTGTGCGCAGTGCGGAACGAAGGTGGGGCCAACGAAGTCACGGCCACCAAACTTAGGATGCATTTTTTCAGTGTAATTTTTTTTATACTTCATGATGAAATTTAGACCATGTTTATTTTGGGATTTTAGTTTTAGAATTTTGGGTATGAGTGTAGAGAGATTGATAAAGAAATGAAAATAATAATTGAGAGAAAATGTATTGAAAATTGTGCGCAGAGAGAGAATTCTAAATCCAAAATCTCAAAACAAACATAGTCTTAGTTTTTTGGTCCTTAATCTTTCTAATCAAATTATGTGTTGATTTCTACGAAGTTAACAGTCTGAATCATATTTCTAGGCTCAAGATGAGATCCATCTAGCGGGCACATTAGGTCCCCGGTTCCAACTTTATAATATGAGCATTGGTGCTTTTTGGGTACTATAATTGGACTTGTTGAATAACTAAAGATTCTACTATTTTGGATATCGAATCTAATGGGCAAGTTTGGAGTCTCACTCATATGATTGCATTCAGGCAATAATAGCATTTCAATTGATAGCAATAGGCATTAGCAGCTTTCAATTCTGGTATTTAGTTAAAAGTTTTGCGGGTGAAATTAAATGTATATCGCACATATAATTTTCATATAATGTGAATTATATTATCTGATGACATGTGCTCATTAAACTCATCACTATTGTTCTCATCAAATTGTTGTTGCAGAATTTGGAAACTTTGGAGATTGAAAGCCTTGATAGTAACGCTTCGAGTCACATTAGAATACAATGTTGCTTTTCAGAAAAATAGTATTTGTTCCCACCAAATATTGTGCATCGGGTTGCAGCAAACTTGTTTCAATGATACAATGAAATCCAATCTTATAATCTTGGGAAAATGACTGCCAATGACGTGTTTTGATAATTAATACCCGCCAAGGACATTTTGTTCATTAACAAATGTTCTTAGCATTTCCTTAAAAGGTATTAAATATCAAAACATGTCCTGGGCCGTCATTTTTCCTATAATCTTCTGTATGCATTTGCACAAACAAATAATGGACAGAATGCCAAGATAAAAAGAAACAAATGAACCAAGAGATAGTTAATTTTATTTCTGCAAAGTAACGAAATAACAGTACAAGAAATCAACCAATTAGAGAGAAGTAGAGTTTTTGGCATTTATTGGTGTACTGAATGGCTTGAATTTAGGCTTTATTTATAGGCCCTGATGCACCCAATCGACTGGGTCATGGCTCTTGATCGTGCCCATCAGTCTGTGACAATTAGATTAGATCCTACGACAATTAGATTAGATCCTACAACACAGATCACACTTATTCAATCTTGCGTCGTAACTTCACACCCAATCGTTTCATCTGAGTGGCCAGGTATGTGAATTGGCAACAACGGTTGTGATCGCAACCATCCTAACAAGCACACACCTTGGTTAATTAACCACTAACGGTTGATTAACTAACCAGCAAACTTCTAGAATAACCCGTGTAACTTACCAGCCACATGTACACCACATCACTGCCACCTTGGCGTTAAGTCGCAATAAGAAGATGCAGCACATATAGACGCCTCGTGCCAATGTGCTAAGTGCGCTGTGTGGCAGCGCACTGTCAAACACACGCTCGGGTGTGCGAGCCGCAGGTGTACTGGCTCTCTGGAGTTAATGGCGCGTAGCACGTACCACATGAGCAAAGCCACACATGAACTAAGCTAATAGAGTGAACTTTTACGACACTGAAAAGAAAAATAAGATATGCATTTGATCATAGAGTCCACGTTACATACATCAGCATTGTTTTGCTACGGACATTCGGTGAACCTTGAAAATCTTGTCAACTTTTTCCTTAATATTTTCAACCACCTGCTATATACGTAATTGAGAAAACAAACATATCATAAACAATTGCTCACTTCTCAAGATCAGATCAAAGAGAGAGAAACAATTGAATATATGAAATGGGAGAGATACTGCCTCTAGATTGGAAATTATTGGCATGTATGTGATCCAATCTGTCCTGTCCACTTATGCCCCTCATTTGTCCACACCCCAGCTGTAACACTCTCTCTCTCTCTCCCCCCTCTCTCTCTCTCCCTTGGACCCCACCACCTACAGCTCCATGTGCTTGCTCCCCAACCCATGAAACCCAATCTCCATCCTCACTACCACACTCCATATTGGCCCATGACACTTAAAAAAGCAACTCATTCAAGTAATTATTCAATAGTTCGGAGTACCGTCACGTGTTTCGGACCATTTCAAAACCACGTGTTCATATGAGATCCATATACTTTGTCGTGGACCTTATGAGAATGTGTGATTTTGAAGTGATACGGAGTACTAGATTATCTCACAATCCATCCCGATTTTCCCTTGCCAAACTATTTTCTGAAAATTGACAATGATACACAATTGAGCTTGCAATAACTTTATCCGTGATCACATTTATGCATCATATTTGGATATGATCAAACATGTCATTTTACTCAAAATTAATCACATCAAATAATACTCAAATATATTTTGTGCAAAGTCGATCATTGAGTTACCAGCATCCCTTCAATTCACTCAACCTTCCAAGCATAAAGAAACAAGCAAAACTCCGACGACTCCGATGACGATGACGACGACCCACTTCCATTAAACCCATCTCCTACGGACCCAGAACTGCCCGTCTGAGACGACAACGGCGTCGACGCCAGCGACGAAATCGCCGACGACGACGGAGAACAATTGGACAACAGATTAGGCTTGAAAATAAACAAGGCATGCCTCAACCCAGGACTAAAAAGCCAATCATGAACATCCCAATACACTTCCACCCTTACCTTGTTCACATAAACATACTCATTACCTCTGAATTTCCATTGCAAGTGCTTGACTTGAATCACTACTCCCCCATCAATCTTAATATCCATTTCAGGATCACCCCCTTCATCAGTACTCAAGCCCCCAACATTCTTGCACTCAATTGAGATCCCATAAAACCTGCCTTTGTCACGAAACCTTATCCTTGTCGAAAACTTCCTCTTCCCAAAAACATGCTCTCTCCTCGAGACCATGATCGGATCGATCAAAGCCGGGCGACACCCGGTCTTCCGATACGCGTCTTTCTTCAAATCCCCGATGAGCAGAACCACCTCCTCATCACAAACAACGGCGACGTAGTACTCCGAACATGGCTCCGTCTCGCCGTTGAATTTCGCCGACTTGAGGTCCCAGAAGACTTCGACTTGCTTTCCATCGACGGTAAACCGTTTGGAGCCTTGTTTTCGCCAGAAGCACCAGGGTTTGAGCTCGATTTTGCAGGTGTTGTAGTGGGGCTCGCCGTTGGGGCCTTGTAGTGAAACGGAGAGGCCGTGGAGCAGGAGGTTCTTGCACCATGTGATGGTGATCGAACGGCTCTGATCGGCTATTTTGGTTTTGTAGACGGAGATGTATACGCTCTGGCCTGATTTTGTCACTGAGGTTGTGTCATCGGCTGGTTTTTCACCTGACGGGAAAGAAGCAGGGATTGCTATTGGGTCTTGCATTTTGTGAAAGACCCTTTTCGCAGAAAGTGGCAAGGAAAAAAGATGAGTGAGTTGGATTGAGTTTGAAGAGAGAGAGAGAGAGAGAGAGAGAGAGAGATGTTTTAGTGACAAGATTTTAGAAGGAAGCTGAGATGGTGCTAGCAGAGGGGTTCTTGGCTGCATTGATGGAACATAAAAATATGCATTTCCGAACTGGCATAGAGATGGAGATGACTAGATGAGTGAGGGAGGGAGTAGTACCCATTTTTTAATACTACAAGTCTTATTTTAATTCTTTTGTCGACGACCCATGTCTTCTCAAATAATTCATCAGGTACGTGTAATCCCTAGTTCTCCAATCTCCATATTTCTATGGTATTAACCGACCTTAAGATTATATATTCGTTCCTTTCACATAACATGCGGGGCTTACAAGTGGTTCAGCGTGAGCTCCACATACTATGTGAGGGGAGAGATTATATATTGGGAGTATATATTGAATACTACTTTTTTCAGATAATAAGTGAAGAGAAATAGATAGAAACATTGGAGTAATAATAAGAAAGAAAATTTATTGAAAACTGTACATAGAAAGAGGAGGTGGTTCTGAAAAAGCAAAGCGAACAAAGTCCCTAGACCCAATAACTCTTCAACCACAAACACATGCACACACAAAGACACAAACTCTCACATTAACTGTGGGAAGTGGGACCAATTTTTCAGGAGTCCTTCTATGCGTAAACCATTTGTACACTTCGTTGTGTGTGACCCATCTCGGAATCCCACACAAATGATTGGAGTGGCTCAAATTATTTAAAATATTTTTTAAATAATTCCTGTAAAAAAAAATTAGCTCAATTGGATATCGATAAGGATTTGACCGATTCCATGCTCAATTCCTGTCAAAAAATTGAGCAAAAAACTAATCAAGCTAACCTTTACCAATATCTGACTTAGCTGATTTTTTTACAAGGATCCTTAAAAATGTATATCTAAAATAAATTAAGATACTATGATCATTTGTATGATATTTCAGAATGGATCCCACATCCAACGCGGTTTTTGATTTTTTGGCAGACAGACACACATTTAAGTTGGGAATGTGAGCACTGAGCAGGGTATTGCCGACTGATCCCAATTGTCCAACCACGCGCTCCTGTCCAGCAAAGAAAGTGATGGAGAGCGAGATCTGGGTGCCTCTGAATTCAGCCAAAAACCTAATTTTTTTTATTCGAATTAGCCTTGGAAATAAAACATTATACATTTTTAGGGTTAGCCGATTGAGAAAAAGGCCATTGATCCCTGGTTCTAATTAACCTAGGCTCCGTTTGTTTCGATGGAAAATAGTTAAAATATTTTATCGGAAAACATTTTACGCCCAAACAAACGGAACCCTAATTTATAACTCCTGAGGCGTAAATGCGTTGTCAAACCTTCTATCGGTTTTTTTTATGTTGGTCTGTGGCCACTGTGATCCATAGTATTGATCTCCCATTTTAAAAAAATGATAATAAAAGGATGACCAAGTTATCTAGTTGAAATAGAGAGCTTACAATAATAGTAATTAATTGTGATTAATTATTATTAATTGTATAGTTGAAATAGAGAACTTTTATTCAGCCTGTCCTTTTCATGTGTATACATTGATTTTCTCGTGTGCACATAGGATATGCTCGATTCTTCTCCTGTGCTGTGTGACCTGTGAATAACTGTGATGATACTTTTCCAAGATCTAGCAAATCTAAGCCCCTCACGAGTGAAGATCATCGATCCAATGTTAAGAGCCTTTATCCGCTCAATGCTACGGGTACCGACCAAGACTTGTACATATGGCGTACATCGTCGTGTGAGGCTCGCTACAAGTTCCACACAAATAATTTGATTCGTTGATAAATTTTAAATTATTTTTTTAACTGGACATGTTAAAATTTAGCTCAATTGAGTATGTGTAAGTGGCTAACTTTTGAATGAAAGCTGGTTGTTACACATGTGAACAAATAAAAACATTTGCTCATTAAAAGCGGAGTCGGGGGACAGCAACATGCAGCAACCCTTTAAATGCTGTCGTTTTGGGGTTAACTAAAGCACACTTTTATTTTGCTTTTAGTTCTTGTTTGGTTGGCCTTCTGCAAACAAATCCTAAAAGCAAAGTAAATAGGAAAGTGCACCATAAAACCCCTATAAAAGTGCCTAAACCTAAATTCTATGGTTCTATAAAAGCGTCTAAACCTAAACTCAAGGGTACCCTAAACCTTAGAGTATCCTAAAACCTAAAATCTTAAGGTACCCTAAAATCATAGGGTACCCTAAGATTTTAAGGTATCCAAGGGTACTAGTAGGGATGCAAACGAGCCGAGCCGAGCTGAGCCGAGCTTTACAGTGTTCAAGCTCGTTTATTAAGTTTTTAACGAACCCGAGCTCGAGCTCGAGCTCAGAAAAAACTTAACAAGTCGAGCTCGAGCCGAGCAGGCCTTGGCTTGACTCGAGCTCGAGCTTGTTCACGAGCCTCAAAAGATCAACGAAAAATATATATATCCTCGCATAGGCCTAATACAATCAAAAATATTTTAATTATTAAGATATATATCTTTTATTTTCCTATGGAGCGGGGGTGTATTGGTGTGCGTGTGCTTTCACCTCCCTTGTTTGACTGAAAAGTGAAAACGGGAAGAACAAATTATAAAATAACAATAAAAATCATAAACTTAAGTATGTATACCTTGGTTCGCGAGACGACTCGAGCCGAGTTTATCCTAACTCGAGCTCCTAGCTCTAGCTCAGCTCGTTTACAGAACGAGCTGAAAAAATCGGCTCGAGCTCGTTCATTTAGCTTCCGAGCCGAGCTTGAACTAGCCACTAACGAGCCGAGCTGCGAGCGGCTCGGTTCGTTTGCAGCCCTAGGTACTAGGGTATCCACTAGGGTACCATAAAATCCTAGAATACCCTAAAATCCTAGGGTGACACTTCTATTAATCGTAAATGTATTTTTGTAAAAGTGGACCTAATGGTAGTTAAGTATTTCATCTCTTCTTAATAGGAATTAAGTATCATTTTTCTGTATTTAGAGGTAAAAATTTCAAAAATAAATCATTAGTGCAGAATGCCAACCAAACAAGAACTAAAAGCAAAACAAAAGTGTCAGCACTAGTTAACCCCAAAACGACAGCATTTTAAGGGCTGCTGTCCCACTCCACAAAAATCAAAAAAAACTTGTCACAATTTTTTAATGCGTTGAAACAAACAAATCCTACCATTCCCAAAAAGAAAGGGAAAAAAAAGAGTAAAGGACACCAAATATTACATAAAACCAAGTTTAGAAAGCACCCTTTGCTTTCTTTTTTTAAGACACTCGGGCTAATGGGCATCCCTTAATCCAGCTAATCTGGTACTCCAAAGCAAGATGCCAATCATGGCGCAGGGTATCAGTTTGACCAACCGGAATCAAGACTGAGATTTTCAAGGTAGTATTTAACTGTCTTTGTTAATACTATAAAGCAATGAGTGGTGGGTAAACAATTGCTTTCAATAGTATATCTACAAGTTTGGAAATCATATGAAAATAGTTTACCCAGCCCCAGGCAAGGAAAAGCCTAGTGTCAATAAGCAGATATTTCCAAACCTAAGCTCGGCCACTTGTATCGGAAGAAAAAAAAAAAAAAAGACGTTTTTCGGGGAAATTATCCGAGTTTGGATACGACATGAAAGAGGACCTTTTTGTTCCTCGACGGAAGTCCACTTTGTTAGTTGTAGTTAGCTAGTGATGTTGGAGCCAATGTCAAATGCATATAGAAATACAGAGTGTGTTCTACTTGGTTTTCCAGTTCCCACCAAACAAGGAGTATGTTTCAGGATGAATGTAAGTTTAACCTTACAACTGGTTGTTCTCTCAGTGAACCAATAAAACAAGCCTTTTGTTCCCCTGAACAAACGGGTTAGCTAGCTGTTTATTCCTCGTTATTGAGGGCATCCATTTTAACCCTTTTAGAAGCTCTTTTTTTTTTTTATCAGAACCCTTTTAGAAGCTTGGCCCCCGAGCTCCTCACTTTCTTCTTATAGCCAGCACCTTTTATCACCTTTATGTTAGGTGAGTACCTGTCATTACCCACTCTCTTTGGTCTTAGCAAAGCACTGTATGCCACAACAGTACTGGAAGTAATTGTGGAAGAGCTGTAAAACTTCACTATGCATAGAGCAGTAGCATTATAGTGACTTTCACTGCTTCTGGGAATAAAACTGAGAACGGAATATGAAAATTAAGGGTGCGTTTCTGCTAAACTTAAACGCACTAAAGTCCATATTTTCCCGAATTTTTAGGCAGATCATTTTCCTCACATATATCAACTAAAATACCATTCATCGGAAACAATTTGATTACTTGATAATCAAATCCATGTTTTCACGAATTTCTTGACAGATCATTTTCCTCACATATATCATCTAAAAATACCATTTAGCGGAAACAACTTGATCACTATTGTCATTAGCATGTAGTTCATTTATGCTTTGTTTGGATTGAGATTTGAAAAAATTTTTGAAAAATAGTAGGGGTAATAAGTGGAGAGAGATAGAGAGAGAAATGTTAAAAGTAGGGGGAATCTAGGGAGAATCTAGGGGGTATTTTTTAAAAAATGCTTTTTAAGTTGTGAAGAGAACAAAGCATTAGTTTAGCAGAAATGCACCCAAAACCAAATCACGGCTGACAAAACAGAGTAAATCATGGTGCCGTTAAATCAGATTCACCGCCTTACCAGGCTGCTCAAGGTTTCTGTCGGCGTCGTCTGGACTCTGGGCAACAGTTGAACAATTGAAGTGTACTAGAATTGTATGATTGAACTAAATTAGGCACCGTCCTCTCTCACTGTAAGAGTTCGAAGGACAGAACTCGAAGGCATAAAATTCAAGGAGAACTTGAAAGGCATAGTTATTCACTTCTCAGTACCACAGTAAGAGGATTATCACTTTGGACGTAAGTTCTAATCTGGCAAGCATAATATTAATTGGCAGCTGTAGGAAGGGTCAATGGACGCGACCGTTGACTGTTTGACTAGCCAATAGACATGCGACATGTATACTCATCTTTCACGGGATTGACGGTTTAACCGGCGAACCCTAGCTCGCCACGTGACTCCTCAATCGCGCGACATGTGGCCCCGCACGTGGGAGCCACGCACTATCCATTTCTATGTTGCGCCCATATGAGGGTCGCAATTCCATATTCCTCCTTTAAGGAGAGAACTGTATTTATACAGATGAGTACTTGGCGCGGTCCCAATATAGTGGAGACGATAACACGGTTTAAACAAGATACACTAACAACTTGTCCAAACTCTAATGTCTGCTTTAGCCTTTAGGCAGGACCCGAGGGGCCCCTTGAGGCTTGGCAACGGTACTTGCGCGACCAAACAGGTCACGACCTTGCCCTAACGGGAATGAATAGGATCTAATGGCTTGGTGGCTATAAAAGAAGAAGAGGATTTCCGCGAATAAGAGGATACGCTTACCATCATGCTCGCGGTCATCGCGAGGGTAGCGATACCTCGGCGGTCAGGGGGTATGGAAGGGACACATGTTATTTTACTAGCTCGCCACTTGGTGTCCGAACATTAACTCGTGTGGGTTATAAATATGAAACGTCTCTTCATCAAATGAAATAGAGCTCATTGTGAACATTCCCTAAAGAGAGAAAGTTGGTGAGCACTGATTCCAAATGGGGTCTTATCCTCCTTTCAGGGCTCTATTGTCTTTCCTCCCTGGGATCTTGAGTTAAGGTCTCCACTACCTATTCCCTCTCTGTTCAACCCTGCTATCTTCTTCACCCTTCTAGATCACTCCTCTCATTTCTTTCCATTGACTATTCTAATCGCTCCACCCTGCTATCTTCTTCACCCTTCTAGATCACTCCTCTCATTTCTTTCCATTGACTATTCTAACCTCTCCAGTACATCTATTCTTAAGGGATATTAGTCCATTCAGATTTCAAACCTATGCTACTGCATCATTCCTCTACAAAGTTCGCAAATGAACCTATTGGTCCAACATCACAGGAAGTTCTAATCAATGCCCAAAAAAAGAAATTCATTATAACATTGTGTTTGTTTTTAGTTTGAATTATATCAAAAAATCAAAATATAACAACAGCTATAATGCTTTATGATTAACACGATCCAATTCAAACAACACAAGTCTCCTTGCATTTTTTGAAAATAAATTCTTCAATTATGTCATCTTACTTTAACTTATGCCTTGTTTGGATGGTATTTTGAAAAAAAAATCCGACTCAAAAAACACTCATTACCTCTACTTGCAAACATTACTCTCATTTCTCCCTCTTGTCTCTAATCATTATTCTCATTTCTCTCTCTCTCTCTCTCTTTTCACTCATTACCTCTATCTCTAATTATTATCCTAATTCCTCTCTCCACTCATTACCCAAAAACCAAACTCAAAAATTTTCAAAACACCATCTAAACAAGGCATTATTCAAGGAAACTCATTTTCAATTGAAATAATAGCCAATCCACTTATCTCTCTTGGGGCATGGTAGTTCGAACGTAAGTTTTTATCAATTCCAACTTAGAAAAACTCCTCTATGTTGAAGCAACTATAACCAATGTAGTCAACAACATTCGATAAGCAACCCATATCATGTGGAAGTCGCCATCTTTCCAATAAGACCTTATAAAATCAAGGATGTCAATCGATTTTGTTACTTCTCTCAACAATATTATTTTCAAGTATCTAAGTTCTTAGAATAACTCATTCCTATAAATATATATTACCATGTTGGTTCTATTAATTCCAAGAATTTCTTTTTGTTGGGTTTACAAAACCTTCTCTTTTTTTGTCCCCTCTGTTGGCTCTGGCCTAATTTGGATCAACCGGAAACACGCAACTTTAAAATTGACAAAGAACCCGAGGTCACCTTAGCTTCTTGGCATCAACATGGATGCATGAGTAAGCGACAATGGTTTAACTAATGGTGATTTAAAAGATGAATAATTCTGATCATAGTGAAATATTGCAATTCTTTTTATATAAAGACCACGTGAGAATTGAATCGAGCCTTTAATTATTTCTAACACATAAAAATCATTATTATTATACTCACTTAACACTAAACATTTCTAAAGGAAACCAGCACACAAGCCATGACTTAATTTTAACTACCAAAGCAAAAAGAAGGCCCCCATGTCTTCAGTCCTCCTTCCCTGTATACCACTACTTTTCTATTCTATTATCATCCTAACTGCCCGGGACCCTCCCATGTATCACCGGCACATGTTTGGTTTTATTGTCAAGATTTAAGAGTTCCCTCGTTCGAAAGGTATCGATCAGGTTCAAAATCTCTTTTTGTACGATCAATGTTTGTGGGTTTACTATACGGGATTCTACTAAGATGCGTATCAATTGAATGGTTCAGACACTCTATTTTAAAAAGAAAAGACCCTCCTATAACAAAATGCAAAGGAGACCATTGACCCGCCATTCTTTTTTTCTTTTCTTTTCTTCACTTTGTGCTTTTCTATCATGTGGTTTTTCAAGAACTTAGTAATTTTTTCTTCGCCAAAAATTAATAGAGTTAGTTGTAGTTAGTGAAGTCCAGTATTCTTCCGGTGGACTACTAGTCCACTGCCAATGTAAAGAATTTATTCTCCTGACAGAATACTTACATCGGAGAGTGCATCTTAATTGGATTTGGTAATTAAAGGTTTGACTAATCCTCCCCCCACCCCCCACTTCATGTGCTTTCTCTGTATCGTGGAAATCTATGCTCCAAATCCAGTGAAAAAGGAGTTTATAAGGAGTACTTCTGTGCTTTTCACCAGACATAGGGAACAATAAGTTTAATAACTACCGGAGAGTACAACAGGAATCAAACCGACCTTGGATTAAAAAAAGTTGTCTTGCTAAATAAAGTATTATTAAACTGCCTGCTAAGGTTTTTTTTTTTTTTTTTTTTTTTTTTTTGACAAGAACTGCCTGCTAAGGTTTATTCAACGAAGTCCAGGAAAAGACGCCTTAAGCAATGCTGCAGACAGTTTTTTTTTTTTTTTCAATACTGTATACTACATTAGTAGGACTATGTTGGAGTGAGGCCCCGTTCCAGAACACTTTCTTAAAAAATAAGTATTTATTTTATATTTTCAAACTCAAAAATAATATAAATGAAAAATAATTTTTTAATTTTTTTTGCACCGTATTAAAGATCTTAATGAGATCTATTAAACAAGATCCATATTGATAGAAAAATTATTTGCGTAAGCATATAATTTTTGAGCTTGAAATTGCCTTCTTAAAAAATAAATACATATTTTCCTTTCCGGAACGGAGCCTCAGCGGGGGCTAAGTTATAAGTTAGTCCATAAATGGTTGAAAGGTTGTTCATAGCCCTCAACCCACAAACGTCCATGACCGAACTCGAATCCTGATTTCTCTAATGGTAAGAACCAAAGGATGCTAACTGGGCTATTCTTTTTTTTTTCCCTTATTGCAGAAAATCAATATATATATATATATATATATATATATTCCGGATCAGGTCAGGGATCCCTGACCTGATTCCAGTCCGCACCACCCCTTTCCCTATTGAATTTCGATGATCCGAGCCGCTCAATGTGTTCAGAACGTGATTTTAAGGGTACCCAAGTGAAATCGGCAAAAAAAATAACCGAAAAGGGCTTGATTTGAACAGTTTTTTTATTGAACCGTTCAATAAAAAGCTGTTTGGATGAAACCCTTCCCGGTCATTTTTTTTTTTTGCTGATTTCTCACAAGCACCCTTAAAATTACATTCCGGTCACTTTGAGCGGCTCGAATCATCGAAATTCGATCGGAAAAGAGAAGAAATAGAAAGGTCCGGACCTAAGCTTATGTCAGGAATTCTTGACTGGATCCTAACTGGTGTGTGTATGTATGTAAGTGTATGTTCCAGAATATAACTACCATTACACATACGATAAACTGATGACAGATTACATTAACAAAATGGATCAACAGTAACGAAAAACTATATAAATGCAAACCGAATTCTGTGTTTTTCACAATCTTCTTAAAACATATTCGCCGCCTACCGAAGGGCGTTGAGAACCTTAAGGTTGAACTGACGTCTTTCTCCAGGATAACTTGACTAGAACCACAACCTACAGAACACCAACGTAGCCAATATTGGCAAATAAACGGTACGTCTATCTCTCTCTCTCACTTAAAAAACGAGATTATGGAATGTATTTCATGGGATCTAACTCCAGATGATATTAAACACAATAAAAATAGTTGTTTTTAAATCTTTTCGTCCTTATTAATTTTTTTCTTTATCATAATTTTTAGATTCATCTCATCAAGAAGAAAAGATTAAAAAAATCAACATAAATTCAACAAAAGTTCAAAAAAAAAAAACAAATAAAATTACCGAAAATCTAGTTTATAGAGATGACACCCCGTTCCTCAATTGGAGAATTCTTCTGCATCTCTGCCTCCATACACGAGGGATACCAGACAATCTACCATATGCATACCCGCCTTCCATTGGGGATTGGGTATATTCGGATAAATCCATATCCAAACTACTTGAACAAGAAAGAACGATAGGATCTAAGTAAAAAGTAATTCATCTATGCTACGACAACAAAAAAGCACTAACAATTTAAATAAAAAGTAAAATACAAGGCCACACAAAAATAGTATCCACAAACTTTAGATTATATAAAAAAAAATGTATAGAAAACGATCCATGAACTTTTTGTAACTCCTAATACACTTATTAAATACCAGTATATACTAGTATATACTGTATACACATACTATTCAAAAACATGTATATGCGTGTGTGTACATCATTGGGTTTGGTGCGGGTACAGTTATCACATATTCATACCCGCTCCATATTTGAGTTGAGATTTTTGTATGTTCTACTATACCCACATCTATTGGGTAAAAAATGAGTTAATATTTGCCTCCAAATAGGTGGGGCGGGCATCCATTGGGTTTGGAGAAATTGTCATCCCTACTAGTCTAGGACAAAGGGGAAAGGATTGGTGTGGGGTAAAGCTGTAAAGGAATTGTAGTTCATAAATTGTTTGAGACTCAACTTGGTAAATGTTCATTCAAGTCGATTTGTCTTCTAAATATAAATTGAACATGAGCCTCAATTTTAGGCTCGGTTAAAAAATAAGCCAAATAATAAACCTATCAGTATTTGCCTCGATTAGCTCACAAACCTGGAGTATATTTATATCGTGGGAATCCTATATAAGTACATAATGATAATTGTAGAATTTGGACAAGTATAAACGTTGGACAATTACTAAAACTTACTTATGTATATATTTCCATCAACTTATCTTGTATATGTACGAATGTACTTACGTACATTCTAAAAATTTTATTTATATCTTTAGACCTGTATGAGAACATAAATATATAATATTATCGGCTCATTAAAGTTTATAAGCAAGCTCAAGTTCAATTCAAATATATGAGAAACTCGACTCATCAAATTTTCATTAATTTCGTCATGAGTTCAGTTACAAACGAATTTCAACAATGTAGAATCGGCTCGTTTACGGCCATAGTATGGGGATGGAAATAGTCAGTCAGTCACAGCCAGTTAGCGTATCCCGCCCTGCCCCCCTCATTCTCACACCCCGCCGCACGTTTCCCTGCTTCCTCGCACGCTTCTGCCTCTCTCTCTCTCTCTCTCTCTCTCTCTCTGGAATTCTTACCTTTCTACACATTTGAATCCCTGATACCTACACGCCTGAAACATTTAGTCCATACCCGCAATTTTCGGATCAAATTTTCAACCCGAATTGGAAACTGATCTGGTTGTACCCAGCAATTTTGGTTGCCTAATACTCTGATTTCCCCCTATTCTGCTCAGAGAATGCCCCCTGACTCGTCGTCTGAACCGGACCCGGAGGATTCTGACACCGAGTTCGTCGAGATCGACCCGTCCGGTCGATATGGTCGGGTTAGTGCATAAATATAAATACCATATGTATATAGATAGACACCTCTGTGTGTGTGTGCGCGCGCGCGCATATATGAATATGTATTCAAGTTTCATTTTTGTTACTTGATACTTGATGATAGTGTTGAGATTCCATGAATGTTGTTCTCATTTGGGATAATTCTGAAACAATTTGCAGTATAAAGAGGTTCTTGGTAAAGGGGCGTTCAAAAAGGTGTATCCTTTATGAAGATTTTTTGTTGGAAGTTTGGCCTAGTGGGTGGTTGTTGTAGGTGGACTTATGGTAGAATGTGATCAGTGAGAAGCAAAAGCCAGAGAATTAAAGTTGAGGTTTTTAAAGGAAACAGAATTTGTAAGCAGTATTGGCCCGTTAACTAAAAGCAGAAGCTGTGACAAACAAATTAAAACGACTTCTGAGACCAAAAAATGTCATAAGCTGCAGGCAGCAAACACCCCTAGTGCATTGTATTTGTACGTTTGAGACGGAGTTGATGCGCATGTTTGTTGGCTATCCTTGACCTAAGTTATGGGCATTTAGATATAGAGCATTTGATGAATTGGAAGGAATTGAAGTAGCTTGGAATCAAGTTAAGGTCGTAGATCTCTTGCGGAATTCTGAGGACTTGGATCGACTGTATTCAGAAGTTAATTTGCTCAAGGCTCTCAAGCACAAGAATATCATCAAATTTTACAACTCATGGGTGGACAGGAAAAGGGATAATATCAACTTCATTACCGAGATTTTCACTTCTGGGACATTGCGGCAGTATGTTACTTATACTGTTGTCTTATCTCCAACTATTGTTTTTCCAAGTTGGTATTCTTAGTGATTCCTTTTTATGTTTTTATTGGTTTGTGCATAGATATCGGAAGAAACACAAGCACGTTGATGTAAGGGCGTTGAAGAAATGGTCCAGGCAGATCTTGGAGGGCCTTTTCTATCTTCATAGCCACGACCCGCCTGTAATCCATCGCGACCTAAAGTGTGATAATATTTTCGTGAATGGAAACCAAGGCGAAGTGAAGATTGGAGACTTGGGACTCGCTGCAATTCTTCATCAGGCTCGATCAGCTCATAGTGTCATTGGTGAGGACTTATTTTCTTTTGAGTTTGCATTCTTTTGGGATTGGATGCCTTGGAATGTTTCGCAGAAGGTGGAATAATGTTTTGCAAATGTGAAATTAGGTACTCCCGAGTTCATGGCACCAGAGCTTTATGAGGAGGAATACAATGAGCTAGTAGATATTTATGCATTTGGTATGTGCTTGCTGGAACTGGTGACCTTTGAGTACCCGTATGTTGAATGTTCGAATGCTGCTCAAATATACAAGAAAGTGACATCAGTAAGGCATTTGTGATTTCTTCACAATTACCTTTTTACTCCATCAAACCATCCTTTTCACATGTGTCTAATTCATCTTGGAAATTTAGATTTCACACTTGCCACCTTGTAGAGTTCAGAGTCTCTAAGAAAATCCCTGCAGTGAGATAAGTATTTTTGGATTATGGTTTATTTGTTGAAGCCCCGGATATGCCAATTTCCATTATATGAGTTTCCACTTGGTAAAAGGGGAAAACATAAAAAAGCTAGCCCTTTTTACTAACCAACATTGTACATTTGGACCAAGGGAAGGCATGTATTTCTCATTGATTATTCATGTATACACCTAATAGACTGTCATTCTTTCCTGGGTATCAGAATTCCAACTTCTAGGTCATTTCCATGCACCAATGGACTCCACTTTAGTATTAATAGGTCTCCCCTAGTTATAGATGACAAATCTTCTCTTCAATGGCCCCCGAGTGTGCCCATTATCCAACCATGGGAAGACGGACTGACCAATGCCTACGATATCTATTGGCCATATGTTGCGAGTTTATGTCCCTAAAAAATACCAATGGTTCAAGGATGATCAGAATGCACCATTTTCATTTTATGTTACTACAATTGAAATAACTTGGCAATCCATGTCTTTGGACGTATGATACATGTACTGGTTGAACAATATAGGATTGCTAAAAAGGCGCAAATTTAGGGCTGACTTACAATCAGTTCCCAGTATGTTCAGACAATGCAACCTAACCACACAATTGTATTTGGCCCTTTGTTGTACTATTATATATGCTTTTGTGTTTTGCCCTGTATGTTGTGTGCGCTCGCGGACGAAAATTTAGTATAAATGGGCTATGAGTGTAATCTATTAAATCATTGGTTTGATTTGAAGCAAAATACTTGGATTTGTTATTCATTTGAGAAGTTGACCCGGGTTGGTTTTTGGATATTCATTTGAATCTTGATCTTAGTGTACAGCATTCATCGTACCAGTAGTATTTTTCTTCCCTTTTCCTCTTCCTTTCCCTCTTGTTAAATTTCAATATTTATGCGGCCATGATCACATATTTGATTCGGTGTCAAGTATCATTGACAAGTTATCCCTTGAACTAATAGAGTGGCTTTTGTTATCCTCCTCCTTTTGCTTTTGAAGGGAATTAAGCCAGCAGCATTGGCAAAAGTAAAGGATCCTGGAGTCAGAGCTTTTATAGAAAAATGTATTGCTGAAGTCTCTGACCGGTTGCCTGCAAAGGAACTTCTTATGGATCCTTTTCTCCAATTTAATGAAGATAGTGAAATAATTGGCCAACCCCTACCACTGTATGCTGATAATGCAGGTAAACTTTCAAAAGCAGTTAAAATTGATGCCTTCCCTGTTGCTCTTTTCTAGTTTCTGACAGGAACAAATTTTCAGATTTGAAGGACCCTGTGCCAGAGGGAAGTCGAGACTTCACTGTAGAGGGTCAAAGGAAGGACATGAACACTATATTTCTGAAACTAAGAATAGCAGATTCCACAGGTTGTCTGTTTTTATTTTCTTTCCTTCGGAGATTTTTTTTTTTTAATAGTTGGTTGGTGTTATTAGGTGTATCTACTTTTTAATTGTATATTAATTATGATTAACGTTGTTGAAGTATAAACTAAATTTAGTATTTTTGCACAAGAAAATTAAGTTTAAACAAGTCTAATTGTAAAATGGAAGATATTATTGAAGAAGATACAATATCTAGTTTTTAGAAACTCTAAAATATCTAACTCTAGAAGCTCTAGAATATCCTTGTAAAACATATAGAGTTTTTTGTGAGAATTAGTCACATGTGTAATTCTAGAATTACCTCAAAATTTATCTTATATGAAAATATCTTTGTACTAGAGCCTTCCATAGAGTAGTATATTTAGAGATAGGTACTAGCCATTTTGTACCAAGCCAAAAAAAAGTTTGAGTATTGTAATACAAATAGTCTCATTCCCCACTTTTGTTCTCCCTTTTTCAAAAATATCGTCCAACTAAACGATACACGATACGTATCCCGATTTGAAAACACTGGATGGGATTACATATCTTTTCATTATTAGACTAGCCAAACAAACATGCTCCAAAACCAAACCAAACCAAACCAAACCAAACCGAACCGAGCCTTATGTCCTAATCATTTAGCGTCGGCTACATGAATTTCAAGTTTCTTAACTGGAGCCTATTACATTTAGGCTTTTTGTTCCTTTTGTTAGGGAAAGAAAAGTCAGGCAAAACACAATCGAAGTATGGTTATTTCTTCTATACAAGCCATGCATTGAGGTTGACTTTCTATCAAATGGTTTGAAAGATACCATAATTAGATCAAACGGCTTAAATAAATGCATTTGGGATTCTGCTTCCTGAAATAAGGTCCGACTTTTTCCCAATAAGTAATCATAGGATATGTACCGAATTAAGATACGCGTATAAATTGTAAGATACGCGATCATATTGTAGGATTTCTATACAACAAGGATACAAGGTGGGATACGTATCATTCTCCGAAGGAAATTATACAAATCGTACATGTATCATAGATTTTTAACAACTATGATCCCATCCGATTAATAGTGAAGGATAACAATACCGCATGCCCAAGGCCCAAGGTATTGTATATCCCATGTTTTTTAGGATATAATAACCGATAGATGTTTAATTCTAGTTGCAAAATTTTCCAGAGAACATGAGATTAGTCCAATGCGATATTTTGATCTAAATTGATCCAGATAAAGGTAAAGAACTGGTATTTGTTGTTTCCTTTCAAGAAAACAATATACTTATTGGCTTCTATAGATTTGTTACTGACGTCTCCACATGGGCCCAGGTCATTTTCGGAATATCCACTTCCCATTTGATACTGAGTTCGATACAACGCTCACTGTTGCAAGTGAAATGGTTGAGGAGCTGGACCTAACGGATCAAGATGTATCAACTATTGCTTCGATGATTGACTCAGAAATTCGTTCTTATATACCTAACTGGGCACCCGCAGAACTTTCTGTCAATGATGTCAGTAATCAAGTTGCAGTATCTGACATCAGTTACTCTGAAGCTAAGAATGATGCCTCTCATTTGACAAGTGATTTTACTACCCCTTCTGTTAATCTTGTGTTGGAACGTCTTCCTTCTGGTCGGAAGTACTGGTCAGATTCACCTAAAGGGGTAGATGGTAATTCTCCCATAAAGTTTGACCCTTTGAACTTGTCTCTTGAAGATTCACCAACCACTGGGCATACTGGGATTGGTGAACATGAACAATGTCCTAGTGACTTTAGACATGGGGATTCAAATTATGTTTCACTTGCACCGCAAGAGGATGAGTACATGGTCCATGATAATTGGAACAAAAAAGAAACTGCTTTGTCTACTATTTCACCATTTGACGAAAGTAACAGCAATAGAGATTTTCTTTTTGGCAATGGACCACGTGCATTGGGAGGGAACAATGAAACATTAAGTGATGTTGACTTGGATGATGTTAGAATCATTGTGGAGAAACTTGAGCATCTGTTGACTGAACAGCAACAAGAGCTAGATGAACTGAAGAGGAAGCATGAGTTGGCTGTATTAGATCTCTTGAAGGAAAATCCTCCAGCAATACGTCACCAAGTAATAAAAATTTGTAAGCTGAAGATTTCTGACTACAAAATGCATACTTAGATGCACTGCATAGCTGGGAATTCTGCTAATTAAGGGTCCTTTTCAAAGATGGAAGTTTTGACCTGTGGATACTTAATCGAATGTTGCAATCACTCTACTCATGCTCAAAAGTTGATATTCCACAAATCCTAGATATTTCCACGGTGGCAAAGTTGGGAGGAGTTGGTGGCTAGAAACTATATGTTTGGATCGACATATAAAGAAGTTTGTAAAGGAACACACCACATTTGGCATGGGTATTGCTGTGATTTTGGGAGTGTACCATGATGTAAATTATAGCATGGGGAGAAATTTTATGCTTGTGCTAATCTTGCTTGATAAATCTTTCATAGGAAGCAGCATGATCCTCTTCGTGGAAAGGCCAGATAATTGCATGCCGCTGCCGAGGTGAGATGTTTTCGCCCAATGCCATAAATTTCATCTGCATTTTGCACATTTAGTTGTCATCCATACACAAGGATAATGTGTTTGTACATTTATTCATAGTTTATACGAGTTGTCAAATTTTGAAGAAGTTTATACTTGTACATATGGTTCATAGTCCTTGTATTAGCAACAGGAAACGCTGATTTCCTTCAAAATTTTGCCTTCTGACATAAATTAAGTTTTGAACTTTGTGGTATTTCATTTGTTTCCCTGTGGAGGGCATGTGTTCTTTAGACCGGTTAACCACAGTTGTACCGACCTTTCCCTTTAGAATGCAATCACATTTTTGTTTTTGTTTTGTGTTTGGATGGGTAAGAATGGGATCCAATGTTGGGTGTGCTTTGCATGAAGTTTTTGCCCCATGCCTATTAGTAATAGGTTTGTTGTGTTCTGTGTTTCTCCATTGCTGTTGAATTTACTACTAATGGCGGAAGTTTTTCATCGGTATTGAAATCAGTTATGATCTACCAGTGGTACAATGCGGTTAAATCTTTTGGGCATGTCACCTTTTATTTTGGCAAATATTGGTTGTGTCAACGAAATCTATTTGCTCTTATACATGACTGCTTTAAGAAGTTTATGTTGAAATAAGTGATCATTTACTGCTTTCATTTCTTGATTATAAACCCCACATCCAATTTTGCTACAGTGCTATAGTGTAAGCTATTGAAATCTCTCAGAGCACCTGCTTATGGACATCTACTTGTGAGTAAAGAAATGTCGTAAAGCTTGTTCCTTTGAGCTCAGACAGTTCCAGCCTTGGAAGGAAAATGGGAAAATGATATTTAAACCTTTGGATAAATTTGTTTCAGCTGCCAATGAATAGAATTATTTCCCATTGTTCATACACATGATCACTTTGTTTTCCAATAGCATATTCGAGCAATTTGATTATTGTGAAATATATGAACATAGGGGTGTGTGTGTGTGCGCATATATACACGTGCGGTTATATTGATATATGGAAGGGGTAAGGCTGCATACATCAACCCCTCTCTAGACCACACATATGCGGGAGCTCCGTGCACTAGGTATGTCCTTTTTTACATACAGTAAAGGTGCATATAGAAGATTACCAGCCAAATGGATAGCTGATTTCGCAGAGCATTGGTTTGATTCTTGCTAAGCATCTTACTCTACTTCGTTGTGCGAGAATTATATGTACCTATCTGCCCCAATGATTTGAACCCGGTTTTTCCCATCTTACGAGTGATACACATGTCTGCGCATAATGAGCATGCACGGCTAGCCAACGATACAGATGAATAAATGCTTGTAAACACAGTGTGTGTGTGTACGCCCGCAAATGAACCGTCAGGTGCTGTGAGTCTCGAGTGATTCGGGTACTTTGATGTAAGGTCATTTAGCTTTGCAGGGTATGAATGGGCTGCAAATCCATGAATTTGAATCTGCTGGGAGCAAAGTTTATAAAATTCCATATATGGATATTGTGATTGCCAGAGATGAATAGGGATGGCAATCCCGGCCGCCCCACCCCGCCCCAAATGGATTGGGGATTCGGGGATCGGGTAGGGGATGTGGATAATTTTTAAAAAAAAATGGGGAACGGGTAGGGGATGGGTATGAGTCTGTCCCCGCCCCGCCCCGTTTGTTTGTGTGTGTATATATATATATATAAAATAAGTTATATACATAAAAGAAAATTGTATAGGAGTACTATATATACATAAATGAGGAAGAAAGAAAAAAACTAAATCTCATTGTCAATTAACATAGAAGTAATTGAATTCACTTACCACGGATAGAAGATTAGTAGAAAAAAAAGCTCAAATCGATAGTTCTAGTCAGATAAATATTGTTCACGTCTGATAAATCATGAAATAGCGTCGTGTTGAGAGACTAAGAAACGGAGCTTTAAAGAGCTTTGCGTGTGTTGTTTGTTCTTGGCGTCTGGCTGCAGGAGGGATACCGGATTAAGAATACCGGTTTTGCCTGTGGTTCCAGTTGGATCTTCGATTCCCCACGGGGATTCCCGTTTCCCATTTGGGGAGGGGATGGAGGGTAAAAATAATTCTCCGGTGGGGATCGGGGAGGGGATGGAGATGGATTTGGATTCGGGGATCGGGGACGGGAATAGTGGTGTCCACTCCCTACCCGCCCCATTGCCAACCCTAGAGATGAATTAACTGGCCAACATGTGAGCCCCAGATTGAGTATTTTCCCTGTTTTCATTTTAGGGTTTTGTTAACGTATGCCCTAGGGGCATATGTTAGTACTCATTTAATTATACCAACTATATCCAAAATTGTATTGGAACTCCAAAAGGTAATCAAAAGGTCAGGCAACATTTACTAGGAGAAAATTTTATTTTGTGTGAGACCAAATTACCCCTTTTACTTTTCCCGCCATGCTATAATATTTCCAACTCCTATTAGTTTTCTAGGTCTGCGGGTTTAAGAAAAAATAAACTCCTATGTATTATCTATTCTTTGGCTTTCGTGTTGTTTTAAAAACTTTTGATCAATAGAATTTATTTCACTAATTCATTTTGATGAAAGAAAATGTAAAGGTAAAAGAAGACAATATACAAAAATGTAAAAAAAAAAAGATAACATTAGCCCAAAATGTTTAAAATCTGGTTGACGGAAAAAATCAATAACTTGTTTTGCAATGTATCAGTATTTAGTTATTAAAAGAAGTGCTAAGATTTATTTTCCTTATTTTGGGGAGGTTTTGGGGCTTTTTGAGTTTTGTCTTCATTCAAAAAAAAAAATTCCTTTTGTTGGTCTTATGTCATATTTTTATAGATTATTGATTCGTCTTGATGAGAGAAATCGTAAGAGTAAAAAATTATGACTGTTACCTTAATATTAAGGCTATATCTTAGATGAGTGCTGCTATTGGTACATATAATATGTACATACAATGTACATATAGATTTTGTGGGGCCCAATTCGGGTCCCACAAAAATGATCCGAACCGCTAATTATTTTTAAAACATCTTTTTATGGAGCCCTGTAAAAAATCAGCTTAACCCGATATCGGCAAGGATTTTTTCTAATTTGTAGGGGCGAAACTAAGCAGTTAAGTAGTTTCGCCTCCACAAATTAAGAAAAAATCCTTACCGATATCGGGTTGTGCTGATTTTTTACAAGGCTCCATAAAAAAATGTTTGAAAAATAATGAGCGGTTTGAATCATCTTTGTGGGACCCGAAGTGGGCCCCACAAAACTGATATGTACATAATATGTACATTTCATATGTACCCCTAGCATTTTTGATCTTAGATATTCCAAAAATATTTGGGTAAGAGAAAAAAAAAATTACTTTTATGATTTCTTTCGTCTTGACAAATCAATAATCTATAAAAAAAAATATTTGGTGTAAAATTAATAAACGCAAAAAAAAAAAAAAAGAATAAGGACAAAACAATACAAAACCAAAAAGCTAAGCTAATGGGAGACTTTCATTTATTTTTTCAAGTTTCAGCCTCTCTAGCTCTTTTCTTCATTTTTTCCTGCTTAGAGTTCAACGGAATAAATAATTAGTTGTTTTTTTATACCATTTTGGTGACTGATATGGAGTACCCATAGGGGTGTTTATTTTATTTTATTTTTTGGCTTAAACCTACATAAGTTTAAAGACCCAGAAACATAAAAAGAAGTTGAAAAGATAGCATGCATGGAGTGAAAAGTAAAAAGGGTAATTTGGTCTCACCATAAATGCATTTTTCTTCTAGTAAACGTTGCCTGACCTATTGATTGTATTTTAGAGTTTCAATACAATTTTAGATATAGTTGGCATCATTAAATGAGTACTAACATATACCCTTAGGGCATACATTAACAAAACCCTTCATTTTAACTTCAATGATTCTCGCCACAATTTAAAACAATTCTTGTCTTCTGCTGTCAGTTCCAAGAAATTGTGTCTGCTGGGGCAGGAATCCGAAGCAAACTTTAATAGGTAATAAGATTTGTTTTCGCATATTACTAAAGATTAGGTTTGTCGTTAATTTTCTTCCGTCCATATCCTCAATGATTAGAGACTATATGAATTTTGTCGTTGTTATTGTTGTCGTATTTGTTTTTGCATATCTGGGTTGAATTACGGTTATGTTATTTTGTCATGCAGAGCAGGTACATGAATTATTTGATGAGAATTTGTCTTCAGCTTTTTCTAAGATCTGCTGTGGTTGTGGTTTGAATTGATGAATTCAAGCATAGGACAGGAAGAACTTAATAAGATGTAATTATCATATGGTCGTGTTACAAGCTCAGAGCCAGATAACCGTCCGGACGGGATTTATAGAGAACACATATTGAGCCGAAATTCCCACATGGTCTAACCGTAAATGTGACACAATGCAATTGCCCAAACAAAATAAAATATTAATAAGAAATATTGAATGCAACAGTGACACCATCTTACGTAATCTATCAACTAAATAGAAGTCCCAAATAACTAAATTAAGATTAGGTAATTTCCCTTCAAGGTCATTAAGAAACCATCTCATCCCCTACTGTATTCGCGATTTTTTCACATGATTAGTGATATCGTCTCGTGTTATCACGATTATTTAACGTTTCATCAATTTGCTAGGGCACAGTGTGGACAACCAAAATCAACTCTCAACAAACCGAGTTCAATTCCTCTGCATTGGTGCGTTTTCGGCCTTTGGAATCGATAAAATTTGTAAAACATAAAAAAAATTCTTGTATAGGTTGCAAACGAACCAAACTACTCATGAGCAACTCGTGACTCAGTTCATTAAAGTTCGGTTTGTTCAATAATCGATCCAAGCTCGAGTTAAAAAACGAGCCGGCTTAAAACTCAAAAGTTCGGCTCACGTTCGAGTTTTTAGCTAGTTTAGTAAACAAGCCGAACTCAAACACGATGAAGCTCAACTCGTAACTCGTTTACACCTCTGTAATAATACTCTATTTCACACACCAAAAGTGCTACACACACAACGGTTGTGTAAAACACAACACACAATCAATCTCTAGCCATCCATTGCTGTAATAAATGGTCAGAATCCCCCACAAAAGTTAAACTTTTCCTTGAAAGAGTTTTTATAAAATCTAGACCGTCCAAATATATCTGAACGGTCAGAATTACGTACACAACCAACACAACGGTTGTGCAAGTAGCATTTTTGTTCACACAATCTAACGAACTTACTACATGGTATACAAGGAAGAGTTTTTTTAAAATCTAGACCGTCCAAATACATCTGGACGGTCAGAATTACGCACACAACTAACACAATGATTGTGCAAGTAGCATTTTTGCATTGTATATGGTACACCAATTCCTCGGTAAAACAGAATTTGAGGGGAAATTAACTCGATTGCACAGAAATTTCATGGTACCCATGGTCAGCGTAATCTACGAGGTAGAAATGGGTGGATAGATATAGAACCCGTATGAGGTTTCTTGTCTTTCAGTGTTGGAAGGGATAACCCAACTCCCCTCTCTCTCTCTCTCTCTCTCTCCCGCTCCCCCCTTCCTCTTCCTCCTCATCCACCCAATCCCTAATCCCCTCTCTCTCCTCCCTCCCTGTCTCTCTCTCTCTCTCAACCTACTCAACCGAACCCAACCATGGCAATTTCAGCGACCACCACTTCACCAAAACTCATATACCCACTTCACTACTCACTTTCCCAACCCTCCTCCGCCACTGCCACTCTCCTTCCCAAACCCACCAACGTAAAAACCCTTTCCTTCGCCTCCACCACTTTCTTGACAAACCCACCACCAGCCCTATCCCGCCGCTCCTTCACTGTGCGGGCGGCGAGGGGCAAGTTCGAGCGTACGAAGCCCCACCTCAACATCGGCACCATCGGCCACGTCGACCACGGAAAGACGACCCTCACCGCCGCCCTCACCATGGCCCTCGCCGCCAACGGTAACTCCGCTCCCAAGAAGTACGACGAGATCGACGCCGCCCCCGAGGAGCGCGCCCGCGGCATCACCATCAACACCGCCACCGTCGAGTACGAGACAGCGAACCGGCACTACGCCCACGTGGACTGCCCTGGACACGCAGACTACGTCAAGAACATGATCACAGGCGCCGCGCAGATGGACGGCGCCATCTTGGTCGTCTCGGGCGCGGACGGACCCATGCCCCAGACTAAAGAACACATTCTCCTTGCCAAGCAGGTGTTTCTTGGGTTTTTTTTTGGGTGTGTGTGTCAAGTATTATGTTAGGTTTCTTGTTGGTGTTTGTTTTCTTTAGCTGTTCGATTATGAAAAAATTCAGAGGCGGAGGGATATTTTTAGATTTTGCGAGTGGCAGCATTAGAATAGCCTTGTGAAGCTCTCTAAATGCTTTTTCTTGCCTAATTCGGGAAAAAAATTGAGAGAGATAAGAGGGGTATTTTGAGATTTTGCGAGTAGCACTGTTGAAGAACCTTGTGCACTCTTTCAAGCTCTCTCAAATGCTTTTTCTTGCCTAAGTCGGAAAAAATCAAGAGAGATAGAGGGGGTAGTTTGAGATTTTGCGAGTAGCAGTGTTGAAGAACCTTGTGTACTCTTTTTCTTGCCTAATTACAAAAAATTGAGAGATAGAGAGTTAGTTTGAGATTTTGGGAGTAGCAGCATTGAGGAGTCTTTGTGCTCTTTCAAGCTTTCTCAATGCTTTTTCTTGCCTTATTATGAACAATAGAGACTCGAGAGGCGTAGGGATAGTTTGATATTTTAGGAGTAGCATTGCAAGAGACTTGTTTATTCTCTGAGGCTCTCTTGTTGCTTTTTTCTAGCCTAATTATAGAAAAATTGAAGGCAGAGGAGGGGTGGTTTGATGTTTTGTGTGTAGCAGCATTAGAAGAGTCCTGTGTACTCTTTGAAACTCCCTCAATTCTTTTTCTTGCCTATGAAAAATTTAGGTTTCGAGAGGCGAAGGGGTAGTTTGAGATTTTGCGAGTAGCAGCATTAGAAGGGTCTTGTGCACTACTTGAAGCTCTCTCAGTTTTTTCTTGCTTAATCGTAAAAATTCGAGAGGTGGAGGGGTAGTTTGCGATTTTGCGAGTAGCTAGGCGGAGGGGTCTTGTGTTCTCTTTTAAGCTCGCTCATTGATTTTCTTTGCCTATTGTATAGATTTTATCTTTAATCTTTGTGATAATGAGGTATCTTTTGCTGATAAAATAAACAGGTGGGTGTTCCTAACATGGTTGTTTTCCTTAACAAGCAAGATCAAGTAGATGATGAGGAGTTGCTTGAATTGGTTGAGTTAGAAGTCCGTGATCTTTTGTCTTCTTATGAGTTCCCTGGTGATGATGTGCCTATTATTTCTGGCTCAGCACTTTTAGCGTTAGAGGCTTTGACAGCAAACCCTAGTATCAAAAGAGGGGAAAATGAATGGGTTGACAAGATATATAAGTTAATGGATTCTGTTGATGAGTATATCCCTATCCCGCAAAGACAGACTGAATTGCCATTTTTACTAGCTGTTGAGGATGTTTTCTCAATTACGGGTCGTGGGACCGTGGCCACGGGAAGGGTCGAGAGAGGGACGATTAAGGTCGGAGAAACGGTTGATATTGTCGGTTTGAAGAATACTAGGACCTCAATTGTGACCGGGGTTGAGATGTTTCAGAAATTTCTAGATGAAGCTATGGCTGGGGATAATGTGGGGCTGTTGTTGAGAGGGTTACTAAGGGATGATATTCAGAGAGGGATGGTTTTGGCTAAACCTGGGAGTATTACTCCTCATACCAAGTTTTCAGCCATAGTTTATGTGTTGAAGAAGGAAGAGGGTGGGAGGCATTCGCCCTTTTTCGCAGGGTATAGGCCGCAGTTCTTTTTTAGGACTACTGATGTGACGGGGAAAGTGATGGCTATCATGAACGATAAGGATGAGGAGTCGAAGATGGTTATGCCAGGTGACCGTGTCAAGATGGTGGTTGAGCTTATAATGCCTGTGGCATGCGAGCAAGGGATGAGGTTTGCTATCAGAGAAGGGGGGAAGACTGTTGGAGCTGGAGTTATTCAGGCCATTATTGAATGAGCACAAACCCCAATTCAGTATGAGTACTTCTTCATTATTCTCATTTTTCCAATGTTTCTATTAACTTAAATGCAATCCCAATGTTATATGATTTCACATTTCCGAAAGTTTTTATCTTTGGCTGTATGTCCCAGTTGCTAGTTTTAGTCGGACGGATTTTAGTCATGATGTAATGTGATTACTTTTCCCGCACATTGACTCAGATGTTGTTGAGCTATAGACCACCAAACTTTCATACTCTTACTTGCATTTTGGAATGATGCCCATGGTTATTTCCTCCCAATCTGAGTTTTATGGTTTCAAAGATCGAAATACTGATACGGAGTGCAGTTCTGTACTCTGGATATGAAATGCATACTTTTGTTGGGAGGTTGAAATGCAATGGCTTCTATTCCAAACCATTGCATTGGTTTGTGGGGCCAATGTAGAGGGAAGAATCAATGTGGCAAACTTGCTCTCAACTATTTGAGTCGAGTAAGGTTATGTGAACCTTTTTTTATCATGGAAATGTAGGCAAAAGCCACAAAACTAGAAATATGAAGAATTATCCCAATAAGACAGCTTCCTTGCAAGTTTGCTAGTTTATATCTGGAACTTACGACATTAGAGCTTATGATGAGGATATGGGTTATCTAATTCCAAACTATTGGAAATTGTATGTCTGGCATTGGATTTTAGCATGTAAAATTAACTGAATATATGCAGCCTTTCATTTTACTGTCCGTATCCTTCTGTAGGGCTGCAAACGATCCGAGCCGCTCGTGAGCGGCTCGGAGCTCGGCTCGATAACGGCTCGGCTCGGCTCGGTTAGAAACAAAAACGAACGAGCTCGAGCTCGAGTCCTGGACTCGTTTCATAAACGAGCCGAGCTCGAGCTAGTCGAAACTCGGCTCGAATTGGCTCGCGAGCTTGACTATATTATATATATTTATATATATATATATATATATATATATATATATATATATATATATATATATATATATATATATATGTATGTATATATTTTTACATATTTATATTTATATATATTTGTTTCATAAACGAGCCGAACGAGCCGAGCTCGAGCTCTATAAATACTTATCGAGCCGAGCTCGAGCTCGAGTTCTGCAGCTCGTCACGAGCTCGAGCCGAGCTCGAGCCAACTAAATTTTTGGCGAGCCGAGCTCGAACACTCTAAAACTCGGCTCGGCTCGGCTCGTTTGCAGCCCTATCCTTCTGATAATGGATTTTGTCTGCTACATTGCTTCGATGGCATCTTGTTCTACCGACCAGACTAATTTAAGCCTCATAAGTCATAAGTAAGCCAGTATTCTTGTTTAGCTGCTACTTTGTGCATATGGTAGAATAGCTTCTCATCGGCTCTCATCTTTGGATGGGTTAATATTTGTTAGCTTGCACTTTGATTGTTCCTTTCTGTCTCTGCCCTAGGTCCCAGTTTACACACACCATCTTGGTGTAGGTTTGAACTCCTCCGTGTGGTGCCTCTTTATGAAATTTCTAGGTGTCTGCGTACTAGAGCAGTTGTGCTGAGCTTCAGTAGGGGAATACCGAAACATGCAAGTTGTACCAAACATACTGAAATGTAGAGTTGTTGAGACACTTATTAGGTATATCCAACAATGCCATTTGCATCCATCAATGCCATTTTCATGTACTCTCGAATACATATGCATTTTACACTGTTTCTGGCTACGCCTTCGAAATGTTTCAGAAGTGTTTTCTGATGTTTTCTTTTCCTAGCTTAATTGAAACAACATACGAAAACGACATGCCAATGAGTGGATACAACACTATTCAGGGTCCAATGTGAACACTAGTGGGGCAATGGGATGGGAAGAAGATGGTTTACCAGTGCTCTGATCCTAATTAACCATGTTCTATTCTTTTTTATTAGCATCAATAATTATAAGACTGTAGCGAACCGTGTAGGAGTATTGGCTGCAGACTCAGGGTTGCTAAGCTGGATGTGTCAAGTGAGTTTTTTAAACGGTGTCTTGATGGCTCAAGTGGTTACTTTTAGGCAAGTAATCCTTCTACTTTTCGGCCCGTTTGCCGACGGGATATGAGGGGCAGATATGTAATCACCCCGGATACTGGATAGTATATCCGAAGTACTTATATCTGGTGCTTGCCGCCCGGATATAGACCATGGATATAATGCAAGTTATGTTGTGCATGCGTTATATTTGAACCATTTTCAGTTTTACAAACCAAAACAAGAGGCATATATGTCTGTATTATGATAAGAATTAGTTAAGGGTATTGTTGTTAGAAGCACACTCATAATCTTGTTACTGTATTAGTTTATATTAAGTGCGGAAACTAAGTGGTAAACCGAACTAAAACTAAAATTGGACCATGCCGGTGATTTGGTTTGGTTTCTAGAGGTAGAATGTTTCGTCTCGTCTGAGTTTTAGCCAAAAACCGGGAAAAAAAAAATCAGTTTCCGGTTAGATACCTTCCAATTCGAAATGAATCGGGGCGGACCGGATTTGTATATATACATAACAAAAAATATACTAAGGTTTTTGATGTGCGGTGCCGCCTCTTCTTTTTTGCTTCTGATCTTGTTGCCGAGAAACACATGGCTGCTTGCAAATATTGTTCTCAGCCATTCATGGATCCACACAATTTCGGCCGTGTATTTCAGAAATCAATAATTGAGATCTGCTTTTGAATTTTGACCGGTAAAAATTAAATCGGTAACAATTACATTTTTACCGGTCAAAATTGGTTTTCAATCCAGACCGTTCAAAACACTTTTGGATGCGCGCAATTGAGCGCCGTAAACTTTATTTACAGATTGCTCCGTAAAGAAATTTTTCTCATTGTTCTAATGTTTTTAGTGACTAGTTCTATAACCCTTTAATTATTTTAGTGTTTTCCTACTGTTGGTTGGAAAAGGTTTGGTAATGTTGCTAAAATTTTCTCTTAGAGCAACTGATATTTTTCTACATTTGCTACTATTTTTTCTAGTAGTTCAAGAGAAACATAGGGATTATATATAAAAATGAAGAATCTTTTGATTGAGCCGCGCTGCACATGAGTAACAAACCTGAAAATCGGAATGAACAACCAAACCGAACCATTAATATTTGGTTTGTTAAATGTCCAAACCAAAGAGTTCGGTCTGGTTTGAAAAAAATGTCTAAACTGGATCAAACCGAACCATTTACAACCCCGACTTATTTATAATGAAAGTTTCTACCTTTTTGTAAAAAAAAAAAAAACATTTACGGTTTTGTACCCCTAGTTTATGCTTTTAATCACTATTTAGTAAGATGATCTGTTTAAAAATATTCAGAATATATGTGAAAAATACTTTTAAACACTAGATGATCTGTTTTTTCACATATTTTTAAGGATTTTCACATTAGTTAGTCAACTACAGACAAATCCAAATGGGCCAAAACCTCTTGCACATTTCCAAATTGACCTGAGTCTAAAAAAATAAAACAAAATGAAATCGACCTTGGAGTGAGTTACGTATCTAGTCCAAATATTTCTAGTAATTACTTGAATTCACCACTTCAAATGGACCATTTCAAGGATTGTGCACTTACGAATTTGGGAAAATTTCAAAAATGCCCCTAAACTTTCAGAAACTTTATAAAAAAACACTTGGACTTTAACTAATGACAAAAAAACACCTAAACTTAAGATTCCGTTAACAAAAAAGCCCCCGCCATCCAATTCCATCAATTTGAGTTAACGGAAGGCGTAAACCTCCCCTTTTTTTTACTTTTCAAAATTACTTTTAACTCTTTCTTTTTTTAGTAGTAAATAAATAGGCAATATTTTTTTTTTTTTACTATTTAACAAAAATTACTTTAACCACAATTTTTACTATTTAAATAACTTTAACCCTCCCCTTTTTTTTACTTTCAATTCCCCTTCCCCACAACCCCCCAAGCCCCTTCTTTCTTTCTTTTTTAGAAATTCAACCCCACACAACCAACCGCCAAAGTCCTAGCCACACTCTTTTTTTTGTTTTTTAGTATTGAAATTGTATGAATTGTTTTTGCTAAAAGAAAAAAAGGGAGTGTAGTTATCAAAAAGGGGAGAGTGAAAATCATCTCCCAAAAAAACGTAATTTCAAAATTTTAAAATTAGGGCTAGGGCTTTGGCGGCTAATTGTGGGGTTGATTGGTGGTGTGAGGTCAAATTTCTTTAAAAAAAAAAAGAGGGGGGAAGGTAAAATTTGAAAGTAAAAAAGAAGAAGTTATTTTTGTAAATAGTAAAAAATTGGGTTAAAATAATTTTTGAAAATAGTATGGAAAAAAAGAATTTTATTGTATATTTATTTATTACTTAAAAAAGTTTAAAAGTAATTTTTTGAAGTAAAAAGAAAAAAAAAGATTGAAGGTTAACGCCTTCTATTAGCTCCATCCATTACAAATTGACAGAATTGGATGGCAGAAACTTTTTTTGTTCACGTAATGATAAGTTCAAGTATCTTTTTGTCATTAGTTAAAATCCAGGTATTTTTTTGTAAAATTCTTAAACGTTCAGAGGCCTTTTTTAAATTTTCCCTACAAATTTAGCAAGAATTAGGACAAACTCGCAACTCTAGAGTGGGAGCAGAAAGGCCCATCATGCGAATTATTTGACTTCGATTGAAAGTGGCCTTTTTTGGCGGGGAGACAGAAAAACGAAGCCTCCCATACGAATCAAGCAGCGGTCCAATTCCCTCCTCTATTATGTGGTGGCTCCACTCTAACAATGGAGAGAAATCCCCCATAGAGGATCTGAATCCCACATATCCATCCACAGTGAAAGAGATGAACCCGTTTCGTTAAGCTTAACAGTGATGGACGGATGGCCAACTTTGCTTGTACTTCTATTGAAGAACCCCTTCGAATTGGCATTCCAACGAAATGGCTCCATTCTAGAGTCATTCTGTTAAATCGAATCATAACCTTGAAAAAACTAGAGCGAGAGCGTTACGAACTTGCAAAAATGTAGCTAAGAATTGAGCTCTTACTGGGTTTGTCTATGTAAACCCAGTGCATCGCACAGGTTGCTGCTAGATACAATGTTTTTCTGGTAGTGTCCTAGAATTGTGGATTTTGGGATTGGTCCCTGAAACCGTGCATATAACATATGCGCACTTGCTAAACTGGAAGAGTGTTATATCCAACATTTCAGACAGCTTGCATGATTTTACCATCTGAAGGGGCAATCTACTGCATCACACAGGCGCGCGCGCGCACACACACACCAATGGGCACAAGTTTTAACTGCCATAATCCAATACTAATTACTTTAAAAGGTTCGTTACAGTTCCTTCAAGATAAATACATATATTAGATACATAACCCAATCTGCAGACAAATTGGCTGATCACAGATATACATAGTGGCTATCCGTGGCAACGAACAGGCATATAGTGGAAGAATGGCAGATATGCATATAGCCTATACTTGGCCGCTACTAGTACTCAACAAGGATACTTTCTGGAGTTCTTTTGCAGAAAGTACTAGCTAATAATCCATCAGGGCAAAAGTCTCATCTTCTGAGTTAGCAACCAACCTCTAAATCCAGAAAGTTGTGGTTCAGCTCCTAGAAAATGGTTGAGAGGACCAACTGTTGAAAGAATTCGGCTCTCTGCATTTTCTCTTCATATTCCTCTTCTCGAAACTCATCCAGCTTAACTGCCACAGTGCTGCACAAATAGAAAAAGGTCGTATCATCATCTCTGCCATTGCATTTTTTATGCGTTAGTTCATTCTTGTTTTACCATTTCATCCTTTTTGCAACCTCGTATCACTAAAATTTACTCCTCGGACTCGAGTTAGATAATAGGAATCTAGGAGGATAAGAATGTGAATCCAGATCTCCACAATCCAATGTTGGAGGGGATCAGGATAGGAAAGTTATTCTTGGCAATCTATCCAAACCGGAATCACCATCGTAAGAAATTTGATGCATCTAATTCCATGCTCACGTAACCTTACATTCCCAGACCAATCAGAAAAGGAAAATAAAAAAATGAACGTCGAAATCGTAGTATTCATAAGATGCAATGAAGCCTTCTTAATAAGTATATTTTGCTCCGGTCAGAAGTCCTAATCTTTTAAGCATTACTGTAGAAGACTCCTACAGCATCCGTAACAGTCCTGAGATTCAGGCAACAACAGTCGTCTTGGAAGTCCAGCCCGTAGGGTCAGACGGAAAGCTTCTTCCGACTCTCCTACAAAATGGAGTTGGGGCGGGAGCCCCCATAGCCACTTCTCTAAAAAATGTTTCTCTTTATAACCAAAGAACCAAGACTGCAGAGGGTAGACAGAGACATTCTTTTCCTTCCATTTAATCTCTCTTCTTGAGGAAACTAGTTAGAGAATATTGAAATCCACCACACACACACACACACACACACAAAAACCCAAAAAAAAAAAAAACCTTCAGTTAATTCAAACATTGGAATTGGACTAGCTCAAGCAGGAGACAAATGGCTATTTAGTTTCTAGAATCCAGAATCCATTACTATTTCTAGAATCTAGTCTTTCTAGATTAGGGGCATTCAAATATAGGCTTCAAGGAACTTATGGTATGTTGCCACGCAGGCAATAAAATCTCTTCCACATTTGCCACGTACTGAATGAAAACTTGGTGGGGTGGGGTGTGACCTAAAGACTATATGTTCAAGCTTTCCAGCCATCCAAGTCAATCTTCTAAAGGAATGGGGTGACAAAGTGTGGGGCATAAGCCGGGGGCAAACTAAGATATTCCTACATCTTATTTGATGAATAATATTCATCAAATAAGATGTAGGAATCATTCCATCAAAATAAAATTTATAGAGGAGTAACAGATATTCATATCCTTCAGCAGTTACTAGAAAACGAATAACAACTAAGATTATACAGCTGCCCTGAATCAGGTTGTTTTTTTTATAAATGCTGCCTTGAATCAGGTTAAGGACAGGTAATCCATAGTCACAACCTTGTTAGCCTAACTGGAGCCTGGAGGAATGTTAGGAACAGTATTATATAGTATGAACAAGCACATAGCTTAGGGCAAAGGTTGTTTGTTTAGAATCTGTAGAAGAAGATGACATTGCGCGTGAAGGGGCGTTAGACAATCGCTTCCTATAAGACAATATTTGCCCCTACCAATTCCTATGACATTGGTGTGCGCCAAGTTGCTAGCAAATAGCCTCCAAGATACAATGAAGCCCAGAATTCAATCTAAATTGGAAGGGCCGAATTCAATCAGAATTCTGGGCTTGAGGTTCCTGGAGGCAATTTGCTAGCAACCTAGTGCACATTAATTTTGTTGGATTTGTAGCGGTGAATATTGTGTTAAGGAGAGCGACTGCGAGATTCGCCTTGAAGCATTGTCACATCCTCTAGAGATACAAAGGTGATGTTGTAGGTGCGAGTTACCAAAAAATACTATAAAAGGCAAACAATGCTGAGATCACGGTGTGTTTAGTATGTACACTTTTAACCTGGTCCAATTCAGTTCATTTTGCACTTCGCCACACCACTACGAAGGATTTTTCCTTCTTCTATCTACAATTTGTGCCAATCAATTGTTTTGGTTTCCTAGCTTGTTGCACTTGTATTGATATTGCTCCATCTTAATGTTCTTATCACAGCTACACTCTCCAATAAGCACCACCAATAGCAGACTTTCTGTGGGACTTTTACAATTTGTTATATACCATACTTCTTCTATAGAAACACTAAATACCAGAAAAACTTTGTACATCATGCCAAAAGTAGAGACAACAATGCATTTTAAAGAAAAATCACAGCTAAAAGTTACTTTACGAACATGAAAGCAAATACTTTGCTTGGATTTCAGCAGACAAATCATTGCATAAAAGTTCTCTAAGTTCAGCTTGTAAGCATCACATCCTCAGCAAACATTCAAGGTTGCTACGTTATTTTCAGTATGAAATTCTTCGAATTCCACATTTATAAAGTTTCCACTTTTTAATCAGTAATCTCTATTTCTTATTGTTATAACCTTCGACCAGAGCTTGACTGTCAAATGAGAGCTGTCCAGACTCCAAAGTCATCAGAAGTACATTAAATTTTCTTTTTTCATTTTTGGGACTGGTAAGTGTGAGATAGTGTCAAGGGGATATAAGGATAGCCTCAAATAACCTCAAATTAACAAAGTAAAGCCAGAAGACCAATAAACTCCACCTTTTCAGAAATTACAAAACAAACAAAATGATCCAACCTAGGCTAAATCTATCCTGTAACACAACTATACACTAATTACAAAATAGTGGCTCAAAACTCTGACAAATGACAACATACTCATTCATTCCTAGAGTCCTCAAGTCTTCTCAGTGACAAGTTATGTGATCCACATGGTTTACATATGGTTTTTCTAAACTGATAATTCAACTCTCTTCCTAGAAGAAGACATTTACTAGCTTGGCCAGTCATGTGTTAACAACTATAATCAATTCATGATGACCTTCCCTATCTTGGCTTCATGGTTCTCGGTTCAATATAATTTCTCTAAATCCATGAACTCCTATACCAGTAACTTTTGACAAACACTAGTTTCAAGCTTTAGTTCTTCCGGAGTCAATAGCACATGAGCTATATGTTGGATGGACTCAGATATTGGCTTCACACGTGGGTACTGTCTAAGTGTAGGATTCGTCTAATTCCCATGTCCAGCACACTGAGACACTTCAGAATATTTATAATACCAAAACATATCTTCGTATTATCCATTTAGTGGTGTTTACAAGGTTCTTTATAGCATTTCATGCCGTACATGGTAGCATGTAACGAAGTACATCACCAACTACTTAGCAATACTTATAGTAATGAGAGAAGTTACATTGGTTCAGAAGAAAAGTACCTTTACAAGGTTCTTTATAGCATTTCATGCCGTAAATGGTAGCATGTAACGTAGTACATCACCAACTACTTAGCAATACTTACACTAATGAGAGAAGTTACATTGGTTCAGAAGGAAAGTACCTTGGCACATCAGAAGTGGTTGAGGCAGCAGTAGAACTAGCACATCCATCTTCTTGGTTACATTTAGGATCTGCAAATGGTACATGACATATAAACGTTGAAAGGAGCGGATCAGGAGCAGAGTCATGCACATTTTCTCTCCCACTTATTGAACTTGAACCAAGAAATGAACTTAGTTCTCGGAAGTCCTTTCCCAGCATTGTGGAACTATTACTCCAAAAGCCCGGCTTTTGAGTCTTTTTCCGCCTCTGCAAATAACATATCATTGTTAAAGACAAAGTTGAAATTTTTGTAGAATTCAAAGATCAAAGTTTTGTTAATAACACCTTCACTGAATGAGAATGCTGCACCGTAAAATGCCCAATTGGGTCTTTCCCTAGATTTGCAGCACATAAAGGACAAACCTGAAACAAAAACACCAAAGTGATTAAAATCATCAGATTCAAAAAAGTTGAATGAAATGTTTTGTGCACCGAAATGAGAGCCAATCATATCTTCCTCTAGATGCAGTGAAGATATGACTGGCACAATGACTGGTGTTTTGTCTGTGCTGGATGTAAAACAACAAATAATAACCAATATCATGTGTTGAAAACAGAACAAAAGACTGAAACTACAGAATTAAGAGTAGTCAAACGCGAATAAATACAGTACCGCATTTTTTAAGTCAAAGCAGTGCTCTTCCTGCAAATGACTGCACAGAGCGTGAAGTTCAATCTCCACATAACAAAAAGGACACGGAAAGTAAGCTCTCGAGTCGTCCTCCCCTTCTGAACCATCCATGTTCAAATGATTATCTGTTTCAAACAAGAAACAGTTTGAGATAGACATGAATATATAAGATTTGTAACCTATATGAATCACATAACAGTCATACAGAAGAGCAATGTTCCTAAAAGAAGAGCTATAACATAGCATATTACAAGTCAAGCCAGCCCGAGAGGGCTCAACTATTTGGCAAACTAGGTCCTAGTCTATTGCCTAAGGCCACCAAAAAATTGCTTCTTGTAATGGGCGCCCCCCAGGGCCCCCCACCCACACACACCCGACACCCCCCCAATAGAATAGGCCCTTGTGGTTTTTCGCCTAAGCCACAAGAAACCTTAGGCTGCTAGACAGAAAAGCAAACTCAAGTGTGAAGTCAGAACTGACACCATAAATTCCCCACTCCATCAAGACAAAAATGTCTCATTTCATAGTCACTAACAATTCACAAGTGAAACTGTATGAACAAAACAAAAGACAAGATCAAACTTTGAGTCAGTGAGTTGTAACTTGTACCCAAGCTTCTCAAGATTAAAATCCTAATCAATTAATAGACTATGTAAGTAACACTAAATAACAGTTGGGTTACTCAATGAGAATAGATACCCAAAATACACATCAGAAATCAACAATCAAACAAGGCAATACAGGTCCAAGACCGAAACTCAAATCTGACTAGGACTTGGTTTACCACTTTGTTGACTACACCGGGTTCAACCTAAATAGTTATAACAATAATTACGGTAATTGGTGATATAAAACCTCGGCTGTATAATGTGCTATTCGTTTGTAATCTGTACCTTCTTCTGTTTTTTTCTTTTTACTGCATACCCAATTACCCAATTGGAGATCATGTAAAAAATTTGTCCTGCTTTCTTTCATGCTTGATTATTCTTCGTGCGATTATGAATTGGTTTGTGTCGAACCCACAACACCAATAAGATTTTACCCCGGAAATCTTCAAACCCAGGTTGTGAAATCTAGCAGAAGAGAAGGGAAAACTACCAAATTTTCTCTTCCCTTCCTCAAATCGAGAAGAAAATAACAAAAAAAATATTAAGCACAGTAAATTTTTCTCTATATTTTCCTCACTTTCTTTCTTACTAACATTTTTCTCTTCCCTTCTCTTCCTTTCCTCATGTTCTAAAACAGACCCTTTTCTCTTTTTTATCAGGAAACAGACCCTTTAGTACATAAATACAGTTACTTCACAAATACAAGAAATAAATACTGGTTCACAAATATATATAGTTGGTCTCACAACACAAAAAACCAATAGGCTAAAGAAATTGCAAGAAATAGGGCTGGGTGGGTGGGTGTGTGTGTGATGAAATGTTGTGATATGTAGTAGACCTGAGTGGTGGTTGAGACGAGCAGCTTGGAGAGCAGAGAGGTGCTTAGCTGATTGAACCCTTGAAGCCCACAAGTCCACCTCCATTTCTAACTTCAATCTTTCCCTGGTCGTCAGGTTTCCTTTCAGAGAGAGAGAGAGAGACCCTTGATATCAGCTGATGATGATGATATGGAATGTGTGTTGTATATAATTTGTTGGTGTGCATATATACATGGGTATATCAGTATAATATGGGTCTGACATTGGAGAAAAAGGCTTTTCCCTGACAAACAAGAGCCTTAAGTTGATGATGGCCGACACGTGGAGAAAACGACAAAGAACAAATTGGGTCACCCTCAAATCTTTCCTAGTCACACTCACTCACCGCCATAATTGAGCATAAATGAAGGGAATTGATATTCGCGCTCCAAAATTTACTGCAGGCGCTCTAATTTTTATTTTTACACTGTGATATTGCCAGCAACATCACAGTGTAAAAACAAAATATAACAAAATATGCACTGATGTTGCCAGCAACATCACAGTATAAAAACAAAAAGGTGGAGCGACTGCAGTAAATCTTGGAGCGCGAAAATCAGTTCCCTAAATGAACTGCCCAGAAAAAATTTCTTTGTTTTGGTTATAAGTAAAGAGAATTAATTTTGCCACTTTTTTTTTTTTTTTTACAAAATAAATTATCAGTAAAGACACAAAAAGGAGTGGTATTAAAAAAAATAAGTGGTAAAATCACTCCTCTAAATGAACTACCCATAATTGAGTTTTGTCATTATCAATTCCAATTAATAATTCAAAAAGTTTAGAAACACAATTTTCAGACACAATTGTATTCAGAGTCATCCAATGTAAAAAAAACCATGTGCATTGAACGGTTTTAAACGCAATTATATCCGCAGTTGTGTTTTAAGATTGTGTTCCTAATATTACAATTTAAATAAAAAAATTAAAAGATTGGATCAAACACCAAAACTTATTCAGCTAAATTAACTAATGTCTTTTGAAAAACTATTAAACGATTTTGATTGCCTATGTGGGATCCAAAGCAGGCCTCACGTTCTGGTTTGTACACCTGCACATTTTGGTGGGTCCCCATAGAAGGGTTCTTCTTTTTCGGTGTTGTTGGAGTTTAAGACTTCCCAAGTACTCAACGGCGACACAAGTGGTTTTGGTTATTCTTTTTCCTTTTCAGTGAGACCTTTTAGGAAAGTTGTTTAAAGGGAATCAGGACCAGGTGAGCGCATAGAGAAGGTTAATCTAAATTTTTTGAGTATAAAACATACACCTAGTAAATGAACATATTTTTACAAAATTCTTAGTAGTTAATTAGTAGTAGTACACAATTGATTTCAATATGCCTAGATGTTTAGAGATCAAAGCGGGCACGGGAAGAATTTCATTTTAGGACGGTGACCAGTAAACACAAGTAACTAACTCGACTGGTCGTGTCGTACCTAAACTTGCTTAAGCCCCCTCAATCTCTTGCTTTGATCGTTCTGGTGTTCAACGTTTTTTCATGCTTCTTATTTAGTTTGAAGCTTCCCTGTAATTCTTTAAGGGCTCAAATTTGGGGCGGTTGTTACTACAATATATATACTATTGTGGCCTAAACATATATAGGTCAATTCTTTTCCTCTGCTTCTTGTGGGAAATAATAGGGCTAGTCATATCAGTAGAACAAAATCAAAGATTCCGAATCTTTTGTTGATTAATTAATTATTTAGCAGATGGCGAGCAAATTACGGCGCAATAATTTTACGACAACACTCTTACATGAAATATTCAACGGTAGTTTTAGAAATTTAAGTCACAATGGACAAAAGAAGTTATATTTAAGAGGTTTACTTTTGGGAAAAAAAAAACAACTACCCAATTAATGTCCCGACATTTATTTTCAATAATTAGAAAAACAAATTTAAACTTCTCAAACCATGATCAGAAAATAGGACTTGGGTATTAATGATGTCACTACAATTTGGCTGCAAGTATAAAAAATATGTATTGGATGAGTTGATATTAAAGTTGGTGCTCGGATTAATTGAATAGACTAGCCAGGATCATTTTTTTTTTTCAATGTTTTGTTATTTTAACAACACTTTTCTATGTTCAAAACAGAAAATATGAGCGTTTAGGCTGTTCATTATTTTTTTCACGGTGATTTCATACTTAAATTATTCCTACTTAGATTGTTCAGTTGACCCTTCTTGTGGTGCCTATGCATGAAATTAGGAAAAAATTAAGATCATTGGTTCTCCAAGGATGGGCAAATCCTCATCTGATTTTTTACACTGAAACTCATAATTTTTTTATTGAGAATTGATTTTATTTATGGAGTGCGAAAATCACTGTCCTTTTTATTTCTCATATCCCTGTTAATGTATTCACTTCAACAATTTTTTTTTGCAAATTCTCATTCTCACTCCCTTTTTTTTTTAATTTTTTGAGTATTCATGATCCCAATTTCACTTGTCATGTCACAAATTAACCAACAGACAGAGAGTCTCTCAACCCACAAAATATGCAAACTTGTACATTACGTTTCCAGTTTGAAAATGGCGGAGAGTTAAGTATCAGTCATTTTCCACAAGTACAAAGTGTGAACTAGCTAACCTTTGAGTCAACCAACATGCACCATAAATAAAGTGAATGTGAAACATAGGAAAAGTGAAAAACAATTGGGAAGTTGATTAGGAAAAGTTGTGGGATAAATCCAAGGGTTGGTGTGGTGAGAGCATGACAGCAAATAAATAGCTTAATTACTCTCTCAAGTTCGCATGTTTGACTAGCTTCCACCGCCAACCAAAGAAAACTTTCGGATTATCTAAAGTTTGCCAACTCATTAATTTCGTGACTTTAAAATTAATTGAAGTACGTAGAAGTAGTGATTCAGACAACCGGTTATTATATGGAAATGAAAAGGTTGTGTGGTGTGGCAACTTGTATAAGAATAATAAGTAAAACAAGTGGCTGAAAAAGACTCATGAAAAGTAGAAGTCCTAAAATGGACAACCTAAACAAAAGGCAAGCCGATTAAGGAACACGTCGGACAAAGGTTACTTTGGTGTGAAGGACGGAATATTATATGGTGCGTTACACCTAGAAAAAGGGCATAAGACCAAGACTTGAAAAAGATTTTGGGTGGGGCTTTAGCCAAAGGCAAAAAGGAAAAAGAGGAGGAAATTGGAAATTAAAGAAGTTTTTGGGACGACAGTGGAAGAGGGAAATGAAGAAATTGAAACCCATGAGGGAAATGAAACAATTAGGTAGGAATTTTTAAATGATAGCCAAACTTCTTTAGATCAACACGTGTTATAGATTAGAAAACATAAAAATTTGTTTATGTTTTATGTTTCTTTATGCTTGATTGTTCTTTGCGGTTTGTGTATTTGTTGGTTTGGCCGATATGTTGATAAAACTTTTGTGGAAAACTCGCAAGTAAATAGGTTCAAAACCTGGATGCTTATACTCGTCTCGGGCAGGTGCTACACAGTACACACGCGCTAAATAGCCAATCATCACATGCAGTGGCGAATCCAGGAATTTGACATAGTGGGGGCACTAATTTTTTTTGTACAGTAATATACGAGTTACAGTTAAGTACATTTACTCTAAAATAATTTTAGCATTCATGATAAATTAACAATTTTAAAGTATATATGTATTTTATATAATAATTAACTATTTGGGCAAACTTGCGCACCTTGACTATATGCGTTAAAACAATATTGTCACAGGTTTATCATCTATTTTTCTATTACTAACTCTACGATTACAATTTTGGGGACCTAAAGTATACAAATGTAATGTGGCGGTAAATTTAAACCCACGAACAGTATAAAAAACAAGGTTCACACTACTATTTTCTATTGCCTTTTGGAAAAGGAAAAAAAAACCTAAAGGAGAATGTGAGGCAATCTCAAACCCACGACCTCTTGTTTACGGGGGAGAGCACTTCACCACTGCACAACTATGTACATGTATTCGACATAAATAATATATATATAAAATCGCAAAAAAATTTTTTTTTTTTGAACGGCGTGGAGGCACGTGACCCCACGTACCACGTGCCCTATGATGGGTCCGTCCCTGATCACTCACATGCTACTATTAAATTTAATCATTGGCGATTATTAAAGTACCCGCAAAATGGAAAATTAGTTCAAATTTGTAGTATACTATCTAGACTTAAGGCTCCGTACCGGAAACGAAAAAAACTCCTAATGTTTTAAGAAGATAATTTCAAGCTAAAAAATTATGGACTTTTTGAAATCTAAAAATATGCAATATGGATCTTATTTAAAAGATCTTATCGAGATCTTTTATACGATGCAAAAAAAAATTAAAAAAATATTTTTCATTTATATTATTTTTAAGTTTAAAAATGTGAAATAAGCTGTTTATTTTTTAAGAAAATTTCTGGAACGGAACCTAATTATCGTTTAAGTCATTTGTGTTGGTCCCCCATAACCATAACATTCAAGATAATACCTTCGACATCACCTTCGATTCATTTACAATGATCTTATAATTAAATGCATAATGGTCCCACAGGGCCCATTTCATTAGTACTTTTAGACTTTTTTAATGGTATCTTCAAGTACTATTTATGTGGTCGGATTTCAACTCATAATTAATTAAATTTTTTTTTTTGAAGTTCGCAAATGACAATTTGTATAATCACTGTGTTCGGTTTGTAGTTTAGTTTTAATTTTATTTCTAATTATTATCTTATATCTTTCTCCAATTAGTAATTTTATTTTTCTCTCTATCTCTTTTCAATCATTATCTATTTCTCCAATCATTATTCTATTTCTCTTTCTATCCACTGTCAAAATTAAACTAAACTAAACTACCAATCAAACAAAGCAAATGATTATTGCTTTATTTATTTTTTTGGGTCCCATGCGCCCACTTCGTTGACGAAATTAAGATTTTGACGATATTATTTTATATTCGCTGACCTAATTTAACTACTAACAGTTAACTAAGTTCTACTTTTTTTAAGCCCCAAGTGACGATATATGCAAAATTACAATTATTAATTATTACAGGTCCCACGAAGTCCATGTCATTAATGCTATAAAGCTTTTTTTACTGTGATTTTTCGGTCATAATTCAACTAAGATTTTAAATTACCTGTGCCTGTAAGTAATAAACGGGCACGGAGTGCATTATAGCCCAATGGGCTTGAATGGACTGATTCGAGCCCAGTTCCGGTGATCACTACCATTGCTGGGATTCCAGACTATTGAAGCCCATTTTGTTCGTCCCTTTGACTTTTTGATAATATCCCAAATTGTTTGGATAATTGATTTTGACACTTTATTTTTTTTTATAATCGCACTTCAATATTTATTTTTAGTGTTCAAAATACACATGGAAAGGACACTAAATAAATATCTTAGAGTGTGATTATCAAAAAATAGAGTGCCAAAATCATTGCCCAATTTTTCCTGTTCATTTTAAAAAATCAAAGTACAAGTTTTACGAGTTTCGTCTTTTACCCTCGTTTCAATAATTGAAATGACGAAGTCTAATTTGAATGTGGGCACTTCTTGGAAAGTTGAAATTTTCAATGGTTGTGTTTTCTTATTAAGTTGGATTCTTTAAAATGGACAAATAATATAAGACTGAGAAACTGGATTTTTGCATTCATGAATCATATATATTTGGGTACTGAATGTATGACATCTTGAGGTGGTGGCCTAGCCCAAGTGGAAGGGTATTCTCAGTGCCGGCCCCGACATTTGAATTGTCCAAGCCCAACTTTCCGCTTAGTTGCCCATTAGTGTTAAGTATATAAAACAAAAATTATGACATACAAGCAAAAAAAGAGAGAACAAAAACAAGATTATATTGTCCATTTAGCTTGAATTACATCACCCAGGTATAGTGCTTTATGGTTAACACGATCCTATTTAAAAAAAAAAAACTTCTCCTTGCATTTTTTGAAGCAAATTCTTCAATTATTAGATCATCATACTTTAACTTATCAAAGTATTTATTTTCAATTGATATCATAGTCAATTCACTTAATCTCTCCTGTAACATGATAGTTTGAAGATAAGTTTTTATCAACTTCAATTTCAAAAAACTCTTCTCAGTCGAAGCAACTATGATCGAAATAGTCAACAAAATCCGATAAATAACCCAAACCATTTGGAAACCGTCATCTTTCCAATAAGACCTTATAAAATCAAGGATGTCGAATCGATTTTGTTGCTTCTCTCGGCAATATTGTTTTCAAATGTTTAAGTTCTTGGAATAACTCCTTCCCGTGAATATCAACATGTTGATTGTATTCCAAGAAACTTTATAATTAAGTGCAATACTCCATTAATTGCTCTTCAGTAACACTTTTGAATTTCACGTTAAACAAAAATCCAAACATTTGCTTCATAAAGTTCAAATTGCTCAAACCGGTCCTTAAGTGATGTAAGAGCTTGATCTATGATGCGGAGGAAATAAGAAAATTTTAAACGATCTTCAGATGATAGACTTATATTGGCATCATCTCTCACATCCTCATCAAATTGCTTCTTTCAGGCTCCGTTCAGTTGCCAGGAAAGTACAGGAAATGATGGAAAAATCAACTTTCCTATGATTTTTGTAGGCTCCGTTCAGTTGTTGAGAAAGTTGTGTGGGAAATTGGTTCCCAGAAAAAGTGAAGTGAGGTGAAATAAAAGAAAAAGAAAATTATTTTCCTGTGAGTGTTCATTTGACAAAAGAATTTTGCAAGAATAATTAAGGTTTAGTTGTTCATTTGTCAGGAAAAAGAAACTTTCGGGAAAATTTTGTGAGTGTTCACTCATTTTCCTTTTCCCGCGACGCAAAATCCTGTGTTTTTGCAGGATTACTTTTGCAGGAAAGTAATTCCTGCATGAAAGCTTAAAAACATGTTGCCCACTACTTTTCTGCCAACTGAACACTACAAAAATCATGGGAAAGTTGATTTTCCCATCCTTTCCTGGCACCTGAACGGAGCCGTAGTGTTCAGTTGGCAGGAAAGTAGTGGGAAACATGGTTTTAAGTTTTCCTGCAGGAATTACTTTCCTGCAAAAGTGATTCTGCAGAAAACACAGGATTTTGCGTCGCGGGAAAAGGAAAATGAGTGAACACTCATAAAATTTTCCCGAAAGTTTCTTTTTCCTGACAAATGAACAACTAAGCCTTAATTATTCTTGCAAAATTCTTTTGTCAAATGAATACTCACAGGAAAATAATTTTCTTTTTCTTTTACTTCACCTCACTTCACTTTTTCTAGGAACCAATTTCCCACACAACTTTCTCGACAACTGAACGGAGCCTAAGGGTTTCGCACAATCCCGTCCCTTCTCGTTTTGGCTATAGCGTCCCTTTTCTTTTTTTCTTCTTATCTGATAGCCCTCCTAATTTTCTCTCTTAATAATTTGCCCTCCTAATTTTTTTTATCTATTATTTACCCCAGGTATGGAAAACCTCTCTTTGCCCTCCTAATTTTCTTAAGTATCATAATTTTTTAAAGTGGGTGGAAACCATACATATTTACTTTTTTTAAAAAAATTGTACAAAATTTTTGGGATGATGCCCCTAAATATATTTTTTGCTGGATTTCTAATTTTTTTTGTATACATACAAATATTTTTTTGTTGCCCCTTGCCAGGGGTTGCCCGGGCCGGCCGGCTTGTGGGGCTTACCCCCTGGCCTGCCCTAGGTATTCTCTTGCCCCACGCTCATCCGGGGTTCGAACCCTGCCCCCTCCCCCAACCCCTAATAGTGTAATGTAGCGTAGGAATTAACGAGTGGAAAAAAAAAAAACAGAATGTATGACATCTCACACACCTTACATAATTCCATCATATGTTACATAGGCAGTGGCGGATCTACAGAGTAGGGGCACCACTTGTTTTGCTATTTACCCCTCTGGATAAACTATATACTTCAACACTGGAGTCATTTTATTAATGGGATATTCTTTGTGGTCTAACAAAAATAAGTTGGGGGGTTTTGTTCTCTTTTACTTCTATATTAAAACCACTAAATGAACTCCTAACATTCGAAGAAAAGAGTCAAAGAGATTGAAAAATTGGCTTCCAAAATATTGGGAGAAGTAGAAACAGTCATGGAAGGAAGGAATCTAGAAATTTGGGCTTTCAAAATATTCACGTCTTTAAAAAACATCGAGTTCTATTTTGATTTGGTTGAGTTATATATTCAAAACTTCTTATTTTGTCATCTGCGTGTCTATGTATATAAGTAAAATAGTTTCGCGAGTGTGAATCACAACTACTTATGGAGTACTATTTTGTGTGAACATATAGTTTGTTTTTGTTAGTTTATTTTTCATGGTTTTTAACCTTTAAATTTCGGCACCCCTATAAGCAAAACCAGATTCTGTCACAATAAGTAGGGCCTATAATTCGCAATGGTTGATTCTATGAATAATGTCGAATCAAATGATATTTTCAATACTATAAAATGGTGAACAATTATTCTCTTGTATGGCACCCCAAATTAAGGGAGCAAGAGCAAATAATAATTAAGAAATTTATCCATATATCTAAGCTCTCATATTTGACTTCCAGTATTAACCAAAATTCATTGAGTGTCATTAGAGATTTGTACAATCATTAACTTTAACATTTAAAGATTAATCAAGACGTATGTATTAACCAAAATTCATCGAGTGTCATTAGAGATTTGTACAATCATTAACTTTAACATTTAAAGATTAATCAAGACGTATGTAAACTGATACAGATAGTGAGTTATAATACTTTTATGAACAATAATGTCAAAGTTCGAAGTTAGAAAAACAGAAGAAAAAAATGAGGGGGGCATAACTTTCCTACCACATGTTATCTTTTTGTTAGTGGGGCAATGGTGCTTCCATAGCACCAACCATTCCTTGATTAGAGTGCCCAAACTGCCCCTTTTAGTTTATGGCATCATTAAACTACAAAACAGAATAAAGACATGCATGAATGATTACAATAATGAAAGCTAATTTTACCATGTTAATTGAGTATTAGAATATACAGGAGTACTACTCCGGACTAGTCCTATTAGGGGGAATATTCTGTCCTCTATAGATCACTAGGCACAACACTAAACTCCTTCAGTCAACAAACCTATTCAAGAACGAGAAAAGGGAACGAACAAAGGGGATGGATTGATGAGGGTCTCTTGCGACAAACAGCTTTAACTGTTCTTTCCTGCTGATATATAGATCAGTTTAGGTAATCTAAAAAAAAACAACCACCATCCATCTGTAGGGATAAACTTATCCATCCACATGGATATATAGATTAGGTTAATTATTTTTCCCGATACTTATGGTCGCCTCTGCCCGGCCCTCTAGATTAATTTGTCCTTGACTTTAGGCTTTGTTGCATGTGGCTTAACTACGCACCCGCATTTGATTTGTATATGTTGGGCTCGGAATGCCTCCATAGATTTAGTTATACAATGTTGCTCCCTGTGACCACTCTAAAAACAGGCTTGCGGGTGCAATGTTGAATGCCATAAAATACTTAATTGAAACCTTTGCTAACACCAATTGGTTTTAGGAGAGATGGTGGAAACGCGGTCCGACAAGTGGTATCAGAGCCAGAAAGTCCTGGGTTCGAGTCGCGGGAGCGTCATCGTAAGGGGGTGATTGTTGGGCCCGGAGTGCCCCTATAGATTTGGTTACACAATGTTACTCTCTGTCACCACTCTAAAAACAGACCTTCTGGTGCGATGTCAAATGCCATAAAAGACTTAGTCGAAGCCTTTGCTAACACCAATTGGTTTTAAGAGAGATGGTGAAAAAGCGGTCCATAAAAGACTTAATCGAAGCCTTTGCTAACACCAATTGGTTTTAAGAAAGATGGTGAAAAAGCGATCCGACAGTATTTTGACGCCATTCAATTCAAATAATTATTCAGCGCTTTCGTAGTACCATATGACATTGTCACATTATCTAATTGATAATCTCAACTATTTACTTAGCGACATATTATTCGATAAAGACATTCTTATTATCATTCATTTTTGTTATGTAATTGAGAGACAAAGGAGTGACCCCACATAGCATGGCATCGATCTTTTATTTAAGAGAACGTGTTAGTCATTCAATTTCAATACGTAGGTACTCTATAACACATGTCGTTGAGTTGAATCATTGCGATGGACAAGTTAAGTCAGCTCCACCCATAATTACTGGCATGAATCGTGTCAAGCAACTATAGGGTTGTAGCTAGCCCTTAAATGTGGGACCGGACTGAGAGAATCATGTCACTTGAATTTTGGAGGGTTTTTTTTTTTTTCACTCGATATATAGATGTCTAGTCTACTCTTAAGAAGATAGAAAAGGAGTACCGCTAAGCGGCATACTAATAGGGAAGAAAGCTCAAAGAGTATCAATTAACCACCATACAAAGAACTTGCGGTCCTAGCAAGAATCGAACTCTCACTTTCCATGTAGAGTTAGGTGAGCGAGACACGCTTGATCATGAATATCATGAACAACCCATAATATGCCAATCCAATTACTTATAAATGAATTCTAATTCATGAAAAATGATTGTCGTAAACAGTCACTTTCAATTCAGGCAAATGTTCAGTATGACAATGACTGTGGAATTGCCAAGTTATCGAAGAGTACTGAAGAAGCAGACTCATGACCAACCTCCCTCCAATAACAAGCTGCTTTCGCATCAAAGTTGTTACCTTATCAATGAAGAATACTGATGTATTATTAGTAACGTAAAATCGAGGAGATCAGTGGACTAAGCTATGAACGAAGCAGCCGATCTTTATATTCCTCGTCAGCTCAATATGCATGTCTTTTAATTTGGTTTACTAGAAGGTTTGCACCGTTCGCCGGTTGTTGTTAACTTGAAATTTCCGAAATTAGTTGAAAGTGTGCATAAATTAACTGGCCTGGACATTCAATTATTTAAAAAAAAAAATGTGTTTGGGTCTGGGATACTTATCGTCTTAAACAAGCCATTAATATCAACAAACAACAGTACTACTATATATAATTACGCCTGTAAAATTAAACTAACTTAATTTCTGGAAAATTACATAATCAAACGCTGCTCGATCTGGTACGTACGTGCTAGCTAGCTAGCTAGAGGAGTACATGAAAAACACTATATATCCTCAAATCCGAATGAAACACGAATTTCCCATGACAACAAAACGAACATTAATTGTCACGATCGAGCTACAAACAAAATTAAACTAACGTCCAAGAGTACTCCGAAATGAAGAAGAAGAAAAAAAAAGGTTTAATTCCACATACATAGGAAATTACTCGATAACACGATAAAGTACGTGATCGGACCAGGACCGCTTGATTCCCCCTTTCTTCGCATATCCACGAGACCTCCATCCATCGATCTCATGGCGCTTGGCTTTCGGATAGACAGGCCTCCAAATTCACCAGTGAATAACTTGATGAAGAGCCTGCTGCTCCCATCGCATTCGCATCACATAGAGAGGAGAGTACTATAAGCCTTGATACCGGCTTACGTTGCATAGCAGCTCTCGGTATTGATATTGTTGCAGATTTAAGTGCAAAAATACTCATCTTGTGAGACAAGTGAAGATCAGACTTAAAAGCAATATGCTCTACTACAACAATATCGATCTCAACTCTTAAGCTGCATAGATATATATAAGAGAGAGAGAGAATGCAGTAGCAAAATTGTGGTGCACGCATATACAGAGTGGAGGAGGAGGAAGATGTTAATCTTTATATTCCCGCATGCAAAGAGAGAGGGCACGTTTCCACAGGAGAAAATGAAAGTGGGTGGGGTGAGGTGGGGTGAAAGAAAGTGGAATATATGAATCCGAGGGGTTTGGCCAAGTGGAAAAAAATCGAATAAACGCTTGTTCTTTGTGAGTTTGCATGATCGATCGAATCTCGCGGAGACCAAAAAGTTAATCCGAAAAAATCGTTCGATCGTTAACTTCAAAACCCTTGAGTTAGTTGGAGTGCGCATAAGCTGACCCGGATGAATAGTGGACTTGTGGAGGGGTGGTGTGGTGTTTTTTTTTTTTTTTCGTGTGAAGGCAAGTTAAAGCGTGGTGCCCTAAAGCTGGGACGCTTTTGTGGAAAAAAGAATATATTCTCTCCCTCCCTCCAAAAGGGTCTTTATTTGTGGGTTTGAATTTTTTTTTGCCGGATCTTGATTGTTTTCTTTTTTGCTAGCTCAAAGCTGTTTCAAAAGGGTTAGGCTGGCCAGCATGCTTGTTTGTATTGGTATTCACACACTCACAGAGACTAACTTGTGCATATGGTGGAGCTAACAGGTATTGTTAGACATCTTTTGGGATCGATCTTATTGTCCAATGATATCTTGACTTGTTTGGCAGATCACCAAACCAATCTCTCTTTCTCTCGACATTATCAACTTGGACTCATCATTTCGGATTTTGTGTGATGCAATAGTTAGCTAGTTGTACACTATACAAAGTAGTACTAGCGTTTTGTCCGTTCGATGTACAAAAACAGAAAAAAATATCAATGAGAACTTTTTTTTGATGCAGCAAAATTCATAAGAGACTAGTTGCGTACTAAACAAACGAATAATAGAACTCAAATCTACGAGCAAACCTTACGCACAAGGAAAAAAAGAGAAAAACTCTGGATATTGTTGATGTAAAAGTTGAATAATTGAATAGGTTACAACCTTTATTTATACTAGAAGAGAAATCCTATCTTAGATAGGAATCTAGTAAGACAATTTCCTGCTAGTCAAGAAATTATAAAAGAAGAAAATAAAATAAAATAAAAAACTTATAAAATCCTAAAAGGAAAGAAAATAAAAGTCCTAGAAGAAATTCTAAATCATGACAAAACAAGAAGATTAAAAATGTGCAAAACATGTAGCACAAATAAGATTTCCTAATAATATAATTTCAAAAATAAAATTCTAATTCTAAATAAGAATAAAATCTTTCAGAATCTTATCCTACATCATTTTTTTTCTTCTTATTGTTTTGTACATCAATGGAACGATGCGTAGGGCTCATGGAATTTATTCCATTTTTCTGGCAAAATAATTAGGAAAATTTCCCAACAATAAAAAAATAAAGAAATGAAGAAAAGAGATAGGTATGGAGGAGTATTTGTTATGTTATTGATTGAGCTTAGTTTCTTTTCCAAGCAAAATAAAGTATATTACATTTTATAAAAGTATAGAATAATAAATAAAAAAGACGGAAAAAAAATGCGAAAATTCCATGTAGAAGAGAGAGAGTTAATGAGAGAGCTCCGTTTTATTTTAAGTAACTATATTCTTCTAGTATATGTATAGTATAAATAGACAGATAGATGTGTGAAAAGTTCCCTCTCATAGTGTATTGTTGAGAAAATAAAAGGTCAGTTAGCGCATTACTAGTTCCTTGCTCCTACTCATATATATCTCTTGAACCGTCCCGTATATATATATTGAGATTTGGGGTATTTTTTTAGGTGTTTTTTTGGATGTCTCTTGAACCGTCTCGATATATATCGGGCGGTTCCGGGGACACCCAAAAAAACACCTAAGAAAACACCTCATAGTTCCTGATCAAATTTTGATGATCCGAGCCGCTCAATGTGATCAGAACGTGATTTTAAGGGTACCCATGTGAAATCAGCAAAAAAAATGACCAGAAAGGGCTTGATCCGAACAGTTTTGAACAATTTTTTATTGAACGATTCAAATAAAAGCTGCTCAAATGAAGCCTTTTCCGGTCATTTTTTTTGCTAATTTCAAACTGGCACCCTTAAAATCACATTCTGCACACATTGAACGGTACGGATCATAAAAATTTGATCGAAAACTATGAGATTGAGATTTGGGGTGTTTTTTTGGGTGTCTCTTGAATCATCCCGTATATATATATATACACACACACACTAGGGTTTGCTCGTACCTGAAGACATGGCGCAATGTAAGATCTAATTAGTGACAATTGTGCAATTAATATTATTTGAGAGAGAGAGAAAGAGCCGTAAGATTTATGGAGCAGATCAATGGTTAGGATTTATAGAGAGATAAGATTCAAAAACCGTTCTCCCTTATTATGTAGATATATGTCCAATTTTAGGCGAGTAAAAGCACATCAAAATATCTCTACAGAACCCGTCTGTTTCAAAAATGTATATCAAACTGAATATTACTTCAAAGTTTTACTTAATTAGGTGTTTGGCCAAAATTAATTATTGGACTATTTTTTCATAAAATTTCCATCTTATATGAATGGTTGTTATTTTTACGCGAAAGTTTCGTAAATTACTGGTTCATCTCGATGAAAGAAATTTAAAAAATAGAAGTTACAGGAAAAAAAAACTTCAAAATTTTCACTAAATACAAAATAGTTTACCAAAAAAATAGTAACTTAATGAGTTAGTGAACTTCAAATAAGTACTTATTTTTTGAATTAAAAATAATGTATTGTGATAGAATAACCTGTCTCGTAAAAACAAGAAATAAGTACTTAAAAAATAAGAATTTTAACATTACGGGACTTATTATTGCATCTTTTCAAGTGCTAGCTTGACAAAAAAACCTTATAGCTTCTTGCTCAAATTAAACCCTTGACGTAATTTTACTCGAGTTTGAGTGTACCTAATCAAGTACAGTAAAAAAAATTTAAAAACAAAAAGCTTACAATGAGTAAAAAACATGAAAGTGGGTCTAACCAAGAAATTGATAGAGCACCTATTCTAATAAAATACTTCAAAAAAACCGTTAACCAAATGAGTAGGCCCAACGTTCTTAATATATAGTTTGTCAATAAGATGAAAATTAATGCTTGATTCCGGTCAAATTACTTGATTCCATGCTAGATTTTCAATGGGTTTTTTTTTTTTTTTAAATAAGATATGAAAAGACTTGCGAGCCAAAAGAAAACAGAACCCTATAATTAGAACTTTGTCCAAACCAGTGGAGGTCTAAAAACCCACACTTCTTGGTTGCAAATACGGTGGCACGTGGTACATTTCGTGCACATTCGGGCCATCCAATTATGCAATCTGATCAACAGTCTAGATTGAATACCGAACGGATTTAAAAAAAAAAAAAGTGTGTTTCAATATGGGCCGTCGGTTGCATTGTTAAACCGTCCAAATGTGCACAAAGGATATCACGTCAGCCGTACTCTATTTGTAACCAAGAATTTCTCCACATTTAGACATATAATCTTCCAGTAAAACCCTTCGCTTTCAATTATTGTTTTGCACTTGCGTTCACAATCCCCATTCTCTTGAATTTTACTCCCTCTGTTCCACAATGTAGGTTCTCTTCTCTATTCCTCTATTTGGGACCAACATTAAAGTCTTTCAATCAAACGGACCATTCCATTGGAGAACCACCGGAAACACACTGCGCAAGCTACACCGAAGCATTTCACCCGATATATTTGCGGGACCAAATAGGCCAGCTAGCCTTACCGGAACCGACACGTGTACCGAGAAGCACGCCCCCAACTGTTTTTTGGGGAACACTAAAGTGCGGGCGGGACCACTGCCTTTTTCCTAATCGAAAGAAGGAAACGTCGCGTCGCGTGGAAGACAATCAAGGTGGGCCCCCGTTTACAAAAAGGGTTCTTTTTACTTGCACTTTGCCCCCTCCTTTTTTTTTTTTTCCCCCTTATCATACGTAGCCCCTTAAAAAAAGGAACTCCTTTTTGTGAGGAAAATTACCGAGGAAAATGCAACCTCAACTATTAGGGCACTGCCGTCCTACAGGATCCCGGGACCGTAGTTAATATGAAAAAAAACATATTTATATTTGTTAAAGGTGTATATAACAGTATAAGTATTCAAAAAAAATGTATTAATATATGTGGGTAAGTACATTTAAACTCTTAGGCTCTGTTTGGAACTTGAAGAAAGGAAAGGAAAGGAAAAGAAAAAAAAGTGGGAGGAAAATGAGAAGAAAATGGGAAGGAAAATTTACTGTTCATAAAATTTAAAACTGTTTATTTTCTTCTCACTTTTTCTTCAACCAAACAATAGGAAGGAAAATTTTTTAATTTTCCTTTCTTTTCCTTTCTTTTCCATAAGTTCCAAACAGACCCTTAACTTTTTTTAAATTAAATGTAGATTATCCACTATTTAGTGAGCTGATGTTAGCAACATCGAATTACTAAAAGTCAACATTCTCTTACTAATGTTTGCTTTTTCTTTCCCCTCCAAACGGTGGACTTCGAATCTAGATTCTCGACTTTTGTCATGTGGACGCCCACAGAGTAAAATGCCATTGAGTTTCAATCAAAGTAGTAATACGTTAAGCAGTAGTAATGACTAATAAGCTACAATTTCTGATTATACGAAAGTTAGTTGCTTTCGGCTTTAATGTATAATAATAAGCTGCAAAGACAGGAAACATGCAAAGCAAATTCAGAGAGTTAAACTACCTAAAAGTTCTGGATTAATTATTATTATTATTATTGCAAGTGATATGTCTTGTTAGCATAAATTTCACTGACCTCTCTGAAGTTTCTGATAAATACAAACACCTCCCCTAAAGTTTATGAATGGTTGTTGCCCCTTGCTTTTGAAATTATTATTAAGATCCCTCTGCACTTAAATTATGGTTGGATAGCATTAAATCTGGTCACTAAGGCCCGTTCTCTTGAACTTAACTTCAATCTGAGAATTTTGTCCTTATTTGAATTTTTTTTTCATTTGTTAATTCTGCACCAAACTTTTATGAGTTATTGATTCCTTTCGACGAGAGGAATCGGAAAAGTAATTTTTTTTTTACTTTTACTCAAATATTTTGAAAAATAACCACTTTTTAGTAAGATCAGTTACAATGACTACATACTACTCAGCCATGCCTTGGAATTTGGTATTACTAAATTGTATGCATTTGAATTTCAAGATCCGTTACCAAAAAAAAAACCTTGAGGGCTACACCCTTCACTTCTCTGTGTTACTTACACTGTTACAACTTACAACTACCTGCGGCCAAAATTACATGCGTTGGCCGGGGCTTCTTGCACTAACGAAAGCTATTTGTCCGATCATCGAGTCAACCCTCCGATCATAATTCATTGGATATGAACAATACACCAGATTTTGCGAAATTTGCGTCCAGATCATTACTCGGGCCGCTCCGAACGTTCTCTTCTAGCAGTATCTACCATTGCACACAAGAATTTGGCAGGGTCACAGTTGTAAGGACTGGCAAAAGCCCCGTGTGCTAAGAACGGAAGCTTTCTTAATGATCTGCCACTCATCCCCTGGAAATGAAAAAAAAAAAAACAAAAATAATCTCCAGTTTAACACATTTTCAATTCCTCTTTGGTAACTAAAAATTGTTCAGTTCACTGCTCATAAGGATAGGGAAAAGAATCTTGGTCTCGGACCTCACAGGCTTCCGCGGCTTCAATGAGTTGTTTTGAAAGATCTGTTGGGGCTTGAGTGTCGTGTGTCGGCATATTTAACTTCTCTTTTGAGCTAGCATAATTAGGAAGAATGAGATCATTGCAATCCTACACGATCTGAGATTTGTCAGTAACGTAAAAAGTTCAAGTATTAAAGCATTCATTGTTGGTGAGAAAAAAATATGTTCCAGTTTCCTGCACAATCTTTACTGACACAAGGAACATCACCTGGGAATTTGATAAGATTCCTGTTCTTAACAGCTCCTGCAAGCAGGACCTTAGTATTTCATAACGCGCCTGAAGAGTTGGAGGACCTACATACGCTTTGATATCGGCACGATCCACAAAAGCTATATCTGCAACACAACAAATAACACTGCGAATGATGCATTCTTTTCTTTTTTTGATCGGCATGAATGATGCATTCTAGATGTGCTCATGCGCCAATATTAGCAAGATGACCTTGTCCCTCCATTCATTCATCCACGTTACGTCCAATCATCTACCAATACTGAAGGAAAATCTGTGTGGATATAGCAATCATTTACTATCACTGGATTTTGCAGTCCAAATGTCCAAGAAATCAGTCTTGCTTCCACATGCTGGCATCTGCAGCAATTGTACAGCTCAATAGAGCCAAAAATGGGTAACATAGGCAAACTCTGGTTGATGTATGTGCCAATGACCTGTTTCCATTGCTGCTGGTTCACAGCAGAGAGAGATTCGGGGAGCTATGTTACATGAACTCTAAAATGGTGAAGTTCTCGTGTCCCACATTAGACAATTGTGTCTGATATGCCTAGTAGGATATACATCATACTGTCTTTGGTCAAGACTTCCATTCAATTCAAACGCTCTTCTTTAGTACACTTGTATCCGAGCCTAAGTATCAAATCTAAGGAGAAATGCGAATAATACAAGAATAGCCAATTTGCAACCCGAAAACCCACAATGGAGAGCTAGTCAAATTTAAACATCTGGAGTTCAATTTAACTTATATAAACAGTATATCTGATATTCATGGACCTACCAATAGCAGCAGTGATATTGGACGTTGTGAGAATAATCACATTTGGTGAGGATTTCAATTTGTCCATCTGGGTAAGTAGAGCATTCACAACCTAAGAAACCACATACCGTTTCAAGTGTTAAAAAGGTAAGCAAGTACATGGCACTCATGAAACAAATTGTTAATTCATATTTCAATGTTCAACTTTATCTTGAGTAAACAAAGGCAAACCCGTATAGAGTCTGAAGGTTCAGAACCAGACAAGGCAGCCTTTCTAGCAGCAGCAAGGCTTTCGACTTCATCTGCAGAGTCGCCACAAGTAAGTGATTGCACTTTAAGATAGGAAAGAATAGAGAAAAAATGACCACCCATGACAGTTCATACTCACCAATCAAAACAAATACCAGATTATTTTCTTCCTCAACCATTTCCTGAATTTTTTGGAAAAGCTTTGCAACCTAAGATTGAGAATTACAAGTGAAACAATAAGCAACAGGAACTGAACTCTGGTAATGCAGGTGATCAGGCCACAATGCCCAACATATATATTGACTCGGCTACACAAGAACACACATGGCATCAACGCTTGATTGGACAGTGGACTTCTAGGTCATAAGGATGCGAATAACTATTGCATTAAATAATTCCCTATCATATCTTCTGTTGTTTAAATTGCGTTAGAGTATGCAATTAAAAGTTAATTAAAAATAACTGAAAGAACTTCTCAAATAATTGAGTGCAATTGTACCTACCAACTTGCCACTTTCAGAAAACCATTTACTGAACAAAGAATGCGCATTAACTTCAACCAGTTGACATTGTGGGTATCTGATATTGGAAAGATGTAAATCCAGAGCTGAATTAGCATCAAATAAATGTCATGGATGCTAACCACAGAATTCTAAAAACATACAGGAAACAAAAAGAAGGATTCAAAGAATAACCTGGAGCTAAAGCGTATAGATAGTTTCTGAGCAAGTGCTTTGCACAAAGATGTCTTTCCTGTACCAGGAGGTCCATGTAGAAGAATAATGCTGCAAATGAGATGAACAAAAAGTGAAACACATTCCATGGTCAATTGAACTAGGACCTGAAAGGTAGGTATCTTTCATCCTTGAAAATGAGAAAAGTGAAGAATAGAAAAAGGAACAAATTTTTCAAGTGAACTGAGATGGACGCTCTTGTTAACAGGATTGTGATTTAGAGATACCCTTGAGGATATCAAAGATGGACACATAAGGACCTTTATTTAACTTAGGAAAGAGTTTTCTTTTTGTTCTTGTCGCATGCGGTAGCGGCACCTGAATAAAATTCCACCCTTATCGTACATCTAAGTGCTTCGTCACTGGATACGCCTACTCTTCACATGATTTATGACATGTGGGACACTATGATTGAGAAAGTGTAAGCATGCCATTTACAAACACGAAAAGATGCAATTAGAAGATGAGTCGGAGTTTTATAAAGTTGTTCATAAAATGCTTGTGGGTGGGTACAAGAACAATACACCTGTTCATTGCTTGGAGCATGCACTAAATCCAAGGTAGTTACAACTTACAACATAATTGACCATATTCACTAAGTTAGTCTTTATTCCATTAACCCTCTTAATTACTCCCTCCATCCCAAATTGTTGTGCATGTTTCCTTTTTGGGACCTCTCAAAAAATTGTCTATTTCTTTTAATTTATAATATTTCTTATATTCAATATGGATCTTGTTTGATAGATCTAAATTAATTTTGTTAAACAAAGATTTCGAAATCGTAAAAAACATTATATGGATCTTGTTTGTTTGATAGATCTCAATTAATTTTGTTGAACAAAGATTTCAAAAATATTATAGATTGTGAAATATAGACAAATTTTTGAGAGGTCCCAAAAAAGAAACAGGAACAACAATTTGGGAAGGAGGGAGTATTGATTTACTTTGCAATTTATGTATGATAGTGGCATATGGCTTCAAGAGGATCCAAAGCGAGTTCCTCCACACAAAGATGAGGAGGTAACAAATGAGAGAAAAAATTGCTTGAAAAGGTACTTTGATGATTCCACGGAATGTACCAAAGCAAATATGGAGAATGCCAACTTCTCAACCAAGGAGGGGCCATTTGCCAACGTTAATCAATTGAAGATAGATGGAATATAGATGCTCATAGTTGGTGGGTTGCTCATGGTGCATCCGCCCCGACTCTTCAAAGTTTGGCCTTGAAGATTGTCATTCAACCTTCTTCTTCTTTATGTTGTGAGAGAAATTGGAGTATATACTCCATCCATTCATTGAAAAGGAACAAAATGACCCCCAAATGGGCGGAGGACTTGGTGTATAGCAATATATGTCTTTTATCAAGAAGTAGCCCACAATATTGTCAAGGGTACACTAAGATGTGGGATATTACTGGAGACCAATTTGGCTCACTTGATGATGTTTTTTAATTTATCAGGCTCACTTGATGATGTTGGGATGCTTGAGGTTGCAAACCTCTCACTTGATCAACCCAACATGGAGGTTATAGTCTTTAGACTCTTTACGGATGATGGAGATGGTGACCACGCCAATAGTGATGATGAAGTGATGGAAGTTGGATCTAGTCGAAATTTGGAGACAGTTATTTAGTTAGTTCTTTGGCTTATTAGTATGATACTATGGATGTTTTCTTTGCAATTGAGTTGCATTGAATATATGGATGTTTTGTTTTGTTTGAAGAGTATTGCTTCTCATCCATTATATTAAAACTACTTATGGTTACTGTTTATGGTGAATGTTAATTGTTTACATTTTACAATTTAAGCATGAAAAAAATGTTATAGCGCCATGTTCCCTGCCGTATGCGGATCCCCATTTTTTTAGAATTATCGTTTCCTGTGGCCTGGCTACACAGCATACAATGAATACTTGTGCTTACACAAATCTAAATACCTAGACAGTTTCTTCATCAAATAGTTACATCTGCTAAATGTCAAGCTTAAGATTTTTGAGGAGGTTTTGCCCTATTAATACCAATTCTTGATAATACACATAAAAGTCTAAAACAAGATAATCACTGTTACCGAGATTAATCACAATAACGAGTTGATGACCAAAAATTTTATCAGAACCTAGCATGGAAGTTCCCAAAGCCAAATACAGAGGGAACAGGAAAAATATGAACGAGAAGGAACAGAAAATTCTAGCAACTGAACCATAGATCTTTAACCCTTACTTCTGCAGAACATGTCCTTTAACAGCAAAGGATATCTAGTTTGCAAATACTCATCGAATCAGCAGAAAGTTCCTCACCGGTTCCATGATATAAGAAAAGGATCAACACCTTTTTCACTAAAGAGCAAAGCACTTGCTGCGTACCGCAACAACCTCTGCTTGAGACCAGATTCGTATATCAGGCTGCAAAAAGAAAACGGGACGAATCAAGCTTCTAAACTTCTCCGTTCCTATGGGAAGATAAAGAGTAAATGCAAAGCAAACCTGTCCCACATTCCATCGAATTCTTTTGCAGGAAGAATCCATTCATTAAAGGTAGAATGTTGTCCATCTTCACTAAGTTCTTCACATGGTCCTTCCTCGCTAAGCTGAGATGGAAACAATCAATTAGGACTTAACCTAAAATGTAGCAAAAAACTTGCACAGAAAGCTCATACAACTGCTACATTTCAGGAAAACCAAGCACCTTATCAATACCTAATTGTTTTACTTTACAAAGTCAAATACTCTAGCCACTAATCATTGGCACATGGATCGAAATATGACGAAGGATAATATGTACTATCCTGTCCTATGTTCCTTTGGACTGGATTGGACTGCAATCATCGTAAGCTTGGTAATTCTGTCACTAGAATTTTCTTCTCTCCCACCTCCTCCCTTCAACTTAGTTATCACATGTTAAATGAACTTGGCCACACATATCAAGAGCTGGTGTGGGTGCAGGGTGCAGGGGCAAGTGTTAAGTCCTTTCTAAACTTAAATCCTAGATTCTGGTAAGTGCTTCAGACAAACAACACTGACACACCGATGTCAAATCAGTTGGACATAGGTACAGTGGGAGAAATAGGAGAGTACATGTAATTCTCAAGCTATCCTACCTTCATGGTGCCACACTATCTCATTATCAAACTGTACGACAAAATGTGGTATAAACGGGTCCGATAGACAACAAATTGAATCCCACCTCTTTTATCCAGCAAACAAACATGCCCTTAAAGTCTAATTCGGCATGCTACAGTTTTCCTTTAAGCAAGTTAGCGGAGATCCACCATTCTGAAAGGATCCATGACTGAAAATGGTCAACATCCACCAAAGTAGATGGAAATTTTCATCATTTTGAGAACCTAGAAAGCTGATTCCTTTCTACCACATCTGATTAAAAAATTCCTTTTATTTCCAAATCCACTATAACAAGTTTTCTCAATGAATGCTATTAAAAAATATAGTGCATATAATAATGACTCATACAACATATGATTACACACAAGGGTGCACCAACGGAAAAAGAAAACCACCTGAAAGACATGTACAACAGGTTTGACTTGCCAAAACAGAAGAATATCATGGTTCTCCACCCATTCATCTACAATGAGCAACAATTAAGACTTGTCAGACAAAGAGGAGCAACAACGAAGAATCAAACCACGGAAAATCAATAACACATAAAAGAAAAACTGTAGTTTTATGGAGAGTAATTGGATACCCGTGTCACAAATGCAGATTCTTTGTACATTCTCCACGAGGAATGAATCGTCCAGAGGCACTGGTACCGGACCGTCCACATAACTTAAACTCCGATTTTCAAGCATTCTACACAACAATAAATCCTATTTGTCAGAACTCTTCGTCAAGTACCTAATGTGCCAGAAATCAATGCAATAATCCCAGAACCAACCCATGAGACAATCCAATACTGACTATAATCATCAACTAAAAGTGACATTAACAGGGGCAGATCCCCGAAGGGACCAGGGAGTCCCGCGTACCCCTGGAATTTCAACTAGTCCCTTAAGAAAAATTACATTAGAATTCACCCCACTACAATCTTCAAAAATTATACTTTCATGTGTAGAATGTTTTAGTTTTCGTGCTTGCGTTTCCAATTTTTTGTAAAAGAGTGCACTAAATTTTTTTATGCATAGTGAAAAATGTTTAAATTTGGTAATACTGAGCATTTGGTTGTGCTCTACCTGTATTTTTTTTTTTTTCGGATTATTATTGAAAAGTGCCCCCTACGTCAATTTTTCAGAATCCGCCACTGCTGCACATATATGTAAGTATTCCGTACCTCTCAACAGATGAGCGAACATCTTCAATTCGAGCTGTGCTAGAGGGCTTTAAGCAAACTTCAACTGCAATTGAAGTTCAAAAATATGTCAAAAAGTTCAAGCTTCAAAGCATCATGAGATGATTCGACAAAAGAGTAAAAACTGAGGGGTCGTATTGTGTGTGACCTGAGACGAGAAATTTGTCTTCGCTGAAAATAGGAGAGGGAACTGCCGCCTCCGTGACGGCGCCGTTTTGCTCGGAGGCGTTGCCGCCGTTATGCTCCGAAATGTCGCCGCCGGTGGTGGGGTTCTGCAGAGAGATCTCCATTGGAGTGCTCATCGAATCAGAGTCAAAAGGGATAAATGGAGAGAGAGAGAGGAACCCTAGGCAGGGAGACGGGAAAGGGGGTTTCTTTGAAATTGAGCGGGAAGATGGCACCAGGGTTTTTGTCTTGTTTTGTTTAGACCATCCGCAGGGGAGAGAAGCTGTAGAATATGTGTACTAAAAGAACAAATACACTAGATGAGCTAAAATGTATTTTTTTTATTTTATCTAAGAAAAATATAGAAAAATAGTTTGCACCAGATGAAGAAGTAAAAGAGAAGCTAAAATGAATTTATGAACAGTTGTATTCTATTTTTACCTATTTTTATTTATGCACTATTCATACTCCTTTCTTTTTTTATTGTTTCTTTCTCTTTCTCCTCCCTTCTTTCTCCTCTCTTCTTTCTCCTCTCTTTAAACAATAAAGATAATAGAAAATGAGTGAAAAAATATATTTTTTAATTGGTGATAGGTAAAATAGATAGTATTGGTGTAGTGTTGAAAGATATATGAGTAGGTAAAATGAAAAAAATGCACTGTTGACCAGTATTTATACATTTTCATTGATGTACATGCTCTAATCTCAGTTGTGCTCACGCTTTCGATCTCCGCTTTGTACTTCGACTCTCGTTCTTTGCTTTCACGAATTTTTACGTTTTAAAATACTTTTAAATACTGGCTAAAATGGTAAAGACCGATATGGATTATTTACATCCTTCCAATACTGGCTAAAATGGTAAAGATTGAATGGTATCAAAACATTGACCTTTTAGTATTAATTGAGATGTGCGTAAACTGACCCAAATAGCTGATTATAAAAAAAAAGCTCAACGCACATGTTTCCATAACAGCTTAAATTAGGAAGTTTTTGTTGGTTTCTTTCATGTTTAATTTTGTAGCCTTAGCTTCAAGGTTTCCCTTTTAATTAATGTATTCTTTTTTTTTTCTTTCAAACTGACAATTTGGTCTCATTAGCTTGACAAATATAAGTGGAAAAAGAATATTAAAAACCTCAGGTTACCAAACAATACCTCGGGATTTAGTTCACGCAAGCTGCTCCCAACATTTGATTATAAAAATAAAAAAAGTTTTAGTTTGGCAATTATGTGGAAATGATTTTGGGAGGTATGTTGAAAAAAAAATACTAACGCACAACAAAGACAATCATGAATAAATATGAACTAGAGGTATTCTCTCTAGGAACACACGATAATGAAAAAACTATCCATTTTCATTAATAGAACCTCTAGGAACACAAGATAATGAGAAAACTATCCATTTTCATTAATAGAATCATAAAACAACCCCCTTGTCCTAATGGCTACAATCTTATTATATAATAATAGTAGCCACCCTGGAATTAAAAAGGAATAAAATATTAGGAAGCAATCCTAATTCTTGTAAAACAAGAAAACATAAAATAGAAAACTGACTCAACCTAAATTAAGAAACTAATGTGCCTTGTTTGGATTCAAACTTGAAAAAAAAAATTCCAACTCAAAAAACACTAATTACCTCTAATTTTAATCATTACTCTCATTTCTCACTCATCTCTTCAATCATTATTCTCATTTCTCCCTATCTCTCTCCACCCATCACTCATATTTCTAATCATTACTCTAATTTCTCTCTCTACTCATTACCTAAAAAGCAAACCCAAAAAATTTCAAAAACTCATCCAAATAAGGCATAAATAATTATATGTTAACAATCCTACATTATAAGATTTCTAACAAAATACTAAAACTAAAGCCGTAAAATAAAATACTAGTAATAAATTACTATTTTTTTTCTAAAATCTAATATGCATCAGGAAAGAATATTAGAAACCTCATTTTGGTATGTCTAAACATTTTGAACTCCACTTTCAAAACATTAGTTCTGTTTAACAAATCAAATTAATTTTAGTCATTGAAATATTGTTAGCTGCTGCTTCTTTTTTTGGGTCAAGCAGAAATTAAGGACAAAGCTATGGTACATATGGTATACCGTATGTCTAAATTATGATAATTTGTGATTTTCATTATGACGATTTTTAGTTTTCTAATGCATATTTTTTATGCTAGTTACGACTTCTACTTTAAAATTCACCTGTTGAGTAAGTCATTAGCAAGTTACCCATAGTTAAAAAATATTATTATTATGTAACCATAATTATTCGTACCAGAAACCATAATACTTGTACCCCAACCAAATATATGTGTACAACATCACAAATTAAATAATGCTAACCACAAATATTATGACAATATCATAAATTTGCACTATCTTACCACAATGAGTTGTACCAAAAATTCTTTGACACATATGATATTCCGTAAAAAAATCAAAATATATCATACCAAAATCAACAATTGTTATACCCAAACAAAATAAATGTGTAAAATACCACAAATTTAGTAAAATAACCAAATTTGTTATGACAACACCTAAAATTGTCATTTTCTTACCACAACATGTCACATAAAAAAATCATATTTAAATACTACAAATTATATAACAAACCATAATTGTTACTTATAACAATACCATAATTTGGCATTTTCATGCCAACAACTGTCATAGCCAAGGAAATTGATTAAAACATTCCATAACAAGACCAAAATACCACAAATTCAATAATATAACCAAATTTATTATGACAACACTATAAATTGACGTTTTCATACTCACAACGTGTCATATAAAAAAAATTCAATCAAAATGTTCAGTTAACGATAGTTATAATTAGCAAAATATCAAACCACAAATTCAGTAATATAACCAAATTTATTATGACAACACCATAAATTGACGTTTTCATACTCACAACATGTCTTATAAAAAAAATTCAATCGAAATGTTCAATTTGTAACGCCCCGACTTTTCGGAAGCAATATAAAATAAAATTTTAAGAAAATTTGCTAAATAAATATAATTTTTCAAAATAAAGCTTAGCTAGTACAGTCACAAGATAAATTTACTGATTCAAAATACATTAATTTCAGAGCTGACTCTAGACTTGATACAAATTCGAAGCACACTCGATCTTCGTTCTTGATAATCTTTCCGTGTTGAACTGCAACATCTTAGAATCATCTCCATTGAATCCTGCGCCCACTAGCAAATTGATCGCCGAAGCAAACGATTTGCCAGGATACAGACGTATCCGTGAGTGATAAATCACCCAGTAAAATAATCCAACCCAACCACCCCTCTTACTTTACAATTAGCAGGTAACAAGAGAATATTGAATCGAAGAAACCAAACAAATATTCTCCACATAAATCAGTTCATTAAAAAGATACTATTGAATTGAAGAAGCTAAACAAATATTCTCCACATAAGTCAGTTCATTACTATCCATAACCTAATGTGAAATCTAAGATCTCTCCGCGAGATCTTTCCTCCCTCAACCGCTAGCCATGCTCGGTCCCATGAGATCACTTCCCTTTGCTGTCGCAGGTACACCTAAGTTATATACCGAGTGTGCACCCCAATAACTACAACAAGGGGAAAGCTTATCATGCCTGAATCACAACTAGGGTTCGCCTATCTTATATACCACTTCACCATCATCACTGGACACACGCCAGTTTATCAATTCATCCCTGGACACACGCCAGTCTATCAATTCATCACTGGACACACGCCAGTTTCAATTCATCACTGGACACACGCCAGTTTCAATCTCATCATAAATCTCAACATCGCGCCTGCAGGCAATCTAGAAATAAAAACTTTTCACTTCATCCATTACTTAGCACCGTCTAAGTGAATTCTATTCGCATACCACCCCATGTCTCTAGGGTCCAATCTAGCACTCAAATCAAGTATCGATGCAATATACAACAAATCAATAATAATTAAAACAATTAATAGATAATGAAATCACGCAACTTATTATGAACGGGCCGTTGCCCTTAATCTTGTATGGTCACAATGTCAATAATAAAGTAAGAGTTTTAAAAGGAATTAAAAAAGAAAATTTTTTGAACTCTTATTAATTAATTCTAAGATAAGAGATTAATTAAAAACTAATTTAAATACATTAATTAGATAAAAATATTGAAATATTTATCATGACCTTAATAAGAGTCCTACAGGTCCTATGCAACTAGTCGAGTGTCAAAAGTTGGGTTCGAAAGGTCACGGGATTAATTTAAATAAAGACGTTTAAATAAAGTGGCCGAAAGTGAAGTAAATAGATAATAAATAATTTACAAATTTAAAATATGCTACTGTTAACAAAATTTCATCTTCAGAATATAGAGAGCCTAAATAAAATTATTCGGGCATTAGTAATAAGGTTTATGTAGTCGTAAGGAAATTTTAATTGGAAACACTATAAAAATAAAAATAAATATTACTTTAAATAAAAAAAATATTAATTTAACAAGATATCATCTTTGAGATGCAAGGAGTCTAGGAAAAATTAGTTTGGATGTCAAAAGGTTGTTTAGAAGGTCGCAAAGATTTTTCGTTAGTAAATTTGATAGATAACTAATAAATAATTTAATAAATAGAAAATTAAATAAAAAAAATATGACCTTAACAAGTTATGATCTTTCAGGTGTGAAAAATCTAGGAAAAATAGTCCGGGCATCAAAATTGAGGTTTGGAAGGTCGCAAAGTTATTTCGAAACATTTAAAACAAATTCGATCTACCAGATAAATTAAACTGATATAATTAATACGTTTTATACTAATATGATATTATATTGTAAGAAAATAATATCATGGCAGTAGTTTTTTATAATATTAATATCATATGGATTGTAAAATAAATATCATAAGGGTCGTCTTCTTCGTAAATAATTTCAAATAAGATGTCGGGCTCAAGAATAATATAAATTTGATGAATACGGCAGAAAACGCACGGAAAACTATATTTTTTTCGTTCGGGACATAGGGTTAAGCATATAAACACTTAATATACTTAGAGAAGAGGTTGGATAGGATTACAGTACCTTTAATCGGATCGAATTGATTTAAAAACGAATCTTGAATTTTTGAGAAGAAGACTTCGGATTTTTTTTTGATCGGGAGACTTTGGAATCAAGTTGGACGATCCTTGGTGATGCTAGGAGTAGTAGGAAGAAATTGGAATGGTCGGATTGCGTTTCGGTGGGGTCTTGGTACGAAACCCACTTTTCTCTTTCTTTCTTTTTCTCTCTCTCTAAAACTCCATTGATTGAAACTTGGGTTTCTCTCTGTTTTTCTCTTCTTTTCTGGACTGGTGGGGTGTGGAAAATATTGTGTTATTTTCGTGGTCAATGGGGGTGGGGTATTTATAGGAGAATTTCGGTGGAAGAAGATAATAGTGAATTTAATGGGGTTGGGTTCATGGGATTTGGAATGGACGAATTTGACTTGGTTTTAGGGTTAGGGAGGAAGTAGAGACTTAGTAGGAGAGAGAGAGATGGAAGAGGTGTGTATGCATGCAAATTGAAAAAAAAATGATAAGATAATTATATTTGTATAAATCTATCAAGGAAAAGAATTATAATTATATTTGTACATATCTATTAAAGAAAAGAATTAATCAATAACACTTTTTAAATAATTAATCGATTACTATAGACTATTTGATTAAAAATAATTTCTTTATTGAAAAAAAAAAATAGGGCAAAAATCCAGGTCGTTACACAATTAACGATTGTTATAATTAGCAAATTATCATACCACAAATTCAGTAATATAACCAAATTTGTTATGACAATATCATAAATTGACGTTTTCATACCCATAACGTGTCGTATGAAAAAAATTCAATCGGAATGTTCAGTTAACGATAGTTATAATCAACAAAATACCAAACCATAAATTCAGTAATATAACCAAATTTGTTATGGACAACACCATAAATTAACGTTTTCATACTCATAATGTGTCGTATAAAAAATTCAATCAGAATATTCAGTTAACGATAGTTATAATCGGCAAAATACCATACCATAACTAAACATCGTTAGCGAGTATATTTTAAAATGATCGATTATAACTGTTAGAATATCAAGTCATACGATATTCAGCATTGTCACTAAAATTAGATATCGACAACTGCGTAATCGAAAAAATTTAATGCATCCGGATACAAAAATGAGTTGATCTCTTATCATTAGACCCTTAATCAGACAAAAAAAATCCTTTTACTATTGAATTTGGGTGCCGATGAAAGGGCTAGCCAAAAATTTCGTGGATTATTTAATCAACAAATATAACGAAATCAATGGTTTTGATTGTCATTATTGTGTTGCGGTTGCAAGTTAACCGTACATTCAGTTACAACAGAGAAATTGGTTCTATTTCAAATATATTGAATACACAATTCTAAATGTTCTTTTGATACAATACATTATGGTAAGAAAATGTCAATTTTTTGTGTTGTCATAACAATATGGTTATATTATATAATTTGCAGTATTTTAAAAATGAGAGAGTGAGGAGAGAGTCAAGGAAGAGAAAATAACCTATTACTTGCTAAGCCATTTTTTCATTTTATTAATTGATTTAATAAATAGGTAGTCTGGATTATTTACTGTTAAATTCAAGGATTTAAAATCATGATGCGTATGGTATACCTCATAATAAGAGATGTGTACCATAGGACTACCTAGAAATTAAATACTGTTAGCTGCTTTGTCTACTAACCAACAACCCAAAATACAACCTCTATCCCATTCCAGTCCAGCCCTATTCCAAGTTTCCAGTATATCTAGTACACGAAAAAGACAGGATGACAGAAAAACAGCTATACAAAATTGCCAGAAAAAACCTTAACCTTAACCACAGCAGTATTGTGAGGCTCTCATTTGCCTAAGATAAGATGGCCCATTCACTACTTCTCCCTTTCAATCTCCGAAAGAATTACCCATGAAGAATAAGCTAGAGGTTGAAGAGAATGTCCACGACCACGACCTCGAAATCCTCAAGGCCGTGGCGCAGGCATGGTACGGGCATTCGGGCAATTCAAGGACTACGTCCAGTGAATTCGATGCCCTGCGGTTAAACTTCAAGAGGAAGCCCACTCGGTTCAAGCTCGAGGCCATGAACAAGCCCAAGGACGTGACCGTGCCCAACCACAGGGTCCACTGGGACTTCGGGCAGTCGCTGCTGGACTCTTACGAGATCGTTAGCCTTTCGAAAAGGCTAGAAACAGGGTTGGTGATGGATCATGATCAGTTGGCTGAGTTGGAGAATTCGAGATTGAGCCGGAAGAGGCGGAAGGAGAGTAAGAATAGCTTGAGGAAGTTGTTTGGCAGGATGTCTTCGGGTAGGTTTAGTGATGCTGAGGTTCCACAAGAGGAGACTACTTGAATTTTGATCCATTTTTGGTTCGTCACTGCAACTTTATGCTGATTCATGTTAAATCAATTTTCACACACTTACGAGTTAAAAGTTAAAACATTCCTTCTTTCTTTTCTTTTCTTTTTTTTTCTTCCCTTTTTGGGTTTCTTCCCTTGAAAAATGATTCGAAATCAATCAATAACGCAAAATGTATTACGCTTTTGAGCCTACTCCAAGCACTTTTTCGAAATTCTTGACCCTACGACGAAAAAGTTCTGGCTCCCCCGGCCTCTTGTGCTGTCAAAATCATAAGAGAGTTTCGCTTCAAGTTCTTAACAGCTGATTGAAAATTATTCGGTCATGATAGCAAGTCTTGGAAAGGATATTATATATTCCAGTTCGATTATTTGTAAAGTGTTTTGGTAGATCCCATGTAATGCTATTGAAATGTGCTTCCAAAAAAGTTGCTCCAGGTATGTGATAGAAACTGTTGAGCCTGTTAACACACACACACACACACACACAGAGACAGCCATATTTATATCACAGAGAGGAAGAAAGCCAAACAAAAATATGTTTAGAGTTCAACTGCAGATAAAACCCTTGTCTGATACTGATGTATGCCTTCGAAACTTTGATAGCCTCTTGCATTCTTGCTCATGTCTTGGCATAAAAATATGAGACCAAAATGTTAGGAGCAATTCAGTTTTTCTGCCATAGAAAGCACGCGCAGGTTATGGAAGTCCTAAAAAAACAGAATCTCCAAAAGATTTTGTCAATCTCGAATGGTTTTTATGATGGTTTGGTTTTGAACGTCGACGTGAGAGAGATGGAATTCAGTTGAAGTTAATTGATGGGTAAAATTTTTTACAGGTAGAAATCAATACCATGGTCACCAAAACAAGAAACAAAGAGATTGCCACAGTACATCTAAATGTATACTTTTCATTGATAATATACGAGATTCCATTAGTTTATTACAAACACCATTTCAAGGAACTTGATTGAGCAAATACAACCAAGACAGGCAGTTTTATTTAACTAAACACACACTTGTAACATTATTTCATCGAGATACTAAACAATTGCCTGCCCATAACCGAGTACTCTAAATCTTTATAAGCTCTCAAGGTTTAAAAGTAGCCCACTTGCAAAGCTCGAAGTTCTTGCGCCTCTGCTGGATGAACCCCTCGACATCCTCGTCCACGCTCTTCTTACTAACTTCACGCTTTGCTCCGTCCTTCTCTATCTCGACCGTTTGCTCGACAAACTTAACTTTCTTATGAGCCTCCGTAGCAGGAGGTTCCTGCTGTCGTTGTTGTTGTTGTTGTTGGTTACCGTTAATCCTGTTCTCTTCCTCGTACGTGACCACCTTGGGTCTGGTGTTGAAGATCATGTGGATGTTCGGGTAGTGCGGGACGTCAGGCAGGATGCTCGGCATCCTCTCCATTCTTGAAACATGAGAGTGATAGTCAGAGGAGGTGGTGTCCCAGCCCGGCTGGCGATTGAAGTAGTCAGAGCCTCCGTACATTGTTTTTGGTTTCTGTTTCTTGCTCTTTGCTCAGTTGTTTGCGCTCACTTGTAACTGGGCTTTGCATATTTATAGGGAATGCCTTCATTTTCCCCTTTTTTCATGTATTCTCTAAGAGATAAGATTTGCATCTAATTCTCTATCTTTATGTCAAAAATCGAATAGGGAATTCTTTATGATTTGTGGAGAAGAATTAAAGGAGCAAAAGAGTGGAGAGATCCCTTGATTCTTGTGCAAGTTGTCAAAATTAAGGACATTTATTTATTTGTTTTCAATTTTGGTTTTGTATGCTCCATAATTGCCAAAAGCCATGATGCAAGGGAATTTTTAGATGCTTAAGCGTGACGGTCATGTGACTCATATAGTCTCAAGAGTTGTTGAAAAGAGAAATTGAACCAGGGGCCTTAAGAAGAAACAAAATCTCGTTTATAACTTAAGGAAAATGAGAGAAAAATGAAAAGAAAATTTTACTATTCACAAAAGTTAAGTTCTATTTTCTCTCAACTTTCGCTCCCATTCAAACAATAGGATAAATTTTTTTTTAACTTTCCCTTTTTTTTCTCCCACTTTTCCTAAGTTCCAAACAAACGTCCTAAGTCAAGACAATCTCCTTGAATGCTTGACACAAAGAGGCATGAAGTAATGTCGAAAATAAGCTGGAATTTGAGCAAAAAATTATGAGAATAAATTCTTTACACCATCGGTATAAACATTTGTTTCCTCCAAATCAATTGTATTGCGCCACGTCGCTATATTTTATTAATTGAGATTACTGTTTTGACACGTATCACGATATAATTGATTTGAAAGAAATAAATATTTACACTGAGGGCGTAAAGAATTTATTCTCAAAAATTATCCCAGTTATGTTGATAGAAAAAAGATTACGTCATGGAGAATAAAAATTCTCTCCGCCAGGGCAGGGGAATTCCACTTTTCCTCCGATACAATACCCTGCCGCCACGGCATCAACGGTACCAAACCAAATGACAGAATCGTGTGCTGTCTAACTTGGGTTAACCCTTCTACTTCTCGAGTAAAAACTTAACCCTTGAAGGTTTTAAAAATTACTCACATGCCACACGTTTCACATTTTAATAGGGACAAAGGAAGTATGCGTCAGTCGCATGTTTCTCACTTTTTAATAGGTGAGATATAATGGGGGTGTTGTGGCATGTTGGTAATTTTTGAAACAAAAATTCCAACAGTGGAGACGATTTGCACAGAATCACGCAGAGAAAAACGCGTTTGGCCCCATCTCAGGTCCCGAAAAAATTTAGAAAAATATTCATAAATTTTTGAATATTATTTTTATGGAGCCCTGTAAAAAATCAGCTCCAGCGAATATCAGTAAATTTTACTTTTGGATTCATATGGGCGAGCTGAGCAGTTTCGCCCCTACGAATCCAAAAGTAATGCTTACCAATATCGGCTGGAACTGATTTTTTACAGAGCCTAATAAAATAATATTCAAAAATTTATGGATATTTTTCTAAATTTTTTTGGGACCCGAAATGGGGCCAAATGTATTTTTCTCTGCGTGATTCTCTGCAAATCGTCTCTGCAGATAGCAGGGCTCTTTTTGAAACCTTCAAAGGTTAAGGTTGTGTTTGGTTATCATTTTAATTTAGTTTTTTAATTATTATTTTATTTCTTTCTCGAATCATTATCTTATTTCTCTAATTATTACTTTCTCATCTTTCTCCAATTATTACCTCTCTCTTTAATCATTACCATATTTCTCTCTCTACCTATTACCAAAACTAAACTAAACTAAAATGTCAACCAAACAAAGCCTAAGTTTTTACCGGAGGAATAGAATGGTGAACCCAAGTTAAACAGTACACGCCACACATGATTCTTCATTCGGTTTGGTACTGTTGATGACGTGCTGGCAGTGCATTGTTTTAGTCTAATAGAGGAAAAATGGACTTCTCTCCTCTAGCGGAAAGAATTTATTCTCACATTTGCGACATGAAATGAGGCTTAAAAGTATCTTAAGGAGCAAATGGTGAAAATCTTTTGAGTAGAAGACAACTTTAAATACTTTTTTGTTTTTTCAAATTTTAAGAAAAAGAAGGTTGCCTCTTTCGAGGATAAAATCCCCCGAAGAAACTTGAGAACCACTGTCCACTGTCCAAATTGCTCTTTTATATTATTTGATTTATTTCTTTGATTTAATTCAAATATTCCATTATTAACTACTAATTTTTAACCAATTAAAAATTTTCATGGAGTTCGTCACTAAAGAACTTAGCTAAGGGGTTCATCCCCCAGCTCAAAAGGTCGAATCTCACCACCACCTGGAAGAGGGGGGAAAAAAAAAACTTCATGTAGTCACTAAAAGGTTTTTTTTCATGTAGTCACTTTAGAATGTGTTAAAGTGTACTCAAATTGATCCGAATACAAACACATATAGCTTATCAATTTAAAGTACGGTATGTTTCAAAACCTTTTTGTGGTAATGTTTTTGAAGTACTGTGGGTACACGCTCCAAAATTTTCAATTTCCGTCTTAAAAAATATCAGGTGCGCCTTTTTCGGGAAGCGTGACGAAACAATTACAATTCAGAGTCGCCACTCGGGTTTTGCGGTGAAGCATCCAAGGAACCGAACTTAAAACTCTTGCCACGTTGTTTGATTTTGAAAAGGCGTAAACTGGTCCGTCGTCACCTTTGATATCTGAGGTTCGAGAGCCAGGTTACGAGAGATAAAGGGTTTTATGACACCCCTTTCGCCCAATCCGATGATCGGTCTCTACTCAGGCATTTTGTAAAACATTTACGTTTTTCTCTCATTAATCATTTTCGGCCAATTAGGGCGGAAAAATAGTTAAAGGGGGGATTAAAACTGTGACAAGTTGCAGTTATATGACAACATGTGATGGATGTTTGATCTAAACAAGTATAATAGATTGAGAACAAGTACCTGTGAGCATTTTAAACAAATTGGAACATGCTGTCCCAGAATGAGGCATGCAAGAGGAAGCTGTATGTACTGGCCAGGCCACTGTATGCAGAGACGACTTGTGTGCGCCACCGGTATACTGGCACGCGCTCGTAAATCTAAACTCACAGCTCCTATTTCTTAACCCTCTAGGCTCTGGAAAGACCAGTGCACACTTAGGACAAACCACGCAGTTAATATGGCAGAATAAATGCAGTTACAGACAGCAGAGATGACTTTTAGAGCAATGAAATGAATAGAACACCCCATAAACAGTGTGGGGAACATAAACAATGGCCAAGGCTTAACTGCCATGCAAGAGCCAGCCACTGAATCTGTTGAAACTGTCGTACGCCAGTCCATAGACCCCGTACGCCAGTTACACTACTTGGTCAGTGCTTGGCTTTGCATGATCTAGATTCTGGAACATGACCAGAAGGATCCCAGAGGCCTTAAAATAGAAATAACAGATAAGAAGTTACACAGTTCTAAGATATAGAAAGCAATAGACTGGTTCTTGTCATGCTGAAATGTGATAAAGTAAAATGAAAGCAAAAAAAAAAAAAAGGATGATCGATGATCCCTACGCCAATGCTGCACATATCACTATTACTGGCGTACGGCTTATCACTACCAGCGTGCGCCATTGACTATCATATGCGGTCCTTGAAATGCTACCAGCTTTAGGATCAAAACTGGTATTGATTACCAACCTTGACCCTGCTAGCACCCCTCAAGGGTCAGAACAGGTTACAGAACAAAAGGAGGTATACCTTTTATGGGCTTTTGATGGAAGGTTTGAGCTTTGAACTTGAAGTTTAAAAGATGGATGATGAGTATGAGGGTGTGATGAGTGTATGGAAGAGGGTTGGCTTTCTCTTTCAACTGATGAGAGAAGAAAGAGTGCAAGAAGAAGGAGAAAGATGGCTTGAATGCTCTTTAAGAGTCTTAACCTTTTGAACCCCTTACATATAAATGCAAGAGGGGTATTTATAGGCCAGGAGTGGACTGAGGAGAGGGCTGATCAGTTGGATTAAGGATTGATTAGGTTAGGAAGAGAGCCTCCCATGCATTAAATGCATGGGACTTGGGTTGAAAGGTGGTGTAGGAGAGAGGGGGAGCTGGCTGCACAAGGGTAATCATCAGTGGACTGTAGATTACGTCAGGGTGGCCACAAAAATCTCGAGCACGTGGTTGAATAGTGATGTTTGACCGACTTTTAACTGGCGTGCGCTGATATTGTACCTGCGTGCGCCGGTGGCAATCGAGTCAACGGCCAATGACTGACACGTGGCAGTTGACCGGCGCACGCCAGCACAATACTGGCGTAAGTAATTATGGTTTTGTTGAGAACATTTGGTTCTGACTTGAAGGGTCTTGGACAAGGCTCGACATAGGTTTGAATGAGATTCAGGACGCTCAAAACTCAAACACACCATTAGCCTCTGGTAGGGGTGTTATTCGGTCGGTTCGGTTTGGTTCGGGGTGAAATTACCGCACCCCGATCGGGGTTCGGGATACATCATCCAGAGACTGATCCTGACCGTTTTAATTTCGGTTCGGCTCGGTTCGGGGTGAGTTCGGGGCAGTCTAGGCACTTCAGTCCACCCCGAATGGGCCTATTTAAAAAACCTAAGTTTCTAATGACTATTTGGCCTTTTTCCACCCTTATTTGGATCATTTTCAGTCATTTTAGGCTATTTTCACCTATTTTATTTGAGCTACTTTTGGGCATTTTTTTCACCTGATTTTGTACCTTTTTTATATGGGCAATTTTTTTCAAATCAAACAGTTTACATAAGAGAAAATTTACAGTGGAAAAAAGAAACCCTCCAACATTTTACAAATTTGTAAAGGAAAAAAAAAAAAACAGAGCCACCTACTAACTGAACCACATACTAACATTTTACCTATTCACATATATGAGAATGAAATTTTTCCCAATCAAATAGTCCACCTACTAACAGATCAGGAAAGAAAAGAAAAAACAAAGTTCAAAGAGTTCCCAAATAGTCCATACAGTAGCTTAAAGCCTTCAACCAGAAGCAACAACTTAGTACCAGTTAAACCTAAAATAGTCCTTAATAAAACAGTTAATACCAACTGCCCCCCCTTAGTAAGATAGATAATACAGTCATCCAAAATTCCAAATGCCCAGATAAACAGTCCAGGAGAAAAAAAAAGTCCAGAGAATTTTCAAAATACTGAGATTGTCACCCTTCCATATGGCTACTTAAAGCCTTCAACCCTTGCAAAAAGATGTTCCACAGTCCTACAATGTCACAGAGTCACAAAGCAACAAAATTGAGTCACTAAAAAACTATTCAATGACAAATTTCAACAAAAAATATGTAAACATTACAGATTTGTGTACCCATGATAAAACTCTTCAATCCAAGCACCAACCCCTTAGTCCTTGTCACTTGATTCCAAGACAACTAAACACATAAAGAAAAAAACAAAGAAAACATACAAGTAAGACATTCAACATAAAACATATTTAAGAACCATAAAATAATTGTCAATAAAAATTAAAAGTAAAAGTAGTACCCGAATCTAATGCCTCTAATTCATCAAGTTGTTCTCTTATATTGATCTTGGTTGGTTTCCTAATTCATTGTTGTGTGCAAATTAGTATTTCCACGGTCTTCGGAGAGAGAGAACTTCGATAAGGATCAATAACACGTCCACCCGTGCTAAAAGCAGACTCGGAGGCAACCGTCGACACGGGAATTGCTAGCACATATCGTGCCATTTGAGAGACAATTGGATACTTTGAAGAGTTTAACTTCCACCAACGAAATACATCGAAGTTGTCACAATCATCCTCACTAGTTTCCGCAAGATACTTTTCCAATTCCGTTTTGCTTGCCATATTGCCTTCCTTCTGTTTGTGCATTTTAAATTGTGATTTCAAAAATTTATGATTATCAATGTTCGTTTCAAGTCCATCCAAATCTACGGTGTCCAATAATTCCCCAACTTCTTTGTTACGCACATTCACGCTACTATTATGTTTCTCATACCATTCAAATAAACGGGTAATTTCACTTTTTAGCTTATCCATGAACTCACCAACTATTGCCTTATCATAACCCAAGGTATTTTGCAAGCAATACTTAAAAAATGCAACTTTGCATCGAGGATTAAGAACAACCGCAAACATAATCATTTGATTAGTCTTATCAAAATTACCCCAATACTTGTCAAACTTGGTGCACATACTTATTGCCAAATCATACAAATCACTATCCTCGTTTTCACTCAACTTCATAATGTCTTGTTGAATCAACACCATTTCATCAAAAAAAATATTGTAAGTGACGTGCAAAGAACCCGAAAATTTCAAAGTTGCAACGTAAAACACTCGAAGAAATTTTACGTACAACTTAATCTTCTCACAATCCCTTGAACTTGGAGGCCCAACGTACTCCTTCCGTCCTTTTCACCCCACCCCCCCTCCCCCTTTTTTTTTTCTTTCTCTTCTCAATTTCAATTACCCTATTTATACCCTCAAAACTATCAATATCATCGAAATCCTCGTCCATCTCCTCCTCTCTTACATTTAATTTAAAGCTCGGGTCATCACACAATCGATCAAAAGCCTTTTGATAAGTTAAAGTTCTCTCCAACATGAAATATGTATAGTTCCACCGAGTAGACACATCCAAACAAGGTTTAAGCCTACATACAATTTTCTCCTTCTCAACACATGACCAAAACTCCGCCATTCTAGATGGAGAAGACCTCACATATCTCACCATATTGCGCACCCTTGCAATCGGGACATCAATCTCTTGCAATCCCTCACGTACAATTAGATTTAAGATGCGTGCCGAACATCTCACATGCAAGAACTCGTGATTTAAAATAGTGGTCTTCCTATCCTTGGTCTTTCTCTCCAAGTATTTAATCAAAAGATTATTTGAGGATGCATTATCAACCGTAACGGTTAAAAACTTGTCAATTCCCCAATCCAATAAGCATTCTTAACCATCCTACCAAGAGTATCACCTTTATAATTAGGAACAACACAAAAATTCAGAATTTTCTTTTGGTACCTCCAATTCTTATCAATAAAATGACCCGTAAGACACATACAATTCAGATTTTGGACCGAAGTCCAAGTGTCCGTTGTAAGACAACCCTTTGATGCTTGAGTGTATGTTTCAATGTTTTTTTCTCCTCTTCATACATGACCATGATTTGTTTTGCCATCGCAAGCCTACGAGGAGGATTCCACATTGGTTGAACAACACTAATAAATTTTTTGAATCCTTCACCCTTGACAAATGAAAAAGGCAACTCATCAATTATTATCATCCTCGCTAGTGCCCTTTTACAAGCGTCAACACTAAAGGCCACAGGAACAAGGCTTGCACTTGTTTCACTATTATGTTCTTTCTTTTGAAAACTAAGAAGCTTTTGCCTAGAACCCATAAATTTCTTACTTGGTGGATATTTGGTATACTGATACGCTAGATGATGAGTTAGTGATTTAGTACCATTTAACTTCGAGTGACAAGTATAATCTGTCTCACACCAATTGTATGCAGCCCTAAGTTTTGGATGACCTTCCGGTGTAAGAAGTGTAAAATGTTTCCACTTTCCAACATGGAGTCCTTTTTTTCAGACCAACAACCTTCTTTCTTTCAGACTCGTTATTAATTTCAGACATGAGCTCATCATTTAGTTCAGCATTTTGAGGGATATCAAACTCAACACCTTCATCCATATCATCAATCTAACACAACAGAAAATTAAAAACAACATAATCACAATCTGATTTTCTTGTTGTTCGTGCACTAATCTAATTTTCAATTCATCAACTCAAAATTAGGTAGTATGTAAATTGCAAACACTAAATCCATTAAATTCATGCACTATATTCAACAAAGATCTTATTTTCAAGCCAATATAGGATTTTGAGATTGAATACCCCATGCTCATGATCAGACATTTCGCCGGCGTTGTCAATTCTGATAGCGATTTCCCCCCTTCCTCATGCTAGCCTCTCTGCATACACATAAACAAGACAGAGATAAACCACATTCAGTTACACACAGACTACACAGTAATCAAGCAAAAAAAAAAAAACAGTAAGGAATTATTTTACTAAAAAAAATGACATATACACTACAAATGGAATCATTATTTGTCAACGTAAGTAAATGGCCAGTCTCTTAGAAGGCTAAGGAATTGAATCCCAACCAAAATCTTCCTGAGGCCCCTGGTTGCCAGGTGACTCAACCCCTTGAGACTTTCATTGCCGTGTTATGTGCAGCAACCAAAATGCAAAGAAATAAATGATCAATAGGGTTGATTAGAGCTTCATTAATTATATAATTAATAAAATCTTAACCAAATCATAGCTATTTGATTAGGTAGTTAGTTAGCCAGTTGTTGGTTAACTACCATATAGCAAGATTAGTTAGATGGCTAATTATTTCACAAAGGAATACTTAAATACCCTCTGACTGTTGAATTCATAACTACTCCTAGTAAGATATCTCCATGTAAGTACGGTCTTTGGCATCCTGTTGCCACTTGCCAGAGGTTATTTAGAGAAACAGTGACCACTGGTTTGGGATACACGGCAATGAACAGGTCCTGGTTTCAAGTTTCGACCAGAATCACTTGAATCGAATCCGCCTTACAAGTTAGGGTTTCACAGTCTACACCCTTAAAAACTAAACCACAGAAACTGAAAATAAAACTCAAAAAAGGGAAAAAAAAATCAAGCAACCATTTTCATATGCACATCATTTTTGAATACGGAACCCTTTGACACAACACAGGTATCGAGTATTTTTGAATCAGTTCCCATTCCACTCCTCTTGAAAAAAATTCAAAATTCAAACTTCCAAAAAAAATACAACGCCATTACACACACACACACACCCATAGACAGAGAGAGAATAGATTTGAGGGCGGCGGCAGAATGGAGAGTAAAATCCGCTTACCGATGTGGTGGAGGATTAGGGATCGATTGTGGTGCCGATGTTGATAATCGGGGAGGGTGGACAAGGCGGCGGCCGCAGCGTACGTGGTGGGGGCGACGGAGGTGAGGACGGCGCTGGTGGAGGACGGTGGTACAGATCGTGGAGGATTCGTGGAGTAACAGAGAGAAGGGAGACTGGGAGAGAACTGAGGGGAAAATGGAAATAGGGAATGGCTGCGTGTCTGGAGGAATGGGGAGAGTAAAAGACAGATAGGATAGGGTTTAGGAGTGGACGGTCAAGATTAAAGCACCAAATGGATTGACAGTCAAGATTAAAACGATTTATATAAATATATATAATATATGATTCGGTCGGTTTGGTCCAATTTAAGTTCGGTCGGTTCGGTGCATAATCAGTTCGGTTCGGTGCGTATAAATTTTAGGAAAATCGAGACCGAACCGAACCTAGGTCGGTTCGGTTCGGGGTGGACCGAACCGCCAAAAACTGTCCCTGGACCGACCAAAGACCGAACATATCGGTTGGTTTTTTCGATTTTTTTTGGTCCGGTCGGGTTCGTAACACCCCTAGCCTCGGGGTGTTCTTGACCGTAATCATTAGTGGGGAATCAAAATTCGTAAGTAAACTGTCCCAGACAGTCCAAAATCGGGTGTCTACAAGTACCCAAATAGAGATTAGATCCTCTCCGATCTCTTTGTGATTGAATGATCAAAGTCTGACCCATTTGCAAGCTCTTTTCAAGTCTAATGATTTAGATAGTTCACTTTTTAAATTTTGTCCAAAACATACATCACACCCAAAATTATGTTAATCAGATATCATCTGATTCTTTTCAAAATACAAATTTTTTTTTTGAGAAAAATGAATCTCCATCCAATGTTACAATGCTTTTGGAATTCATTTTCCCTTAAAAAAATGTGTTTGTGGAAACATATTGAACATGATATAAGTGAACATGAACTTTGAAAGTAGTTATTCTATTCAACAAGGTCTAAAATATGAATGATCCTTATCATTGGGCTTAGCTCGTAAAGAGCCAATAAATGGGTCGGATTGAATTGTTCGGTTCCAAGGGATAGGAGATGATCCATTTCCAACCGAATAAAGCATAGAATTCACAACCAAATAAAGCGTAGTATTCGGGGAAAATGATGGTTAATGACGTGTTTTGATAATTAATACCTATCAACAAATATTTTTGACAGATATTAATTATCAAAATTCTGTCGTGTACCGTCATTTTCCCTAGGAATTGCCCTTACAAATTTCAAATCCTTGAGGGTGAGAGTCTACTCCGCTCACAGGCCACAACCAAATGGCCTTAACTGCTCCAACCTCAATCACCCAGTTCCCAGATAACCCTAAAACCCTAATCCTCAAACAATGCAAGAACATCAAAGACCTCAACCAAATCCACGCCCACCTCATCAAAACCCGCCTCATCCACAACCCGAGAGTGGCCGAAAACCTCCTCGAATCTGCCGCCATACTCGTCCCAAAACTACCTTTGGACTATCCTATCTCCATCTTCAAAAAACTCGAAGAACCCGATTCGGCTGCTTATAATCTCATGATCAGGTTCTTCACATTGAAGCAATCACCCAATAAAGCCATTCTTTTGTTCAACGAAATGCGCGAAAGATCGGTTCGTCCCGATGAATTCACCTTCCCCTGCATTTTGAAAGCTTGTTCTAAGCTTCATGCTTTGAAAGAGGGAGAGCAAATCCATGCCCTGATTATGAAATATGGATTTGGGTTTGATGGGTTTGCGGTGAATGCTTTGCTTGGTTTGTTTGCTAGCTGTGGCAAAGTAGAGGTTGCCCGCCACTTGTTTGATGGAATGCCTGAGAGGAGTGTTGTCACATGGAATTCGATGTTTTCAGGGTACACTGGGAGTGGTTGTTGGGAAGAGGTTGTGGGGTTGTTTCGGAAAATGCTGGAAATGGAAGTTGGGTTTGATGAGGTTACGTTGCTTTGTGTTTTGAAAGCCTGTGGAAGGTTGGCTGAAATTGAACTGGGTGAGTGGATCCATGAGTACATGGAGGCAAATGGGTTAAAGGGAAATCCCGCTTTGGTCACCTCGCTCGTGGATATGTATTCAAAGTGCGGTCGTGTGGATACAGCTCGAAGGCTATTTGATGAGATGCCTCGAAGGGATTTTGTTGCATGGAGTGCTATGATATCCGGATATGGCCAAGCAAGCCGACATAGAGAGGCACTTGAACTGGTTCACGTGATGCAAAAAACCAATATAGAGCCCACTGAGGTGACTATGGTTAGCATACTTTTTTCTTGTGCTGTTCTTGGAGCTCTAGAAACGGGCAAATGGGTGCATTCTTATGTAATGAAGAAGAGGATGAAGCTCACGGTCACTCTTGGAACTGCGCTGATGGATTTGTATCTGAAATGCGGGTCCGTTGGCAATGCAATCGAAGTGTTTAGAAACATGCCTTCAAAGAATGTCTTCTCTTGGACAGTGTTAATTCAAGGCCTTGCAAATAATGGACAAGGGAAAAAGGCTATTGGGTTCTTCCATTCAATGGTGGAAAGGAACATTGCACCGAACAATGTAACTTTCGTGGCTGTTCTTTGTGCCTGTAGCCATGCAGGTTTGGTGGATGAGGGTAGGGGATTCTTTGTTAGTATGAGTAGAGATTTTGGTATTGAACCGATGATTGAGCATTATGGTTGCATGGTTGATATCCTTGGTAGAGCAGGCTGCATAGAAGAGGCTTATGAGTTTATAAACAACATGCCCATCCAACCCAATGCAGTTATTTGGAGAACATTGTTGGCTTCGTGCAGAGTTCATAAAAACGTTGAAATTGGTGAAAGGTCGCTCAAAAATGTGGTCAGATTGGAGTCTGCGCATAGCGGTGATTACATACTTCTATCAAATATTTATGCTTCTGTGGGTAGGTTAGAGGATGCGGTAAGAGTGAGGAATCAGATCAAAGAGAAAGGAATTAAGAAAATGCCAGGCTGTAGTGTGATTGAGATGGATGGAATCATTCATGAGTTTATTTCTGAAGACAATATACACCCTGATTCGGAAGAGGTTTATAATGCAACCGAAAACATGATGAAGAAGATCAAACTGGCTGGATATGTGCCCAACACCACGGGGGCAAGGCTAGATGCAGAGGAAGATGACAAGGAATCTTCAATATCTCACCACAGTGAGAAGCTAGCAATTGCCTTTGGCCTTATTCGGACTTCTCCGGGTACTACAATCAGAATAACAAAAAATCTCAGAGTGTGTATAGACTGTCACAACGCTACGAAGATGATATCGAAGGTTTTTGATAGAGAAATTGTTGTTAGGGATAGAAACCGTTTTCACCATTTCAAGTACGGGTCTTGTTCGTGTAACGATTACTGGTGAACCCTTTGCAGTCTGTCATATATATTGATATATGCAAGTGAATTTGTTTTATATTTATATATAGGTATCCTTCACATAAATTAGACATGAAAGGATGTTTGGATCCTCATTCCAACATAAGTCCGAAATTAAACCCAGGTATTGTGGGAGGTCATCCAAGCTAGATCGCATGTTCTAAATAGGCAAAAAGACATTTTAGTGTAGCTCTTTCGAACTTGGTTTACTTTTTACATGAATTTCACGATTACTTCTTGACAAGACAAACTAAAATCTATTTAAACTTGGTCTGAATGTTTGAAAAAAATCCTTTGGTAGTGTGTTTTTCCTAACATGGTCCAAATATTATTCTGTTTTTGTTTTCCTCGTCAAGATCACCTAAAAATATTTTAAAAAATTATGTTTAAATCTCGGATTTGTAGAGAACAAAATTAGATAGTAAGAAAGTAAGATAAATCTTGTCTTTAAGTTACTCCTTTTTGGTCTCCAACAAGATTCATTACCATTTCGATTTTTGTATAGATGAGGATAATGAAAGAAATACTAGTAAATATCTGGTCCAACAAAAGAAAGTACACCAACGATAAAGAAAACACAAAAAAATGTTTGAATTTTCAGTATTGCTTCCATTGCTTTTGCATTTGAACAATGAAATTTCTTTTATACTTATGATATGTTAATAGAGAAAATTACCTTTGAGGATAGAAAAGTGCATGTAATTAATTAATACTAGAACAATACGTGTTAATATAAAGAAAGGGGAGGTCATTACAATTTGAACTATAATTAGTGAGGGTGTAATGGTCTTTTTATTTATCGAATTTAACATCGCTAGTGCATTAACCTTAGCAAAGTTCTATGAGCACGTAGAGATTTAAGGTAGAATAATACAAATTACAATGCCGTGACTGACATAAATAAACATCTAAATGCGAATGAATGACAGCAAAGATTTATCCGTGAATCAATAACTTTTCTTGTTTCATATTTTATTTACTTTTTTTGAATTCCTGTATAAATTATTTATTATTCCTCGTATATTCCGTGAATAATTCTTATAAATAAAAACTCAAAGGAGTGGATTGTATACGAACTTAACAAGAAGGAATTTATTCTCCAAGCTCGCATCCATTCTCATCGCCAACCAAATAATAATAATGGAATCACACTAAACGTTTATATCTATCACTCACTTTGAGCTCTAAGATTAGCGCTATCGATGTCCAGTTATACACAAAAAAAAAAAAAAAAAAAACCCTCTATCAATTAAAGTATGTTTCAAACTTTTAACCACATTTTGTAGGGGAAAGAAAAATCGTCAAACCGTGAAGCCAGTCCAAACCAAATGGTTTAGTTTGATTTTTAAGTGGTGTAGTTTGGTTTCGGTGTTAGTATATTAAAAACCGAATTTAATAATTTGATTTGTCTATTTACGTTAATGGTTTCGATTTCAAACATATCTAAGCTATTAACTATATGTGGGGCAAGCCATACTCAATTAACCCAAGAGCATCTCCAAGAGAACCTTTAAATAAAGTCCCCTAAGTAGCTAGTAAAGACTTCATTTTGGCACCCCAGGAGACTCTATTCTCTAGACTTCAGGTTAGTATCGTGCTGCGTGCCTTCGAGCCGTTGGATTGTGCATTCGACGGCTCGGATCTTATTTTTTCAATCAACGATCGAGAATTGTTCATTGCTAAGATGAGATCAAAGCTGTCGGATATACAATCCGATGACTCAGAGGTGCGTAGTACGGTGCTGCGCACACCACTGCACAGCACCATCCCCAATTGCTATTCTCCACTATCTTTTTTTACCTGAGGCTATTTTCCGCATTTTAATGAATCCCTGCTCGCCCCTAAAGTTTTTACCCTTTTTTTTAGATAACCAAATAAAGACTAGGAATGGACCAATGTAAGCAAGTGAGACTCCCTTGTGGCGAAACGAAACATGACCATTATTTAAGGAGTCAGAATGAAATTTTGTTGAGTAAAGAATTGTTGTTTAATAAAATATATCATCCGTCTCGATTTATTTGTCTCATTTTTTACTTATACAAGTTCTAAATTATCGCCGAGCACAAAAAAAAAAAGAGTCTTAAATTAACTGTCCAATTTTAAAATCAATAGATTCTTACGTAAATTTTCAAATCAATAAATCAGTTTCTTATGTAAATTTTTTAATCAATTTTTAATAAATTGAAAATCTGAGATTGAAGATACAAATAGGAACAGAGGAATATGTGTTGAGACAACAAAATATAAATATATAAATATATAAATCATCCCCTCAAGGCGACAACAAATGGCCTTCTCTCTTTCCCTCGTCCCAGCCAAAACCCTAACTGCTCCGACTACCATCACCCAGTTCCCAGAGAACACTAGAATAATTCTTGAACAATGCAAGACCATCAAAGACCTCAACCAAATCCACGCCCATCTCATCAAAACCCGCCTTATCCACAACAGGAGAATGGCCAGAAACCTCCTCGAATCCGCAGCCATACTTATTCCGGATATCCCCATGGACTATCCTATCTCCATCTTCGAAAAACTTGAAGAACCCGATTCGGCATCTTATAATCTCATGATCAGAGGCTTCACATTGAAGAAATCACCCAATGAAGCAATTCTTTTGTTCAACGAAATGTGCGAAAGATCGGTTCGACCCGATGAATTCACCTTCCCATGTATTTTGAAAGCTTGTGCAAGGCTACATGCTTTGAAGGAGGGAGAGCAAATCCATGCCCTGGTTATGAAATATGGACTTGGGTCCAATGGGTTTGTGTTGAATGCTTTGATTGGTTTGTATGCGGGTTGTGGTGAAGTAGACGTTGCCCGCCACATGTTTGATGGAATGAATGAGAGGAGTGTTTCTGCGTGGAGTTGGATAGTTGCAGGGTACTATGAGATTCGCTGTTGGGAAGAGGTCGTGGGGTTTTTTCGGAAAATGCTGGCAATGGAAGTTGGGTTTAATAAGGTCACGTTGGTTTGTGTTTTGACGGCCTGCGGAAGGTTAAATGACATAGAAGTGGGTGAGTGGATCCATGAGTACGTGGAGGCAAATGGGTTAAAGGGCAATCCCACTTTGGTCACCTCGCTCGTGGATATGTATTCAAAGTGCGGTCGTGTGGATACAGCACGAAGGCTATTTGATGAGATGCCTCGAAGGGATGTTGTCACGTGGAATGCGATGATCTCCGGTTATAGCCAAGCAAACCGACATAAAGAGGCACTTGAACTGTTCCACGAGATGCAAAAGGCTGATGTAATGCCTGATGCGGGGACGATGGTTCCCATACTTTCTTCTTGTGCAGTCCTCGGAGCTCTAGAAACCGGCAAATGGGTGCATTCTTATGTAATGAAGAAGAGGATGCAGCTCACTGTTACTCTTGGAACTGCACTTATGGATTCATATCTAAAATGCGGGTCCGTGGCCAATGCAATTGAAGTGTTCAGAAAAATGCCTTCAAAAGATGTCTTCTCTTGGGCAGTGTTAATTCAAGGCCTTTCATATAATGGACAAGGGAGAAAGGCTATTGAGTTCTTCAATTTGATGGTGGAAGAGAACATTGCACCGAACAATGTAACTTTCGTGGCTGTTCTTTGTGCATGTAGGCATGCAGGTTTGGTGGATGAGGGTATTGGATTCTTTGTTAGTATGAGTAGAGATTTTGGTATTGAGCCGATGATTGAGCATTATGGTTGCATGGTTGATATCCTTGGTAGAGCAGGCTTCATAGAGGAGGCTTATCAGTTTATAAACACCATGCCCATCCAACCCAACGCAATTATTTGGAGAACATTGTTGGCTTCATGCAGAGTTCATAAAAATGTGGAAATTGGTGAAGAATCGCTAAAAAATGTGGTCAGATTGGAGCCTATGGATAGTGGTGATTACATACTTCTGTCAAATATTTATGCTTCTGTGGGTAGGTTGGAGGATGCAATAAGAGTGAGAAACCAGTTGAAAGAGAAAGGGATTAAGCAAATGCCAAGTTGTAGTGTGATTGAGATGGATGGAGTCATTCATGAGTTTTTTTCTTAAGACAATATCCACCCTGATTCGGATGAGGTTTATAATTCAACTGAAAACATGATGAAGAAGATCAAGCTGGCTGGATATGCGCCCAGCACCACAGGGGCAAGCCTAGATGCAGAGGAAGATGACAAGGAATCTTCAATATCTCACCATAGTGAGAAGCTGGCAATTGCTTTTGGCCTTATTCGGACTTCTCCGGGTACTATAATCAGAATAACAAAAAATGTCAGAGTGTGTATGGACTGTCACAATGCTTCGAAACTGCTTCCACCATTTCAAGGATGGGTCTTGTTCGTGTAATGATTATTGGTGAACCCTTCGCAGTCTGTCATGTACTGTAATGTTTTGAGGGATGTAGCCTTTTAGTGGTTAAGGTTATTTAGCAAAAGAAAGCTTGGCATGATTATCTAGTTTGATTTGTACTTAGGTTTGGATGTCTAGAATAAAGAGAGGAATGCAAAGGAAGTTCATTTGCTTTGGTACGTCGGGGACAATTTGTTCACCTAAAGTATTGAGACTGGCATCCATGATTGATCGACATATTTTAAGTGCGGTGGAACTGCTAGATCACCCATCAGTTTGTATTTTCTACCTTTACCGTATAATTCATCTTAAATTTGATTCTTCAACTGAAACCCTTAAAGCTTTTTTCCCCTTCTGGTTTTGGCATCTCTAAACACTTTTCAATTTTTTAATTCAGCAGTGTAGAGGAAGCTTTACTGATGAATGTAGTAGTACTTCAATCTGTTGAGATACGGCGAGAAATGAAGATTGGAAAGTTCTAGCATGATGGGGTCAAAGAATTTCATGGAGGATTTGTATGTGAAGCACCTCTATGTTACTGCACACACACACCCACAAACCCCCACCCCCCCAGAGAGAGAGAGAGAGAGAGAGAGAGAGAGAGAGAGAGAGAGACATTTTGTTTGGTTCCTGTCACTGGTCACAAAGGTTCCTGTGGAGGTGGTTCTTGCAGGTCAGGATGTGTAAATGGTTTCGGGTGTTGTTCCCATCTTTCTGGTCTTTTCGTGCACTGGAACTCAACACCCATCTAACAAGCTCCAATCCAACAGAACAACAAAAAGGCAACCTCAAAAGTACAGAGTAGAAATTATTTGATTATAGAACTATGCCATTAGAACTAAGGTCCTACAACTGATTTAATTTGGAGAAACAAGACTGCAAGCATCTCATCTCGCAAATTGAAGTGAATAAAAGAAAAAGAACGTGGTAATTTTACATTTAACGTGTTACCAAAAAGTACATGCGGACTAAAGCCTATTTTTGCACCGAGCTTCATTTGCAGTACTAGTATACACCTTGGGTGGACAGAACCTCTCCATCTCCCAACTCTCATTTGTCATTGAACAGTTAATAGCACTGGCTGAAGCATAAGAAGATACCTTTTGGTTTGTTTTCCATCTCTCCTCTGGGGGTATCCCCAGAGTTATTACATAGAGCAATCAAAGAGCTTGTGCCTGGAGATTCTGGAGGCAAGACTGTATTCTCAGACATGAAAACACGGGAAGGGATCATGGGCTCGGGAGGCGAGATGATCGAAAGATAATGTAGGAGCATCTGTACTATTTGGCTGAAGTTGGGGCGAGCATTTGGATCCTCATTCCAACATGAATCCAAAATTAAAGCCAGGTCTTGCGGGAGGTCATCCAAGCTAGGTCGTGTGTTCTGAATAGAAAAAAAGACATGAGTTCACAATAGATAGAAGAAGACTCAGTAGAACTTTTCTGTATTAGATCGACCCAAGAAGAAATTATGGATGTATCTGGATTAAGGAATGGTCAAGGAAAAGGAAATAAAAATTTAGATTGATCTAGACGTTTGTGAGCTGCTATATCCTTTCCCTTATTTCCTTTTTGTTTTCCAAATTCTCTATCCAAATACAGCATAGTAATGTTGCAGGGAAATGAGGAAGATTACTACCTTAAAGGCGGCTGCATATGCTGCTTGCAGATTTGACATGCCTTCAAATGGCAACTTGTTGTGTAAGAGCTCCCACAGCACAATGGCAAAGCTATATGCATCTACTTTATGGTTGTAGTGCTTCTTCTCTCCATGCCTCAAGGTAACAGTGCTGTACAACTATCACCATACAACAAGCCAAGTATGTACATAGCGGTCACACACACATATACCAAAGAGCAGCAGATTGGAGAGAGGATTATGTAGTCTCAATGAAATACCTCAGGTGCCATCCATCGGTACGTCCCTGTTTCAGCAGTCATCATCTCCGTTAATGACTCTTCTCTTGCTAAACCAAAATCCACGAGCTTAACTGTTTTTTGGTCTGCTGTCAAGATCAAGTTTTCTGCAATAATATGTTCAATCTTCAGTGTCAGTACTTTCTCCCTTTTATGTAAAGCATTATATTTTCCTCAGTCGAAACTCCAAGGAAAAGGATAGAGGTGCCTTTATTCGTACATTATTTCCCAACGACAACGCCATTTCTATTATGTAGACAATAGAAATACCATAAAATATGTTGAAAGATGGGAACAAGATAATTCAAGCCAGAATGGAGAGGGAACCGTTAGGATTTTGATGGAGCAAACCAAACTAGAGCACAAAATGGCATTTTAGTCCTCCCTTTATTGAAGTACTAGCTTACTTTGCAGATGAGTACTGCATGTAGTTGGAAAACGTTCCATAACATCACCATAATGTGGTCTGAACACGATTATGAGTCCACTGTTGGTAATCTATTCTCATATAGAAAGGAAATCTCCCTTTTGTTTTGAACATTTTTGTGAAGCTGTGTCACACAAGTGATTTTCTATAAAAAAAAAGTTCTGAGAACTAGTATACTTTTGATGTAGCATAAATTACCTGTTGGGTAAAAAATTTACAAGGAACACTATCACATGCTAGGCCCTGCCCAAAGAGTTTTCAGGAATCAAAATTCTCATCGGAGGGCTCAGCAATCCTAATCCTACATAAAGTGTCAAGATACAGATACTTATGCTCCCGTGAGGCCGTTCTAGCTTTCCATAAGCAGGAGTGCCAATAGGGATTATTTTGTGATCGGAAAGCTTGTTCAGCAAAACCCTGAACAATAGTGCAGACATGACGTGAAGCGGAGATGTTCCATATTCCTCTTATGACATCTAGATTTCAGGAATCTTATGCTTTGTTTGGATTGAGATTTGAAAATTTTTTTGAAAAATAGTAGGGGTAATAAGTGGAGAGAGATAGAGAGAGAAATGTTGAAAGTAGGGGGAATCTAGGGAGAATCTAGGGGGTATTTTTTAAAAAATGCTTTTTAAGTTGTGAAGGGAACAAAGCATTAACAACTTGAGACATAAAAGCATGTAAACCATCACTTTGTACCCTTAAGACAGAACCAAATGGCAACCAGCCAACCACTGCCCAAGAATTTTAATCACCAGATCTCTGAACCAAACCCATACACATAATGATGGAAGTCTGCGACTCTGCATTCTAGTTAGGCAGAAATCATCATTTCATCTGACTATTAGCTTTAAAATACTTTGACAAAGGAACACCAAAGTTTCTTCACTAAATAACGTTCCATAACTTCCAAACAGTTTGTATTTTCATAACCATGCTTCAGCACATTATTCTTTTACCTATAAAACTAGGAGAAAAGAGACTCTACAAATTTGGAGTCCAAAGGATCAGGAGCCGAGGGGCGAGCGAAATGGCCCAGGGCCTCTACAAATTTCCAGTAAATAGCACAGGTGCGCTAGATTTTGCTTCTTAATCCTCCAAGGTAAAGAAACTACTCAACCCCAAAATTCTAGTAAGGTGGCCCTTGCAAGGACCATAAGACCTTCAACACTCACACTAGCCTTCCTCTTTCGTATGTTTAGATAGGAAAATTAAGTCCACTTCTCTTTTGCTATGGCATACTCGTAAGAAGCCTGTGGTGTACATGCAGGACTCAAACCAAGTAATTAATTAACAGTTGGAGAACCAAAGATAGAAATAATCAACAGAATTGAACCAACATGTAGAGAAATAAAATCTCCCATTTTCAGAAATACAGACTCTAGCACTAGGTATTCAGACTAAATGCTATCCAACACCCTGACTCATGTGCAACTGTACGTACCCTGCACGTGGATATGTGAAGTCCCAAAATTATGTGAATAACTCACTACTAGGTTTAACTAGGCTTGTTCCCAACCTTGTCAAAGTGAAGTGGTGAATTCAAATAGTAAGGTGATTCAAGAGGGATAGAATATCAGCACAACATATGGTTATGTCAATACGTAAATATGGCACGGCCTATGCTGTATCCCAGGTTAAGGACACAAGAAAGAACGCTCAATGCAGAAAGAAAGAAAAACAGCACTACGTACTAGATCTTGCTCCAAAACCCAATCACTACTGCAAATATATCCTCATTCACAAAACGCCTTCAGACTTACGGATTTAGTAATCTTCATATTCTTTTTGGGGAAGCCTATAGGTAATTACTTACTCATTCAAAAATTATGGTCCAAAAGCGAAGTAATGTTTTCTTCAACACCAAGCTTATGAAGATACAGAACAATCTGTAATAAAAAGAATTGCATTCACTCCTTGGATGTTTTCCTCGTGACTCATGCACCAAGTATCCAAAATGTACCAAACCCTAAAAATTTGTTGACCTCTTTGGCAAAAGGTTCTACCTAAGGTTGGACTGCCTACGAATATTGGCCCACCAATAACAAAAGAATCGGCAATTACCAAAGGTTTAAAGTGTGTATACTTGCAAGGACTAGGAATATGAAACATGAGAAAAGAAAGATTTCAAACCCAGAAAAAATATTTCCATTCAACTGTAGTTACTCTGAAGGGCCATATTGTGCAAGATAAATTCTTATCATACGACAAATTCTATCCAGTAGGAATGGTGACCAGGGGTGATCACTTCTAACTGAAATGGCAAGAGTTATGCACAAATACAAGAACCAAAAGCAGCGCATTAATGGCCTAGAGAGGAATTGATGGCTGAAAACTTGTGCTTGTGAATTAAAGAAGTTTAGGCTACCAAATTGTTGGAAACCAAGCTGGAAAATCGTGTTAACAACCCCAAACATGTAGGTCACTAAATAAATAAATGATTGGTGCATAATAAGTAAGGAAACGCCCACGGCATATATCATGACCAGAAATTTGGAAAGTGCGTCCTCTAAACAAGGTGTGTAGCCATAACAATTCGATAATGATTCAATTACATGAAGATTCGAACACCCCTTATCTTTCTGCGGGTTATATCGGCTTCAGACTTCAGTCATAAACTACGTAGACAACAATTCAATATGCAGTAAAGTACAAATTTCAACTGTAAGAATTACCGGGCTTTAGATCGCGATGTATGATCCCATGAGAGTGCAAACACTCAACCGCACGAGCAATGTCAAGTGCAAAACCAACTGCAACACGTGTATCCAAGCACCTCGGACGCATGTTCAGCAAATATTTACGCAATGTGCCCCCCAATAAGAGCTCAGTGACTATCACCATCACAGGCTTGTTGCACGCACCAATAAACTGTTGCACAACAATGGAATAATCATCATCAGATGATATAACTACGTTGTTGCAATCAAATGCATGAAAGATCCAGCAGTGAACAATCGTAACAAGCTCAGAATCACAACCCACCTTTGCCAAGTTTTTATGTTGAACTCTGGATAACATGGCGACCTCCCTTGCAAAACGTCCTTCCCTCTTAGCAATTTCCTCCTGCGTATCTCCTCTATGAACAATTTTAACAGCGACACTATGATTCCTATATCTGAGGGAAAGCCAATAAATCAAATTGTGAGACAACTGCACGAAAACTAGACAAAAAACCTGTCAATGGAAATCCTGTCCCCAATCAGTAATACACCACTTTGAAGGACATATTCCCAACATTATTCATCAGGAAATCAGGCTCTAAATGCCCATAAAATGAAATCTAAATCCCCAAGGAACAGAAACCTAATTGACCCAATTAAAGATTGGGAATGCAGCACAAACAAAGATAGGGCTTCTGTATCCTTGCAAAGTGAATAACAGAATTGGAAACCTGAAGTTTAACAAATAATAAATCCAAATACAGTAATGGTATTGCTATCCATAACTCACATGACCTAAGAAAATGAAAAAGCAAAACATAGTTTTTGGTAAGTTCAAATAAACCTGAAATTAACAAAGTCGAAGTATTAGGGCTTACTTTCCCTCGTAGACTTTGGCATGAGCTCCCTCTCCAATCCTTGGCCCAACAAATAGATACTTGGGATCAATTAGCCACTTGGCATCTAACCTAAACTCATCAATAGAGTAAAACCCATCTCCAGATTCCATCTTTATATGACAGGAAAGAGATCACAATCAAATTCACAAACAAACCCTAGTACCCATAAAGATCATTCACAGTAAAAACATCTGATTCAGAATTCTTAAAACAAATTGAATAGCTTTAATCACTCTCTAGGGTAAATGGATAAGCTGACATTTTTAAGGCAGAACTATAAAAGGACATGCCATGTACTCTCTTGTACTGGTACAATGGTAAGCTACCCAACACAACCACTTCTCAAAATTATGACCCAGAGATCAAAACTAGCAGTGGAGGAGGCAGAAGCATGAAGCCCCACATGCTCTGGAGAGAGAGAGAGAGAGAGAGAGAGAGAGAGAGACGAAATAGCTCAAAGCCCAAGAAAGGTGAGTTGATAAATTTATTGGGGTCAGAGCCAAATCCCCAGAAAGGTGAACACAGGAAAGGGAACCAATCAGCAGCAAAAACTCTGAATAAGTTTTTTTTTTTTGAACTGAACAAGACCTGAAATTTGAAGATCAAGAAATTCCAAGAAAAATCAGCCCAACCCTTTTTGGAGTTTTTTTTTTTTTTTTTATTGATCGGTCTTTTTGGAGTTGTATTGAACAAGTGATGGGCCTGGGTTTATTTTAATCTCCGAGTTCGGGAACCCACTCTTGATCTGCAGACAAAATAATTGAAGGGATTCAGTTTCTGTTTCTAGAGAGAGATGGGGGAGGAGAGAGAGATATTTGAGATGAATAGGAGTATAATTGTACTCAATAAAGATTGTGGGAGCCATATAAACAGTAATGAGATGCACATGGAAAACTGATATTGTCAACATGGGGGAGGGGTACTTGAGGACAAATCCCACTCCCACTTGTTTAAAGAAGAGAAGAGAAATGCCTTGGACAAGTTCCTACCCTTTTCCTACTTGTATTTATTTTCTCTTCTCAAAAAAGTTTTCAACTAAAGGCCTTAACCCTATCTTTCTAGGTATATCCACCTTCTGAATAAGTTAGCAGACTCATTTTGCGGTTTGACCTTTTGAAAGGTTATCTTGTTTTTAAGGGTAGCCCTAATCTCTATTGACTTTGACAAGAGTAGTACTCAATATAAGTTAGACGGAAGATCATTGAAGTTCTGAGCATTTTTGTGAAGATCGAAGAACAATATGTGGTTAAAAATATTTTCTTGAAATGTTTTTGAATCACGTTTGTTCTTTCGTTTCCTTTTCTATATTGAGAAAATATAAAATTAAATGACAAATGAATTTTTCATCCTATTTTCCTTTTTAATTGTAGAATAATTTTAGAAAATTGATTTTTGCACTCTACTTTTAGTCATTGGAACTCTACTTTTTTTCTTTTTTCTATTTGAAGTTACAACAATACTCTTTAAAATAGATGAACACTAACAACATAAAGAATAATTTGGTAATTGATTACACATAGGATAAAGACAAAAAATGGAGTGCCAATGACTAAATGTAAAGTGCCAAAATCAATTTTTATAATCCTAGATTGGGTCTAAAAACTATCGAGCCTATCAACACGAACAGTAATACACTAATATTGTGTGTAGATGTGGATAGTTCTGGTGACTGGTGAGGTCAACATTATAACTCTTCCTCCATCCAAATCAATTTTTTTTTACATAGATGTCTAGCTTACTTCCAAAGCGATGAGGAAGGAGTACTGTTAAGTGGCATATTGTTAAGTGGCATATGAGTGGGAAAAGTCTAAAGGTCATCAACTACCACATCAAGCACTAGTGCTTTTGACGAAAATCGAACCCTCACATTTCATATATAAAAAGTGAGAAAGTGTAATTGAACATTTGAACTACGAGTTCCGTTGGCTAGAAGAGGGGCATATGAAAAGAAAAAGTTGCAACTCATAATGTGAGCATCTCATCTGACCAGACCAACTCTTGCATAAATAACTGTCTTATAATTTTTTTTTGTTTGACATGACTGTCCTATAATTTGAGTGGAGTGATTTTTGCACTTTTCTAATTGTTAACTGCACTCTCAAAGGGAGTGAAAAATCAATTCCGTATTGATTTTTGCATTTCTGTTAAAGGTACAGTTAATAATTTGACGAGTGCGAAAATCACTCCGCAGATTTAAATGAAGAAAAAGTGGAAGTATATTGACAAAAGAGAACTCCAAGAAATGCAGACTCTTCTATCATCCAGCTGTTTTAGGTATTGACAAGAGAGAGCTCCCATTCCAAGGACTTCAATTCTGTCCCAAAAAACACTCACAGAAGGAGAAATCACTTGTCTTATTGGAAATTCGCAAAAGACAAAGATGAAGTAAAATGGGCCTTGATATTGCAACGCCCGTTCTAGAACGTGAGTAATAACTTATTTTTTATTCAATAATAAGATTTATTTCACAAAAATAACAAGAAGGTGCTTATTTTTTCAGAATTTATATAGGTACTAATGGGCGCCGGGGAGGAAAATCGTACCGATAGCGGCACCCGGCCGTCTCCGGCCACCAGACGGCCGATCCGAGCCGTCCAAAAATTTTATTAAAAAAAAATCGAGAGGGCCGATGCGGAAATCAACGGCATCCGAGGTGTGTAGGATGCTTGATCCGAGTACCCCTTTTTCGTGTATATGATTTCACATGAAAAAGGAGTGCTTGGATCAAATATCCTACACACCTCAGATGCCATTGATTCTCTCGAATGCCCCCTCGGTTTTTTTTTTAGAATTTTTGGACAGCTCGGATCGGCCGTCCGGGCCCGGTGGCCGGAGATGGCCCGGCGCGGCCGTCGGTACGATTTCCCTCCTCGGCACCCATTACTCATAGCACAACTCCTTATTTTTTAAGAATGCAATTTCAAGCTCAAAAATCATGTGTTTATGCAAATAATTTTCTTATCAATATAGATCTTATTTGATAGATCTCATTATTTTTGAGTTTGAAAATGTGAAATAAACTTTTTATTTGGATTTTGTGGAATGACCTTTTTTATTTTCCTTTGAGAAGTTCCAAAAAAAATACTTATTTTTTATGAAGGTTTCCGGAACGGAGCCTAAATCATTTGATTAAGACGTTCTTCCGTATTGCTTTTCACTTACACGCGTTTCGTCTAATTCTGGAGAGCAATCTCATTGTCTACTAGCAAGGTTCCATTTAAAGTCAGAGCAAAACTCTTTATGAGGCGACCCAAATTCTGGAGATCAATTTCACTGTCTATTAGCAGAGGCTCCATTTGAAGTCAAAGTAAAACTGTGTATAAAGGTAACCCAAAAGAGTTAGTAACGTATGAGAAATTTCAAACTTGAGATGCTATATAAATGAGCAAACCACTCCCAAATTTGACCACCAGGGAAATCCCATGGGGTTGACCTTACAGATTGTACACTAAAAATATGGAGTATTATAGTTGATCTACTTGTGTTTGTATTTGGCTTTTGGCCACACTTGAAATGGTTTCTTTAGGGCGGAGAGAATCTCCTGATCTTTCTTCCAAGTTTCAAAACTCAAGTTTACTTTTTCTAATTGCATGATAAGATAATAAATTATATTTTCTAATGTCATACTTCATCTACAAATTATATTTTCTAATGTAATACTTCATCTACAAGTAATAGTATTGTTTTTATTGGCTAGCTGAATTAATAAATGATGATACGTGCACACAACTAGTGTCATTTGTTGTAGAGTTCTGCAAACCTTTCTTTCATCTTCTTATTTGATTTACAAATATTCTCATGTTATTTGCTCGACGACTCAGTTAACTACTTTCATTTTGATGCATTTTTCGAAACTTGTGAAAGATTAGTCAAATCTCAAACTCTTAATCAAACACATCTTTGATTTTTGCTTGGTTGATACTATGAATGGTATCTGACTTGTGACATACATTTATATATCAGTAGAATAACAAAGCAGTAAAAACCATGTGTATATTTTTATAGAAACCATTCTAAAACAATTTTTGGTTAACATCGTGCATAGCACGGGTTATATGCTAGTAGTATTTTACATAAATAGCTTTATAATATTGTAATTCCACCATACCAACAGTGATATTATATTTGGTTAAGAGTCCTTATTTCTCATTTGCCATAAAACCCCCCCTCAATTCCATTGCAAAATTTGTATCCTGGCCCATAACCTCTAGAATTTTTTGTTTCAGCTACATAGCTGAGTTTGTTTGTTTCAGAAGTATGCCTGCCTTTGTATTATGCAAGATTGATATTGTCACAATAATTCTTTGGGGGAGGGCAAGAGGATAATTCCACGTACCAACTCACCTAGGTAATTGCTTCACAAGAATTCTTATTCACACTAAATGAGACTTATTTCCCAGCTCATCTATAACCTGTGTCCAGAATTGTGGCGATCGCCATCAATAGTCTAAATTGCAATCTTCCGAAACTAGTAAACCAATCTCATGCCTAACAAGTAGACACAAGTGACTTCAATCATCATACTTCTCCAAAGCACCTGATGCATTAAACATATAAACAAAGCTCTTTATGCATATAGGTCCATAAGCCACAAGTTCACCATTTTGTGATCTATGATGAAGTACCCAGAAAAACACAAGAAAACCAAAACGTTTCATAGTTTCTGCTACCCTTGATTTTATTTAGCATATACCATCTACTATATATAATATTGATCATAAATAAGACACTCTCAGGCTATGCCTTCTCTCCAGTAATGAGGTCCATCACCACACGCTTGATGCTTCCAAAGTTCTTCTTCAGCAGCTTCTTGTTCATTTCTTTATCACAGAAACCCTGGAAACAACAAAGCGAAAATCTTTAACACTGTGATCCAATGGGAAGAAAAGATCTAATGCTGGAGAGAGAGAGAGAGAGAGAGAGAGAGAGAGAGAGAGAGACTCGTGCATCTCAAATGTGTAAAGCGTAATGCTAGACAAACATGGCTTAAGTGCTATTGGAGCATCTGTGGCCCTTATCCACAAATTTACTCAATTAACTAAAAGCTCCATGTGAAATGAAGCAGCCAAATGAAAGGAAAACTCAAAATGAATTAATTTGAGTAAAAGTTTCATTAATAACACAGTTGTGAACTTGACGTTCTTACTCCGTAGTAAAGATTTAAGTCTTTAGTGCGAATAAGTTGTAGATTTGTTTGTCCAATAATGAGTTCCAGAATTAGTAAAAAAGGGTGAAGGCTGGAGATGCTTTTACGTGTTGAACTAAGAAGTAAGCAACTATTGGCCTCGGAGTGCTGACGCAAAACCCACTTTATGTCCCAATCATACAGAAGTTCCGGAAAGTTGTCGAGTTGAGATCGGCAAAGATCGGGAAAAACACTCACTATTTCAACTCATAAATTATGTGGCTTTCTGAAGTGTTATTTTATCGTAAAGGAAAACACTCACTTTCAAAAAAAAAAAATTGCCACGTTATCCTCTGGAGTTTAAGTTTCCACACAATTTATATTTGTAAATCATTTCCAATCTCAAAATCATTAATCAACAACTAACCATCTCCCGCAGCTCCTCAAGGATAGGATTCCACTCAGCAATACCACAGAGATCATCCAAAGACCGCTCCAAGTTATATCCATTCAACCTCAAAATCTCCTTATTTAGATCAATCTGCTTGAAACCCATCTCCTCAAGTTCCTTAAGGAGGCTCTGCTCAACATCATTGTTTTCACTAGTCCCTTGAACTGTTTTAGGCACAATTGTACTTGGTGAAGACACATATGTCCCAGAAGGCACTGCTGATGCTATCTGAGTGATGGGAAACGAAACTGATGTACGAGCCTCTGGAGGAACAGTGTTTGAGACACCACTACCACCACCACTACCAACTAGCAAAGTATCATTTGTGGGGAAATCCAGCTCCTGGTTCTTATATGGGTGTGCATCAACTAAAGGCTCCACCATCATGGGTTCCACATTTCCATTTACACTTTCGGGGTCTGCAATACCACTGTCTTGAGGTGGCAAATTTAAGTTCAGACCCCGAAAGCTCACAAACGAGTCTTTCAAAGAGGTATCAACCTGCAAAGATGAGGAAAAATTAACAGAGAAGAGGGTCAATATTATTTCAATGTAATAGATACATAACGTACATGCAATAATTCCACCAAGAAGGGACAGAGAGATGTTAAAATATACAATATAAATGAAAGATATACGTAATGAAAAGAGAGACCTGGATAAGAACCCAAACACGTTGCCCAAACTTTTGGCCAGATGGTGAGGCCATCCTCCAGTATGAGACATAGCGACCAGGAAGCTCAGGAGCGGTAAAATCAGCGGAAATATCAAGCTCATTTTCCAGGGGTATACCATCAGCTGAGATCTACCATGGTTTAAGAAGCATTACAACAAAATTCCTCAAAGAAGGAAGACAAATAGATGTGACTAATGACAAATAAGAAGATATCCAAGCAATGAATGAAATCAATCAGGAATTCGAAATAAGCACCTGCAAATCAATGGAGAGTGAAGCGCTCAATTTATCTCCACCGATCCACACTAATTTTGTACCCTGAGGCCACACAATGGTTCCACTGTTCCTTAACCGCCAAATCTTAGTGAATAGGGTTGACGGAGCCATAAGAGTACCATCCATGACATTAACATCCATAATGAAGCGACTGTCCAACTTCAGTTGTCTCGGTTTCATCTCAAAACCTCTCATGTTATCTGGTAGTGTGGAAGAACGTGCCCAGGGTTGCTGCATATGGCAAAATAACATTAGGTAATGAAAGCTTGTATAACAAGCATCTAAATGAAAGAGGTCAATAAAAAGACATAATAGACATGCTGGGAAACCACGTACAGGATCACACAACCCGTTGAAAGACTGCGGCTGTCGAGAAGGTGCTGGACGGTCAAGTTTGACGTAATCGGTTGCTACTCCCATACATGAGAAGCAGACACTGCATAGGTCATAGTCCTCTTTCCTGCATGAAAAGAATACAAAGTTACATAAATCTATTTGACAGCTAAAGAAATTTGTATACTTCATATTTTATCTTACACTATGGACTTAAAGCGCGATCCAACTATGGGATGAACACCACAGCCATCACACTGAACACCTCTATGGAATGCAAAGCCCATGCCATCATTATGAGTATAGGTCCTTTTAAATGGATGCACACGCAAATCATTATGTGTGTATGACACCGCTGAATCATATGCTACAGGAAATGGACATTTGCTGGCAAGCTTCATTGGAGGCACTTTGGCATCTACCCTGCCACCCAAATTAGCAGTAGTACCCATGACAGAATGCCCCGTAGTATCAGCAGTACTTGGGAAAGAATCATTACTGGCGGAATTCCAGCCTTTGCTTGACTCCTTAACATCTTTAGTATTGTCACAAGTAGGGACGCTAGAAAAGAGTGTCTTAGGGTCCACGCATCCTGAGTTAACAGCCTTCTCAAATGTACGACAATCAACAAATTTCTTCAACCATCCCTCGTTGTCACCAACGCTGTTGTGAGATGCAGCTGGAGCAAGAATTTCAGATACATATTCAGAGAGGGAAGAATCACTTGGGAGTTCAGCATCGAGATTTAGGGAACCCAAACCTCCTACGCTATTTACACTATCCACCTTCTGATCGGCTTTGGAGGATGGCTCTTCAACTTTGGCATTTGGAAACGCATATGATGTGAGCCCAGCATCCCTCGAAGTTTCTGTTTTTTTACTGGTCATTGATGCACCCATTGCGCTTCCTGAAGCCACAATCTGTGAGCTAGATTCAGTGCCAGCCTGGAACTCGGAAACAGGATTTACATGGGATAGTCCCATCTTTGAGAAACAGTCAGCAATTTCTGCGAGCAATGAAGATGGGGATGCATTAGAGGCCACGTCAACCCCCATCTTAGAGAGTGTTTCACGGAGAGGCTCGGGAACAGGTATCAAGTATCCAGAAACACTGCTATTCAAGTTTGGCAATGGATACTGAAGTCTAGGTGATGATCTCATAGGAGTAGAATTTCCGCTTGACCTAACATGAAATCTACCACCACTTTCAGCTTTCAACTTAACAGTGATCCTCAAAGGATTCAGGGATTGCCTCACCACATCACATAGATCCTCCTCATCAACAAGTGTCACCACGTCACCATCTTCATCAATGTACGTGAGTGAAAGATCAGCATCAGGGGCAAAATTGAAGAACCCAATAACCTTGCCCCTCAATCCGCCAATGTCAAGGTCAAGTTGTCCAACTTCATTAACTCGTGCATTGAAGCGGCGAAGAGTTTCTCCATACTTAACCTGAAGTGTTTAGAAAAAATAATGATATAAAGGGGATCTATAGCACCAGCTGAGATCATAGTAAAAGGGATTCAAATGATTAAATCATATTAAAAAACCCCAATAAAATGCAAAGGTGATGCACAGATATGAAGGAGAAATTTAGCATGCAAGTTATAACAAGAGATTTTATTCTCTATGTAACCACAAAATTGTAGCCACAACTAGCAACAACCATGGCCCTCAAATCTACACCCTTCCCCACCAACCTAAGCAAAAGGGAATAACTATTATTCTTTACATCTTAAGGAAGTTACTGCTCCATCTATAAGAAAAGCAAGGCCACGTCTATCTTAAGACTTCACATTCTAAGCTTCTTTTGCTACATTTTTCTTTTCTTACTATTGTGGGCTGATGCAAGTGAATCAAGAATCATAGAACATTAAAACCCTGTCCGGCAAATCTTAAGCAGCATGGGGCAGAAAGTGCACATTGCGACAGATTTCAAACACAAATCTTGTCACAACAGCTTAAAAAACTAAAATTTGTTGATAAATTCGTAGGTTAGCAAAAATAACTACCAAAACAATGTGTATGAATCATATTTTTGCCAAGATGATCTCAACTGATCACATCCATAACCACAGAAGTAAATTGAGAACGTCACAGGTTTCACAAGCAAGTAACCGAGTTGATGAGCCTGTTCATAACCCAATCGATTCTTACAAAACAAACTTATGAAGGTAATAGCTTAACAGATTACCCATATATATCCAGTAAAATGAGAGAATTCAAATGTAGATGCTCACAACTCACCAAATGTATCTTATCAAATTCCTAACGCAAATACCAGAATAAGTACGTTTATACAGTCAATGCTACATTGATACATTTTACTCTACACACCAGAAAGAAAGCATTCATAACATGTAGCCTAAGATTTACAGTGCAAAGTTATGTAGCGACATCTAAGCAGGAATGCCCAAAATCATGATGGTGAAAAAGTCTGCCACGACAAAAAAGCCCAATGATCTGCACCATGGCGGGGAAAAAAACTCTACATTTCCACTTGCCCTAAAATGTCATAACCCAGAGACTATTTATAGCACAGAAGGAGAAATAATCATAGTAAAGCTCAACCCGTATCACAAATTTGGGGCTTGTAACACTTGATAACAGAGAAACCCAAATGGAGGAACCACTTTTGCCGTAAAGTACCGTCGCGTCAAAAGTGTGTCTTTTTCCTTGCTCGCTCTTGGATAGACTTTTCGATGTTCACTTCCTTGTTTTTTTTTTTTTTTTTTAACGAAATTGTTTACAACTGATCCCGTTTTACCAATTTAAGGAGACTATTTGCCGTTGGTAATTCCCTCAACTTTCTAGTCAAATCACGACATAATCATCAGGCTAAGATGGATTTAAACCAACCCAGAATTGACATCAGTCGATCGTCTCATAAACCAAAAATCCATATCAAGAAAACAAAAAATCATTTCACACACGCACACAAATAATAACACTCCTTTTCATATCGTAACCTAAAAAACACGTCGAATAAACAGATGAAGGATTGGACTAGAAAAAAATCGAACCTTGATCACTATAGTGGATTCCATGTCAGTAAACCAAACCCTAACCCTCGAAAGAAGAATTGGTCAATGTTGAGAACGATTTTTTCGATCGGTTGATAATGATTTCTGGAGATGAAAACAAACGCAACGATATTCACGCACTGCAGGCGTCGCCGTGAGCCGCGATCGTTTCTGATTCTCTCTCTGCAGTGCTGTGTGGGTGTATATATACGTACAGCTGTGGATGGGATAGGGGAACTGAAAGGGTCTGTTCGGGTCGACGTGTTTTCTTGTTTGCAAAGAAAACTAACTGGACGAAGGAAACAAAAGGGTCGCGGGTCTTGCCCGAGTTCAAGTCAAACCCGTGGATCTCCGGCGGGAGGCAGGGTGTTCTGTGCCGAAAAACTAGGGGTGAGCAAAATAACCATGAAACCGTGAATCCAGTCCAAACCAATTCAAACCGAATAGTTTGGTTTGGTTTTTTAATGATGTGGTTAGGTCTCGGTTTAAAAAAAATAGAAACCGTGTTAAATGGTTTGGTTTATGGATTTACGTTAATGGTTTTGGTTCCAAACCAATCCGAACCGTGTGATACACACACACATATAGTATATAATTTGTTTAGATATACTTAATAAACTTAATTTCCTTATCTAATACTCTATTCCACCCAATAATTTTCTTTCACTTTCAATATTAATTTCCTAAACTTCTTATTCCTACAATTTCATTACGTTAAACACACATGGTTTGGGCTTAGTAAAGTGATTTCCTACTCTTTTATCTCGGTAACTTACTTTCTAATGTATTCTATTCTTATTTAGTTGATTGATGTTAGTGAGTTTTGATGATTTTAATATATTAATTTCAATATAACTTTTAGTTTAAGTTTTTTTGCAATTTTAAGTACTTAAAATAGTTTATAGTAATGATATCTCAATTTTAAACGAACCGTGGTTTAAAACCGAAACCAAACCGCCTTTGAATGGTTTGGATTGGTTTGGTTTTATGAATTTTATGGATTGGTTTGGTTCTTTAAATTCATAATCCGTAAGTAGTGGTTTGGTTATTGGATTACTATAAAACCAGACCAATCCGATCCATGCTCACCCCTACAAAAAACTTGTGCCACTAGATAAAAAAATCAACAGTGCTACTTGCACATATTTTTGTGCACATATCATGCACATACATTTTTGGGGGGCCCATATTGGGGTCTTACAAAATGATCCGAACCGCTCATCTTTTTTAAAATATTTTTTGGAGGGTTCATGTAAAAAATCAGCTCCAACGGATATCGGCAAGAGCTTTCTAAAAAATCATAGGGCAAAACAAAATGATTCGCCCTACGATTTCCGAGAAAGCTCTTACCGATATCCATTGGAGTTGATTTTTTACGGAAACCCTCCAAAAAATATTTTAAAAAAGATGAGCGGTTTGGATCATTTTATGAGACTCCGATATGAGCTCCACAAAAATGTATGTGCATGATATGTGCACAAAAATCTGTGTGAGAATCATTATTGTAAAAAAATCACATAATTCAATAGTTGGAATATCTCTCGGCACAGAGACACAAGAGTTTTTGGAATAGGAAAGATCAGACCCGCTCTTCGGGCAATGATTTTCACACTCCTTTCTTTTGCATGGACTCCTTTTCTTATCTTTTAATGGAAAAATTCCATACTCTCACGATTTTGATAGTCTCCTATGAGCAGGGCTGTAAATAAACTGAGTCATTCGTGAACTGTTTGACTCAACTCGGTAAAGGCTCGTTCGAATTCGATTTGTATACTAAATGAACCGAACCCAAACATCAATTTTAGGCTCGTTAATTTCATAAATGAACCGAACATGAATGTAGTATTCGGCTCTATTAGGCTCCCAAACCTGGAGTATATGTATATCATGAGAATTTTAGATAGTTACATAGTGAAAATTTTAAAACTTGTACAAGTCTAAACGTTTACAATTACTAAAAACTTACTTTTGTATATGTTTTTATCATTTTATATGTCTATATGAATGTATTTATGTACATGCTAAAAAATTTAATTGCAGTTTTAGACATATAAAAAGATTTATTGAAGAGTTGGAATATGAAGTATATATATGCTAAATGTAGTCGAACGCTTGTATAATTAGGCTGAATACATATGAGTATGAAGTATAGTAACGGAACTTTTAAAGAAAAAACATCTCTTTCAACAAATTCTCGAGGGTCACATTGAGTAAATAAATATATAAAAAAAAAAAACATGTTACGTAATCAATCATTATCATTATTAGAAAAAGAAAGCGAATCCTCTCCGTTTAGAGATTGCATATCATTTTTGGGGGTCCACCCTGCAACCTTCGTTTTTAATAGTTCTTGTCGAGGACGTAGGCTTTGTAAAAAATATGTTGATCACTAAGATCAAATATCGATCAATATTTTTTGAATACATTTATCTTGAATAAAAAAAATAAAAGGGACATCTTTGATCAAAACCTTATTATCTCATAATAGATATGCTTGTGATCATGTATGTATGGATAACATCGAATTAACTTGTTTTTGGTATGGTGGATGTAATAGAAGAACTCTAAAGGATGGAAAGATTTGATTACCAAAATGGATTCGGAAAAAGCCCACAAACATATGTTATGCCTCCTCGAAGCTTTAGCCGAAGCTTCTTCAACCTTTTCTTCAGCGAGATAAGTTTGACTGTTAGGTGTTAGATATTTTTGGATACTTAAAATTGGAAATCTGTGGACTTGTTAAAGAAAAGAGAACAGAGACACGATCAAGATAAAAGTCATGAAGCTAAAAATTGAGTGCTCCTTGTGATGCCGTTCCAACGCCCTTAGTCAGCACATGTAAGGTCGTGAAAAATAATTATGTGGTCGTTAAAAACATTGGAGTGTCAAAATGACAGTTTCTTAATAATTTCTGAAGATCTCAAAGAGAGCTCCACTAAATTCAGTTTTATTTGGAAAAATGATAGTTAAGGACGTGTTTTGATAATTAATATCTGTCAAGGATATTTTCAGTATTAATAAATATTCTCGGCAGGTATTAATTATCAAAACACGTCATGAGTTGTCATTTTCCCGTTTTATTCCAGGGATCGAAATAGATTTTTTGTGAATGTTTTGATGAAAACTTGGATGTGGCTGTCAATTTTAATTGAAACTTTGGACAGTTTTCTACTCCAATAAGGTGAATGGAAGATCCATCAGGATATGTGGGCCATCTTCCTGAAAAAGGTTTCCCATCGTTGTTGGGCTTAAAAACAAAAGGCTAAGGCCCTGCTTGGATGGAGTGAAAAGAGCGGGGGGGGGGCGCAATAAGAAGGGATAAATGGAGAGGGCCCAGCCCTTTTCTTCCCGTTTGGCATCCGAAATTGGTTTCCCTCTTGTCTTTGACCCCCCTCATCATTTTGGCCAGGTTTAGGAATTGTCCGGTATTAAATTTGGGCTCCTCTTAAGGTGCCCAAAAATAATCCGGGTTTGGAGGGATAATTTGTGGACGAAAATACCCGTTGTTATCCCATTTTTCCATCCACCATTCAACCAACTTCTATTCTCCATTCTACCTAAAATCATACTTTCCATTCAAACTTATCCTAAAACCCTTTATTTAGTATATAAACTGTCTAAAAATGTTGAAAAATTAAGTGTTCCAAATTTCAATCTGTTTGAACCGGTGGAAAGATTTTTATTTTCTAATCATTTTATATTCTAAATGGTCATATTTTTATTTTTACTCTTGAGCTCTCGTTGATTAACCTTAAGAGATATTTGATTCTACGACTTTCTTAGGGTTAATCAACGAGAGCTCTAGACTCAAAATTTAATTATGACCATTTAAGATAAAATGATTAAAAAACTAAAATCTTTCCACTGGTTCAAACGGATTAAAATTTAGAACACTTAATTTTTTAACCATATTTTTATTATATAAACTGTCCAAAGAGGTTGAAAAATTAAGTTTTCCAAATTTCAATCCGTTTGAACTGGTAGAAAGATTTTAATTTTTTGATCATTTTATCCTAAATGGTCATAATTTAACTTTGACTCTATGACTCTCGTTGATTAACCATAAGAGATATTTGATTCTATGACTTTCTTAGGACTAATCAACGAGAGGCTTAGAGTCAAATTTTAATTATGACCATTTAGAATAAAATGATCAAAAAACTAAAATCTTTCCACCGGTTCAAACGAATTGAAATTTAGAACACTTAATTTTTTTTCCTCTTTAGACAATTTATATTTGCAAATGTGAAAGAATAATTAAATTTGCAATTTAAAACGTAATACATAATTAATTTAGGGACTGCACAAGGACAAAAAGGTCATTTGACAGCTTTTTATATCATCCACCTTTTCTTATATCCCCTATTAATCCTCCATCCAAACAAAGTATTATTTAATCTCCATTTTTTAATATCTCATTCAAACAACATACTATTTAATCCCCCCTTCATAAACATCACATCAATGTGGATCATCCCTTATTAACTAATATCCCGTACTATCTTATCCCCTTATTAACTAATACCCCTAATTTTTTCCTCTCATCCAAACGGCAGGTTAAAAACCTCTAGCATCCACAATTGACTCTTAAAAAAAATGTTAAAAATGACACCCAAAAATTGTGTTGGAGAGTTAGGTATAGAGGGAAAAAAAAAAGAGGTCCATTTGACGTTTTTAAGGAATTTGTTTGTGTCAAATGTGGGCCTTTTCAAGGATAAGGAACACCAATTCCAAAAATCTTAAGGCTTCATTTATTTGTGCGTAAAATATTTTTAAATAAAATATTTTTATCTATTTTTTAGTATTTGATTGCACAAAATATGAGTAAAATATTTTACCCCTCAGTTGATGTAAAACGACTTACCGACAAAACCTCAATAAGTCATTTTACCGTTTCCGTTGATCTCCTCTCTGGAACCTAGAAGTTAACAACTCCTCTCCCTCTCTCTCCAATTTTGTTCCTCTCCCTCTCTCACATGAATTACCTCGCTCCGATCCTTTCACTTTCTTCGCCTGAAGCCAATCGGAGATAAGTTCTCTGTCTCTCTCTTATGTACACCCATATCCTTTCCTTTACTAAAGAGTATGGATTAAAAAACTACTCCAAACCCTCTCATCAATCGATTGGTGTAAAAATAATTGTATTGAAAAAGTATTTTACAACTACCAACCAAACATTGAAAAACAAATACGAAAACTTTATTTTTGTAAAAATCATTTACATGGAAAATATTTTCAAGCATAAAACATTTTACGTTGAAACAAATAGAACCTAAATAGAAGAGGATTTCACCAGCAGTCACTTAGAAAACTATGTTCGCAATGATTGATTTGTTCTCACAATGCGTTTATGTTGCAAAGAATAAGTTCTGACCCATTATTTCAAATTTTAATTTTCTCAATTTTGCATCATAAATATATTTTGAAATACATTATCCGATGAATGAACATTTTTGGAATGATTTATGGTCTTCATGAGTTTTAAAAACAAACGATTTTGACTTCGGAATTACCTTGAGAAGGGCCCACAAAGGACTTGGACGGTTTTAAAAATAAACGGTTTCGACTTCGGAATTACCCCGAGAAGGGCCCACAAAGGACTTGGCCAGGTCCGTTGGAGAGGATCCCTTCCTTTACCAGCAGGCAACATCAACGGAATCGGAAACCTTGCAAAGCAGCTCCATTTAGAGCGCGTCTGCAGGGTGCATCAGAACTGTCCATTTCGATAATTAATGGTTCGAATTAAAAACAAATTCTTTCAGAAAAGAGTAAACTTCTCCTAAAAGAGTTTATTTTTAAACGTGTAGGACAGACCGCTCTACAGGATTCCAAGATCCGGCATCAACAACACCACACTATAAGTACATATGGACTACAAAATCTTACAATCCAGAGTAACGGTAGTAACAATGGTAGTATTATGTTTCCTGATATAAGTACATCATAGTCCACAGTTCACAAAACAGAGAGTCAGAGAAGGACCAAAAAGTCAACCAAAAAAAAGAAGAGGGAAAACCCCGGCAAAATGAGAAGGAAAATAACTAACAAAAAAAGATCTCTATTTGTCAATCTAGTCTAGTATAACTGTAGGACCAATATACCATGCATTTCTGAGGAACCTCATGGCCATTAAGCTTATGACAGTGGCACAAGCAACGGCAGCCACACCAGACCTTTCTTTGATCACAACCTTAACCAAATACATAGCAACTTCAGTGGTGATTTTCCTCCCCTGAGCAACAAGTACCCGGCGACGGTTCCCCGCGAAGGCCAGGAGCACAAGCACCGTGATCCAAGCCACCACGGTGGCGCGTGCGGCCACGACCACCAATGCAACCAAGAGGAAAGCACCGGCGACCTGTACAAGGGATGTTATGACGACGGAACACCAGCCGGTGGACCGGCCGGTGTAGGAGATGAGGATGGAGGAGGAGATCAAGAGCGAGAAAAAGAATGTTTTGGCTTTGGATCTGGTCAGGTTCAAATGTAGGAACCTCATTTGAGTGTGAGGGGGAGATTTGAAGGGGAAAAGGAGGAGATGGTGGTTTGAGGTTGGGGGGGTCGTGTTTGGTTCATTGAATCGGTTTGTTGAATGGATTGAGGTTTGGGAATGGGAAAAAGAATGAGAAGCCACGTGCTGCACATGGGTTTGTCTGCACTTTTACTGAACCTTAAATATTATATGTTATTCTGGGATGTTTGGGATGATCATAATGTATGAATCTCCTTGTTTTGTTTTTAAAATGTTAAAAACTACTTACCAGTAGATTAGGATCAGAATTTTCAAACTGTAAAACTCACTAATCATTGACCACAAAAAGTCTAGGAACACAACTTCGAGACACAGCTTCAGACATAATTGCGTTCGGAGCTGTCCGGTGTATAGAGTCCGCATGCATTGAACGGTTCCGATTTTAAAGTTGTGGTCCTAGCATTGCTCAACTCACTAAGCTTGTACTGTACAAGAAGAAGAAGAAGAAGAAGAAAGAAAAATCAAGTACTCGAGCACCTCGAGTAAGGCTTGTGATTGGCTCAACTGAATTTCATTTGATATTTGATCGAAAGATGAGCAACCCAAGCTTTTTACAATATTTGAAACTCGATAAGTTTTCAAAACCAAATTCGAACAAGCAACTCTGCCTTTTTTGGTTAACCTATGAAGACCGAGTTAGTGATTTTGCTTTGCATCATTGCATGCAAAATTATTAAGCTTCAAATGGTCTTTCACTTGAGAAAGTAGCATTGGATAAACTTGTTTGCAACTCCGTCCCTAGCCTTTCTTGCCTGAAAAATAACAAAGACATGATCAGTCAATGGAAACCAGATCCTTGTAACTCTTCATAGTGGGTCAGTTAGAAAGATTGCTTTAGTTAACCTATGGGTTGGCCTAACTTAGGGGTTTGCTCTTTTCAAAGAGTTTGCTATTTCTTAAGTCTTAAGTATGAAACCTCCTAGGTCCTATCTAATATACACTAGTGAAACCTGTCTATTCAAGACATTGTCCCCACTTTTAATGGACGCCACCTTAGTGTACAATGAGATTGAACCCCAACGATAAGTCGAAGGCACATAAACTGGTCTGTACGTCTAGAGTTATAAATCACCTGATGCTCCCAATCTGTGTAAATGGTAAGGAGCAACAGAACTAGTGCTTGTGAAGCACTCCCACTTATGATACCCATCCAAAGGCCCTGCAAAAGAAGTGGATCCAATGACACCAAGACTAGAACAACAAACAATACATGAACAACGAAGCAAAAGAAAATAAATTTCTTGCCTTTGCTCCGAAGTGGAGGACAAAAGTTAGGAAGTTTGCGGAAGGGAGGCCGATAAGGTAATAAGCTCCTAGATTCACAAATGCACCAATCTTCTGCCACCCACATCCTCTCACGGTACCTTCAATTTTTAACACAAGGGGTCCATTAGAACATGAACTTATTATAACGTAATGACAGATAGAGAGGAGGAGGGGGATGGAGTTCTAACCAAGAGACAAATTTTGGTTTCGTTTCATCAGGACGGCCAAAATGTTTGTTTATGTTTCCTTTTCTGGGAGACCGAAACTAAACATTATTGGAATCCCTGAAATTCCAATGTTTCTACCAACACATACTGAAACACATCTAAATATGTCCAACGCATGAGTTTGAACAAACAAATAATGCATTCAAATGGTGTGCTTTCCATTGGTGAATGTTCGGTCAAGGTACTACAATTAAGAACTGCCCCTGGTGGAACGGATGACAAAGTGTTTGAATGGTTCGCTCGCAAAAAAAAGATAATGTTTTCACTTCCTTCGAAAAAAATTTAACACAAAGTCCAGAAAGCTTTTTCCAAACAAATCAACGAGGGGTAGGGGTCAGACGTGAAAAAATTTCTACACAAGGTAAGCTCATGTTTTCACTTTGGAACGAAATTGCCAACTGAAGTTCAATAATCAGAATAAGCTTAGAACTACCATCTGCTATTTTCAGCTCACAAACTGACAGGAATTGTAAAAAAATCAAACAAAACATATAAAAGAAATAAACTACAATAACGAATGAAAAGTTTTGCACGTAGCAAACCCAAACTCAGGAAAAAATCATGGGCTCAACCAATCCTAGTAATATAAATACTTGCAAAACCCCTTGATACCAAAGACTCTACCAAGTCAATAGCAGCAATCTTCCCAACACGTCGTGTCTTTCAAGCATTCCTCTTTCCTAGCTACTAACTACACCAGCCAACCAATCAACCGAAATCTCCACATTTCTACTTACATGCCAAACTACTAAATGCATACGAATTACCCTGATCCATAGTCTCTCGTTTTCACTCACAGTAGCAACCACAAAGATCGACCCAATCTTGGTGAACAACGAAGATCACCCCTGACCTTTGGAAACCACAAAGATATATTGAACATAGGAAAGTCTAATGGAGCTAGGAAAGAAAATCCAAAAGTTTTTGGCAAGGATATGCATTAGGAATTAGTGTACCAAGTTACCAACATGAGTTTGAACAAACAAATAATGTGTTCAAATGGTGAATGTTCCGGTCAAAGTACGATAGTTAAGTAATAAGTACTGCCCCTATTGGAACAGACGACAAAGCATTCGAATGGTTAACACGCTGAAAAATATTATGTTCTCACTGCCTTGGAAAAATTCTCAACACAAAATTTTCCAAACAAATGAACGAGGGATTGGGGTCAAAAGTCAAGTTCAAGAGGTAGTCTAAAATTGCTTTAGCTATGGTCAACAACACAGCAAGACCCAACCCAAATAACTAACAATGATAGAAACTCTTAGTGATTCCTACATGTATCGCGTGAGTTTTACCTCTTCCAAGAAGTTTAACAAGCCAATGATGCTTTAGAATGCCTTCAACTTTGATTCTGTAATGCGAAATTGCTCAAAGACTCACCTGGGCTTTAGTAAAAATTGTCTTTGGAATAAAATTGCCAATATGAAATTGTCTAGACTCAAAGAGGGGCTTCTAACGTTTTTTCCTACCACAAGATCATCAGTTTCCACTGTATCGTAATTTGTCTTAATCTTCTTAATTAAGACCAAAAAACATCCATCTGGGCCGAAACTTAATTGTTAGTTGTACAGGATTCTTGAAGTTGATCCGAAACGAGACCTCAAATTCCTCAAACATACTGTAGAAAACATTAATTATAGCATAGTGATGAGAAATTGGTAAACCTAAAATCAAAAGCCAATGGAACGCGAAGCACATGATCATTTTTTTTTTTTAATGAACACGCCTCCCTAAACAGAAAACAAAAACGGACCAGCACTAACATACACATCCGAGCTCTTATTCTATATGTATCATTTCTACCTAACCAACCGCCTTACCTCACCGAGCTCACACTCTCGTCTATTCTATAACGATGTTTTGACGGAATCTCGCATACTCGATGATAGTCTTCTTGCATGAGATCCATGAGAACTTGGATTGGTTTGTTGAGATCAAGAGACATAAGAAAATTCAACTCCTCGATGTTTGATGCAATCATAGTTTGGACCTCTGACCTTGTTAACAACAGCTCTTTCAATCCTAAATTCAAGCTTAACCACACGATTAGCAGCTTTTTCTAACTGATTCAAGGCCTCATTGAGTTTTACCTCTTTCTTCGCCTCGATCATCCTTCGAAGGTGTGTCAGAGCTCGATCCCTTCTGCTCAACCGAGTTTTGACACACCTTTTGAAGGATGATCGAGGCTTCTTCACATGTTGAGAAGAAAGAGGCAAAAACTCAACGAGGCCTTGATCCAGTTGGAAAAAGTTGTTAATCGTGTGGTTAGGCTTGAATTTAGGATTGAAAGAGATGCTGCTAATAAGGTCGGAGGTCTCAAGGAGAAAAAAAAAATGCACAAAAGGAGGCGGATAAGGCTGATTTACTAAGGCTCAAAGGAAGGGAGAGCTGAGAAGGAGATGAAGGTCTGCTCTAATAGGTTGAAGGCTTGCCAAACTATCATCGAGGAGTTGAATTTTTTGTCTCTTGATCTCAACAAACCGATCCGAGTTCTCAAGAATCTCCTGTAGAAGGACTACCTCATCAAGTATGCGAGATTCCGTCACAACATCTTCATAGAATAGACGAGAGTGAGAGCTTGGTGAGGTAAGACCGTAAGACGGTTGATTAGGCAGAAATAATACATATAGAATAAGAGCTTGGAGATGTAAAAGAGACCTTCGATTCATAGTTTTCTGAATTTCATTACCAATTCGTTTCAGTCTAATTTGAAAATTCTCGCGTACTTCTCACTTTCGCATTGATTTTTTTGTACACTAGTCTCACATTGCGAAGGAAGACCTACTAGTTTCCAACTGAATGTTATGTTTATTTTGAGAAGCGGAGACATGTTGAGTATACCATTGAGGACTTAATCATGGCGAAGCTAATTCTGTCACAACACAAGTCTACTAGACCCCATCACAAAGGACTTGTCTGCTGCTATGAGCTAGGGACCATTTCTGGTAGGCAAGGTTTCTTACAAGATTGAGTAGCCACCCCGACTCAAGATTCAACCGGTGTTCCGAGTGAGTTGCCTGAAGTCTTACCATGTAGACAACGAGGATCCAAGTAGAGGCAAGTCAAGCCAAGCTCCAATAAAGATCGCTACATCTCACCACAAGGAGGCGGAGTACATTATGGCCGGTCGTAATTTTACAAAGAAATGCTACACTCCTCGTCATGAGTACTTGGTGAAATGGAAGGGACAACCGGAGTGCGAGACGAGTTGGGAACCGGATGAGAAACTATGGCAATTAGGGATCTAGAGGTTCCATAAAGATGCCACGATGAGGGCATCATCGCAATACAAGGGCAGAACATCACGACTTAGGCATTTTGGCAAACACCTAGCATACATCCCACCAAAACTTAAGAGATTTTTCTAGAACTTTTTTGAGTTCTCTAGAGCAGTGTGGAAGCCTGAAGGATTCTAGAAACTTTTGTAGAACTATCTCCTAGAATAATCTGGATTATTGTATATAATTCTAGACTTGCATAGATATTTGTATATAATTCCTATATTGGAATAGTTGGAAAGCATGATAATGTTCTAGACTTCTCCATTAATGCATAAATAGGTGAGGGCCTCATTTGCCCAAACTCCATGAAAGCTTTGTAATCTTAAAGTTCTAGCAAAAGGTCTTTTCTCTTTTCAAATTTCTTGTGTACTTTTTAACTCTCTACTATTCCATCTTTTGGCATACTTGGTTGCAAATATGCCAAAATACAGTAGTAATTTTTATATTCAATCTATTTTTTCTTTTAAAACATTGTTATGCAATAAAGAGGAGGAAATTAGCAAAGGAGGAAGTGAAGAAGTTGGAAAAACAGGTGACTAGAAAGGAGAAGTACTTGGAGATTTGAAAATTTCCAGTTGCATGATTTTTTTTTTTTTGCTTAGAATGTTCTTTTTGCTTGCAGTCTCAAATTCAATTGTTTACTATACAAATGGAGCTAGCTGCTGCAGAAGCTCTAGAGGCCAAGAGCAAGCTAACCTCAGCCAAAAATGATGTCTTAAATTTGGAGTACGTATTTCTGAAGCTGAGGATAATGTAGGATAGTTTGGAGAGAAGGTAAAGTTGCACTGAGTGCTCTCAAATCCATTTGCTTCTATATTTCCTTATCCTCTATTCATTTGTTGACGTACTTTGTTAAGCCTTATTTGTTGAGATGAGGCTCAGCAAAGTAGTAGCTGTGGCCAAGGCAAAAAATAAGGTTGTGAAGAAGTTGACAAAAGAAATTAGGAAGGCTGAGCAAAAGGAGGTTAAGCTTGGGCAAAAACTTCATACCTGCCAAAATTTTTCTGTTTCTGTTGGGTTGAAGAAAGAGGTTGAGAGTTTTGAACTCACTGGATGGGGACATTAGGAGGTTGATGTTAGCTAGGGGTGGAGAGCAGGGTCTGGACATGAAATAAGAGAGTTAGAGCCTCCTTAATGTGTTATGTTTTCGGATACATATTGTTTTGCTTTTTGTTTGCCCCATTGAGTACTTGTTACAGTGAGTGTTTAGCCATTTCAATGAATTAATGCTCCTGTGTTCATTGACTGTACTTACTAGTTTTTTTTTTTTGGTAATTTACTTTACTACTTCATGTCCATCTTTGGGAGTACAAGAGCTCTAAATACATAAAGTTGAATTACGCGGAAGTAATCACTAAATGGGATATGTAGGGCCATAACCTCATTTACAATCCACCCTTTTCCATTTGGAAGGGGAATTTTCTGCTGTGTGCAAGTAACTTCCCCTCCACAGATTGAGAACTGACAGTTAAATTGTAACATATACATCGAGACATAACTCAAGCAACCACACTTGCCCATCAAGTGACCTCCCTCGAACATTTCCATTAGTGATTTCATCTACACGATAGTTCCCATACAGTCTCTTTGATTTCAGTCTCTAATTTCTATTATGTTTTTTCAATTTGTTTCTCTATGATGGATGGATTTGAAATTCAACTACATTTATGGCCCGAAGCTTCAATTTGAGGGTTAGAGGTGAAGGTGCACGATCTAACTTGAAAGAGGTGGTTGAAGTCGTTGCGCCGTCAAAAACTTGAACAATGCCCTAGCCACTGCAGAATCAGAGGTTAAGGAGGCCAAGAGGAGGGGGAAAATAGCCAAAGATGAAGTGAAAGAAATTGAAAAAACAAGCGAACTAGATTTGAAAATTTTCAGTTGCATGGTTTTTTTGTTTTTGCTTAAAATGTTCATTTTTTATCTCAAATTCAATTATCGTTGGAGGTAGCAGCTACAAAGATTGTGCAAGCCAAGACGAAGCTAACTGAGGCCAGAACATATATGTTAGTTTTGGAGTATGTGATCAAGGGAGAGGCGGATAATCTAGGAGAACTTGGACAGAAATTGAAGGAGCATTGAGTGATTGCAGTGAATAACTTGAAGGAGATTGAAGCTCTGGAATCTATTTGTTTTGATAGGAAGGTCAAGGTGTGTGGAAAGGGGAAGAAGGCTAAGCAAAGCCTAGTTATGGAGGCCAACTATAGGGGTCTAAAAATAGAGTAGGTGTGTGAGTTGATGTGTGTACTGTGTAGGAGCCTCCTGGTTATTAATTGCGGATTTTCGGTGGTTACCTCTTGCTTTTTGTTTGCCCTGTTAAGTGCTTGTTAATGTTTGTAAATGAGTAAATTTGTTTAGCCATTCTATGAATCAATTTTCCAATGTTCATCAACTCTACTTTACTACATTTTTTTTTTTTTTTTTGTAATTTACCTTACTACTTCATGTTGCATATAGTTCCATCTTATGGGAGTACAAAAAGCTCTAAGTACATAAGCATATCAAGAGGGACGGACAATGGCCACAAATATTTCAGTTCCATTGCATTCTCTTCTTCTCAAAACATACACATGCTCGTGCACACATACACGCACAAGTAAATGTGAGGCTCCTTTCGGTCTGAGGAGCGAGTAAAGCTGCCATCTCATGCACTTGGTCGTGCTTAGTATTGTTCTCCATTATCTATTGAAAGAGAATAAATCATTACTGCTACAACGAACGAGAAGACGAATAAGTAAAATGTTAAAGTTTAACTTTCCCTCCCAAGATTGAGAACTGACGGTTAAATTTGTTACATATACATCGAGACGTAACTCAAGCACCCACACTTACCCATCACTTCGTACTTCAAGTCACCTCCCTCCACCATTTCCATCAGTGATTTCATCACACCTAGGTAGACATTAATTGAAACAAAATTCTACTCATACAAAAGAGGAAATTTGTACACACATTACACAGTCAACAAGGAAAGACACGGAATCAACGATGCTGTCTCCCTCTTCCTAGTGCAAGCAGAGAGAGGATATCCAACACCAATACTGGTAAAAATGTCTAAATGAGAGGTATCATCTAAAGTTGGCGTCTATAACAAGAGGACTAGACCCATTGGTGAACAAATTAAGCAGCGATCGCTTAATCTACAGGAAGTTCGACGGAGTAGACCCTAGACATGTTGGCATCTTCAATAACCAAACAGGACACATAATAGTCTTCAAGCGAAACTGACTTTCCATCTTCTTCCTGCCACTCTTCTGCAATTTGGGCTTTCCGGTTGGGAGTCATTTCTTGTCCGGCCTCCACAAACCCATGACTGTCCTGTAAGTACAACACAACAATCCAATCGCTTTCTCAAAAATTATGCATAAATGTTAAATGGTCAGTCATCGTCTCTTCTCGATGACTGGTAATGTGAGGCTCAATTAATAGTCTCTAAATCCATACCAACTGGCTACATTGAATGATACGATGATTTAAAATAGAACCGAAGCCGTCCTTCTTCATCTTGAGACTTTGCGCCTTGTGGCATATAGACCTCGGCTTTCCCCCAACAAAAGGGTTCCTCGTCATAAAACCATTCCGCAAGAATTCATACGTTTTTGGTTAATTAGTTCTGGTAACAATCGGTTAGATCGAGGGAATTTGAGATTAGCGATTGAGGGAATTTATTTGAGATTAGTAAGAGCTAATACCCTTGCACATTGATTGCCTTTGCGCTCTCGCACCTGCACGCGCTTTATGTGACTTAGCTCACTGTTACGGGTTAAACAAAAACCGGTCAAACCGGGGGAAAAAAAAAAGGACCATGAGGGAAAACAACCTTGATGCTGACAATCCAGATGAATCAACAGGCGACGATGATCAATTTGAGCTAAGAAAAGAAACTTTAACTTGTTCGGCCTAATAAGTCAAATGGTTTATTTTTGTCACTGTTAATTTTTTTTTCACATTTGTTAATTTTTCATCAATTTTTTATGGATTATTGCTTCTTCATAAAGAGAAGAATCTAAAAAGTAAAAAATTACGATCAAAACGTAAATTTTTTGAATAAAGACAAAAATAAACCAATTTTTTTGTCATTATTAAAAAAGATTGAATTTCAATTATAACTTTTTGCTGTTAAGATTTCTCTCGTCATGACGAAACAATAATCCAAAAAAAAATTAACAAATACAAAAAAATTAAATAAGAACAACTTATCTTTCCATCCTCAAATTCAAATAAATCCTAAACTATCATTTCTCTCTCCCAATCTTCCAAATCTCTCTTTCCTTATCTTTTCTAATTATAACAATAAACGCATAGTGGGGTTCATAATGGGTGGCGGTGGAACAATTCTCTTCTTCCCTCTCTGAATGTTTTATGAAGGCATAAAGCCTTTGGGTATTTTTCCTTTCTTCATGATTTTGCGTGGCCTAGAATTTTAAGGTCTTAACATTTCAAGATCTAAGTTTCATAGATTTTTCAGAATTTGGTTTTAAAATTTTGTAAAATCACATATAATTGAAAAAAAATCTCTCAAATAAAATGCATACGTCTCCTATTCGGTTGCAATTAGGAAATTGCCCATAAAGGTAATGACTAGACTACTCGCAAACCTGTCAAACCCAGCTGTCTCAGTTGGTGTGCGGCATAGGCTTCTCCAGTGGAGGCCTTGGTTTGAGCCCCGCGGAGGCGCGTTTGGGGTTCAAGGCTAGGAATAGCCTCTGAATCCACTGTTGACTAATCTACTAACTCACTAACTCCTCTAATCTCACTGATGTAATGATGTATATCATTGTGATAAAAAAAAAAAAAAAAGACTACTTGCGAACCTTGGAGCCACCGCTCCTTAATTCTGCTCCTCTAGATTTCCAAACTCTTGTGCGCATGGAATTAATGTTTTGAACATGCTTAATTAATGGACCTCAGTGGGGAATCCCAAATTGGTTTGTTTGAAAAATGGATCATGATCGATCTTTTATTCACTCTCTCGTGGCCAACCAACAAGGGCAAGTCATGTGTCAATCTTTTGGAGAGAAAAAAAATAATAATGAGACCATGGTTGCAAGAATAGGGTTCCTCTCTGAAAAAGATATATCCATAAAGCCTTTGGGAGGTATAAAGAAAATTTATCCCGAAAGTATCTTAAAAAAAATAATTAGTGGTTGAGATTCACTTTGATGATTGGGTCCCACACGTCAAAGTGAATCTCAATCATTAGTCACACTTTTCGAAACACTTTCAGGGTAAAATTTTCTTTGCCTCTAACATTAATGTTTTTATGGCCAGGGGTCCAGGATAATCATGATGTAATTTGCAAATTCTGCGTGCATCAACTTCTGTAACCCTTTAATAATGAAACTTTCTACCAGAACAATCAAAGAACGAAAAGCAAAAAATGATGAAGTTTTTCAATATGGGTTTGTCTGGTTGTCCTTAACTACAACTAAAATAGTTCTTTTGCTAGCTATTTAAAGTTTGAAGCTAAAATACAAATGGCGAGAGGCCTTTGGCTCAACGGCCTCAACGACATCAAGGATGCATTTAAGTGCTAGGAGAAAGGATTAAGAGTTTGAAGCACAAATTCATTGTAATGCATAGTTATGACGTCATGATATTGCACTATAGATAGGTGCTCCGAAAGAAGCCTTTGAGAAATGATCATTTTATAAGTTTTATTAGGAACTTTACTTTTATAAAAATTCAAGTTGAGATCGGAGACTCATGTCTTTTGGGTTAAATAGTACTCCCTCCGTCTCTCATTTATAGTCCGGTATTCTATTTTGGGCTGTCCCTTAATAAGTGTCCATTTTGTAAAGTTAGTAGGTAAAAGTTAGTGAATTGTCTATTTTGTCCCTAAAAGTAGATTCCATTTTAAAAAGTAAGTGAGTTAAAGTGTAATGATGATAGGTAAGTAGGGAAAGTGGAGGAAAAAGTTGATGTGAAAGGTATAATGATGATGTCTTTTTAATAAGTTAGAATTACGAAGCAAGACATTTAAAAAGGGACAGAGGGAGTACTGATTATGGACCAATGCCCCAAGAGTAACCTCTCCTTATACAAAACTAGGACCAATAGGTCCTACAGGGTAGGTTCGGGTCATCCATCCCAGTAGTGGATGATTTAGACTTTAATTCGATCAATGGATGGTCTAAACTAATAGAAATTTGGGTTAAATTCAAGTAGTTCATACCGAAATGAACAATCGGATCAGCCATATAAGTCTGTAGGATAGAGTGTCCTACAAGATTTTCCATTCCAAAAAAACTAGGAATCCATCGATGTCCAAAAAGCTAAGGAAGTACTTCAAATATAATGCCCATTTCCAACCTTTCATTTTCGCAACCCATCAAAGCAAATTACAAAATAAAATCAACTCAATTAGATAATAATTAAGATAAGAAAATCTTTTGTGGCCAAAAAAAAAAAACCCAACAATACTAGGCTTCCCGAAAGAAAAATCAATGGTTCATATTTACTTAGATGTGTGGTTTCTATAAATCCAAATAAATGTTAATCATTAGTCTCACTTTTCGAAGAGCCTAGAATTATTGGGAAAAAAAAGATAAATCATTTTGGCATATTGCTTCTCAAACGTGTGACAAAAAGAATAAAGCTGGTCACCGGGACTCTAAACGCGTAAATGGCTTTAATTAGACACGTAACGGATTAACCATGATGGAATTAAAGATTAGGGCTAAGCAACACAAGGGAAAGAGACAGATAACCACGTATAAAAAGGCCCACAGATAACGGCGTTTATACGAAGCGCTAACAGCAAAATCGTCTCGTACCCAATCAAATTTATCAGTGGTATGGCCGCAAAATCCAACAGAGATGAACCAACAAATTGGAGTGAACAAACCTTTGGCAAATGGTATATCTGTATATTGAGAGAGAACAAACCAAAGAATTCGCAAAACTGGCTTTCGAGTATAGTAGAACTCAATTGAATCAAGAACGGAAAAATCGGCTTAAACTACGATGTACAGTCCAGCCACACAAACAAATATCTGACTTCTTCTGTCTTTAGTCCTTAGATATTTGGTACATGTGGATGTATATCTATATAATCAGTCGTAGTCAATTACTTGCACCGCCAGTAATTCTGATGCGGTACAAAGCAGGGATGCCTAGTGTTTGCTAATTGATCATAACAACGGAGTCCGCTGCCGCCTTTCCTCACACCGGCCGGAAATCCCATCGCCGGCGAAGGATTCCGACACCGCAGTCCGGTCGCCAGAAACGACGACATAGCTGCAGAGAAATCGAGGCTGGAAACGGTGGACGGAGTAGGAGAGATTGTTTTGAGAGATTCGCGTGGGAACAGCACGGCCGTAATCTTCAGGTCTTTGTGCGCAGACGACAAGAACCGATCGTATTCGCGGACGATCGTGACGAGGTCCTCGTCACAGGTGATCGTAACCAAGACGTCTAGGTCTTCGGTAGGTAATTTGCACTTCAAAGTCATGGAGGATCCGCATAGCTCTACGAACCTCACCATCAGCTCCGCGAAGGTGATGGAGCGGTCGGCGGCGAGGACTCTGGTGTGGCCGCCGGCGTATCGGAGCTCGCCGTCGGTGGGACGGGGGAGGATCTTGCCGCCATAGCTGTAGAGGAACTTGATCTTTTGGGTGCTGGTTGCTTTGTCGTCGGTTGAGTTCGAAATTCTGGTCATGATCCGGAGAGGAGAGAGAGAGAGAGAGAGAGAGAGAGAGAGAGAGAGAGAGAGAAGAGGTGGAGACTTGAGAGTCAAGTTGAACCTGGAAGAATCTTTGAAACGTGGAAGCTGCGTATATATAGAGCTTTTTAGTTTGGTGGCCCTAGGAGAGAGAGAAAGTTGGAGGAAGGAGCGAGGGGGGTCTGCGGGAAAAATTATATACTATGGTATTCGCGCAAGGTTACGTGGCACTCCAAGTATGTTGAGATTGGTGGATGCTACAGGATCCATGACTCGAATAGCGCTCAATACCCAATATAGCCTCTCGAGTCTACGTAATACTTCGAAAATCCGAGAAATTTTTGGGTGTTGGGTGGATACCCCGTAACCGTGCTCATGTGGTGTTTGAAAAGTCTATCTTGACTGTTCAAAAATGTGTTGGACGATCCGGATTAAAATACTCTCTTTTTATCCCACCACTCTCTCTCCTCTTTCTTTTTCTCTCTCCAAATTCGAGCCATCCAAAACTGTAATGGATTGCTCGGGCACCACGTGACGCCCAATTAGCACCCAAATTCTCTCAAAACCCTGTCTTGAAAAACGTGTGTGAATAAAAAAGTGGAGTGCGAAAATATTTCTCAAATTAAAACCCAACAATCATTGTAATTTTTATTTATCTGGGATACTTGCGACTTGGAGTGAGGAGAAATTTTATAATGCAGAGCGGGCATTACGTGGTGCCCAAACGATGCATCCCAACTGTTTATTCCAATTTTGAATGGCTTGAATTTAGAGAGAGAAAGATGAGACAAAGTAATTGGTTGAGAGGAATGATAGAATTTCAATTTGGGTCATCCAACACTATTTTGAACAGTCCGGATGCGTTGCTCAGACATTACGTAAGCACAGCTACGTAATACTCACTCGACACCCAAAAATTCCTGAAGAGTGGGGCATGACGAGGGAAAGGCTGTATGAAGATGGCATTGATAGAGTGAGTAGTGACAGGAAGTAACCGCCATGCCATGCGTGACCAACTCACAATTAATTCCTTGGTTACTTTATTCGGATATTCGTTTCTCGTCCTTCCTTTGAGCTAGTTGGAAGGAGTTAGGATTTGGTCATTTGTTGGTGCTCTGGTGGACCCCCTTTGATATATGTGGCCTCAAACCGTGTGGAGGTGTTAGCCCAACCCATACGTGGCCAAACTGATCAAAACGGCCCTTTTGTTTCTATTTCCCGATCGGGGGAAGCCCAAACAAAACGTAAAAAAGGATCTCTAATGCATACTCTATATCTTCGAATCTCTTTCCATTCCTTCGTGTTGAAAGAATTAATCAATTCAAAAAAATTTAATAAAAACAAAGAGTTTTTAAATATTCATCCTTATGCATCACTCTTCGTAACTTTTCATCCTTTGACTTTTTTGCACTTATGTTTTCATCTTTTCTCTTTTTTAATACCAATTGTATCATTGCATATAAATATGCATAACAGATGTTGCCTAAATAGGTGGAATGTAATTAGGTTTCATGTGATTATGGTTTCCTAATTAAATGAGATTTAATTGATGATTTGAAAATGAAGGGGGATAATTCAAATCTTTGTTATCTTTTTTCCAAAACTTTTTAAAAGTAACTAAAATCCATTCCATTCCATTCCATTCCATATACACGCGAAATCCCCATTGAATAAACACATCATGAATGGAAATAAATTTATAATAAGTGTTTCATGGTTAATTATATACATGATTTTTATAACATACACAAAACCATCACCTCATATCATATTCGTGACATCTATTCGCAATTGTGGAATCGATTTTATTTATAAAACATGACATATAAAGATCATGACGTAATTCGAATCAATAAACCTAACATCTATTCCATAAAAACATGACAATCGTTAATCCCAACAAATAAACGCGAAATTGATTCCACCATGAAATCGGTTTCATAAACACGATAGATTTCAAAAGATAAACTTTAAAATTATAGCAGATTTCATAAATCGATTCAAGTACCATGTTGTGCAATTCGCCATGAACTTCAACCATGGAAGATTTCTAAAAAATTGAACCTATAAACATGGCAGATTTCATTTGCATGCACGTAATACAACCCCAAGCCTCGCCGCCTCTGTATGAACTTCAAAATCATGATCATGAACATAAAAATCTATCATGTTTCATGAATCTAAACATGAACTTCAAAACAAGGCAAATTTCTAAAAAATTGAACCTATAAACATGGCAGATTTCATCTGCATGTACATAATACAACCCCAAGCAAGGATGACGCGGTGAATCATTGAAACGCCAATTTAAATCATAAAAAAATGAATTTGGGGCACTTACGAACTGGAACCATTCAAAAATTGTTCTTTCTCCTTCGATGACTAGTGTTTTCCGGCGATGTCGATTACGGATTGGCGAGGATGGAGGACTGAGTCTAGTGATGAAGGATGGAAGATGGATAATGGAGGATGGACGATGGAAGACAAAGTCGGTGGAGGACGAGAAATAAATTCTTAGATTTGTTCTTCGTGAGGATGTGATATTGTGTGGTGGTTTTTTCATCCTAATTTCAAATTACTTATAATAGTACTTGGAAAGCAAAAATTTAGGGATTTAATATGAATTACAATTGGAAAATTAGCAATTAGGACTTGGAAGATTTGAAATAGATATGGAAAGCGTGACCTTAGGGATTTGGTAAGTGTAGATATCCATAAATTACGGCACGGGACCTTTGAAGTTATTTTTCAGTCCCAAAAATCATTGCATATATAGGCTCCCAATAAATAAATAAATTTCATAAATATAGTCCTACGAGGGTAAGATGGGGTTTTTTAAAATTAGAGGATGAAAACATAACTTGAAAAAATGGCCAGGATGAAAACATACGTCGATTAAGGTTTGAGGATGAATCTTTAAGTCTCCCTAAAAACAACTTATCTTTCCTTTCTCAAGTTCAAATAAATCCTAAACTATTCTTTCTATCTCCGAATCTTCCAAATCTCTCTCCCTCCAAATCTTTTCTAATTATCACAATTCTCTCTCCAACCTTTCAAACCTTTCTCTAACGTAATTTTTTAATTTTCTCTCTCCACATTGAGTGGCAAGTATTTCTATACTAACTACTCAATGTAGAATACTTGGAGCATCACATTAGAATCTCTACTTGCCCCATTTAGCTAAAGAAGAGAGGAAAGTTTCATTTACAGGCATGCATCAGCCTTGCCTTTGCTTCACTCCAAGTTAACATTGCTACAGTTCCACGCTGAACAAGACGAGGAACTATTCAAATGTTATACATTATTATATTATTATCTTGAGCTGGCACACTCCCAGAAATAGGGCCTGTTTGGTACATGAAAGGAACGTTTGATTTTGTAATTTTTGCGGGGCTCATTACGGATTTTATAAAGATGATCCAAACCACAAGTCATTCTTAAAATATTTTTTTATGAGTTCTCAAAAAGTATTAGCTCAATTCGATATCGATAAGGGCTGTTTCAGAATTCATAGAGAATACCCTATAAATTCTGAAACACCCTACGAATTTTGAAACAACCCTTAGAGCTAATTTTTTTCAGGAACCCATAAAAAATATAGTTGAAGAATGACTTGCTGTTTGAATCATCTTTGTATCATTCGTAATGGGCCCCGAAAAATCATCAATTTCTTGCACATTTGTTCTGCTCCAAATAGGGTCTTTGGCAAGAAATATTTAATTGAGAAGAGAGTGAGAATAAATAATAATTTTAATGGAATAGCTTTAATATAGAGAGTCGGATGCAATATTCATTTTAAAAGTGAGTAGTTAAAGTAATAAAGTGACTTTTTAATGTGTAATTTGGTCCAAAATTTAAAGAGTCTGGTGCGGATGCTCTTACCACTTCTTATGAAATAATTACAACTCAATGCGGAATACGTACCACTAACTTGATTTTTTGGATACCATACCAAAAAAAAAAAACATAAATAAATAATATGTGTGCCATAGTTGGACTCGTAAGTATAATTGTCTTTTAGTCTTAAATTAGATTAGCTCCATAGATTAAGATAATAAAAATATGGTCCTTCCCATTAGTTTTGAGAAGCGGTGGGGGCCCAAAGCAAAGTAGGTATAAAACTTGATTTGGGCGTGAGCCGGCAGAATTCCTTTCCACAGCTATTGCACACAAGCTTACGGGAAGAAGAATTGAAAATTACCCATAAAGGTAATGAATAGGTTAGTCGCAAACCTTGGAGCCAACGCAGCTTAATTATGCTCCTCTAGATTCCCAAACACCCGTGCGCATGGAATTAATGTTCTGAACATGCTTAATTAATTAATGAACCTCAGTGGGGGATAGATCCCAAATTGGTTTGTTTTAAAAAATGGGATTATAATCGATCTCTTTTCACTCTCTCTTTCTAACTTTAAAAGCTGGCCAACCTGCCAGGAAAATGTTTTAAGTTTTGGGGGAACAAGCGACGTAGTGTGGCCAAGCAACCAGGACAAGTCATGTGTCCATCTTTTGGAGAAAAAAAAAATGAGACAAATGGTTGCAAGAATAGGGTTCTCTCTCTGAAAAAGAAAGCTGGTATCCATAAAACCTTTAGGAGGTACAAAGAAAATTTATTTTGAAAAAAAAAAAAAAAACAATCAGTGGTTGAGATTCACTTTGATGATTGAATCTCACACATCAAATTGAATCTTAACTACTAGTTGCTCTTTTTAGAGAATTTCGAGATAAATTTTCTTTGCCCCTAACATTAATGTTTTTACGGCCATGGGTCCAAGATAATTGATTAATTTGCAAATTCTGCGTGCATCAATTTCTGTAACCCTTTAATAATGCAGCTTTCTACAATATGGGTTTGTCCCTAACTACCACTAAAGAACGAAAAGCAAAAAATGATGAAGTTCTCCAACATGGGTTTGTCCCTAACCACCACTTAAAGTAGTTCTTTTGCTAGCTCTTTGAAGTTTGAAGCAAAAATAGAAATGGAGAGATCAAGGACTTTGGTTCAACGGCATCAGGGATGCACTTAAATTCTAGGAGATAGGAGTTCAACTTCTTTTCTAATGTGTTAATTTAATTATTCTAACAATATCGAATTTTGAAAAAAAAAAAAAACAAATGAAGTTTGAAGCACAAATTCATTGCATTTGCTTAGTTATGATGTCACGATACTGCAGTAGACTTGTAGGCGCTTCAAAAACGAGAAATGATCATTTTATGAGTTTTATTAGGAACTTTATTTTTGTAAAAAATCAAGTTGAGATCGGAGATTAATAGGCACATATGGCTCATGTCTTTTGGGTAAAATAGTGTGGATTATGGACCAATGCCCCAAGAGCAACCCCTCCTAATCAAAAACTAGGACCGAGGGATCTTGTAGAACATATCCAGGCCGTTCATCTTGATAATGAATGACACGAATTTTAATTCGATCAATGGAAGATCCAGATCAATAGGAGTTCAAATTAAAACCGAATCATCTATGTCAAAATAGACGGTGACGGCTGAATCGACCGTCATATAGCCCCTATAGGGCAGAACTAGCGCCCTACAAGATTTCCAATTCCCAAAAAACTAAGGAATCCATCGATGTCCAAAAAGCTAAGGAACTTCAAATATAATCCCCATTTCCAACCTTTCATTTTCCCATGCAACCTGTCAAAGCAAATTACGGAATAAAACCAACTTAATTAGATAATAAGCAAAATCTTTTGTGGGCAAAAAAAAAACCTAGCAATACTAGGATTTCAGAAAAATTTTCCCAAAATTGTTCCTTAAGGAGAAATCAATAGTTCATATTGACTTGGATAATAAATAAAATCTTTTGTGGCAAAAAAAATCGAGCAAAACTAGGATTCCCGAAAAAATTTCCCAAAAGAGAAATCAATGGTTCATATTCATTTGGATGTGTGGGTCCTACACATCTAAGTAAATCTTAATCATTAATCTCATTTGTCTGGGAGTCTAAATTCTTGGAAAAAAAAAGGTAAAACTTTTTGGCATATTGCTTCTCAAACGCGTGCCAAAAAGAATAAAGCGGGTCACCTGAACTCTGAACGCGTAAAGGGCTCAATTTGACATGTAACGGATTAACCATGATAGCATTAATTAAAGATTAGGGCTAACCAACACGACAAGCGACGCAAAGGGTAGGAGACAGGTAACCACGTATAAAGAAGCCCACAGATAACAGCGTTTATACGAAGCGCTAACAGCGAAAATCGTCCCGTCCCCAATCAGATTGGTATCATGGTATGGCCGCAAAATTCAACAGAGATGAACCAACAAATTGGAGTGAACAAGCCTTTGGCAAATGGTATATCTGTATATCGGGAGAGAACAAACCAAAGAATCGGTAAAACTGGCTTTCGAGTAGAGTATAGAAGAACTCAATTGAATCAACAACGAAAAAATCAGCTTAGAATTGTCCTCAAACTACAATGTACAGTCCAGCCACACAAACAAATATCTGACTTCTTCTGTCTTTAGTCCTCAGATATTTATGTGTATGTATATCTATATAATCAGTCGAAGTCCATTACCGCCGGTAATTCTGATGCGGTACGAAGTACAAAGCAGGGATGCCTAGTGTTTGCTAGTTGATCATAACAACGGACTCCGCTGCCGCCTTTCCTCACACCGGCCGGAAATCCCATCGCCGGCGAAGGATTCCGACACCGCAGTCCGGTCGCCAGAAACGACGACATAGCTGCCGAGAAATCGAGGCTGGAAACGGTGGACAGAGGAGGAGAGATTGTTTTGAGAGATTCGCGTGGGAACAGCACGGCCATAATCTTCAGTTCTTTGTGCGCAGACGACGAGAACCGATCGTATTCGCGAACGACCGTGACGAGGTCCTCGTCACAGGTGATCGTAACCAAGACGTCTAGGTCTTCGGTAGGTAATTTGCACTTCAAAGTCATGGAGGATCCGCATAGCTCTACGAACCTCACCATCAGCTCCGCGAAGGTGATGGAGCGATCGGTGGAGAGGACTCTGGTGTGGCCGCCGGCGTATCGGAGCTTGCCGTCGGTGGGACGGGGGAGGATCTTGCCGCCGTAGCTGTAGAGGAACTTGATCTTTTGGCTGCTGGTTGCTTTGTTGTCGGTTGAGTTCGAAATTCTAGTCATGATCTGGAGAGAGAGAGAGAGAGAGAGAGAGTTGAGAGTCAAGTTGAACCTTGAAGAAAATTTGGAATTTGTAAGCTGCGTATATATGGAGCTTTTTCCTGTGGTGGCCCGAGGGAGAGAAAGTTGGGAGGAAGGCAGGAAGGAGCGAGGGTAGAAGTTTTTAGGGTAATTTGCACTTACACCTCCTATACTGTCACAGTTTGGACGATACACCCTATGTATTTCAAATTTAAGCACTTGCGTCCCTGTACTTTGAAATGAAAGAAGGGGAATTTGCACTTGCACCCTTGTATTTTTACATAAAAGGGGTGTAAGTGCTTAAATTTGAAGTACAAGAGAAGTATCTTCAAATTAGTGATAGTACAAGAGGTGTAAGTGCAAATTACTCTCTATTGGGTGCCGAGCAATTACCTTATGACGGTACTCATAGGCGATCCGGACCGTCTAAACGTATTTTAGATGGTCCAGAATTATTCTCTCTCCTCTCATCACACCATTCTCTCCCCTCTTTTTCTCTCTCTAAAATATGGATTGTTTAAAACACGTTTGAATAATCTTGATCGCCAAAGGATACCACGTTTGTGGTGCCCTATCGGCACCCAATAATTTCTCGAGTGGGGTCTATGAGAAAAATATACTATGGTTTTGGAGCAAGGTTATGTGGCAATCCAAGTATGTTGTGATCGATGGATGCCGGAGGATTCATGACTCAAAGAGCACTCAATTACCTCTCGAGTCTATGTATTCGCTCTCAATTTCAGTTTTGAATTCCTAACTCTTCCAATGTCTGCTTGTTTGTGATATTTTTGAAGAATGCTTTCAGGCTCACGTTTTTTGATAATTTGGTATTTGAATCAGTTTACGCGTAGATCGACTAATCATGAAGAACCAATACCATCGATCACATTTTTTAATGCTCACATTCGCGTTCTCACTAAGATGCAAACGAGCATTTAAACAAAATGAACTGAACAATAGATTATTTAAAATTTAGGATTGAAAACCAACAATTCTGCAAAATATGATCAAGTTTGGTCTTTTGTTTATGACACAAGCTAATCCCAAACGAATTTTAATCAAGCGAATTTCAAGTAACTTGATTTTTTAAACATCATAGTTTACTCCAACTAAACATTAATTTGTTAAAGCTTCATAAAAAAAACTTAAGGAGCTTTAATTAGTAGTATTTCCCAAATATTAAAACCCAATAATGAATGTAATTAAGGCCCAGTTCTAGAACGATAAATAAGTATTTATTTTTTAAGAAAGCAATTGCAAGCTCAAAAATCACGTCTTTAAGCAGATAATTTTTCTATCACTATGAATCTTATTTGATAGATCTCATTGAGATCTTTAATACGGTATAAAAAAAATTGAAAAATTATTTTTTATTTACATTATTTTTAAATTTAAAAATATGAAATAAGCTATTTATTTTTTAAGAAGATTTTTGAAATGGGACCTAAGTATTTTATAGGGGACTAGTGATTGTCCGTGCCTACGGCACTACGCAGCCTGGTTGGAATTGAAATTATTTTTTGAATCTTGATAGTGGCTCAAAACATTATTTCAATTTTTAGGTAGTTACAAATTGCTGAAAATTAACCTATTTTTCTTGAATGGCGAAGATTTTTTTTTATTGATATAAAAAAAGGATTACCCCGCGACAATCATTTGCAACTCAGCACAAATTTGATAAAATAAAAAAGGAACAGTACAAAAGATGAGAAAAAAATAAATTAGCATCAATAACGATTGTAAAATGAAAGGTTAAACCCCCGAAGCCACTATTTCCCAGCAAAAGATGAGGAAAAAAAAAACAATTTTAGAGCCCCACAAAAGATGAGAAAAAAACCCAATTTTCTACCGTGATTGAGTGTTTGTCCGTGAGAATGAAAAATGAAATTGATTGCCAACGTTGGGAAAGATGGTTATGGAAAAGTCGGGTACAAAAAAGTCACCCAAAAGCTAGAATGATGGGTAACTTCAGCTTTGGAATTTAACCGGGGCTCCTCATTTTGTTGGTTTTTTCTGCCTATTATGGGTTTTTTCATGCAATCAATGGTCCACGTTGATGCACTTATAATGTAACCCAATTGTAGCTACTTAAAAGAGTTAGGTTTAGCAATCGGATTTTGAAAAGTGACATACATTTTGGGGCATTACAAAATGGAAAAGAGGAGCAACCCAATGGTTTCCCAAGAGCCCAAAAAAACCCCTTGGGTGGAGGAGAAGAAAAACGACCCCAATCTCTAATTATTCAACTAAACCCATTCACATGCATTTTCACAACCATGTTGTAGGCATTTTCACAAACACGTAGCACAATCAAAGCATACAAAACCCAGTCACATGCAACTCTAATTATTCAACTAAACCCAGTCACATGCATTTTCACAAACACGTTGCAGGCATTTTCACAAACATGTAGCACAATCAAAGCACATAAAACTCAGTCACATGCAAGAGGGGTTTTTTGGGGGTTGCTCTGTCCGGCTGCGTTCCATTGCTAGGCGAGGCAGGGGGCCAGCGGGGGTGCTTCCGTGAGTGTCTCACAAAAGTTTGTGGGGTTGGTCAAGAGGGGTTTTTCGTGGCCAGCGGAGGTTTTAAGGCAGGGGCAATAAGATGATCGCAAAGGATGTACCCAGATTAATTAAAGACTGTTTTTTTGGCATTTTTGTTTCGAGAGAGTTAAATGTGAAGACAGGGGGAGCGTTGGGCTTGGGCCAATCTTTAGAGCCATGCATTTTCATCAATCAAAAAGGGGTTGCTTTTCATTTACTTATGCACTCAGACAAAGATTCCCCTCTCATTCAATTCTTCTCGCATCAAAACTATTACACTTTAACTAAATGTAGCCCAAAACCCAATCACATGCATTTTCACAAACACGTTGTAGGCATTCTCCTGAACATGCATTTCAATTTTCAGTCTCACGGACAAACATACCTTCTCAAAAGCAGAGAGGGAAGAGGGCCAAGAGGGGTTTTTTGTGGTGGTGTTCTGATGGTTGTGCGCTATGGGCTCACTGTGTCCGGGTGCGTTCCATTGCTAGGTGAGGCAGGGGGGCAGCGGGGTTGGCTAAGAAGGTGCATCCGTGAGTCGGAGCTGCTGGTTAGATGGAGAAGACAAAGGACGGTGAAGGAAAAGATGAAGCTGCTGGTTTGGGGTTTAGGTTTAGAACGTTTGTGGGTTTGAAACGTGGAAGGAAAAGAAGTACGGTGATGGATGGCACTTGTGTGCAGTTGTGTACGGTAATAAAACTGTTGGCTCTTTAATGAGATGAGGAGAATGCCTCTCAGCCCTTGAATAAAATCATTCCAGACCATTCCAACAACTTGTCTCCACACCCTCCTGTTTTATAATAGAGATACTTGCGACTTGGAGTGGGACACAAGGGAAAGGTGGTATGGAGACGGCATTCATATAGTGAGTAGTACTAGTGGAAGGAAGGAAGGAAGGAACCGCCGTGCCATGCGTGACCAACTCACAATTAATTCCTTCGTTACTTTATTCGGATATTCGTTTCCTTGTCCTTCCTTTTAGGCTAGTTGGAAGGAGTTAGGATTTGGTCATTTGTGGGTGCTCAGGTGGACCCCCTTTGATATATATGGCCTCAAACCGTGTGGAGGTGTTAGCCCAACCCATACGTGGCCAAACTGATCAAAACGGCTCTTTTTGTTTCTATTTCCCGATCGAGGGAAGCCCAAACAAAACGTCTAAGAGCATCTTCAATACATACTCTATATTTCCAATTCTCTCTTCATTCTTTTATTTTAAAAAAATTAATCAATTCAACCCATCCCTTATATTTGTCTCCATTTTGGAGGATTGGTTTTGATCCTCCATATTGGGAGGATCAAAAATTTATGAAGGAATGGAGGCAAAAAAAGAATATATTGAATTTGAGAGGTTGAGTTTGGTCCTCAACTTCAAATCTTTCCTTTTTTATTTTTTTGTCTTTTTTTTTTCAATTAAAGGAATGGAAGAATAGAGATGTGTGGATTGGAATAAATAATAATAGTAAAACCCTTCAAAATCACTTTTTCAATATAAAATTATATTTTCATCCTCCCAAAATGATTGAATAAAGATTGTTGGATTTGAGATGCTTTAAGAGCATCTCCATCAGGCTGGTTAAACCGGCTTTTGTCAGTATTGTAGCGAGAAAATCGTTCGTGTGTGCATCAGCCTCATTCACAACTCGCCGGAAAGTAAAGTAACTACAGTTCCTCGTTTCTCTTGACAAGGAAATGTTCACTAAAGTAACTAAAGTAATAAAATGAATTTTTGCTCTTTAATTTGATCCAAAATTTAAAAATACTAGTGTGAATGCTCTAAGATAGGACATAGACATTGTCTTTCGGCATCTATTCGCTTACTTGCAGTACTTCGATTGGAGGGCTCATCTGTGTGCATGATGATTGATGAGTACTCCTACTTGTTTTGCGAAGAGCGCTTTCTGGAGGGATAGCACACGACACCATCCCCCAGGTTGGTTTTTTTTTTTTTTTTTTTGTTATTTCAGTTGATCACTTTAGCACAATCTGGTAATTGTCAAAACGGGCATTTTTTCTTTTTAAAAGTTCCCTAAATAAATTCTTCAGGCAAAGCGTGGTTTGGTGTTAATTTGATTCTTTTCGCCGTGAAAAAGTCTGTGTACACAGATTTGTGTGCACAGATCCAAATGCGGTGTGTCAAAGAAATTGTTCGATGCACATATGCCCTCACAAAATATGCAGCATTGCTCTTTCACCATGCTTGTTGGTTGAGTAAACATTATAGCAAGCAAACTTTTATCTCTGCATTTGAAAAGAGGATTGCAAAATACTCTAAAGAAAAAAATCATTTCAGAGAAGTACAATTTCTTTGTCAATCCATAGAAGAAAAACTATTTACAAGTATCCCTAATGGCACGTGGCAGAAGCGTAAAATGTCATAAAGGTGCAGCAAATTCTACATCGTTGATGAAGATAGAGTGATCCTGCCAACCCGGATCGATACCATTCGACCATACGGGGATGTATCAACTTTTTTTTTGTTTCAAAAGTCTGGGTGTCCGGGACAACTTATCTGCACCTTGGCTATTCCCCTCCAGGGTATGTATGAACTTAGAACTCTTGTATTTGTCCAATCCAGCAAGTTGCACAATATTCATGGGAGTGCAAAGGTCGTATATTGCCTCTGCTGGATGCATAATGCATTCTATCTTAAAATACATGTGATTTCCTACTTTGGCAAGGCACAGTTCCTGGTTTGCAATCTCCACTCCCATCGACTCCCGAAGCACAACATGGCTGCACTCTATCCCAAATAAAAAAAGTACGTGTATCAGTTCATTCCCAATGACAGGCCATTCTCCTCCAACAGGAATTGATCTCCATCTCACTGCCAGGGTTGTAAATCGCGATATTGGGAAACGTAACGATATCGGTGATATGGTCATATATCGTATTCTATCAGTCCGTTTCAGCCGATATGTAAGTAAATAACGGTGTTAGAGGTCCAAAATTCCATTACGTAACAGACTAGTGCTTGCCCGTACCTACAGCACTACTCACTCCGATTGGAATTGAAATACCTTTTGAATCTTGATAGTGGTTCAAAACATTATTTCAATTTTTAGGTAGTTATAAATTGCTAGAAATTAACCTCTCTTTTTTTGAACGGCGAAGATTTTTATTTTTTTTATTGAGATATGAAGTAAGTGAATACGTAAACAGTGTAGTGAAGAAATTAGCAACTTACGAAATTATGCAAAAACGCTATTCAAAAAGGGAAAAAAAAAACCCCTACAAAGTCTCTACAGCTCTACAAAACAGAAGAGAATATTTAACAAACACATGGTAGGCAACAGAAAATACCTCTCCAAATTTTGGAGAAAGTGTATACAAAATAGAAGAGAACATTTTAACAAACACGTGGTGAGTAACAAAAAATACCTCTCCCGATTTGATTTCTCCTAAGGGGTTTGACTGTCGAGGAGGAGTGGATAGTCCCAGTGCTCGGCAGTCCAAGGGGGGAACCCCTTCCTCGAAGACAGTCAACCCGTAGGGGAGGAAAGGTCTCGTAGAAAGGAAGCAAGGAAAATTGCTTTCCCCCCTTCTTTGTTTTCACACACACACACACACACACACACACACACATTCCGATTCTTTTTTTCTCTTAGATAATAGATGGCATTTATGTAAGATGATAGGCAAATGTGGATACTTTCATAAAATATGAAAAAATGCATCTCAACTCTCGAATCAAATAAATCTGAGCCGTTGCAACAATTTGTCCCCACACCCTTTTGTTTTATAATAGAGATGATATAATACGTAACGGCCTTTATTTAAAACTCTGCTCACTACAAACACATATGTGGGACTACTATCAACACCCTGACAAAAACAACAGACAAAAAGGTTTTTGCTCTTCCTAAATTGGTTCTTCTCTAAAATGTTTTGTGAACGCAGTGTAGACAGTAATTGCCAAGATGCCTTTGGCCCAAGATGTACATTTAGGTGTACAAAAAAAAAGAAGAAGAGATAAGGAGTTCTACTCCTCTTTCAATGTGTTACTTTAATTATCCGGTTGTTACTCTCTTTTTTCTTGATCGGCATCCGGTTTTGCAAGGGACAGAGGTTTGCACTCTCTTGAGGTCCCAAGTTCGGAATCTTCTAGATGCTATTAACTCTTTGAGTCAGTCCATATGGCTGAAGCTTTGCACAGATTAATTGGGCTCCATGCAAGTGGATAGTGGAATTGAATCTTAGAATTAGTCGGCGTATGTACAAGTTGACCTAAACACTTGAATGTAAAAAAAAAAAGGAACTGTTTACTCGTAAGAGAGTACCGGAGGAGAAAATGTAATCGCCAATTTCGATTCAAAACAACAAAGAAGAAGTTGTTAACTATTCCATTATTCAAACAAACCCTTCGATGACTTATTGGCTGCCTTGCTTGAGGAATAGTTACTACTGTACAATAATATAAAAAGATCACACCGCCCCGTTCCAGAACACCCTCTTAAAAAATAAGTACTTATTTCACATTTTTAAATTCAAAAATAATGTAAATAAAAAATTATTATTTTATTTTTTTTGCACTGTATAAAAGATCTCGATAAGATCAGTATCAAACAAGATTCATATTGCTAGGAAAATTATTTGTGTAGACACATTATTTTTGAGCTTGAAATTGCCTTATTAATAAATAAGTACTTAAAATGAGTTCCGGAACGAATCAAAAAAAAAAAAAAAGGAGGTTTACAAAAAAAACAGTTTCAGTAAAAGCGTGATAAAGAATTAATGTAGTCGAAGTTTTTAATCTCACTTTAAGTCAAAAGCTGAGACAAAAAGTGGTGCTTAATATTATCTCAGTTTTAATCTCATTTTAGCGCAGAAAAGAGCGAGATAAAAGACCTCACTTTTGCGTCGAGATAAAAGTAAAAAAACCTCACTCTTGCGGCATGATAAAAGACTTTGGACGGAAAAGAGTGAGATAAAAGATCTCGCGCGCTATTGTGACGAGATAATTAAAGACTGAAGCCTACACAAGACCTCAATCTTGTGGTGTGATAAAAGACTCCACTCGCGCTCCCGCTCGAATTGTTGTAGTATTAGTAACGCTTTTAAAGTATTCTATCATGGGTAAAACTGTGATCGAAATGAATTTGTCTCAGAAAAAAGGTGTGATCGAAAACTGGAAGTAATATTTTTTTCAATAGAAATTAATTGTTAACGATGCCAATCTATTCAATTTTTCATAAAGGTTATTATTTGAATAAAAATATTTTTAAAGACATGGTAAGAAATATCTTATCCTATAGCAACAATGTGAATCAAAAAAGAATATGCATTTTGAAAAGACTGCAGGACAAATGGATTCCTTTCTTAGAGATAATTGTTTAATAATAAAAAAATGTTAATAAAAAGCTCAACAAAAAATAAAATTAAAAATATTTAGAAGTGATGTCGGATTGAAAAATATCTAGATTAACTCCATTAAAAAAAAAAAAAAAACCTTAACAAATACTCCACTGTATATTGTTTTCAAAAGTAGTTGATCAGTACCAATTGTTAGTGTCGGCAACCGTGGTTTGTTGCGTGGCTGGTGAATTAACGTACGGGTCGTTTTCCAATTCGAGGATCTTTACTTATGATTTATAGACAATAAAGGCGTTGTTGGCCTGGTGGTCTTGGTTTGAACCAAATATCTCAGGTTTGATTCCCTTTCCTTAATTGTCAGTAATAAGCATTGCCTGATGGTCTTGGTCTGAAACTTGAGGGTTTGCTTTTACCAAATATCTCAATTTTGATTCTCCTTATTTGTCAGTAATTCTTCGGGTCACCTTAATTATCCGTATGCGTAAGCATGCGAAAAGACTGTGAGAGAGACTGGTAGAATTAGTCCGAGGCTCTTGGGGAGTTAATTAAAACCAGGGTAGCAATGTGGATTAAGGTGAAATTTGATATTAAGGTTTACTCGGTGGAGGATTTTAAGGGTTATCTTGATGGTACGTATGAGGAAGGTCAAAGTGTAATTTCTTTTGTGTGGGTGATGCGGTTCAACTTTCGGTTGGACGGTTTCTTTGTTTTCTCCTTGTTCTAAGATTGAGTGCTTAGCGAGTTTTCCTCGATGTACCCCTTTCGAGTTAATAAAATCTTCTTTTGCCGAGCAAAAAAAAAAAAAGAATTAGTCCGAGGCGTACACAAGCAGACGCATGACACCCTGCATAAAAAAAGGGGACAAGAGAATTGACCTATTTCTCATTTAGCCCCAAAAATACTAGTACGTATTTGTTTAAGGCATCCAAACTTGTGAATGTCATTTTTTCATTGCCATTCTCATTTATAAACAATGAATAGTGTCTTTTTGTCAAAAAGATAGCAAAGGAATTGCACCCATATTTTGCTATTTCTTTCGGTTCTCTCCCTCTTAATCTCAAAAATAGCAATTTGCCGAAAATTTTGACATAATATGAAAAAACAATCATCGGCATTTGTCAAATTTGAGAGAATTTTGACATTGTGGGTGTGGCACCCAATTTGTCCTTCTTTGTGCCATTTTTAAAAAATGATGACAAGAAATTATGCCAAAACATATTAGCGGTATGGATGCTCTTACATGGCTTTGCCCAAACAAATTTGTCGAGTTAAGCACTTACTATCGGTTTGCCCAAAGTAATGTTTAAACGGGGGCTGGACGAATCACTGTTTATGACACTCTTGTATAGGAAAAGATTTCCTAGGAGAAGCTTGAACAAAGGGGGTTGGCATTGTTATTGTAACGACCCTGATTTTTGGTAAATAAAAATTTCGTTAAATATTTAAATTTTATTGGATTTGCTACTAAATTTTTTTTTTTAATTTTTATTATCCGTCATAATTATATTTGAAACTTATAAAATTATATCTTTCACGCCGAGCAATCTAGTCATTTTCTAAAAACAAGTATGCTTATAAAAGCACTTGTATATTTTCCTAACGAGCTAGATAAAATCTTTAAATCATATTTCTTGGCTAGAAATCCTACTTGGCAAGTAGAGTTAGTTTCCAACCGATTAGTTGGAGGAACCGAACCACCGATTCACCTAGTTACAATACCCTAACCCTAATTGGACCTTTTAGACCATCTTTGAGCCTTATGAACCCCTCCAAACCCTATAGGACCAATAGACTATAGGAGTAATCATTTTTATTCCTATGTTTAGTCATTTCACTTTACCTAGCATCATTACTTACCCTACCTATTGGATAATAAGGGCAAGGGAAAGCTTTAACCTTTGGTTCATAAATGTTAGGAAAAATATTATCCCCTGGACAATAGATTCCCATGACTAGTCATATCAAATTATTACCAATATTCCTTTACCCCTTGGTCCATAATTGTTAGGGGAATTTTTGTCCCTTGGTTATTAGACCTTTGACTTGCCAATAAGCATGACAAGACAAGTCATACATGGAATCTCATCATTTTGCTTCCAAAGGAAGTAAGGTTAGTCTTGCCATGCATGCACACATATGTTCTAGCCTTAAACCTAATAACCCTAGACTTACTTTCCTAAATTTTGCTTAGATGTATATATGTAGATATATATACTTGGTACGAGAGAGAGAGAGAGAGAGAGAGAGAGAGAGAGAGAGAGAGAGAGACCGATAGAGAGAGGGGAGGGAGAGTGTAGTGTGTGCTCGTGTGTTGTACAGTCCAACCTACCTCTTTAGCCCTATTTTAGCCTTAAGTCTAATTGACTAGACAACTCATTCTAATCAATTTCTAGCATAGAATCATAGCCCTAATCATCCTAGACCTAGCTCTTATTACCCTAGATTTTGACTACAAATCTAGACTAGAATTGACCATACATGGAAGGCTATACCTTAGCCCAATCAAATCCTACCTTAGACTTATAAGACTTGCCATGATTACCTAGATTTACCCTAGAAAGCATAAGATCCTAGTTAGTTTATAGCCTTAAGCCTAAAAAGATTGGACAAGACAAGACTTGGCATGCTTTCAAACTTGATTGGACATGACAATGGAGCAAATCCATGGGGAAAAGAGAGGAGAGGGGGCCGGCCCTATGGAGGAGGAGGGAGCCAAGGCTTGTGCCTATAAATAGCAAGCCCACTTCAAGTTCCAACTCACACCTTCACTCCTTTGCTCTCACTTCTCTCTAGAAACCATTTTCAATTCCAGACAGCTTACTGCCCTTCACGAATCTCCATTTTTCTCCTGCTTAAAGTAATTTTTAGGACCAACTCCCTTCGAAAAAGTTGTAGAGCATTTCGAAACCTTCAAGTTAGACCCAAGAACCATCCAAATCGGTGAAGAAATGACAAAGATATTGGCATCCGAAATTCAGTAAAAATCTCGGATTCCTATTTCCAGACAGCATACTGTCTTCTCATTTATCACCATTTTTCTCCTACCTAAAGTAGTTTCTAGGACCAACTTCCTTCCCGAAAGTCGTAGAGCACTTCGAGAGCTTCAAATTCAACCCAAGAACGATCGTATTCGGCCAAATATCGACCGAGTTACTGCCGTCCGAAGTTCGGTCCAAATTGCAAGTTTTCACTGCCCGTAGGAAATTTTCAACTAGCTTATTCGGCCCCGACTAAGTTTCGGATCAAGGTAGATTTTCTCTCCTCACTTTCCTAAGTATAAGTAGAATACTCTTATCCTCTATCTTCAAGTATTTTGTATGATGCTTGTACGTTAAAAAATACATGAGAACTAGAAAGGTGTTTTCCCTTAAAGATAAAAAGGATGGGGAATATGTTGAACATATTAGCTTTATTTTTTGGAAAAACATATGTTGTTTAGAACTTCCCAAAAAGAAAGAAAGAACGGCTTTCGAAAGCTAAAACTTTATCGATGGTAGAAGTATTCGTATTTTGATCTTTAGGATGGTTATGAGCATGATTATTAATATAGAATTGGATGATCTTGTTAGTTTAGTTTCAAGATTACAATGAATGATTTATGTTTACCTTTATGAATGTTTACTTTATGATAAGTCCTACCGCGAAGTCTATGCATGAGAACGAGACACGAAAATCGAGAAAGTAGAAACATGACACCTAGGGTGTGATTAATGAAAGGAAATATTTTTCGAGGAATGAAATATTTTGAAATTACATAATGACCGGTTTTGGGTGGCATTATGTGAGTTGTGTGCGTGTGTAAAGTAAGATTTGTGAAAAACCCAATGAGAACCCGGAGCGGCGGAATCATTGTGGGGATACTCGGGAACCCGGAGCGGCGGAACCGAGGGTTTAGTTTTTTTTCGAAAACCCCAAATGGGAACCCGGAGTGGCGGAACCATTGTGGGATACTCGGGAACCCGGAGCGGCGGAACCGAGGGTTTTGAATTGTGTGCGTTCCCATGGGAACCCGGAGCGGCGGAACCATGGTGAGGAATGGCTTGGTTATCCGTGGAGAGGAGCCAATGCAAGTTTTGTGTGCCAATGGGAACCCGGTGCAGCGGAACCATTGTGAGGATACTCGGAAACCCGGAACGGCGGAACTGAGGTTGGGTGTGTTAAAAACGGATTTTTGAAAATGTTGATTTGGTTATGAAAAGTGAAAATGGAGACACGGTCTATGATGAGTCACGTAGGAGAAACACAAAAAAACATGGACACCAACGATACTTGATTAGTGAATATGGATGAGCTATCGTTAATCGTTTTTGTTAAACCTACTTGTACACTGTTGATTTTATGATATATTGTTTGTAAGTTAAGGGTTAGTGGGTTTGGATATTCTATTGAGTTTTTGTAAGCTCACGGTGTTACCTTTGGTGACCCTGACATATTATATTGGTGGCAACGCCGGTATAATGTGTCAGACCGTATAGATGAACAGGGTGAACTTTACACCTTGAAAGCGTTTGGAGCCGAGGAGCTGGCCAGGATGGAGGAAGAAGCGGAGCAGTAGATAGGAACTCTAGTCTACCCTCCTTTTGTTGAATAAGATTACTCTTTGAGAATATTCTGTAATATTGAGCCAGACTCCATTTAGTTTTTCAATGAAATTGCCTATTTAACGTTCCCAAAATTAGGGGCGTTACAGTTATTTATGATTGAGCAATGATTTTTGTACTTCACTTTTTTATATGATCAATGCACCTCTAAAATTTACTATCATTTAGTGCTTCAAATTACACACAACACAAGCACTAAAAGACAGATTTTGGTGTGCATTTATAAGAAAGTGAAGTGCAAAAATTATTTTCGTTCATATTTCCTAAATCATTATGTATTTTAGCTTATTTATTCCCTCTCTTGGACAGATTGTTTATCTTAATCGAAGCAAATTAAACAAATATGATTCCTGCAAAAAATTCATTTAGGAGACATAAACGGAAAAACTAATAAAACTTTATTCTTTAGTTTTTCTTATCCAACCTAGGATTGAATTTAAACCTAATTTAAATTACCCTCAAGACGGATCAAATATGTAATATAAAAAAACATTATAAACTAAAAGATTTGGTGAAAACAGATATATTCAAAAAGAAGCTGGCTTTTTAGGGGAAAAAACAAATTGGAATTTGCTTAAATGAAAAGCAATAAGACAAATTAAAGGGACTGGGAGGTTGTCATGCTCTTCATAGAGGTTAGGCTAAAAAATGATCCGAATCGTGCTCTTTTATGGCTCATTTTGGCAAACACCTAGCATGCATCCCACCAAAACGTAGAGGGTTTTTTAGAACTTTTTAGAGTTCTCTAGAGCAGTGTTGAAGCCTGAAGGATTTTAGAAACTTTTGTAGATCTCCAAGAATAATTTGGATTATTGTATATAATTCCAGACTTACATACATATTTGAATAGAATTCTATATTGGAATAGTTGGGAAGCATGAGAGTGTTCTAGACTTCTCCATTGGTGCATGTATAGGTGAGGGCCTCATTTGCCCAAACCATATGAAAGCTTGTTCGTTTCTCTTTTTAACTTTATTTTAGTTTTATTTCCTAATCGTTACCCTATTGAAAAGGCCTCATCTTAGCCCTTTCACTAGGGTTGGACTCAATCTAATCTCCTCGTGCCTCAACACACGAGCGTTGGCCTTCTCAGCCTCAACCTCTGCAAAAGCCAATTCATCCCTGGTGCTTCTGAGTTGCTTCAACGCCTCCATCAAATTCCTAAGGTGAAGAGTCGAGCGGCCATAGCGAGGCAAAGAGGGCCGGCTACTAGGAGTCATCTTCGGTCAAAATGAAACATAGTAGAAATTATTATAGACTGAAATGAGAGATAAAATGTTTCGTAGAATAGAATTTTGAATTTGAATCCATATGTCTCACAAAGAATCATGCAAACTAAGTAGAAATTAGAGACTGAAATAAGAGAGAAAATGTAGTAGAATAGAATTTCGAATTTGAATCCATATGTATCACAGAGAAACATGCAAACTTAAGTAGAAATTATGGAGACTAAAATAAGAGAGAGAGAGAGAGAGAGAGAGAGAGAGAGAGAGAGGGAGGGAGGGAGGGGCTTGTGAATGTGCAGATCTCGAAGGCTTTTGCAGATCTCAGAAGGTGACAATTTGTTGAGTTTCGTAGAGTAGAGCTATATATATAAAGGCTTTAGTTAGCATGCATCACCCCATGCTTATAAAGGGCAGGAGCGCGCGCTCTCTCTCTCTCTTTCTATATTTCGTTCACCAATTGGTTTGGTTCAAAAGGGGGGAAAATCCAGTAACCGAATTCGTTTTATAGTAGTAGAAAGATTCTAGACACCCCCTCTTCCTTTTGTGGTTCGAAATTGAATAAATCGATTTAAGCTAGTCCAAATTTAATTTTAAAATGTCACTCCCTAATGGTTGTCCACCATATTTTTACTTGCAATTTGGTGTCAAGAAATTTTAAAAATCATGCACAAAAGTATCTTAAATTTTAATTTCTAACAAAATTACATGTAAACGCACTTCATTCTCGAGTTCGGGACATTTTGGCTAAATGGAGTAGTCAAGTTGATATCCATAAGGGCGTTTACGAATCATCCAACTTTGTTTCAGAATCTAGCTGTTCAGCTCCGAAATGGCTCAAGGACTGAGTGGGCGTGCCAAGACTTGTCGCGTCGAACGTAAAAGGGCTGAGCGTCCCTTTTCTGACTTCTTAACCGTGAGGGCAATAGTGCTGCAAACCTAAGGGTTAGATTGCAGTGTTGGTTCGTGGTTTTGCCTCTACGAGCGAGGACTTAATAATTTCCCAACCGTGTAGGAAAAGAAATAATAACGTAGAATGACTTTATTATATCGTGATAATAAGGTCGGGGATACAAGAGAGATATGAATAACTTTATTATGTCGTAATAATAAAGTTGGGGTACAAGAGAGATAGAAAACTCGAACTACTTGGTGAAGTAATTGAGTAAATGAGAGAGAAGTGAGATAATTGCTTCACTGGGAAGGCTTTGATTTTTTAAGCGTTGAGCTTGATTGGTGTGGGGATCCTTTTTTTCTTCTTGTCTTTTAGTATTTATAGGCCAAGAGTCTTCAAATTTTCTGCATGCAAGGGACTTGTTGTCCTCTTCTCATGATGACACGTGTCCCATGTCTCTCGATTCTCTCTCCATGATGCAACGGTTGTGGGATGGTTGCTGGAAGTGAAAAACTAATTACCCACATGTTAATTCTTGATCATGGGTAGTTGAGAGAATAATGGGCCATGTAATTCTCCTCTACTCCCTATTTCCGTGGGTAATGGCCAAGTAGTGGGCCACCTCATTCTCTTTTTCTGCGGGCATTAACGAATAATGGGCCAATTTGACTAAGTCAAATAGCCATGTGGCAACCATTCTCATTTCTTCGTCCTTTTGTTCCTCATGGGTCATGGGCCTTCAAGAATGTAACAGGCCTTGTTAAAGGCTAGCTGGGTCTTATTTATTCTTCAAACAATATAGTCCACGGCCCACGACTTTTTGATCCTACATCCGGTTTGGACTAAAATTGAACGGGCCCAATTGACATTGCCTTGGCCCATTAATCTTAGCCCAACGACTCTTCATTTTATGGCCCAATTTAATTGAATAATAATTAAATGGCCTTCCAACGCTTGCCCAGGATTAGGTGCCAAAAACGGGTGTAAACACTAGCCTAATTCTAAAGCAAAGTTGAATGATTCGTCAATACTCTTACCGATATTGTATTGAGATGATTTTGTATAGGGACCCCCAAATAAAATATTTTAAACAAAATATGCGGCTCCGATAATATTTGTAGAACCCAAAATGGATTCAAAATCGATCTACGTTGTACGTATAGCCTTTGCTGTACTCATATCCTTTCTGCTAAAATATAGTAGTATCTCTATTTGATACAGTAGTAGTTCTTTAATACACCACTAAAACTACCCTAGATATCATTCCCTTGGACGATGCTTTTGTTAATATATACTCGGACTTTATTTGATTAATTAATTATAGTAGAATGATCTCTATCGAAACTTTATATTGTTTGGGCTTTTTTGTCCGTTTAGACAACAAGAAAAATTTAGCCTAGGTGGTGGGTACCTAGGTCACATAACTCATGTGCGTGAGTCAGTACAAGAGCACGAGCATGAGCACGAGAGTGAAAGCGTCTTTAAAATACATTATACCTTATTAAAATTTGCCAAAGCAAGTAATGAAAGCATAAGCGCAGTGCAAGTATCAAGAGTGGAAAAAAATTTCCAATAAAAAAAAAGGTCGACAACCAAAAAGTATTCATGTAACTGAGCCCAAATGGTTGGGCCATAAGACTTGGTTTTATTAGATTATGGGTTTGGTTTATATCTCTTCACTCATTACTCAAAAACCTTCCTCCAAATTCAAACGGAAGAGGGAAGTTTTCTGTAATAGCACATATTAGATATTTATTTGATGCCTACATGCATGCATCTTTAATCTAAACAGAGGTCCTGATTTATATCTTAATAAGCCAAGTTTGCATAAAATTAAGAAAGAAAAAACGTTAAGGTAGAATATGTTTTTTCCGAATTTTGGTGGTTAATTATTTGTCTCGATGGGTGGAATCGGAAAAAATTGAAAATGTGGATCCACATTAAAAAAAATTCATATAAGACGATACTATTGACAAAATACCAACTGTTAAACAATTTTTTTGTTTTTGGTGAGAATGTGTTAGTTGGTCATATTTTTTTACTTTTTATACTTCTCTAGTCTAGATAGATAATAAAAAAAGAAAAAGGGGAAGTAAAAAAAAAAACCAAAAATTAGGAAGAACGGGGTCTTTTTGTAGAACTAGAGCGGAGGCCAGTGAGCACCAGATAAATATGTCAAACGTGCTGGGCACGAAACGATATACTCCCTCTGTCTGGATTTAATAGTCCCTTGTTCTATTCTAACCTGATAAAAAATAAGTTATATCTTTAAATTGGTAATGAATTTTATATTCAATATGAATCTTGTTTAATAAATCTCAATTAGTTCTATCAAACAATATTTTTAAAATTACATAAAATATTATAAATTACAATATATAATCGATTGAAAAATAACACAAACTCCCAAAAAAGGGTTATTAAATCTAAACGGAGAGAGTATGTGGCACGAAATAGTTTTAGATAGGTCGGGCATGACATGACATGATTCTAGACGGGAACGAAAGGGTACGGGCACGACACAGGAAATACAAAGTTGTTAGTCACATAAAATATTTTTTCGATGAAACTCAGTTGAAGATGAGTCGACACAGCAAGACACGACACAGACAAGTAAACGAACCACCACGACACGGCATGAAGAGCGGTTGGCACAAAGCTAAATGCGACTGACAGTGGCGGAGCTAGAAATAGGATACAAGGGTGGCATCAATTGAACAACTACTTGTGGGTTGCGCTTTCTTCGGTTGAGTCTTCTTGGATGGTGGTTAGGTTGATAGAGCCTTTGAGTGTAGAGATAAGAGGTCCTACACACTCAGCACCCATGTTAGTGCCAAACCCGGATCATTGGAAATCCGAGGAAGGCACTCCGATGATCAAATTAGTATGGATGAGTGAGAGAAAGCTCTAGAATAGGAATGAGAGTTTTTAGAGAGAGAAAGGAATTACCTTCTTCTGAAGGAGGAGCACTCCTTTTATAGGCAAAGGTAGCTTAGAGCCCAATACACGCATGAACACCACGCGCTCGGTGGTTGGGGCCAGCATGATATACTTAGACAGGCCTGCTCTTATCCAAAAGCCTGTCATGAACTCTCCCCTCCATTCATTTGCTAAGTTGGGCGGTGTCACACCTGTAACGCCCTGATTTTCGAAATAAAAATCGAAGGCATTAAATATTAATTTGAGAAAATTTTACTTTATTAAAGTTCAAATTCCAAAACAGATAATTCAACATAAGAATTCATTTATTACAAACCAATATGGAAATACTAAATAGTCATTTGTGGCAATGGAATTGAAAAAACATAGAGCCGGCTTCTAGGCTTGATACGGATTCCAAGCGTAATCTGGCTCGATCCCCATCTCTGGATTCTCCTCTGGATAACAATACTCACCTTCATAGTTCTGCGTCTCTCTTTGGTTTTCTGCAAAATCTAGCATGAATGCCAAGCAATCCATACTTGAGTGATAGAGTTCACCCAGTAAAATAATTCAACCCAACTACCCCTTTTACTTTATAACTAGCAGATAACAAGATAATATTGATGCAAAGAAGTAAAACAAAAATTTTACACATAAACTAGTTTATTACTATCTGTTAGCGTAACGTGTGATCTAAGATCTAATCCACAAGATATTTAATTTCTCCTCAACCGCTAGTCATGCCCTGTCCTATGAGATCACTTTTTTTTACTATCGCAGATACACCTAAGTTATGTACCAAGCGTGCATCGATCTAAATAACTACAAACAAAGACAAAACTTATCATGTCATTGCATGACCAGGGTTCGCCTATCTTAATCATCACTGGACTCTCGCCAGTTTCAAATCATCACGGGACTTCCCGCCAATTTGTAGAGTACTGGGCCTCCGTTAGCACCCATCTCAATTCACATCTCAAAACCCGACTGCATGTAATCTCTAACATCTCAACACTTTTCAATTTATCCATTACCTAGCACCGTCTAGGTGAATTAATTCTATTCGCAAACCAACCCATGTCTCTAGGGTCCAATCTAGCATATAAATCAAGAGTTGGAAAAATAAACAAGTAGTCAAAGTGATAATTGAAATAAATAATGAGCGAGACATCGCGTAACTTTTTATGAATGAACCGTTGCCCTTAATCTTGTATTGCCAATAAGTTAAATTTAATGTAAACAATTTTACCTAATAAAAATTTTATTTAAAAAAATATAAGTCTAGGCTTGATTTTATAAAACTATTTTGATTAATAACTAAATTGATTACATTAAATCGATGACATATTAAAATAATTGACATAACCTTACTAGGAGTCCTACGGTCTTACCCAACGTGATCGAGTGTCAAAAATCGGGCCCGGAGGGTCATGAGGTTATTTTAAATAAAGATATTATCAAAAATTACCAAAAGTAAAATAATTAGAAAATAAATAATCTAATAAATAAAATATGTTGAGGTTAACAATATTTTATCTTAGGAGTGTAAAGAGTCTAAAAAAAATTATTCAGGCATTAATAACATAGTTTATAAGGTCGCAATGTTATTTCGATTGAAAACTTTGTAAAATAACTAATAAATAGATAATTAAATAAAAAAATTTGATTTTAACAAGATATCATCTTTGAGGTGTGAGGAGTCTAGAAAAAATAGTTTGGGTGTCAAAAACATTATTCAGAAGGTCACAAAGTCGTTTTGAACACTTTTTAAGGCTAACCGTAAGGAGTTCACGGTGGAAACCTATGCCGCAACTTCGGCTCTGGTTCTTGTGGCCTGAAACTTGCGGCCACAAGGTTGGTTCAAATTTTTTGTTTGTTTGTTTTGCTTCGGTTTTCGCGCATGGGGTCATCTGGGCTATGGTTTAGGACTAAAAATATATAAATATACTTAGAGAAGAGGTTAGATAGGTTTATAATACATTGGTTTGATTGAATTGATTCAAAATCGAAACTTTGAATTTTGGAGAAGATGGCTTCGAGTTCTTTGATCGGGGGACCTTGGGATCAAATTGATGGTTGTTTGGTGATGCTAGGAGAGTGGAGGGAAGTGATTGGAAGTGTTGAATTGGATTTCGTTTGAGTCTAGGATATAAATCCACTTTTCTCTATCTCTTTCTATCTCTAAAACTCTATGGATTGGAGCTTGATTTTCTTCTGTTTTTCTCTTCTAGTTGAACTGGTGGAGTGTGGGGGGTATCGTGGTGTGCCTGTGGGTTAAGGGAGTGAGGTATTTATAGGTGAATTTAGGAGAGAAAAGATTGTATTAATGGCATTTGAGTTTTTGGGATTAGAAAAGGACGAGATATGATTGAGTTTAAGGCCACAGAGAGAGTATGAGGAGGATAGAAATGAATTAAACTCAGATTTTTCTTGGGGGTGAAGGAATTTTTCGATTTGCGCAAGGGAGATAAACTTGATTTTCTTGGAGGGAAAGGAATAGAAAGAGTTATGGCTAGAGAGAGAGGGAGCTGTGGGAGAGAAAGAAAGATTGCAGGAGAGAGTGAGGTGAGAAAGATGGAAGGGTGTGCATGCATGTAGTATAAATGCATGCATATATGTAATATATATATATACACACACACAATATTATTAAGAAAATAATTCTAATAATATTATTATTAATACTGTTAATAAAAAAAATACGATTTGTTATAGCGCGCACTAGCCTCCAACCACATGTTAGCTCCTAGCTTTCACGACACCTCCCCCTTCCCTTCTGCCGAACTTTAGTTGACTTCCTCTCCAAGTCAGGGGATAGCGGTGGCTCGGCCTGCTTGTCGGTAGATCGTACATTTGAACGGTAATGCTCGGTTGTCTATCCAGGATGCTCTATCAAGTGACCCTTGGTCCGGCAACACCTCGTCGGGCAATAGGATGTCATTGAGCGCGACAGACACATTTAAGCTTAGGTCTCTGGTTCTTACTATTGGTCGAACGAACTCAGCTCGGCACCGGACGGATTCAAATTAGCAGTATGAGTCCGGCGGAGATATAATGAGCAGACTATGAATTGTTGGTCAACCCATTTAACCTTGGGGGACTTGCTCTCTGGTTCACTCCAGACCGGACAAACCCAGCTTGGCAGTATGAGTCCGGCGGAGAGGGAGTGAGCAGACTAAGTCGCCGGTCAACCCATGGAACCTCTGGGTTTGACCAATTAGCTAGAATGACGTGGCTGAGACCCCTAGGTTTTTCTCCGAGCCCGGCCACCACACTATTACATCTCACTTTCTCTCTCGACAGGCAACATAAATTCAAGTTTCTAAGAAGAGGAGCTGCTGCACCTCGCTTTCTCCCATGATAGGTAGCATAAATTTGAATGTCTAAGAGGAAGAGCCGCCACATTCTGCTTTTCACCTTTGGCATATTGGAGTGTATCTTAGCAAATATCAAGGAGCTAATATGGACAGCAATCAAGGAGCTAAAATGGACATAAATCAAGGATTTCATAATTGATTTCTTATGCAGATTTTACGTTATTTCCTTAAGTGTAGAGTCCACAATGTATTTAATTGTTGTATCGGTGTTTCATTTGGTATCAATGTGAATTCATTCATATTTTCTCAATATCAATTTCTAACATGGTATCAGAGCCCAGGGCTTGATTTTTTTTTCGTGTTGTCATGGAGAGTCCATCCTCTAAATCATCCTCTAAATCTACGGATTCTGCTCAAGCTCACCAATTGATAGATCCGTATGAAAATCCTTATTTTCTTCATCATTCTGACAGTCCTACGGCTGTTCTTGTTTCTCCACCCCTGAATGGAGACAACTACAATTTATGGTTTCGTGCCATGAGAATGGCACTTCAAGCCAAGAATAAAATGGGTTTTGTTGATGGCACAATTCCAAAGCCAGATCCTTCTTCTGACATTTATTCCCAATGGGAACGGGTGAATGATATGATCTGCTCATGGATTTTGCATTCTATTATGCCCGAGCTCTCTTCAAGCATTATCTACTCCGAGTCGGCACTCGATATTTGGAATGATCTTAAAGAACGTTTCTCCCAGCCTAATGGTACCAAGATCTACCAACTCAAAAGATCGCTATATGAATGTAAGCAAGCCCATCTTTCTGTCACAGCCTACTTCACACTTTTGAAAGCTATTTGGGATGAGTTAGCATCTTATGACTCACCACCACCATGTACTTGTGGTGCATCTAAAGCTATTTCTTCTTATTACCAACGTGAGCAAGTGATGCAGTTTCTATATGGTTTAGATGAGTCTTATGCTCCTCTACGCGGCCAGTTGCTTCTATATGAACCACTGCCATCCGTTGCCAAAATGTACTCGTTTGTATTGCAAGAAGAAAAACAATGTGAGTTATCTCACACAACATTCATCAAACCAGAAGCTTCCGCTTTAGCTGCCAATTCCAATAATGCATCTCGCAACTTCACTAGTTCTCGAGCGTATTCACAACAGCCATCTCATTCTGCTCCTAAGGGACGACCAAGACCTCATTGTGACCATTGCAACAATGACGGACACACTATTGCCACGTGTTATAAGATTCATGGCTATCCTCCTAAGAAGCAAGGGGTCAACAAAAATTTCAATGGTTCGTCAGCACCTCGGGGCATGACCGCTACTACGAACCAAGGATTCACATCTGGAATCACTCCTACAAATGCACCACCGCCCATTTCACAAGATCAATACAACCATCTTTTGTCTCTCATTCAAGGTAGCAACCAAAATCAAGTTCATTTGGCAGGTATGGCCTTCACATCTATTGCGTCAAACTCTTGGATTATCGATACCGGTGCAACCAATCATATGTGCTCCTCTCTTGATCTTTTTACATCTTTGTCTGATCATACATCATCCTTTCATGTTCAGCTTCCAAATGGTGCTTATGCACCAGTCACCCACACGGGTAGTGTCTCATTTAGTCCCTCCTTTTATTTGGACAATGTTTTATATGTTCCTAGTTTCAAGTTCAATTTGTTGTCTGTGTCTCAACTAACAAGATCCTTGAACTGCATTGTCACTTTTTTCTCTGATCGTTGTGTTTTCCAGGACCTGTCCTTGAGGAAAATGATTGGAGTGGGTAATTGTTATGATGGTCTATACTACCTTCAAGTACCAACTGCCGCTCTTGCCGCTTCTCGACCTTCTTTTGACTTGTGGCACTGGCAACTTGGCCACCCATCTATGCCATGCTTATCTTCTATTGCTAGTTTGGATTCCTCTGTTTTTATTTCCAAAGAACATGTGTGTGATGTTTGACCATTGGCTAAACATACTCGGCCTAGTTTTCCACTTCGGTCAAGTGTTAGTCGATCTCCATTTGAATTAATACACTGTGATATTTGGGGATATTTTTCTGTTCCTAGTAATTCGGGTGCTCGCTATTTTTTGACCATAGTTGATGATTTCACTCGTTGCACTTGGCTATATTTGATGAAACATAAGTCTGAGACAAAATCCCACCTTACTTCTTTCTTTGCCTTGATTGCAAGTCAGTATCAAAGGTGTATTACAACTGTCCAAACTCATAGCAATAATTCTGTAATTCCTGAGGAATTGCACTCCGTTTTTCCAGTAAAAAATATTCGGAGTGATAATGGTTCTGAGTTTTTGTCAAATGAGTTACAATTATTTTTTCAAACTCATGGTATTATACATCAACGAAGTTGTGTCTCAACCCCCCAACAAAACGGTATTGTAGAACGCAAGCATCGACATCTTCTTGAAGTTGCACGGGCTTTGCGCTTTCAAAGTAATCTTCCATTATCTTTTTGGGGAGAATGTGTTCTTACGGCAACATACCTTATTAACAAAATGCCATCTCCTGTACTTTCTGGAAAATCACCCCATGAAGTTCTTCTCTTAACCCCACCTTCTTATTCTCAACTACGTGTCTTCGGTTGTCTTTGTTTTGCTCATAATCACTCTCCGTCTTGACACAAGTTTGACCGGCGATCTACGCTGAGCATTTTTGTTGGATATCCATATGGGCAAAAAGGCTATCGTGTTTACGATATTCAAGCCAAAATTATTTTTACTTCACGAGACGTCATTTTCTATGAAACCATTTTTCCATTCCGTGATGCTTCTCTCCATCCTTCCGACCAACCCGTTTTACCGCTTCCTATTTCCGACACTACACTTCCATCTCCATTAACCAATTCCCTTTCTTCACTTGACATTTCCCATGTTCCACATTCTCCTTCCTCCCCACCGTCCCCAAGCCATCAAGAATTGGCCCCATCTCCTGGAAATCCCCCACTGGAGACAAGCACCGCTCGTCCTACACGGACTCGTCGAGCTCCTGCATATCTCCAAGACTATCACTGTAGTAGTGCCATCACTACTAGTTACCCAGCTCCATCATTACCTCGATCATCAGGTACATCTCACCCTTTATCTCATTTTCTTTCCTATCATAAGCTTTCTTTGGCTCATCGTGTTTTCCTAGCTGCCCTTGATTCCTCCATAGAGCCAACTTCTTTTTCTCAAGCTGCCAAATTTCCATAATGGAGAGATGCTATGACCTCAGAAATCACAGCCCTTGAACAAAATAACACTTGGACTGTTGCTTCTTTGCCGCCTCACAAGAAACCTATTGGATGTAAATGGGTTTACAAAATTAAGTATCGCGCTGATGGCAATGTCGAACGCTACAAGGCCCGACTTGTAGCGAAAGGTTTTACCCAAACCGAAGGTCTTGACTACGATGAAACTTTTGCACCCGTGGCAAAACTTGTCACTGTTCGGTGCCTCCTTGCTGTTGCTTCCATCAAACATTGGTATATTCATCAGCTTGACGTCCATAATGCTTTTCTCCATGGTGATCTTGATGAAGAAGTTTATATGACTATCCCACCTGGTTATTGTCGCAAGGGGGAGAATCGTGTTTGCCGCTTGAACAAATCTCTTTATGGTCTCAAGCAAGCAAGTCGAAACTGGTTTGCTAAATTCTCTATTGCTTTATCTGAATATGGCTTCTCTCAATCCAAGGCTGACTATTCATTATTTTTCAAGACATCTAGTCGCGGCTCCATTTTTGTTCTTGTCTACGTTGACGACATCTTAATTACTGGTGATGATTCTCCGGGTATTGAACAATTGAAAAGCTTCCTTGCTCAACGGTTTCACATAAAGGATCTTGGTCCTCTTCGATATTTCCTTGGTATTGAAATTGCTCGCTCTACTCAAGGAATTTTTCTCTGCCAGCGCAAGTATGTGCTTGATATTTTAAATGACATGGGTATGATGGGTTGTCGAGCAGCCAATTTTCCGATGGAACAACATTTAAAGCTTAATGATACGGATGGTGATCCTCTTTTTGATCCTTCTCAATATCGTCGTCTCATTGGTCGTCTCATCTACTTGACGATCACAAGGCCTGATATCATCTTTGCCGTGCACATCCTAAGCCAGTTCATGCAATCGCCTCGTTCTCCACATTTTGAGGCTGCCATTCGGCTTCTTCGTTACCTCAAAGGTAGTCCCGGCAAAGGCATTTTGCTATCTTCCACAAGCTCTCTTCAACTTCGCGTCTTCACCGATTCTGATTGGGCGAGTTGTTTAATGACACGGCGTTCCACAAGTGGTTATTGTACTCTCCTTGGTTCTAGCCCTCTTTCTTGGAAAACAAAGAAACAGAGTACAGTTTCTCGATCCTCTGCCGAGGCCGAGTACCGTGCCATGGCTCAAGCGGCTTGCGAAATTCAATGGCTTCTCACTTTGTTGCATGATCTTGGTATTCCCCATTCCTAGCCTACAATTTTATATTGTGATAATCAAGCAGCTCTCCATATCTCCGCCAATCCTGTTTTTCATGAACGAACGAAGCACATCGAAATCGATTGTCACTTTGTTCGAGAGAAAATTCAACGAGGCCTGATTCGCACAACCTATCTTCCCTCATCAAATCAGCTAGCAGATATCTTCACCAAGCCTTTGGGTTGCGAATCGTTTCACAACCTATTATGCAAATTGGGCTTAATTGACATTCATGCTCCAACTTGAGGGGGAGTATTGGAGTGTATCTTAGCAAATATCAAGGAGCTAATATGGACATCAATCAAGGAGCTAAAATGGACATAAATCAAGGATTTCATAATTGATTCCTTATGCAGATTTTACGTTATTTTCTTAAGTGTAGATTCCACAATGTATTTAATTGTTGTATCGGTGTTTCATTTGGTATCAATGTGAATTCATTCATATTTTCTCAATACCAATTTCTAACAAAGCACCAAAAAAAAAGAGAGACGAGTTTCAAGGGATGCCTGGGAGATGGACATCCCTCTTTCGCCCTAAGTGTGGCACAAATGGGGGGAAGAATAAATCGTTATTTATTCATACATGTTTATAAGTCGACATGTTTGTGAATTTATTTTATATGTTATTTAACACCCACCATAATCCGTAAATAAACATGCATTCAAAACACTAACTTGTGAGATTTGGAGAGAAACAGAAAACCATTTAATGGTAGGGCTGTAAATGAACTAAGCCATTCCTGAACTATTTGACGCTCAGTTCGGCAAGAGCTCGTTCGAGTTCGATTCGTTTGCTAAATGAACTGAACCTGAACCTCAATTCTAGGCTCGTTCCGTAAATGAGCCGAACCTGGGCCTAATGGTATTCGGCTTGGTTAGGCTCGCGAACCTATACTTAAATTTAATTAATAATTCAATAGCGGTTTATTTGTAAATATAAAAAAATTTAAGGTTGTATACATAATTCAATACTTATTTTTCTCCCTAATTCTATACGATCAATGAGAGAGTATGGATTTGCTTGAGTTTAATGAGCCGAGCCGAACCAAACCCGAGTCTTGACGAGCTCAATTCGAACTTAGATTCGGCTGGGCTCAATTCGTTTGAGTTTAACGAGCTAAACTCGAGTCAAGATGTTTAGGTTCAAATCGAACCCGAGCGCCAGACTAGTATCTTAACGAATCCAACCGAGCCGAATCTGAGCCTTGAAAAATTTTAACGAGCCGAACTCGAGCCAAGTTGTTCAGGCTCGAATCGAACTCGAGCCAGATTAGTACCTTAACGAACCCGAGCCGAACTTAACAAGGTTCGGCTCGATTCGGTTCGTTTACAGCCCTATTTAATGGGTATTCGAACTCCCGCGCATATGCCACTCGGCCAAAGTTCCAACTTGTGTGATAGTTTCATAACTTTTTATCTAACCTCATCTCTATAGTAATAATAATAATTATTTTTTGGGTATTTCAAAATCGAGGGTGGCACGTGTCACCCTCCCTTTACATAGCTCCGCCTTTGGCAACTGGCCTGTTTGATGCCTCTTTGAGAGCTTATGTCCAGTGTTGGCCTGATATTTAAACAGTAACTAGTTACAATCAGGCCCGACCTTGAGATTTCTAGGGCCTAATCGAGATATTAAAATAGGGCCTCTCAATATTTTGATACATATGTATAATATTTAATATGTATAAAGAATAAGATTTCCTTATGGTGCAGTGGCTATTGTTGATTTGTTGTGGTAATGTATAAGTCCCTGTGGTTTTCAGTTCGATTCTCAATGCCAGTTGTAAAATACAATTTGTTTTTCTTTCGAGTTTAATTATTTTTTTGCGTTAAAAATGAAGAAAAAATTGAAGTCTGTCAAATAAGATCTATATTACATATTTTTTAAAATCCACATTAAAAGACATAGGAAATATGTATAAAAGAGACAAACGAAATAGAGATTAAATTATTTACACCCTTGGTGTAAATAAACGTTTCCTCCAAATCAATTATATTGAACCACGTCGCCATTTGCTATTAATTGGGATTATTGTTTTGACGACATGACGCAATCTAATTAATTTGGAGAATTTTTTTTTTACACCGGCGGTGTATGTAATTTAAAAATCGACAAGAACTAATAGACAAACAAAATGGGACACAAAGAATTTAAGTGTTCAACAAGTACCGTCACGCGGCACTATTTTTCTGTGATAATTATTCATACGTTTTATGATTGACCTCAAATCAATTTGTGGTAGCCTAAAAAAAACTTCAAAACCGTGGTACTGGTGCCTAAGGGCACTGAATAATTACTGGACTTTTTTCCCCTCAATATTGTATACATCAATGGGAGCTTAATTAGAGGGTAATTAGTAAGTAATTAAACAACCGAAAGAAGTTCAAGTAAATTTTCGATGCAATGGTTATTTGTAACACTACTCTCACAAGGTGTAGGTCTCACATATATATAGGGTCCACATCATGTGAGAGGGCCTTACAAATAACTGTTGCATTGAAGATTTTTTTTTTCTTTGCAAATAAATCAGCTCTGATTTTGTCTAACAAATTCACAGGATTCAAATTAGACCGACGAAGAAGATATAACTGTTCGATCAAATAATCCTGATCAAGTGTGTTTCCAAATGCGGACCAATTGTGGGCAAGTGAGCAACCCATGCACGTAGACAAAGCTCTGTGAATCATCATCAAATAAACTGAGTTTTTTTTTTTTTTTTGGGTCAAACGGAAATTCACAAATAAACTGAGTTGGTAAGTACAACGTGAGTTCGAAATCCGAGTTGTCTTTTTCAAGTTTCTAATTAATACTTGTATATATTTCAGCAACCGATTGTGCATACAGATACTCTGAACTATCAATGAAGGAAGCATGGTAATGTGCACATAACTTGATTTGGATCTCTAGACCTGTCATCTCTGATGCCATTTGACTTTGATTTGGGGGCATGGTTTTACAACAAAACGTTCTTGTAGCTCCTCGGTTTTTGGAGGTTTAGGAGGGCCACTGTTTTAGTGGTATTCTGAGAGCAGCCACTTTGTGCATATATTGCCAAAGGTTAGGTCTGTCTCCAATCATCTCTCATCCATACCCCCAATAATTGGGGACTAGATGAGTTATGTTATATTGTTGTTGTACATATTTTAGCAACCAAACGGATCCTAGAAAAGGAGATAACGAGCACATCCGAGAGAATGATCAGTGCCCGATTTCCATTAAACCTGCAGCTTGATTCAAAGAGGTATATATTCATGATTGACGAGCATCAAGCTAGAATCATACATCAAGCAATCCTAAACGTACGTCACCAATCTAGCTGGTTTGGTTGGTTCAAACGAATTTTTTCAACCAAAAGGCAGGTTGGTATTCCCCATGTCATTATGCTATCCATGCAGCGTTGGAAAATAATTAACCTCTTATGATCAAGGTTATGTGGCACTCCAAGTATGTTCGTGATTGGTGGATATATGCTGCATGATCGATCCGTGACTCGAATAGAACTCAATAGCCTCTCGAGTCTATGTCATTATTCTCCATAAACCCGAGAAATTTTTAGGTGCCGGGTGAGTATCATCTGGCCGTGCCGGTGTGGTGCCCAAGAAGCCCATCTTGGCCGTCCAAAAATGTGTTAGACGACTCTGATTGAAACACTCTTTCTCCTCTCACTCCATCACTTTCTCTTCAAATCCAAGTCGTCCAAAACTGAAATGAATGGCCCGGATGCATTGCACGGACACCACGTGGTACCTACTCGGCACCCAAATTCTCCCATAACCCTATGTCTTGAAAAATGTGAATAAAAATGTGGAGTGCGAAAATATTTCTCAAATTAAAACCCAACAATCAATATGTAATTTGTTTATCTGGGATACTTGCGACTTGGAGTGGGAAGAAATTTTACAGTGCTAAGCGGACACCACGTAGTGCCCGAGTAGTGCATCCTAGCTGTCTATTTTGATTTTGGACGGTTTGGATTTGAAAAAAAAATGAGAGAGAAAGAGGAGAGAGAGTGATCAGGTGAGAGAAAAGAGATGATTTCAATTTAGGCAATCCAACATAATTTTGAACGATCCGAATGTACTGCTCAAAAATCATGTGAGCACGATCACATGGTACTCATCCGACACCAAAAATTCCTCTGGAGTGGGGCATAATGAGGGAAAGGCGGTATGATTCGTATGAACATGGCATTTAGACAGGAAGGAACTGCCGTGCGTGGCCAACTCAAAATTAATTCCTTCGTTACTTTATTCGGATATTCGTTTCTCGTCCTTCTTTTTAGGCTTTTGGCTACTGGTTGGAAGAAGTTAGGATTTGGTCATTTGTGGGTGCTCAGGTGGACCCCTTGATATGGCCCGTGGCCTCAAACCGTGTGGAGGTGTTAACCCAACTGACGCAGAATTCTCAGTATCGAAAATTTTTGTGTCGTTGTATCGAGAGTTTGTCGGTTGTTGAATTTAGAATATTAGAAATAAAAAATCACATAATTCAATGATCGAAAAATACTTCGGCACAAACACACTGAGATTTTCACAAAACTGATCAAAACGGCCTGTTTTGTTTTTATTTCCTAGGGAGAAATTCTTGGTTCCAAATCAGGTACCACATGTGGTACCAGATGCGCATATCCGAACTGTTCAAAAATGCAACCAACAGTCCTAATTGAAAGCATCGAACGGATTTTAAAAAACGAAAAGGAAAAGTATGTTTTAGTCCAGACCGTTGGTTGCATTTTTGGACAGCCTAAATGTGCGCCTCGAGTACCATGCACCGTACTCTATCTGCACCCAGAATTCGAAGCCCAAACAAAACATTTGCCTAGTTGTTCATGTTTTTTGGTTTATTTGTTGGAAAATTTAAATAATCATCCTCTTTATTCATACTTTGTAAAAATCCATCCCGTCCACTTTGCATGCTTATATTTTTTTTATCATTTCAGTATGTGAATTACCCTTATTACCTATTTATTATGATATCTATATAGATATCTACATTTATTGTTTTCTAAATTAAAGAGATTGAGATGAATATCAATCTCTGCAATTAAATGAGATATCATAGGAGGATTTCAAGATTTCAAATTTTTTTAAGCTGAGTTGATGGTAAATAAACCATCTGAATTAACATACATGGTTATATGTTCAAGTCTGTTAGACCGCTGCACGTACCAATTCATACAAGGATGTAAACATAAGTAGTTACATCCCAAACTTCTTTGAGTTTCAAACTTATATTAATAATGTTGGGATGAAAAATTAATTATGTTTACATCCTAAAATTCTTGGCCTATATAGACAAGAATTTTGGGATGTAAACATAAGTATTTATACATCCCAAACTTCTTTGAGTTTCAAACTTATATTTAATAATTTTGGTATGTAAAATTACTTATGTTTACATCCAAAAATTCTTGGGTTTTTTTTTTATTTATAATTTTGGGTTGTAAAATTACTTATGTTTACATTCTTATATGAATTGGTCCGCGCAACGGCCTAACATACCTAAACATATAACCATTCTCCCGCGACCGCGTCGTTTTTCTTCCACAGACTTCGCAACAATGGAGGCCGAACTAGTGTGGACTTTCGCCGGACTAGTTTCATGATAAACGGTCCAAATAATTAATCATGAAATGGTTTCATGGTAAATGGTCCAATCAATTAACCATGAAATGATAGGAACATACAAACATATTTTATGGTAAATGCTACAAATAATTTACCATGAAATCGAAAAGCTTGCATTATGGGATTTGATATCCCATAATAACATACAGAACCCTGAACTTTAAGATTTCATCCAGAAAATCCATGCTATATACATATAATACCCAACGTATTATATAAGGGCACTATTGAAATTAAAAAAGAGAGAGGATGAAAACTTAAATGTTCAAATTGATCGACCGGGATGGAAACATAAGTAGCTAAGAGACTGAGGATAAATATTTAATTCTCCCTAATTTGTTTCCTCTCTTCGTCAGATTGTCTTTCTTCATCGAAACAAATTAAACAAATATGATTCTGGAAAAAAAATCATTTGGGAGAGGTAAATCGGAAAAAGCAATATTTAGCTTAATTACTTTTCTGAGATACGATTGATTTCAAAGAAAATTTAAATTGCACTCAGCAGGATTAATCATAATATGTCAAAATAAATACTCCCTCCGTCCCATTTTCATTGTCCATTTTTGAATTGGACAATGAAAATGGGACGGAGAGAGTATAAACTAAAAAAATTGGTAACAACAAAGATATATATAGTAAAAAGAAGCTGGCTTTTGTGGGCAAAAAAAACTAATGGGAAATTTTCTTAAATGAAATGTAATAAGACAAAATGATTTTTTTAATCTAAATATTGCTTAAAAATTGGAGAACTCCAACAAAGGAGAACTCCCAGTCCTTTTGTCTTATTGCATGGCTCAGTTCTTTTCTTCTTGTGCTCTACCATGGAGTTCTCCTTTGCTGCATTGTTGGTTTAATTTTTATCCTACTGCTGAACTCTTTTTGAGAAAACAAACCCGAGGTAGAGAAAATTCATTGGGTGGTCTTGGTGCCCCAACACTCTTTTCGGTATTCATTTGGAGCCCAACACTAGCTTTATAAACCCCACATGAATTTGTGGTGGAGTAGCTAGGGTGTTGGGAGATCATGTGGCAGTGTCCAAAGACCATTGAAAAAATTACTCCAAGGAAGGACATGGACATCGTCTTTCGGCATCTATTCACTTACCCGCAGTTAGCTAGATCGAGCGAGGGCTTTTCAGTGTACATGATGAGTACTTGTTTTGAGAAGAGCGCTTTCAGAGGGCTAGCAGGGGACACCATCCCCAGGCCTGTTTTTTTTTTGGTTATTTCAGTTGATCACTTTGGCACAATCTGGTAATTCTCTAAACGGACATTTTTCTGTTTGTAAAAGTTCCTCAAATATATTCTTCAGGCAAAGCGTATTTTGGTGTTAATTTGACTCTTCTCGCCATGGGAAAGTTTATGTACATAGATTTATGAGCACAAATTCAAACGCAGTGTGTCAAAAACCGTTAGATGCACATATGCCAAAAATACGTACTCATGTCATGTAGCATTGCCCTTTCACCATGTCGGTTGGCACTTGAGTAAACATTATAGTATTATACCAAGCAAACTTTATCTCTGCATTTGAAAAGAGGGTTGCAAAATACTCTAAAGAAAAAAATCATTTCAGAGAAGTACAATTTCTTTGTCAATCGATCTATAGAAGAACATTATTTACAAGTATCGCTAAACTACATTTCAATGGACATAAATCCAATGGCACATGGCAGAAGCCTAAAATGTTGTAAAGGTGCAGGAAATTCTGCATCGTTGATGAAGATAGAGTGATATATCCTGCCAACCCGGATGCCATTCGACCACATGGTTGTGTACAAACTTTTTGTTGGCTCAAAGGTCAAAGGTGTCCAGAACAGCTTATGCGCGCCTCGACTATTTCCTTCTCTGGTACGTATAGGCTTAGAACTCTGGTATTTGTCCACTTAATGTTTCCCAGCAAGTTGCACAATATTCACGGGAGTGCAAAGGCCTTTTCCATTGAAACATTCACTTGCAATGCGCTCGTATATTGCCTCTGTTGGGTGCACTCTATCCCAAAATACATGTGATTTCCTACTTTGGCAAGGCACAGTTCCTGGTTTGCAATCTCCACTCCCATCGACTCCCGAAGCACAACATGCCTGCCTTGCATCGCTAAACCCTAGACAAAATTGATCCAAAATTAATAAGTATTTTGAAGATAATTTCAATTAACCAAACAAAGATTAAAAAGAGAACATAACAGGTAAGTTTTTTCTCACCATGATGAAGGGGATTGTATATGATGTCGTGAATAAGTCGATAAGATTTTGCAGTGACGAATGTTGAGCCATTAAGCACGGACTTAAGTTTGTTCAGTTTTACTCCTAGATTGGTATTGAAAACTGATACCAAGCCATTTATTTGCTCGTCGCATAATGTTGACGGTTTGGTTCTGTCAACAACATCTGGCAAGCAACCAAGCGGGGCGACTTCAAACACCACAAATTTCCTGGCTCCCAAAGTGTACAATTCCTGCATAAAGTACATTACCTTCGAAGCATTAATATGTAAATCGGCTGTTAGAAATACAAACCATGCAAAGGATTTTGTTTATTTCAAAAGCACTGTGAGATTGAATTACCTGCAAATGGTTTCCTAAATCTTTCACAAGGAATTCCCCAAATTGCTCTGCATTGTACAATTTGCTTGTGTTGGACCCGGGTTGTAGATAATTCATGTAGTCATTGCTGCCCATACAAACAACAAAAATAGACTTTGACAAGGCATTTGAGAGCTTGGTTCTGTTATTGTATGCTCCCAGAGATGGCAGGTATTGCTCAGCAGTCTCCTTAAATAACTTGACTTGTTGCCCCAGTGGCAAGTTCTCCCCCTGCAAATGGAACATAATAAGAGAATGGAAAATTGCCTAGGCATACAAACTGTAGGAATCATGCACATTTTTCTAGAAAGATGTCTTAGATTTCAGTCTCATCATTTCGAACTAAATGAGCCAGAATTTTGTTTTAAAAACTATCGTGGCCTCATTAGGTCAATATGTTTTTGGCAATTTCGTTTTGGAAAAATAGGATTTTTGTTGGCAAGGCAATGTTTACTTACAATGGTACGGCTAGTATCACGGAGGATGCCGGCAGTTCCAGATGCATAGTTGAAACCTTTGGTATTTGACTTTAGCTTACTGAGAGGATGCAAGTATGGCAACGGGATGGGTTCGTGAGACCGCTTATTGGACCATTTATCTGCAATTCATGAGAACATATAAATCCTATTTACTTTCATTTATTGGGGAGTCAATATACCGGCATGCCATTCAAATTTCCTTAATTAAATAAATCAACGACTTTTCCATATAGAAATTATATACGAGCGAGCACTTACACCAGAAATCAGCAATAGTGTAGCCGTTGGTGAATCTGCCCGTAGGTCCACCAGGAAAATCAATGCCATAAGGCGTGAAATTTACTTTCACAAAGGTATTTAGGAAGATGTTGTTGCCAGGGTCCATGACCGAGTCCCCAAACACGTACAAGGCCGGTGCAACCCGACGGATGCCACGAGCTTGTGACTCCACGAAGAGAAAGAAGAGAGCTGTGAAGAGAAAAGACATGGTATTCTTCACCATCTAGTCCCCTTGTCAAATTAGTCGTACCAGGTCGATTGTGTTGTAGACAGGTAGGTGTATAAATAGTTATACTGTGGTGAGATGTATTGGGAGCGAATTCAGGAAGAGATAGGTACATAGAATAGTTGGGGAGATGTATTTAAAGGGTGGGGGTAATGCGTGTTAATTTCTTACTACAATTTATTGCGGCTAACGTGTGAAACAACGTAGTTTTCCTTAACTCTAGTCCTGGGTGGCCACAGCCCGGCCCCCCATTGGTCTGTACACGGTATATTAATGATAGTGTAATCGAAGATTTATTACCCATTAGAATATGGATGTACTCCACAAACATAATTCCCTACCTCTAAGGTAACAGGCCCTTCTAGCTCTTCCTAACATGAATTCATCGATCTCCATCTCACCATCAGGGTTTCAAATCGCGGTATTGGAAAACGTAACGACATCGGTGATAGGGCCATATATCGTTTCGTACCGGTCCATATCGAAGGTCCAAAATTCCATTACGTAACCGATGATACAATACGTAACGGCCTTTATTTAAAACTCAGCTCACTGCAAATACATAAGTGGGACTACTATCAACACCCTGACAAAAACAACAAACGAAAAGGTTTTCGATCTCTTCCCAAATTGGTTCCTCTCTAAAATTGTTTTGTGAACGTAGTGTAGACAATAATTGTCGAGATGCCATTGACCCAACGTTATCAGATGTATACTTAAGTGTAAAAAAAGAGAGAGAGATCAGGAGTTCCACTCCTCTTTCACTTTCAATGTGTTACTTTAACCATCCTGTTGTGAATCTTTTTTTTCTTTTCTTTTTTATCGGCATCCGGTTTGGCAAGGGACTTAGAGGTTTGCTCTCTCTTGAGGTCTCAGGTTCGAAACCTTCTAGGTGCTATCAACTCTTTGAGTCAGTCCATATGGTTGAAGCTTTGCATGCTTTGTATGTATAAGCTGACCCGAACATTTGAATTTAAAAAAAAAAGGAATTGTTTACTCGTAAGAGAGTACCGGAGGAGAAAATGTAATGATTCAAAGCAACAAAGGAGAAGAAGCTTTAAGCACTACTACAATAATAGATAAATGTCATACTAAGGAGATTCACAAAGATCACAGTTTCAGTGAAAGCGTGATAATTTTAATCTCAATTTCAGTCGATAGCTGAGATAAAAAGTGGTGTTTAATATTTTTTATCTCATTTTTCTCACTTTAGTACGGAAAAGAGAGAGATAAAAAACCTCGCTCTTGCGCGGAGATAAAAGTTAAAAAACCTCACTCTTGAGGTGTAATAAAGACTTTGCACGGAAAATAGTGAGATAAAATATCTCGCTTTTATGGCGAGATATAAGGCTGAAGCTCAAAAAAGACCTCACTCACGCTCCCGTTCGAATTGTTGCAGTATTAGTCACACTTTTAAAATATTCTATCATGGGTAAAAACTGTGTTCGAAATGAATTTATCTCAGGAAAAAGATGTGATCCAAAACTGAAAGTCTGGAACATACAATCGGCACATTCACTTTTTTTCAATAATCGTTAACGATACCAATCTATTCAAATTTTCATAAAGATTATTGTTTGAATAAAAATATTTTAAGGACATGGTAAGAAATATTTTGTCCCGTAGCAACAATGTGAATCGAAAAAAGAATATGCAATTTGAAAAGACGACAGGACATAAGGATTCCTTTCTTAGAGATAAACTGTTTATTCATAAAAAAAAGTTAATGAAAAACTCAACAAAAGATAAAATTAGAAATATCTTGAAGTGACGTCGCATTGAAAAATATCTCGAAGTTAGATATTTTCAAAACATTTTGATTAACTCCATCTAAAAAGATAAACATAACAAATATTATTTTCAAAAGTGGTTGAATAGTGTCGGCAACCGTGGTTCGTTACGTGGCTGGTGTATTGACGGGTCGTTTTCCAATTCGAGGATCTTTACTTATTATATAGGAGTAGACAATATTCGATTGTCCATGGATTTCATGAATATTTAGGAGAGAGACAAGGGGAAAGTGAAAAGATAATGGCGTTGGCCTGGTTGTCTGGTCTGAAACTTGAGAGTTTGCTTTCACCAAATATCTCATGTTTGATACTCCTTAATTGTTATTTCCTCCGTTTCAATTTAAGTGTCTGATACGGTTTTGCGAGTCATTTTCAAAAACTTATATCTCTCAATGTATATTGCTAAAATTATGCAATATGGATCTTGCAATATAGATTTTCGATTTTGCGTGTTATTTTCAATGGTTTATATCTCTCAATATATATTGTTAAAATTATGCAATATGGACCTTGCAATATAGATTTTGTTTGAGAGATATAAGCAATTGAAAATGGCACGCAAAATCGTAATGGACATTTAAATTGGGACAGAGGGAGTAGTAATTCTCGGGGCCACCTTACCCGTATGCGTAAGCGTGTGATAAGACTGTGAAAGAGACAGAAAGAATTAGTCTGAGATGTGCATAAGCAGACACAGAACACCCTGCATATAAAAAAGGAAGGGGGGGACGGGGGTAAAGAAAAATACTAGGTACAGAGCTATCATGTTCGTAAGTGACAAGAGAGAATTGAACTGTTTCTCATTTAGCCCCCAAAATACTAGGTACATGGCCATGCTCAAAGCGAAAGGTTTTTGTCAGGGCATTCAAACTCCTAAATGTCATTTTTTCTTTGCAATTCTCATTTATAGACAATGAATAGTGTCTTTTTGCCCAAAAAAATAGCAAAGGTATTGCACCCATATTCTACTATTTCTTTTGGTTCTCTCTCTCTCTCTCTCTCTCTCTCTCAACCTCAAAATTAAAATAGCAATTTGCCGTAAATTTTGCCATAATATGACACAACAATCGGCATTTGCCAAATTTGAGAGAATTTTCACACTGTGGGTGTGGCACCTAATTCGTCCTTTTTTGTGCCATTTTTTTAAAAAAATGACAAGAAATTATGCCAAAAAATACTAGCGGTGTGAATGCTCTTACATGGCTTTACCCAAACAAATATGTCGAGTTAAGCAGTTACTATTGGTTTGTCCAAAGTACTCTTTAAATGGGGGACGAATCACTGTTTGTGGCACTCTTGTAGAGGAAAGATTTCCTAGGGAAGCCCAAACAAAAGGGGTTGGCGTTGTTATTTATGGTTGAGCAATGATTTTTCTACTTCACTTTTTTATTAATGCACCTCTAAAATTTATCATTTAGTGCCTCAAATTTCACACAGCACAGGCACTAAAAAATAAATTTTGGGGTGCATTTATAAGAAAGTGGAGTGCAAAAATTATTTTCCTTCATATTTTCTAAATCATTATGTATTTTAGCTTATTTATTCCCTATCTTGGACAGATTGTTTATCTTAATCGAAGCAAATTAAACAAATATGATTCTGGGAAAATTTCATTTAGGAGATATAAACGGAAAAAATCCAACCTAGGATTGAATTTAAATTACCCTCAAGATGGATCCAATATGTTAAAAATAAAAATTATAAACTAAAAAATTCGGTGAAAACAAGTATATTTCAAAAAGAAGCTGGCATTTGGGGGGAAAAAACAAATTGGAATTTGCTTAAATGAAAAGCAATAAGACAAATTAAAGGGACTGGGAGGTTCTATCGTGCTCGATCTTCATATAAAATAGGCTCAAAAATGATCTGAACCGTGCTCTTTTATGGCTCGTTGAGTAGATAATAACTATAGAATTTGATTGATAGACTATTTTACATTTGTTTTGAAGTTTATTGACTCATACAAGCTTTTACTTGACAAACGTATTTCGTTCTTGTTAATGTCATTATCTGATCAACTTTATTTTAGCAAATGTTTACCTTTCCAACAAGCCAAACAAACAGAACGAGACTCATGAAACCATGATTAAACATCACTGTATTAAGTGGGTTCATTCACAATAGCAAAACTGCCTCCCAAATGATAATAAATGCCGCCAACCACCGAGTAAATATTCAGTGATCTTGGGACACCATGCGTATCTTTTACCTATTTCACATAACCATATTAGGAAATCTTGTTCAACCAGGAAAACCCAATGACCTTTTTTTTCCAGACTTCAAGATTGGAACGTTCAATCCCCAAAAGCTCGTACATTCCTTGCCTAATGCTTGCGCTCTCAAAATGGCATCGAGATCTTCTCATGTCTTAGTCCTTTCATGTATCTTTCACGGGACGTACAATAAGATTCATCACCAGCTACTCAATTGAACGAGTAATATCCGTCTTTAAGAGCTATAGACTGCTTAGTAACGGACTTTGCCACCTTCTTTCCTCACACCCGCCGGAAACCCAAAGGCCGGCGAGGAATTCCGACACCAAAATCCTGTGACAGGAGGCGGGTGTATGGCCGAGGAGAAATCGAGACTGGAAGAGGTGGACGGAGGAGGAGAGATTTTTTGGAGAGATTTCAGGGGAAACAACACAGCCGTTATCTTCAGGTCCTTATTTGTAGACAGCAAGAATCGACTGTATTCTTCAAAGAGGTTAACAAGTTCCTCGTCACAGGTGATTGTAACCAGCACATCTAGGTCTTCAGTCGGCAATTTACACTTCAAAGTCATCGAGGATCCGCATAGCTCTAAGAATCTCACCATTAGCTCTGTAACAATAATCCAAAATTCTCTTCAATTCATCAGAAATTCGATCGAGAGATATAAACATACAACGGACATGTGTGTATATATATATTGGTAAATTAAGATTTCATCAAGCAAATAAACCAAAAGTATTGCAAAAATTTTACCAAAAAGATGGTTATATATATATTTTTATTGTTTTTTTTAATCAACATATTCAATTACTAAGATATGGTGATCTATAATCATGCAATCTTGTGTCTATTTTAAAATCAAAATAATATTTTCTTTAAAAAAAAAAAAAAACACTTATTGATAAAGTTGACATTATTTTTTCAAAAAAGTATTGGTTGTGCATGTGTTGAATTCTTCAGAACAATATAACGATGGGCGAATGAACCTATATAATTCTAAGCTTTTGAGAGAGAAAAAAACTAGTACGATTTTAATAAAATTTGAAACGTGTGTATATGGGGCGGTTCGTGCTCATTAATTCGCTCCTTGGTCCGTCCTCGGGAACACATGCCTACACAGCTACACACCACCCGTCCAAATTTTCTGGCCAGAGAAAACAAAGCAACCAATACAGACAGACAGGAACAGACAGTCCAAACGTTGTAGCAGTAGAAACTTGAAAGGAACTGGAGAACGAACCTGGGAATGTGATGGACCGATCAACAGAGAGAACTCTGGTGAGGCCGCCGGCGTAGAGGAGCTTGCCGTCTGTGGGACGAGGGAGGATTTTGCCACCGTAGCTGTAGAGGAACTTGATCTTTTGGTTGCTGTTTGCGTTGTTGTCGTCGTCGTTTGAATTCACAGATATTGGCGTCATTATATATATACAGTGTAGATGAGAGAGAAAGCGGACCTTAAGTATTGTCTAATTAAGCTGCGTATATATAGAGCTTTCTAAGTGGGGTGGCCTTAGGAGAGAGAAAGTTAGAGGGAGGCGAGGGAGGGCGTCTAATTATTCAATCGTTTGGGAGTACTGCAACATGGTACTTCGGATTACTTTACAATCACACATTTCTGTGGCGTTCATAAATTTAGTGAGTTAGTGGTAGACATCACATGAAATATGTGATTGTAAAATAATCCGAAATATTACGTACGTGTGGACTAACTCCAAGGACTTAGGTGGTCGGCATGCAGTTCAGTTATCCCTACTAGCATGCAGTTTGCCCCTTTTTAGGCTTCTGCTGGTCCGTTTTAATGATTTGAAGTTTTGAACAGCTTTGTGGACTAAGTAATGCTAGGTACACGGAAAATACAACTCCGAAAAGATAAATTCATGGTACAAACACTTCAGAAGATATCAAAGGTACAAATTTATTTTTTGCGTAATCTCGAGGTACATTTTATGTTTACTTAGAAATGTTGTGGACCTCGTCGAAAACTATAATTATTGCCAAAAATTATGTTCTTCGCATTTTGTTATAGATTCGTTCAAAATACATTTCTCTTGAGAAAATCGGGTTAAAATGGATTTGATCCAGTGTGCTTGGGTCCTTAACAAAACTGTGTTCAAAATTGTTATGATTATAGTTCTCGACGACATTTACAAAGCGAACAGTTCAAGTCATGAAAACGACCCAGCATAAGCTCGAAGATGTACAGCCCCCAAGTCCATTACCCAACACCGTGTGTCTTCGCTCTTTTTTTTTTTTTTTTTTTTCTAGATGTTCCCCCTCAATTCTCAATTTTGCTAATTCTCAGTAATATGGGAAATCAGTTTTGCTGATTCTCAGTAATTTGTTGGAAATTGGGAGCTTTGCCAGGAGTCCATAATGCAATAAGGACAGCTGTAATTTATGTACTGGCGCAAGGACTTTTGTCATCCTTTTTTCCACAAAATACCCCCATTCTTAAAAACAAAACACGTAGTAAGGGGGGAAAACCATTTCAAACAGAGCTGGGGTGTAGGATCCGCCGCACGAGACGCACCGCCGGTTGGGTGGCACGGACGGCGATGATGGGCGTTAGCGTCGGGACTAGGAGGGTATCGTGGTTGGGGAGGATGATGGGGTTGGGGTGTGGATCAAAGATGGGGCGGAGGAGTGTCGGAGATCACGACGAGTGCTGCATCTCCATCACGATCTCTCTACTGAATATCAACGGAGTATGGACAATGGAGGAAGAAAGTTTGCGAAGGACGTCGGAGGAAGTATGTACCGAAGCTGGTACTATTTTTTGGAACTCGAAGCTGGTAGTATATATCCAACAAACAAGGGTTTTTCAGATCAAAAAACAAAAACAAGGGTTTTCCTCTTCTATTTGATGATGATGACAACAATTGTGGACTGATTTTGTATCAGCCTCCATTGCTTTCCATTTATGCAGAGATAACGTTATATGTGTAACACAAAAGAAACAGATAACATTATATGTGTTATTATGTGTGTTACTTTATCACACAAATAAATACATACAAACAACATAATATGTGTGACACTAAACAAACAAATTATCTTATATGAGTTGCTCATCCTTATAACTCAAATAAATACACAGATAACCTTATACTAACTTTATGGGACGGAGGGAGTATGCATTAGTTTATTCTCCGTATAGTCTCAAAAAACAAACAATATCAGTGCCAAATCTATTTTTTACCTCTTTCCAAAATAAAGTAACAGGGATTTGCTATTTGTGGCAATTTTATTTCTTCCTATTGTTGTGTGTGTAATCTTATTGTTTTATGCTAATTTTTTTCCCCATAATTTAGGAGGTGTGTGCCAAATGTATTAGTATTTTAAGTATATTTCCATCAAAATGTGAATCTTTCAGTATTCTCGCAAGTATGTGTCACTTTGTCATTCTAATAACACAAATAAACACATACAGATAACGTTATATATATAATATACAAAACACACAAATAAGAACAAATATAATTATCTGTTCAAGTCTTTTCATTATCATAAAATGACAAGATATGGTAATCTTAGTAAAATATGCACTATGTATATTCGCAATAAAATCAACATATGTGGTTATTTGTCAAACTCTATACTCTGTATTGTTCCCAAATGACCAACATAGAAGGATATCTATGCAAAATATATACTCTTAATAATCGCAATAAATTAACAGATCTGGTTATCTGTGCAAATCCATACTCTTTATAATTTTTTCCACTCTTTTTAATATTTTTTCAATTGGCAAAAAAAAAAGATTTCATCAATCATCAAAGAAGATTACAGCAATTGAAGGGAGCAAAGGGAAAAGAAAAAAAAAAAAAAAAAAGGAATCACAACAAAGGCCTAGCATCCCAACTATGTTAGTTGACACACACATACCTCAACAATCATCTACCCGCCTAAAACTACAGGGGAGAGACAGCAGATGGCAAGCTGCCAACCACAGAACTCAACCCCAACAAAGAACATAGAATAAAGTAGGGAATTGATTTTTCTACTTTCTTTTTTGTTAATGTCACTTTCATTCTCTCATAAAATAACTCGTCTAATCAAGACACAAAAGAGACTGACATTAACAAAAAATGGAGTGGCAAAATCACTCCTCATAAAATAATGCAATTTGTTACATTATGGAGTGAATAACTGAGCATCGAATTGATCCAAATAGGACACCTGGAATTCTCAAAAACCAAACAAAAGCTTGACATTTTGCTGAACCTTCAAAATAAAATAAAATAAAAATCACCGTAAAGTAGTCTTGACGTGTCCAAGTTTCCATTTGGAATACTAGTATTATATTCCAACACTCATTTTATGTTCACAGCACTCATAATAATGTTCCTACACTATTATTATATCTGAGTAGTTAAAAACTTCAACAAGAGCCACGTTGCCTCTTGAATTCCTACGTTCCAGCCAGGTAAGAGTCCTCTGACGTTACATGTGGTGAGCATTAGCCAAGACCAGTCGATCCTCATCTGTTTCAAAGAGAGAGAGAGAGAGAGAGAGAGAGAGCGCAACGATCCTATTAGATCGGGGACATTTTTGTCCATTTAAGGACCCAACACAGTAAAACTTAGTATAAAACAATGGATTCCGGCCCTTGCAAAAACTTTAGCCCGGATTAAATGACCCAATAGGCACTGTTTTTGGACTTTAGCCCAATATTTTTAGTAATTTTTTTATGTACCAAACTAATTTCTAACTAACTTTTGACAAATACCTCTCAACTCACATAGTTTGATTCGTATTGTACGCGCGATACGCGACTTATAGTCGGTTCCCTTGATCTTTTCGACACTTAGTTTATCAGTAGCATAGCCAGAAAATGGCACCAATGGGGGCACAATTCATACATGCGACTTTATTGTGAAAAACAGAAAATTATCTATCTTCTTTTTACAACTTAACATGCCTTGATTTTTCTTTTGCACTATTTATTCAAGACTTATTTCTATTTAAAAAGTGTTTAGCTATTAGATAATATTAAAATAACAAGGAAAAAAATAAAAATATCATATTTTCTGATAAATTTATAAGTTCCCTAGTGGTCTAAATGAATCATCTTCAAATACAAAAGAGAGAAGTCTTATTAAAAGATTTAAGAAGAAAAATAAAGAAATAAGGGAAAGGGCGAAAAAGAGCGTCGCTTGATTTGCATTTTCTGATAAGACGAGAATTCATACTTATAATTCCTTGAACACGTGGTGGTTTGGAGGCGAATGTTCAGTGAATGGAGGCTTCCTTATGAGTAATTTAGTGATTAAGGGACCTTACTAGGTTGTGTCCCAACACCCTTCTCCATCACATATTTATATTGAATTTATAGTATTTATTCTTGAGTCTTACACGAACATGTGTTGGAAGAGAACATATTGAAATACCATTTGGTGATGCTCTTAATGATTATTTTTTTTTCGAACGTGATACACTAAAACTTCTAACATTTTTTTTTACAAATGCAAAAAAAAAAAAAAACAAAAAAACAAATCCATCCAGTGGGGCACAGGCCCCCCACTGGGCCTCATATGCGTCCGCCACCGTAGTTTACTCACACCTCAATTCATCTTTTTCTGGTCCGATCGAAGGTAGATCATTCCTTCCAATACTAGAAAATTTACAAAAAATTACTCACTCTGTTCCATATTTGAGGTCCACTACGAAAAATTGTGTCATTTTTAAATAAAAAAGTCAATTTCTTCCGTGTATGCGGAAAAATTCAAAAAATTATACATAGAAGCAGTTAATTTTTTGATTTGAAAAATGGCAAGAGAGAGTATGAAACTCTCAATATATAACAGAGAGTATTTTTTTGCGATCAAACCCAAGAATCGAACTTTCATCAATTGTGTAAAGAGCAAACCTACTAACTAACTAAACTCTCTCTCGGGAATGCGTTACCGCGTTAAGCGTTAGCACAACACGCCAAAGGCGGATATTTAACCCAGTAGTGAAGTTAGGATTGGTCATTACTCATTAGTGGTGCTGAGGTGGAACCCCGTGCAATGGCCTCAAACGGTGGTCACTCTGGAGTGAAACACAACACACAATCAATCTCTAGCCATCCATTATTGTAATAAATTATCAGAATTCGCTCAAACTCTTCTCCATAAAAGTTAAACTTTTCCTTTGAAGAGTTTTTATAAAATTTAGACCGTCCAAATACATCTAGACGGTCAGAATTACACACACAACCAACATAATGGAAATTGCAGCCTAACCCCGTAAAATTGCCGAGTTAAAATTTCTCAACTTTTACTCATGATTTTTGATAGGTTTTTGGGAATTGCCCTAGATCAAATTTATGGAAATTAATTACTGCTTTATGTTTTCAATTTGCCTCTTCCCCTTAGAGTTTTATTTCCTAAATAAACTCCTAGAGTATATGGCTATCGGCTTTTCTAATTTTCTTTCAAGCATGCTTTTAAAACTCGAGAACGACAGTAATAACGGAACGGAAGGAGCTGTGCTACTTGCACAAATTTTTTTACCCATATCACGAACATATATTTTTGTGGGGTTCACATCAGGTCCCATGAAGATGATCCAGATTTCTAAACCGCTGATCTTTTTTATAATATTATTTTGAAGGTTCTTATAAAAAATCAATTCCAAAAGATATCGGTAAGGTCTATATCATAAATCGTAGGGCAAAACAAAATATCGCACTATGATTACTAAAAAAGCCCTTCCCAATATCCGTTGGAAGTGATTTTTTACAAGAATTCTCTAAAAAATATTTTTAAAACGATGAGCAGTTTGAATCATTTTTGTAGAGCTTGAGATGGATCCCACGAAAATGTATGTGCATGATGCCATGATCTTTGTTAAAAATCTGTGGTTTCATCTTCTCCCTCTCCCCTCCTTGTTTTTTTTTCCAACCCCAACCCCTTAGTTGTTTGTTCTACTTCTCTTGCGGTTTCTCTCCCTGCCTTCCCCGTCACGGCTGTGACCTCCTCTCCCATTCCGTTCTCCGATCGATTTTTCCCTAGTTTTACCGATTTAGGCCTAACGACAAGAGGATCGGGGGGTTGAGAGGCATGGTCAGCGTGGCTCCCGCCGGTGTCATTGTTGGGTACCTTGGTCCTTGCCTAACGGTTGGGTTGAGCTCCTGCGGTATTTGGTCGATTTGGTTGGTGCCCCGTGTTTTCTCTCTGATGAGGTGGCCAATGGTGGGCTTGGTGGAGGCATTTGTGCGGTGATGTTGGTGGTTTCTATCTGGATGGCGGGCGGTGGTGGTGGGCGGTTATGGTAGAAGTTTTTCAAATGCTTAGGGTTTTCTTGGGATGGGCCTAGCCCACTTTTGTGGATTAGGTTTCTTTTTTGGCTTTGTTTCCACCTGGACGGTTTTTCACAAGGATGTTCAAGAAAACTGTCCAAACCATAAAATCAGTCCGATCCAGACCGAACCGTTCTATTTGGTCCGATTCTGCGGTTTTACAGTCAAATTATGGTTCCAAAAAAGTAAGAACCGTTAATTTTGTTTCGATTACTGGTTCTCAATTAATGAACCGTGGTTAGAACTGAAGTAGACTGTTTAAAACTAAGAAAAATATAGATATACATATGTCTATGTAATTAAATATGTATTTGAATTTGGTAGGTTAATCTTTTCCTTCCTAAACTTAATTTATTTAGAGAAAAAATTTCATTTATTAGGAAAGTTTTTATTATCTTCCTTCATTTCCTATTCCAGCAGATTATCTTCCTGTTTTTTTAATTTTGTGAGTTCATATTTTGTGAATAAGTGTTTGCATGTTTATTGGATTGAACATGAACCAAACCAAAATCGGACCGGTCTTGCGATTTGGTTCTGGTTAGGTTCCATGCATTTAATGGTTAGGTTCTGGTTTCCAATTTTCTAGAACCATTTGAAATGGTCCGGTTACTGGTTTTCTAGAGAACCGGATCAATCCAGACCGTGTACACCCCTAGTTTTCCAACCGTTGGTCGGAATCCCTTCCTCCTTTTCCTTTTTAATAAAATGTTATTTTTGTCGATCAAAAAATCTGTGGCAACAGATTTTTCGTAATGGAAGTGTTTAAAGAAATTTATGAGAAGTCACCGAGTCCTTTATAACATGTGCTTCGAGGGCACATAGTAACAAAACCCTTCTTTTAATTATCAAATTAGCCAAAAATTACAATGTGATGCAAGAAATTAAACTTGATATAAGCTCAAACCAGAGAGATCTGGTGTTGCTTGGCTATGTAAAGAGGGGGATAGTGGTGATGTATACCTAGTTTACCTACTTACCCTTGGCTTTTTCTTCTCATGCAATAGCAAATTTCGATGCCTTGAGGAATCAACAACCATCCACTAACTCCAAGGGATTGGCTAAGTGGTCTTAACTTAGGACTTAGGTGTTTGTTTTATCCTAAGATTTCAAATTCAATTCTCCTTGCTAATAACTCTTGTGACCACCTCACCCCACGTATAAGTGTGGCAAACGATTGTAGAAGGAATTGTAGAGATTAATGTGCTCGCATTACCAACAAACAAACAAAAAAACCATCCACTAGCTTGGAGTGACCACTAAAATTGACTTATGCCGTATGTGGTTAGAAATGCAAGTAATACTATGTGATGGTGGTGACAGATTGTTTTTCTATGGCCTAGGATTGGAGATGACAAAGGGCCGGGGTGAGTGCATGGCTCCAAACTCCCTGGAAATTTCTTCTTGAAAGGGGAAAAAGTATCTGTTGAATGTCAAACATAGCCCGTTCGGCTAAATAAGTTAATTGGCTTATTTTTTTATCTTTATTCAAATTTTTTTCGTATTTCTTAATTTTCCGTCAATTTTTTTAGAAATTATTGCATCGTCATGACAAGAGAAATCTTAAAAGTAAAAAATTACAATCGAAACTTAATTTTTTTGAATAAAGACAAAAATAAGCCAATAAGCCAATTTTTTCGTCTTTATTCAAAAAAAATAAATTAGATTTTGATCATAATTTTTTACTTTTTAGATTCCTCTCGTCATGACGATGCAATAATCTCCAAAAAATTGACTAAAAACTAACAAACACGAAAAAAAATTGAATAAAGACAAAAAATAAGCCAGTTGGGTTATTTAGCCGAACGAGAAGATCTTAGGATAGAGAAAATCTTGTTTACGGCAGCACTCAATCGTGACCTTTCAAATGTGTTTTGGACAGTCGGATGTTAATAAAACTTTTTCGGGAACGTGTTAAACCTTTCTCCAAAAAAAATTCATTAAAATCCGGATCTTCCAAAATACTTTTGGACAACTATAATTGGTTGATTCTGTAAACAAGCTTTTTACAACACCTCCGTAAATAAGTATATCTCCTTAGGATATTTAGCAACAGAAAAGAGTGGATAAGAAGGTGGCCTCAGTTGATTTGTTGTTTTTCCATTTGTCTTACAATTAGGATTTACTGGAGATTGAGTGGATTACTGTTATTACACTCTCAGGTCCCATTCCGCTAATATTTTAATTTTTTAATTATTCATTTTTCATTTTATGAGACACGGAGACAGATTATTCTAGCTCTCATAATACTGATCATTTAATTCAAAAAATAATTAGTTATTCAAATAAGTATATACTTATTTTAGTTTCCACGAGTTGAGGCTCAGATTATGTGAATCCATCACATGAGGCCTTTGGCTCGACAGTATTAGGGGTGCACTTAGGTGCTGTAAGTAAAGGAGGTCAGGAGTTTAACTCTTTCTCTAATGTGCTAATCTAACTATTCAAACATTATTAATTTTTGCCGAGCAAAAAAAAAATTCCATTCATTTGATGCATCCCAAACTTTGATGCAATACTCCGTTCTACATCAAAAGTCTACATAGATAAATCTTGGGTATACAAGGAATCATATAAGCTATTACTAGTAACTAGGGCTTATACATTTTGGGTCATATAGTTAGGCCTGTCTAACTGCATGCGACCTCAGGATAGACGGATTAGCAGCTGAATTTAAGCATATCAATAAGCGGAGTTGGACGTGTCTGACATCGAGAGTCTACATGAATAATCTTAGGCAAATAAGGAATCACGTAAGCTGGAGTAGTAATTTCGAAATGTTCTCCAATAAGTTACTGGATCAGTGTTGATCTTCACGCGGCATTCAATTTGCAGCCGAGGGTCCTATGTCAGGCTCCTTTTTCTGAATACATGGTGATCCGTTCATATAGTTGGAGTAGCCACCTCAATTGCACCTTTCTAAGTGAAATGTCAAGCCTACCCCTATATAACTGCCTTATATTGTGTACCAAATTGTCTTAACTACCCTAATATGGTAACCAAAGGAGTTGGCATGCTATTATTATTCGTGTTTAATTCCTATTTAGTCTAAGTTTCTATTTTACATATATTTTCTTAATTTGTTTAGGGTTCTTGGTGGTCAAGTTTTGTAGCCTATATAAAGACGTGTTAAGGTCATATTATACCATACAAATTTCAACTGGACTGTCTCAACTCCAGAAAAATATAACTATTAATGTTATCGCCACAACACTATTTCGACGATGCAGATCATAGGATTTTTCAGGGAAAAAAAAAATACTATTCCTTTTAATTAGCTGATCATGTACAACTTCTTTTACGAGCCTTGGCAGACCACATTATTACTTCCACAATCCAACCGACCTTATGGATCATTGCGAATAGTTACCTCTGTATTTTTCTGACATATTGTTCCCTTGTAGCCGATCGCAAATCCTTTTACGAATCTCCATAGACCATATGGTACTATTTCCAGAAACTCGCGCGCCGCATCCCATATAATATCTGTAGTGACTGTCGATAATCATCAGCTTTAGCAAAGTAGCACACTTCAACAAATAAATGGCGAAGTCGATATTGTCCCAAGTGCCAGAAAAGCTGCCAATGCGCACCTCGGCAAGGCGTGTACTAAGATCTCGAGAGGGCTCCATCACTCTAGCTCTCGCGTCGGATGGAGGGAAGAGGCATCACCACATTCAATTTCTGCAAGAGTGGACAGGCTCTTAAAACGGGAGCGATAATGAATACAGGAACAAACCCACCATCGCGAATTATAAACAACTGCACTTGCTTGAGAGCGAAAAACACGTATGGATTTTCAACTAGTATTTGTTTAACCCATCATCACGAATTATAAACAACTGCACTTGCTTGAGAGCGCAAAACACGTCTGGATTTTCAACTATTTGTTTAACCCAGAATGCAGTAGCGGATATCCATAGGGTCTTCAGCTGGGGAAGATTGCTAGCTGCTGGAACAAAATAACCGGGCCAAGCACGGCTGAGGTTCCGAGAAAAGAACATCTTTTCCAGCTTGGGAACACAAGAGAATGAAATTTTCTTCATAGAAGAATCACAACATTCAAAAGTGGTGAGATTGATTGCATTAAGCTCAATCTCCTCCAGCCCAGGACAAGCATCTACTACCAAAACTCCCAGTCTTGCTGCACCAGAAACACATAACATACTAGGAAGCCTACAATGCCTCACCCTCTCAACATCTTGAGGTTCAAGCAACTATGGAATATGTGCTGCAATTCATTGTGAACTAAAGGTACATGACTCAGATATTGGTGATCAGACCATTAATTTTGCATCTTGAATCAGGAATCACGATGATGCACGAGTCTAGGCACAAATGCTCCTGAAAGATGGTCCCAAAACAACAAATAATATTTCATCTTTGCAAAGTGGATCAGTCATCGACATCTGAGGTGAAATCAGCGTCAAAGCAGAAAGAAACAGCGAGGGAATGTAGCTTTGGACCCAGGTAACGGTTTAGGAACTGATTCACGCCCATTACAAACGCGTGCTTGTTCTTTCGGCAAGTGTCTTTTTCGCCAAGAATGTCGATTTCCCGTTCACTAGGAATGTCTGTGGTGTTGCCATTCGGGCCAAACATCACTTCTATATCAAAGATGATATCAGATACTGCTGCACAAAGATATCTCCATTTACTTGACAATATGCTCGTCTTAACAGAATCTCTGAAGGTCAAACGTGAGATAATAGAAGACAAAACATCATCAGGGAGCGTACTGATTCGATCCTCATGATCTGGCAGTACTATGATGTGATCTTCCTCCACATTACTAGTTCCCTGGCCAAACAGTTGTCCTTTGTAGTCTACTGTTCCAAATCCCCCCGCACCCAAGAAGTTGTCAGCGATGAAACCTCCAGTTGCAGCAACCAAATCTGCAAATGGAACTTCAATTGCCCCAGTTGGCTCAGCAATGAGATGCAGGTCGTCATCTCCGTCAATTCGAGTCTCTGTTCGTTCCCTTTCTCTTTCTCCCTCTCTCGATCCTCGTCTGGTCGTCGTCAGATTCGTCTGACTGTGGCTTGGAACGTAACCCATCTCTCTCTCGATCGATCGAAATAGTATGAGAGCTATAAGATGTTAACCTATTAGAAAATATTATGTTACCATATTTTTTACTGATTCTATTATTATGTTTCCTGTTTTTTCTAGGCCATTATTCATGTTTTCTATTTAGTCTAAGTTTCCATTGTACGTATATTTTCCTAATTTGTTCAGGGTTTTTGGTGGTCAAGTTTTCGCTTTTCTTCACACGTTTGAAGGGATCGGTTCTCTTATTTGATTGGCTTTTTTTGACCGAGTATAATCTCAAATAGTTAAAGAACAAGTACAACATTGGATTAGCCATTTAAGACTTTTGCATTCAACTGCTAAGGGGATGAAAGCACAGAAGGAATTTTCGAACGCACAAAATTAACAGTTCACAAAAGCATATTTCGGAACAATGTAAAACCATGCCAGTTACAAGAACAGAACCTCCCTAGATGTTAAATAGGTATATATGACATGCAAGAAACAAAAGTTTGATGCACTTCAAACAAAGTACTCAAAAACAAACAATGGACCGTTCAAATTTGAAAATCAAAGGCAATCAAAAGCTAGCAATGAAGAATTCTGATGTCACGAATTCTCTTTTTTTTTTTTTTTAAATATATATTTTGAAGATTTAAAGACCACAACATGAGCAAACTAATAAACTTCTGTTTCTGTTTATAAGAGAAAGAACTCGCTATGTGCTTAGAGGTACACAGAACATCCCAATAATTCCACTGTCTATTGAAGCCCTTAGAGGGTGAAATTGAGTGAGTGGAAACTGAAGTATGGCTTCTTGCTTTGAGCACCCATTCTGATACCTTGAGACTTCATCTGGCACAATGAGGCCACTGACTCTTTCATTCCTTCAGTTCCACACACAAAGACTCCAACATCCGAACTGCCTGTTTCATTTGGAAACTGCGAAAACACGTCTGCACAATTCACCACATGATAAGAAAACCATGTTCTTGAATTTCGTAATGTGCCTAGTGGGTTAGGAAATGGAAATGGAAGAATTCATGCAAAAAGGAGTGAAAAAAATGGTTACCTTTAAGCTTAGGCCTTCCTCCGAAATGAATTTCATGTTCTCAAGAGCACGACTTGATTCCAACAAGCTTGGTTTGATTTCTTTTACCGATTTTTGAGAGCTTATTGGAAGCCCTTTTGTAGCTTCCTCCAACTAAGAACAATAGCTACGAACATTCCACACATAATAGCTATAGAAAAAGAACAGATTAGCAAGAGGTCAATTACCGAAGAGGGATACTTTGGTTTAGAGGCCCTTTTAACGGGATGAAAGAAGGCATCGTTGAAACAACAAAGAATGATGAGAAACACGATTGAAGAAAGCCCAATAATGGCAGCCATCCAGAGTGGTCTCTCAAGTCCAAACGTGGTGTACTTTGAACATTGAGTGTCAAAGTTTACTGTTTCCGCTCGAGAAAACTTGTTCACTAGTTCCCGTATTGTTGCGCTAGATAGCTCTTGGGTCACAAACACTTTTAGTTTGAGGTGGAACTGTTCGGATTTCTGGTTTAGCAGTGAAGGCAATACTGACTCTAAAAGGCATATGTCTTGGGACTTCTTCACTACATAAATGAGTTGTATTTGTGAAGGGATCCTCTTTTTTCCACTGCTTTGGACAAATTCAACTTCTTGCAAAATGCTAAGGAATGGTGTTATCCCTATTCCTCCGGCAACCACGAGTAGGCTAGCTGTCGTACCTGCAAAATAAAAATCATACCCATTTGAGAATTCCTAACTCCAATATGTTGTTGTTGTAGGTTTTTATGTACCTAAGGAAGTCGAGTGAAGTAAGTCCATAAGGCCCTTCGACTGCAACTGGAATACACTTCATCCAATCAGCTTCTGAGCCTAGCTCTGTTTGTACCATGTTGTACAGAGAGCTTGTCCATCCTCCTTCACGTTTGACTATCACAGACATAGTGTTGTCATCTACACTCGAGCTAGACGATACACTAAATGAGTGCCACTGTCATTTAGATATGCTCGGTATTTTCATATATATCATGCTTGTTGGAGTATACTTCAGTCCTAAAATGAATACCCCAAAAGAAGAAGGTAAATTGAGTTGCTTTCTAGTGTTCTTATTAACCTTTTTTTCTGATAACTCTCAGAAAACTTGATATTTATTTTTTTTGGCAAGTGAGAACTTGAAAATTTACTTGGGTCTTTGGGAAGAACAAGCTCTATAGCACAGGAAGACTCAAGCAGAAAGTATGCACGTTTCTGGTCTTGACTGTATGATTCTGAGTAGATTATCAAGGGCAAAGAGAAAAATCCCGGGGAATACCATGTAGAAGTGTCTATCTCCACCATGAAACAAGAAGAATACAAATAAGACTATGTAGAGATGGTGAGTGTAGTAGAAGATTTCAAACTGTCTCCTCCTTATTTGTGGAAGTGATGTGATCCAAATGACTAGCCCTGTAACAAGAGCAATCTCACGAGCAAGGCATATACTGCCTGTTTTTTGCCATCTCCACATCTGTTCCCAAATGTTAAAAAAAAAAAAAAAAAACTGTCGAAATACTGAAAACATTTACATTTAAGGAGAAAATTAGAGATGGGATTTGGAACCACCTCATCTTGAATTTGGTTTTTGACACCCCATATGAAGAAGGTGCCTGAACCATGTAAGGTGGCGAAAAGTATCATTGCAGTTCCAAGCCAAACGTGGTATTTCACCAAAGCTTCAAATTGGATGCCAAGTATCCAAAATATGGCCAAACCCCTCAATATAGGAAGAAGAAGTAGTGCTAGGCATGCTTCTGCTAACAAACAAACTGTGTTGCCACCCTAAAGCTTTGAACTGCCACCTGAAATACACAAGTGACATCAATAAAGATTGATTTTTTTTAATTCTTTTCATCTGCATACTGACTATAATACTGACATGTTCAGTTTCATGTTTTTGACCGGCATCATTTTTCTGTAATCGTTGGAGATGCGAGTATAGAACGTCCATGCCAGGAAGAGGAGAAAGAGTGATACTGCTAGAACCTCAACTGCAGATAAGATACCAACGTAACTGTTGACAATGAGTGGATTTGAGAGAGCTTTTCCCGGACTTCTCACTTTCCTGTCATTCAAATTCCAGTGGAAGTAGTGTAAACTATGCACAAAAACTAAGTTTATATCAGATAGACAAGTTGTATGTTGATAAGGGTTTTTTTACCTGCTTCTTGGTTCCTTCTGCTTTAACTCCAAGTAAATGAATCCAATTATAGCCAGAGCAATAAGTGGAAAGCTATAGACAGCAAAATCAAGCCCTGTCGGAGCAATTGTTGTTGGATCAATATTGAAACCAACGCATTCGATTAACTGTGTATTTTGGTTTTGTCTCAAATAATATGCCTACATAGTAATAGTGACTTATACGAACTAACAAACCCGAAGTATGGAAATTATATGTCCGAAAAGGGGATTGATTATTTCTTTCAACAAATTTCCGTACCATTGTAGCCAAATACAGTGGTGGTTGCACTTTCTTCAGCTCCTTTCCATTTCTGTGTCCATACTTCTGTGGGCTTAAGAAGCCAAAGTGAAACCCAACCAGAAAATACTAAGATCATCAGCAACTTAAGAACAAGAAGGAAGGGGATTGCCATGTCAATCTCCTGAACTTGATGCTGTGGAATGAGCACTTTGTTTCTTCGGTACGATAGGAATCTGCTTATATAGACGTTTGATTGACTATAGACTGCCACTAAGAGATTAACGAAAAGTCGTACTAGCACAGTAGCACTCACCATTCCAGGAGTGCCTATCACTTCAATAGCCTTTCCCTTGGACACAATATTCCCTAAAATCAAAAATTAAAAGGAAAAAAAAAAAAAGAGCAAAGAGATAGGATGGCTTGGGGATGTTTTCTGCGGTTTGCACTTCAAAAACTAACGGGATTTCTATATTTTTCAGCTTAAGTTTTTTTTTTTTTTTTCCATAGATTAGCTCTGATTGGGACAACGGAAATGGAAAATGATCCTAGGAAACACATCAATTAATACACGTACACGATTACGTATATCCAAGGCTAGCACTGCAAAATGTTGGAAGCTGTCGTACAATGTCGTTGATGGGAGGCTTAAGCATTCCATTACAATCGTCCTTTCCTCTTAAGAATTGGTGCTTATTCAACTAGTGGATGTGTGGTTCAACCTACTATAGCTTCAATTATAAGATTTCATCTTCCTGCATTATGCCAGATATTGCAAGCCATGGGATAACTCTGATTTTGCATCAATCAAACTGAAGAAGGGTGTCAAAACAGATTGAAGAACTTGTACAAAGGCTGCAGTTAAACTTGAAACTGTGATAAATCATATATTTTGTCGTAAGTTAATCATGCACCCATTAAAGAACTTTCACTAAGAAAGATCCTTGGCCTTCCAACATTCGAAAGGTGCCAAAAATTTGTTTGCGGATTCATTGGCATTCAGAAAATCGGTGTTTGATAAAAACAAGGAATGTACGTAATTTATGTAAACAAAGAAGATTTCATTTGAGGAAACAAGAATCGATTTCGATTAATGTGGCATTCACATTTTACAACACAAGATGTGAAGCCTCACTGTGGACCACATGCAACACATTATAACTGACTTCCAATGCGAAGCCGTTTGAAGCCGCCTTGTGCTCATCATTTCACAATCCACCCTCGCGTATACGTGTCAGAATGCACCCACTGAAGAAACAAACAGCCCAGAAATAAAGCAGTAGATAACCACAAGCTAAAAGTCTAGAGAGCAATAGATCAATAGGGAATAGCCTGTCCATAGGCATGTCATGAGTCAACACCATTTAGCGACCGAATCCGTTTGTGTAGTTCTGCTTCAACCTTTTGGTTTGATCATGAACCTCAATATGAATTCATTTATGCTTATGTTAGTACTACTAGTATAGATGCCAAATATAAGTTGCACGTCGTCACCTCCTTGTCACGGCGTGTTTTATAACAACTCTAAAGCTTAGGTTGCAAGAGCCCAGCAGAAAGATGATCTTTGTGGGAAGGAATACTTATCGAAAAATGGATAGTGCACTCACACATTGGTACTATACCCACAATTAAGTGGGAAAAATCATTTAGATCCCGTTTTCTGCTAAGCACTTTTTCTTTTAGCATTTTTTGTCCTTATTCAATTTGTTACGGCGCGTTTGCTAGTTTTGTGTCAAAATTTTGTCGGAAAACTAACAAACACAAAAAATATTTCAACAAGGACAAAAACGAAAAAAGCCCTAAAAGTTGTCAGTGGAACGGGGTCCCATCGACCACATACTTAGAAAGGCTATTTCGTTAGTGTAATTCTTCAAACAAGAAAGCTGAAAATCACAGTCCAGAAACACCATTCCTATCCTCCATTCCATCCTACCGAATGACCGTTAAAAAAAAAGAAAAAAAAAAAAAGAAGCAACAGCAAGTGAATCTTTGTGACAACTTTTTTCTTTTCTTCTGTATTTTGCTTGATTATTCTCCATGCGATTGCGTGTTCGTGTGATTTTGGGTCGAATCCACTAACATCTTGTTCGAAAAGACTTTCTTAATGTATAGAAAGAGCTTGGGATCATCGATCAATCTCTTCCTTAAAGATTGAGAAGGAAACTGATTTCCATGGTTTATAGTTGATTTTTATTTTTATTTTTTTGTTTACATTGCATCCCATGATCCCAACGACGAATATCTTTTCTTTCTTTTTTTGTCTTGTGATGATCTTAACTGCATCTTTCGACGCAAATAGCTCAGAACAGAATCCCATCATCTAGAGATAAAAAAAAAACTGAGTGGTTCCTGTGAAAAGTGGCTCTTATTAGTCCACCGAAAGTTTTTGGCAAATGAAACAGACACCTATGGTGATAATCAACAGAAAATGAAGTTCACTTGAGAAAACAGACTCCTGTGATGGTAATTTAGAAAGGTGGGTGGTACCAAACCCAAACGTAAAACTACAATCTAGCCATTATTTTCACCAGTTTGATGACCTTTTTGCCCTTGACATGCTCACATGATGAGGAAAATATATGGGCCAGATAGGGCCGAATGTTTCATGGAACTACTGGTGAAGGGATTTATGAACGCAACGGTCGTACATATCCGGGTCGTAAATATTTTGATCGAATACCAGATGTTTGGTTACGTTGGATATAAAGTTCCAACTGATGCTCATTTGTGGTCAAACAAACGGGCCCTAAATGTACAAGATTTTACTTACCCCAATTTGATCTATACAATTTTTATTTTTTAGCTGAAAATTCATAGAAATCTGAAATGGTATATACAATCAATATGTCATTTGGATTCTTGTTTTGAGTCCAACAAAGGATTCGGTCTACCCAAACTTGCCATGTGCACTATGTCTTATATATGCAGCAGACGCTATTAACCAATTCAACCCTATCTTAATTGTGGAAAGTCAATCAAAAAGACTAAAGTACCGTATAACATGCAATTTTTCGGGAAGGTTTGATACGGTCCATGAAAACAAAACAAGAAAGTGTATATGAAATAAAAATAAAGGGCTCAGATACTCACCCCTTACGAAAGTCTTGCTCCTTGAGATTTAAAAAAAAAATTTCTTTAATGTAGCGAAGTCGCCAGTGGTCTGTGAACGTCACATACCAAAAACCCTGCAAATCCTGACAAAAAGAGAATCTTTCCTTTTCACTCTTCCATTTTCTTTTAATAATATCTTTGATAGCAACGACTCTTTAGTTATAAACAACCAATTCTCGATTGTCAAAGCGTAAGATTTAGGAGCTCGCTTCCTACTAAAGTTTCAAGTTTGAACTTTTCATGTAAAATTAGCTCTTATGGAATAATTCATATGGAATTTTGTCCCACCTTTAATTGGACTCCTGCTAGTGGATAATAAAATTAAGTCTTCAGAGATTGACCAAGACAGCATGAGTTATCATAAAAATAAAAAAAGCAAATAAAACTGCCAATTCCCAACTCCCCACTTTGATATCTTATTCACTTCCTTGTCCCTTCTCCTTGTACTATTGCACTACCATTTTCATTCCTTTGAAAAGGGAAAAGGGAGAGAGGGAGAGGGAGAGGGAGAGGAGAGAGAGTGGGATAGACATGGAAAGAGAGAATGCTGGGCCGGATGAAGAGCATCGCGAGTACCTGAGTAGTTGGGGGGAGATGTCGCCGGAGATTGTGGAGATTGGAGAAGATAGCAAGAGTGTGACAATAAGCAGCAGAGATTGTGGCACGAATGATGTTTATGTAGCTGTTGGGAAAAATGATTTGGATGTGGTGAAATGGGCTCTTGATCATGCTATCTCCCCCGGAGCTAGAGTTTTCCTTGTCCATGTTTTCCCTCCAATCACCTACATCTCCACTCCTGGTAAGGCTAATGGATTTGATATTGGCATTTTACTGCGTTTGGGTGATGATGACATCAAAACTGTTTTTGTTTTGCACAAAAAAATTATGGTACCAACAAAAACAGTTGCAACATAATTAGTTTCCATTTGCGTTTGTGTATAGAATGGTAGAGTTGTTATTAAGTACACCCGTTTTGGTCAAAAGCTCCATGAAAAAGTATTTCTTGAGCAATAGAAAGGCTAGGCTGTTGTGGATTTGACCGAAAACAATACACACAATCACACACAAAATATTGAAGCAAAAAATACGCAGAGAAAGCTCGACTATGCAGTTGGCCGATAAAAAGGAAAGAGAGAAGAGATTTATGCAGTTGCTCAATTTGGGTACATTCCGCGTGAATTTTGGTCCATTGATTTCTATAGTTGGAAGGCTGCCGAGAAGTCAGTTGACCCAAGAACAGGTCCTATTCTATGTCAACAAAGAGAACAATAGGCGGAGGAACGTATTGCAGAAATACATTCAGCTGTGCACTGACGCCAAGGTATGCGTTTGTACGAGTTTCGATGTTTCATTTTCACATTTCATGCCTAAGGATTGAGTTTTCACTATTTGATTGAATTGTTAGGTGACTGTGGATACAATGCTTTTGGAGAGCAATTCAACAGCCAAAGCAATTCTTGATCTCATCCCTGTCCTTAACATTACTTACCTAGTCATGGGAACCAAACGGCCGCCTGCCTCTAGGTAACAGCCACTTTTTTACTGGTACAGTTGCTGCAGGTTGAATGGTAGTAACAAATTTCCACCCTTGATGCGTGCGAAAACCGGACGCAAAAAACATTGGGTGCACAAAAAACAGGACACGAAAAACGTGACGACGCCGTGTGGGGTCCTTAGAGCATCTCCATTCGACGGTTTAGCACTTTTTAGGGTCAGACTTAATGCGTTAACATGAATTTCTAAACTTCTGTGCTCCATTTGGCTCTTGAAACATGATTTTAATTAGTGTCTGCTGGTAAACCCATTTTATAGTCAGCTTTGTGGTTATAAAGAGAAGAAAGAGAAAAGAGACAAACACAATGGACAAGAGGAGGGGACAAGAGCTCTATCCCTTTGTCAGCTCACCTTAGAGCATCTCCAACAGCCTCGGCAAAGCTCCAGCGAGGACAAATGGCAACCCAAACTCCTGTTTTCCAGTTTCCAACAGCCTCGCTAGCGCCTCGCCAGCTCCACCCCTCGCTTCAGCACCTTGCTAAGCCCAGCGAGGTACAGTAGCCTCGCTGGTCCTCTCTCTCTCTCTCCCCCAAAACAGATCAGCAAACGGATTTTCCACTCTGACGAGTCAAATCCGTTTGCTTCCAGCCAGTTACTCCGGTAAGAAAGATCTCATTTGCGTCGAGTTTGAGTTACCCGGTGAGTTTCAATGTAGGTCTCGGCTGCCTTTGAGATGATCAAAGGGGATGAAGTCAAACTGAAAATCTTAATCAAATACAAAGTTATCACCCATTCACCCCCATCTAAAAATAAAAATAAAAATAAAAGTTATCACCTATTGACAAAACTTCGAAAACTGACTCTCCATTTCGAATTTAGACACAAGAGTTGTTTGTTCAAAAGGATATTACTAACATTTTCTTTGTTGAAATTTTCCTGTCGTAGGCGGCTGATCAAGGGGACAGGAAAGGGAGAATTTGTTCAGAAGAAAGCACCAGATTACTGCGAGGTTACAATTGTTTACGACGGCAAGAAGCTTACGGATAGCCAAAAAGTAGTACCCTCTGCTGTTTCATCCGATCGGCGGAGGAGGCCGGAGATCGCAACTAGGCAACCAGAAAGGAACTTCCTTGACTGCATATGCTTTTCGGCCAAATCTGATTAGAACACGAAATTTCCTCTGCTGTTGCGTACAGACACGGAGAAACTATGTCGAAGGCATAGTTCAAAATGATCGAAAATAGAAGATCGTAGACTCGTGGATGAAACGCAACTGACATATTCCGAATTAATATGAATCTAATTGGCATGTTTAGAATGTGGAGCGCATCGTCTTTTTGTTTTAACTCTAGCTCGAGGACAAGTACCGCAGATATCGAACACAGTCCGTACGAAAATATAGACCTAGATTTCCGATCTAAAACGGCACCATCTCTACTGAATCAATGCTACTGTAATTGACTATGCAAAGGTACCGGTCACGTTGCAATGTAAAAAATTGGTGATGAGATGACCTCCAAAAGTAATTTTGTACACATGTACTTATGGTTAGCCAATTGTCCGTTGCCCAAAGTTGGGGATTCAACTCACTCCATACTTGATACTAATAATTAAAAAAAGGCTTAAATACTTAAATGGTCCTTACAAAATAGAGTCGGTTTCATTTTCGTCCTTATAAAATTTTTTGTGTCGATTTTGTCCTTTTAGTTTGTGACTCGGTTCAATGTCACCCCTGCCGTCAACCAGTGGACGGAATTCGCCTACTTGGATAACGGAAGCCTTATTTGATACCTACCTGGCCCACGTCTCTTCCCCCAATATTACTAACATTGTTTTCTACCAAAAAAAGACGCACAAGATCAATCTGCCATTCAATTACATTATGAACGTGCAACAAAAAAAATCACAAACGATATAGGTTTAGAGAAAACGCTCTTTAGACTCTTTTCATTCAATAATAATCAATCACTATCTTGCCCCGAAGGCTAGAAAAACTCTACCTCTAATTGATTGGCCTCAAAACGGACACCGAATCAATTAATAACGGAAATTACGAAAAATGAAAAAATTCAGAATAATAGCAAAACTAGAAAATAGAGAAAATTGTAAGACTTCTCCCAAAATAACGACTTAATTCGGATTTTTCTTGCCCAAGTTATTATTAGCAAGTCAAATATTTCCTTAAACGGCAAATTTGAGCTTCTGAAGGCCTAAACAGCCTTAAACGACTAAAAAACCACGGTACATGGCCAAAGGCCATGTGCATTGACCGTTGGGCCGTTTCGAATTGAACCCAAATGTGTTCAAAAAGGGGACCACAAATGTGTACAAAACAGGCATTTTTTAACAGAGAAAAAGGTAGGTGAAAGGTATAAAAAAACCACGCACACTTTAAATTAGTCCCCCACTGAAAAAATTTCTATATAAACTGATGATACAAATTAGTACTGTATAAACTAATGATGTTCCTGTAGTAAACAACATCTTTTGGGCGGAAAACCTTAAACCATTTGCATTAAAAACTTGGGTAACAAACTAGAAGGACGGCAAGGGTGAATTCCGTCCATTGGTTGACGGTAAGGATGATATTGAACTGAGTCACAAACTGAAAGGGCGAAATTGACACAAAATTTTTTATAAGGACGAAAATGAAACTAACTCTATTTTGTAAGGACCATTTAAGTATTTAAGCCTTAAAAAAAAAAAAACTCACACCATACCGCTATGGATCAAATCCCTCCAAACTTCAAGTTTTTTTTTTCTAACAAAAACAATGATCTGAACCGTTCAATCTATGTCTTGAAGACCAACACTAATGCAAAAAGAAAAGCATAGTGGATATTAGTAGATCCATATTACTATTCGTAGAAATAGATAATCTGCATGATTTTATTATTTCTGTACAAGTTGTTCATGTGTTTTATGTTCGGTCGAAATAATTTTCTCCAGGAAAAAATATTTTGTTTGGGAGACGTAGGGACGTATGATTCGGTACGAAATATGTGACTTGGGTTATGACTGTCACGTGGATCTTTGGTTCGGGGTGGAGAGACAGGAGTATAATTTAATTTTAGTCACATAAATCTTTTAAAATGACCATTTTCTCATCTCTCAATCAACGCTCTGCCTTTTGCGCTCTCAATTTTCACGCTCACCATTTTTAGTTATTTGATAGGTTTTTAAAAGACACTTTTACATTCGCTCTGTCGTGTTGTCCGTACCAGTATCCCGAACCCTCGCTACGAGTAGCTGATAAAAAGAAAAGCTGACGAGTAGCTGATCCCTTCCACGCGCGACATAATAGAAGGCGGTCCAAAGCAGACTTAATTACAAAGCTCCTCAACTCAAGGATTTGAAACTTTTGTTTGGCAGGCTGAGAGAGCAAAAGGGGCGACCTTTCTTTCTCCCTCTTTTTCGATTTCGCGCCTTCTGGTCGGAAAAACCCTAGTTTCACCCTTCTCCGTTTGTGTTTCTCAATGATGAACCATTACGACCAAAGATACGTCGACCCTGATTCCTACCGCCCCCGTCGAAGGTACTTCAAAACCCCCATCTCTTTTCTATTCATTCAGATCCGTGTCTTCTTTTGTATTCTCTCTCTGGAAGTCTCTATACTAATCAATCTATATAAGCACGTGCACTATTTCTTGTGGTTTCATTCGTGATTGAGTGTTGTATCTTTATGGTTTCTGCAGCGACTTCACGGGGCCGCCGCCGCCTTCGGTGGGCCCCCCTATGACGGGAGGGGTAGTCCCCAACTACGGCCGCGGGGTGCCTGCCCCGTATGGCGGTCCTCCTGTGCCTTACACCGCCAGTGGAAGAGGTATCGGTGGTGTACCGGGTGGTGTTGGTGGTTTTAATGGGTACCCTCCTTTCCAACCTGATGTTGGCCGAGGGTTTGATATCGGCCGAGGTGGTGGAGGAAGAGGTGGTGGTGGAAGGGGATTTAGCGATGGGATAGGTGGAGGGAGGGGAAGGGGTGACGATGGAATGGCCAATGGTGGGTTGGCGAATAGAAGAGGAGGTGATACAAGCTTTGGAAGAGGCGGTGGAACGGGTCGTGAGGGGGGGCCAGGTGGTGGTGGTGGAGGGAGGGGATTTTATTCTAGTCGCGGGGGAGGTAGGGCTGGTGGTGGAGGTGGCCGTGGATTTGGTGGTAGAAGTTTTGACGGAGGTAGGGCCGGTGGTAGGGGTTCTGATGCTGGTAGAGGTAGTGGTGGTAGGAGCTTTGGTGGCGGAGGAGGAATGGGGTTCGATGGAGGCCGTGGTGGCGGGAGAGGTGGTAGACATGGAGGATCAAGGGGAGACTTGGATAATATTGCTCTTCCAAAGCAAGATTTTGGTAACATAGTCCCTTTTGAGAAGAACTTTTATATTGAGACTCCTTCTGTGAGAGCAATGTCGGAGCAAGATGTTATGCTTTACCGCGCTAGACGTGAAATTACCGTGGAAGGCCATGACGTCCCAAGGCCCATTCGAAGGTTTGAAGAGGCAAACTTTCCTGGTATTACTTTGACCCACATGAGTTATACCCTTGTACTTGTTTGTTTTAGTTATCTTTCTCCATGTGATTACTATCTAAATAGGGAACTAGCTTGATTCTTAGCGTCCTGATGGTAGTTTGTACCAGCACTCCCTTTAGTTTGTAGCTTCGCTTCCTTACTTTGCTTGATAGGGTGGTAACTACTTTTTTGTTTAGTCGGTGCTCGACCCCTTTAAAGCCTTTTTTAACTTGGTCATCCACTTAGCTTTCTACGGTCTTATGCATCATCCGTCTGAAGATTTGCATCGTAGCCAGTAGAGTTGTTGCTCCTGCATTCTTTAACGCAAGGGCATGGTATGGCTTTGTTCTTGGTGGGGTTGAATATATGTCAAAGTGCCTAAAGGGAGCTTGCAACATGAACGGCCTCTGCTAGCTATGCGCTTCTATGTTTAAACTTCAGTGAACAGAGACTTTGTCAGATAATTAAGTGTTCTATTGCTCTTGACTTTGGAGTTTGGATTCAACGTGTAGATTCTAGCTACAAGCCTACAGCTTTTGAAGATGTGTTATTGATTAGCTTGTTGATCTTATATGGTTTGATAGGTTATTGCCTGGAGACTATCGTCAGATTGGGCTTCGTTGAGCCAACGCCTATTCAGTCACAAGGATGGCCAATGGCCTTAAAGGGGAGAGATTTAATTGGCATTGCTGAGACTGGTTCTGGAAAGACTTTAGCATATCTGCTACCTGCTTTGGTTCACGCTAGTGCACAGCCTCCATTGGGTCGGTATCTCATTTTCCATTTCGTTACAGTAATTGCGACCTTTCTCAACCAGTTATTTGTTATCATTGTACCTAAAACTGTGGAAAATTTCAGCACAAGGTGAAGGTCCCATTGTTCTGGTATTAGCACCTACTAGAGAATTGGCTGTTCAAATTCAGGAAGAATCTTTTAAATTCGCATCACGTACAAATATGAGAAGTACCTGCATCTATGGTGGTGCCCCAAAAGGACCACAGATTCGTGATCTTCAAAGAGGTATTTGTACAATACTCCTTTTGAGACCTCCTTCAGCTGTGTGCTAGCATTGGCTCATTTAATTTGGTGAGCAGACTTAAGAGCTACTCTTTTTCAATTCCAGGTGTTGAAATTGTCATTGCCACACCCGGTCGACTGATTGATATGTTAGAAGCTCAGCACACAAACTTGAGAAGAGTTACTTACCTCGTATTGGATGAGGCTGATCGAATGTTGGACATGGGTTTTGAGCCTCAGATCAGGAAAATTGTGGCCCAGGTATGGTTCTTTGCCTGCCCGTTTTTCGCAGACTGACAAAAACTAACTTCACGGAACACTTGGCATTCTGTATGCTGTTCAAATGATAACCTAGAGTTCTTAATTTTACTTGATAAGCTGTTTGTGAGTTATGTCAATGTGAATGAATGGGCCGTTGTTTCTTTTCTCTATGCAGTTCTATGTCTAGTAGTTTCCTCAGGATGTACCCCCACTGAATCAATGATACAATTAGTTGGACCTTGAATCATGCTATCATATAATGCAGATTAAGTGCACTAGTGCAGTTATCATCTTCGCATATGTGGTGTCCCCCAAAAATTGGGTTGGGGGGGGGGGGGGGGGGTGTGGTGTGCGGGTTGGCATTTTGATTTATAAACTGAGAGAGTGAGGGCTTACTTGGATGTCGAGAGTGGATGCTTTTATATATATGGTTGATTTGGAGGAGAAGTTAAAAGTGACCAAGTGAGATTGAGAGTTTACTAGGAACCACTTGGATTTAAGATTTTTTGTTTACTAAGATTGCTGATGCTCTTTGGATGGCGTGATATAGGAAGATGTTGTGACTTGTGACATAGGCACTGAAGACTTTGTGAATGTGAAGCCCTGAGCACTCATGCATGACTATTGCTGATTATCAAATTCATTATGATGTTCTTAAGGAGGATGCTATGGAAGGCATTGGCATCTAATCGAGCACTACTATGGCACTCCTTGTTGACCAAATACTGATACTTTCTCCAGGCTCACAATGGAGCTTAGATAAACTTTTCACTCACCAATTAGCTGTTGTCTTTTTACATACCTCAGTAATAGCAAGATTTGACAGTACTCAATGTCAAGTTGAGACCAAATTTTGACTTAGATTCGCAAAGGTTGGAGAAAGTTGTGTATGTTTATCTCTATACCCCTCGCATAGTCAAATGACAGCTGACAACACACATTTATGTGTACCCCATTGCGTAGTTTCCATTCTCGGCGCCTCTTCCAGGTCATCCGTTATTGATGACTACGATTGAGTGGTGAGAACATATTTGTTTGAGGTTTCATGGCACTTGAATTGCTAAGTGACTTCTGATGTTTCTGACTCATAAATTATATTATTCCTTGATATGGTCTTTAAGTTGTAGTTACTGTAAATAGTGTTTTTTTTTAACGTCATAGTTACTGTATATAGTTAGTGTCATGTTATTGTAAACTAGCTGTCTAATTTGATGCGTGATGGATTTTCATTTGTATTGAGTTTGCACTTATTGTCCAGCTACTGAGGTTCAGTCTTTGAAGTTTGAACCACCAACTTTTTGGTATCATTAAATTTATCTTTTTTGTCTGTATTATTTCCCTTTGTTTTTAATCTTGTACTCCTGTCAACATTTAGAGCTTCAGAGCTGAATTAACTTTTTTTTTTTTTTTTTGCCATTTACAGATACGGCCAGATAGGCAGACATTGTATTGGAGTGCCACGTGGCCAAGGGAAGTGGAAACTCTAGCAAGGCAGTTTTTACGCAATCCATATAAGGTTCATCCCCACTCTCTCACAAACGCACACAAAATGGGATCCAGTTTGTCATGGTTGAATGGGCCTGGATTCACGTTTACAAGTTGCAACATACTCGTATGCTCAAGTCTTATAAGTTTCCCTTCTAATCTTGTTAGGTAATTATTGGCTCCTCAGAACTTAAAGCAAATCAATCTATCAACCAAGTTGTTGAAGTTGTGACAGAGGTGGAGAAGTACAACAGGTGTGACTTTGGGACTGGTAGCACTGAAATGCTTAGGTTTTGCTTTGGTGACTTTGACAACTTAGTGTCTTTTGCTTCTGCAGGCTGATCAGATTGCTCTCGGAATCCATGGATGGAAGTCGCATACTAGTTTTTATGGAGACAAAAAAAGGATGTGACCAAGTCACTAGGCAGTTGAGAATGGATGGGTGGCCAGCTTTGTCCATTCATGGTGATAAAAACCAGGCCGAAAGAGATTGGGTCCTGGCTGAGTTTAAAAATGGCAGGAGTCCTATAATGACTGCCACTGATGTTGCTGCACGTGGTCTTGGTAGGATGATTGTGGTTTAGGGATTAGGAGTTTTAAAGTGTCTTTGTTAAGGTCTTGATTAATCTGACGATAGACGAGTCAGCCGGCTGCTGTCCACTTTCCTGGGAATATGATTTGTGGTTTGGGTGTGAACTGGGGTGCCACCATGTAGTGAGCCACTGAAAATAATTTTCTTCTCACGAAATGCTTGCAAGTGGGGTCCTTTTGGGTTCGTTTTCAGGGTCTTTGAAGAAAATTTTCTATATAAACCCAAAAATGACGTTGACCCAAATATTACTAGGTTTTTCAAGTTGGGTGCAGATTTTCAAACGATTCAGCTCTGTTTGGAACTTGTGGAAAGGAAGGGAAAATTTTAAAAAAATTCCTTGTTTGGTTCTTAAAAATGAGAAGGAAAATTTTCAAATTCTAACTCAATTTGTCTTCATTTTTACCTCTTCATTATTTTATCTTCTTTTCCCTTTCTTTCCCTAAGTTCCAAACAGAGCCGAAGGCTGATTAAAATGGAGAAATTCAACACGATATCTAGTGGCCCCTAGTTTATTCTATTGACTAGTACTGTCCCTTCAGAATTATCTCTGCTTGTTACTACCTAGTTGCAGCTCATGTTACATTGACACCGGGAGCGCAGTTTTACAGACACGCCTGGAAAGTGTTATGTAGGATTTGGTGAAAAAGTACCATTAGGCGGTGAAGGCCAGCATAAATGGGTTAGGGGTTTTTTTTTTTTCAATATTTCTTTGTTATTTATGGGGAAATGGTAGTATAGAGCTGGCTTTTACGGAATTGTATCCATCACTGAATTGCCAAACTGGTGTAGCTCCTGTATGGTGTCTCGGTAACAGAGTTGAAGTCAAGTCATCACTGCCCAACCACAGTTGTGGAGCTAGTTTCGTGACAGCCCGGTTGACTCATACAAAGCTTATTCATCGATTGGATATATGGATATCGAAATTGTGGTGGTGGACCTGCTCCTTATCCCTGTAAAGTTAAGGTGGGCACATTTTCGTGATGAATGTGTTATCTTAATATTAGATCTCTAGGATCCTACGGGTGCAGGGATAAGGTTGCATTACATTTCGTCCATTTACTTAGGCAAATCCTTTTTTCCAGTCTGACTTGACTTTTGCCTATTTGGTTGCAGATGTGAAAGACATAAAATGTGTGATCAATTACGATTTTCCATCAAGTCTGGAGGATTATGTCCACAGGATTGGCCGAACTGGTCGTGCTGGAGCTAGGGGAACTGCCTTTACATTTTTCACTCATGCAAATGCTAAGTTTGCTCGGGATCTCATCAAGATTCTGCAAGAAGCAGGGCAAATCATTCCTCCTGCATTGGCTGCATTGGCTCGTTCAGCTGGTTCAGGTCTTGGAGGTAATTGTTGTTAAATTTCTCATCTTGGGTTGCTTTTTTTCCAGATTTGATTGGTACTATTATAGTTTAGTCCTAGGTTCCTCACACGTAAAAACTAAATAAATTTGACAAGAAGCTAAAAAGGCTAACTTACGTCAAAAGAATACTGAAAAGGTTGGTTGATGATACTTGTTCTGTTTCCTCTCAGCTTCTGGTGGCAACTTCCGGTCAAGAGGGCGAGGTGGTTTTGGCAACAGGAGTTTGATTTCGGGATCCAACACTATTCCTCTTGGTTCCAAGAGGGAGAGGCCTTGGTAGTTCCTCCATGGACTCATTGGTTGCATTTGGAGAAATAGACTTAGGTTGTTTTGTAAAATAGATTGGTTTTTTAAAGAATAGATGGTGGTGTTATTTTAGGTTCTTTTGGCTCATGTCATTTTACTGCTGGAATGCTTGAAATTGACATCAAGTAGAACTTGTAATGTGTCCAAGGTATTTATGTCTTTGTGACGCGAGATTGCCAAATGCTCCACAAATCTATTTGAAATGGAAGCATGACCTTTTCTTGCGTACTTTTGCATTTGAGCATTATGCTTTTGTGTGCTCTGGGGCTTATTCAACCCTCTTGGCAAATGCCTGCTTAGTTTCGAAACCTCACCTTCAAATATAAGCTTGAGAAAATCCCAAGCATAGAGCTAGATCGTCGGTAGCATAATAAATCGGTAAGACCGGGATCGTACCACAAGGAATCCAAGATAGCTTAATCGGATTGTAGGTATTGTAAAATGGATTTTGGCGTTTAAGACGGCCAACTTGGTTTTACTTTAAACGGTAGAAATGCTAAATAAAAAGACTAGAAATATACTTTATGAACTAAAAGAGGCAAGTCTAGGGATCATTTATCTCCTGACAAAGGCCGTTACCGGTTCTCAATTATAACTCAAGCAAGAGTCACGATCGCGTGTTCACGCTCGAAAGATTTAGCTCTAAAGACTACTTTTTATCAAAAGATATGATTATACAGAACTAAACCAACCTATTTTTGCTAATGTATCTAACTTGTAGGAGGCCATGAGCTTTCGGTATGTCGGTTGTCAAGACCGCTTGACTAAACGAAATATCAAGGAGTTAAACACCCCTTGCTTAGACCAAAATGGCTAGGTTAACTTAACTCTGAAAACCATGATTTTAAGCCCAAATATTTGAAAACCAAATAACCACTTAAGTTCTCGGGAAAGATTATTCTGAGACTTACCCAAACGACTACTCACTCATAGCTAAAGCACAAAAGAAAGCATAAAAATAAGACATGATTTTTAACCGATGAAAACGAAAACAAACTTGATATTAAGGGAGATCCAAGCCGTAGCTACAACTAACAAACATAAAAACATCAAACACCAAATACTTACTAGTATTCTTTAAGGATTAGAGCTAAGAACTTGAAGAACAACTATGGAACTTAAAGCAACTAAACTAACTACTTACCCCTTAACAAGTGAGATAGAGAATAGTATTTATATAATTCAACTTCTCTCCTAACAAATATTAGGGATGGCAAAGTGAACCGAACCGATGGGTACCCGAACCGTAACCGAAAATTTTCTCCGAACCATAACCGAAAAATTCCCCGTGGGTATGGGTATGGTTGAGGCCTTGGATACCCGAACGGGTATCAGTTCGGGTATGGTTTAGCAGATCCCCGAACCGATCCCCGAACCGAACCGAACCGAAATATATATATGTATAGGAGTCCAGTGGTCGAAGTGCATATGTCTAGAAATTTAGGGACTAAATTGTTGCATGTGTTAAGGTTTAAGGGCCTGGAGTGTGATAACCTTTTTCTTTAACAGAAAGTCTGAGCTTCCCGACGGAAACTCCCGACCGAAATCCCGATGCCGTGTCGGGCCCACTCCGGGCACCGGACGGCTGATCGGAGCCGACCAAAAATTCTTAAAAAAAAAACCGAGTGGGTCTATGCGAGAATCAACGGCATCCGATGTGTGTAGGTAGCCGATCCAAACACTCCATTTTTTTGTATTGTGTGTATACAAAAAAATAGAGTGTTTGGATCGGCCACCTACACACATTGGATGTCGTTGATTCTCACGTACACCCACTCGGTTTTTTTTTTTAGAATTTTTGGTCGGCTCCGATCAGCCGTCCGGTGGCCGGAGTGGGCCCGGCGCGGCGTCGGGATTTCGGTCGGGAGTTCCCGATCTGGAACTGTAGCCTTACTCTTTCTTTAATTGACAGCTACATTCATCGGTCATACCAAACAGTCAAACCCACCCCCTCCTCTCTTACTGCGTTGCAGACAACCCACCACCGCCTCACCGCCGCTCGTCTCCTCTCTCTCTCTCTCTCTCTCTCAATCACACATACATGAGACACCCACACCCACCTTCTCCAATGTCGTCAAGCAAAATATTCGGAATACACAGATCGAAGGCCTCGGAGATCGGCCGCTCCGGCGACATTCAAACATACGTACAGTACGTACTTCTCTCTCTCTCTCTCTCTCTCTCTCTCTCTCTCTCTCTCTTCTCTCATCGATCAGAACCCACCCCAAGAACTTGAAATCGGACGAAATTTTCAGATCTGTCCATAGCAGTTGTCATTTGGTTCGGGTACCCAATTGGTTCGGGGATTACCCGAACCCCGAATGGTTCGGTTATGGTTTCTTCTTGCTCGCCCCGTTCGAGTAACGGGGCGGATATGGGTAGAGGTTCGGTTTCGGAGATCGGATACGGAATTCCCCATATCCGCCCCGAACGCCCCGATTGCCATCCCTAACAAATATCCTACAAACATACTATAAGTAGTAAGTATTCTATAAGTGAAAAGTTCAAAAAGCAATAAATATCTGGCCGAAAGCCCGTGGTATCGATACTTATTATGGGATGTATCGATACCACACTGCTAAGCTTGAAATGACCATTTCTCTGTAACGCTCTGGTATCGATACGGCCTTAATTCGTATTGATACAACAATCGTTGTCTTCTCAATAAGCCCACACGCATCGATACAGAATAAGGTTGTATCGATACGGGGAGGTTATCTCCAGTTCTGCCTTCAGCTTCAGTAGACAGCTCCCAGCAACTTCCACAGTTCCACGTCATCTTATTTTCATTCCCTAAATTTAAGTAAAGACAACATTTTAAACCTTTCTGTTACCTTTTTTTTTACTTTAATTTATTTAATGAAAATAAGAATGTACCCCCAATTTGGAAACAATGGCATTACCAAAATTTCAAGATTCCAATTAAATAAAAATGTTAACCCTCCACTTTTAGTATAAAATGGAAAACTGCATATTTTTCTCAAGAGAAAAATAGCTCAGAACATGATTTTGCTCTTCAAATAAAACCTTTTTTTTTATGAAGGTCAAAATGATAATTTCACTTATCAACTCACCTAGGCAACTGCTGGATAGGGAGAGGCTCAGTGAACCCTTTAAACACACATCGGGAGTTTGGGTTTGGGTGTAAATAAAACCTTGCAGTTACTCTTAGAAAAATTCAAGAATCAATTACCGCTATTTTTAATTTTGAAAATCAATACTTTTTCGGAAAGTCATTTTTCCATACTTAGGAGGTGTTTGGGAGCCTACTTTTTGACTTTTGATTTTCAGCTTTTTGATTTTTTGGCTCTTTGGCTTTTTGGTCAGAATGTACTTTGAATCTGATAGAGTGTTTGGAAGCCTACTTTTTGGCATTTCATTTTCAGCTTTTTGCCTTTTCAGCTTTTTGAATTATAATCAAAATATACTTTGAATTCTGGTAGGTGTTTGGATGAATATGTGCAGAATGCATTTTGCAAGAGGAGTAGTGTTTGGAAGATATATGATGAAAATGAATTATGGGTTAGTTTCACCATGTTGCCCTTTGTTTTTTACTAGTGTATTATTAAAGATGTATGAATACTATAAGCACCATTAACGGCTGAAGATTTGCTTACTTGCTAGTGTATTATTATTTTTTTGAAAGGCCGTGTAATCCCTTTATAGGTTAGTATTTAAGAATTTGGAAATTGTAATGGTGAAGTTGCCAAAAAAAAAAAAAAGCACACAAACTTTATTATTAGGAAACAATTAGGAGTTCCAACTGAAGCAAAAAAGAACAAAAATTAAAACAAACACACAAATGATAAAAACGTACACCGTAGTACACTACCGCTAGTTCCAAACACGATTCACATCAAATTCCCCTGTGAGTCCAAACTTGAAGCTGAATAGAAGCAAAAAGGGCACGGTAGAAATGGTGATTAGTTAAAATAAGTGAGGGCATTTTTGTAACTTAAATGAAAATGGGAAAAGCCAAAAATGCCAAAAGCTCCTCCAAATCACTTTTTTACTTCTCCTCTCCTTAAGCAAAATGAGCAAATGTGTTTTCCCAAAATCCATTTTCAGAATGGGTAGCAAACAGCCATAATGGGAAAAGGCAATAATGAGAAACCGGAACTCATTTTCTGAAAGCTATTTTGAGAATCAACATTCAAACACCCAAAATGTAAAAAAGGGAAAACCAGAAGTTGAAAATGAAGGTGCCAAACACCCCTTAAACAGATTTTAAGGGGCCAACAAAGTCTTCGCGTGCTTGGAAGCACTTGAGCCATGCATGGCTTTGAAATGCGTTTTATTTGCACATTTTACCTGAAATCACTAAAAACACACCTTACGTGCAATATTGTTATAAAAGCTAAATAATTGCAAGCTAAAACAACATAAAACGGGATTAATCACATCAAATATCTACAATATTGAATGCTCATCAATGCCCTCTAGGTGCTTTGAAGATCAATTTTGGGCTTGTTTATTATGGGCATCCTAGTTTGGACTAGATCCCTTGGAACAAGGAGCATAGGCTGTGTGCAGGTGAGCAGCGCTAGTCTCGTTCACAGAAGTGTGCGAAACCAACACACTAGAAAGTGAGGTCTGCGCACTCATGTGAGGGGGGAGCGTTGCTTCTGAAAGATTGGATAATTCTCTCTCTCTCTCTCTCTCTCTCTCTCTCTCTCTCTCTCTCTCTCTGTTTTTTAAACTGTGCTGAATATAGATTTACCTAAAGTCCTTTTCCTCTCGCATTGCTCGAATCTTTACATGGAACCCTTTAATCCATATTCTGCAGGTTGAGAGACAGAAAGCCCCATAGGCTGGACTCTGCAGTTGGATTCTTTTTTTTTTCTCTCTCATTTATTTTCTTTTAAGTTATGAAAAGTTAAAACTACCAAAAAAAAGTTTTAGACAAAAAAAGTTAGAAACAATAGAGTCTTTCACATGAAATACGGAAAGATAGGTAAAAGTTCGGTAAAATTTCTTTTATATCTCTTTGACTTTGACCAAAAATTCATTTTGATCATTCACTTCTCAATTTCGGCATAAAAATACTTCGAGTTTCCAATTTTTTTCAATGTCATCATTCAGAAGGAATCTGTTTTCTTTGAGTCCTGCTATAGGGACCGACGGCCGCGTCAGGCCGTCTCCAGCCACCGGGCGGCCGATCCGAGCTGTCCAAAAATTCTATAAAAAAGAAGAAGAAGGGGCCAACGCGGGAATCAACGACCTCTGATGTGTGTAGGGTGCTTGATTCGAACACCCTATCTTTAATGTATATATGTATATATCCCTAAAAGATGACATTGAAAAAAATTGAAAAAGTCGAAATATTTTTATACCGAAATTGAAAGGTGAAGGACCAAAATGAATTTTTGGTCAAAGTCGAAGGGATATAAAAAAAAATTTCTCTAAAAGTTCACTTCACTAATATTCAAGAAACATTTGGTGCACCACCAGTGGCACCTAGAGTAGTAGCCTAGTGGCTCATGGCTCACTCCTACAGGGTTTGGGTGGCCAGGAGGTCACGGGTTTGAATCGTGCTAACGACGCTCTCTAAAACTTGGTCTTCTTGTGAAGCTCGACTGTGGTCCGTTAACCTTTGGTGGACGCGGTAATTGCTATGGTTCTTTGGTCTCTTCCGAGGCCCACCGCAGGTTTGGAGTTTCTATAGTCACGTACAGGGGAGGGTTGCTATGCCCAATCACCCCTTCATGCACCCTTTTTACTTGGGTAAAAATAAAATGAAACGTGTTGGTGCAAATTGTAGTAATTAGAACTTGATGGTGTACATAGTGTAATAATAAACAATTGTAGGAGCGAGATGTGTCATTTAGCTCAATGGACAAAACAGTAAAATCATCACCCTCAGCCCAAACCCTAAATCCCTCCACCTATAAGTTACCTCAAACCCTAGCCCTCCGCCGCTCCACAGGAAGGAGAGAGAGAGAGAGAGAGAGAGAGAGAGAGAATGACGACCCGGTTCAAGAAGAACAGGAAGAAGCGCGGCCACGTCTCCGCCGGTCATGGCCGTATCGGGAAGCACCGCAAGCACCCCGGAGGCCGCGGAAACGCCGGCGGGTTGCACCACCACCGCATCCTCTTCGACAAGTACCACCCGGGCTACTTCGGCAAGGTCGGCATGCGATACTTCCACAGGCTGCGCAACAAGTTCCACTGCCCCATCGTCAACGTCGACAAGCTCTGGTCCCTCGTCCCGCAGGAGGTGAGGGACAAGGCCACACCGGATAACGTCCCCATGATTGATGTGACCCAGTTTGGATACTTTAAGGTTTTGGGTAAGGGGGTGCTGCCGGGGGCGCAGCCGGTGGTGGTGAAGGCTAAGTTGGTTTCGAAGAATGCTGAGAAGAAGATTAAGGAGGCTGGTGGGGCCGTCGTGCTTACTGCTTAGGTTTGGTTTTTGTTTGGATTATTCTGGTCGATTTATCGATTAGGGTTTTTTAAGTATTAATGTTTTGTTGTTATGTTGAATTTCGGAGTAATGACGTTTTTGGGTTTTATAAGGCATGAACTTAATTTACTTTATCATGGATCTGTTGGTTATGGCTATTTTGATGGGGAAATGTTATGAGGAGTTAATTGATAAGTTGGGCTTACACTGTGGAGCCGATTACTTTGCGTGGCCTAAGTTTGTTTGTAGAATCTTTACTGGGTAAGAGTCCTGGGTTAGAAATGTTGATTGGTTAAGATTGAATTGGTATATCTAAATACAGTGATTCATTATTTTTGTGGTGGAAATTACGGGCTTTTATTGCTAGAGATTGGCGCATCTTTGCAAGGAGTATGAAATGAGTGATCTTTTTCCTAGGGAAACTAGGGGATTGTCAGGTTATGGTTATGGTTGTAATTTTTGGCCTTCTCTTCCTGTGTATAATAGCTGATCACCATAGGGTAGAAAACGAATAGGAGAAAAAAGAACCAGTTTTATATCTCTCCCTTGTAAAGAAAGTAAATGGGCAGTAAATGAAAGCTGAATTGTGGTTGGAGTTGCAAGGTAAGTCAAAAGCGCGCCTAGGCGCGCGCCTAGGCCCCAGGCGAGGCGAGGCGCACCCTAAGCGCCTTGCCTAGCCCTAGGCGAGGCGACTTGAACAAGGCGCAGGGTAGGCGCACGAAGCGAGAAAAAGCGACCAGGCGAGAGGCGAGAAAAAAGCGCGCTTCTTTTAACTTTGATTCACAACCGTTGGATCCAAGATTTAGGTTCAACATATACGTTAGTTGTTGTTCAAAGGAGCAGTGAACTGATCGACTTCTCTGGGTCTCTCTCTCTCTATATCGAACAACAGCAGCAGGTGATCAATTTCTCTGGGTCTCTCACTTCAATCGATCGATCAACAGAGGCACTCTCTCCATCTCCTCTCTCTCCCTCTCTCTCTGAATCAACAGTTCTCTCCATCAACACTCTCTAGTCTCTCCAACGACACTCTCTCTCCTTCTCTCTCATGAATCTACAGCTCTCTCAGTCTCTCTCTCTCTCTCTCTCTCTCTCTCTCTCTCTCTTCTCTCTTCTCCCTTCTCTCTCTCTCTCTCTCTCTCTCTCTCTCTCTCTCTCTCTCTCCCCCTCCCCATATGTATATACTGTTATTCTTACATAACACAACACACTGAAAACAAGTTGATCTCGTTTGTTTAAATTGAACTTGTTTGTTTAATTATTTTCAGAAATAGGAGTAATTATTTTCAAAAGTAATTAATCTAAATATATAGACACAAGTTCGAATTTTCTGAAAATAATTTCTTTAATGTTTGTAGCTTTATATAAAAAAAATATGTTCTTTAAATTCAAAGAGTGTATTATTACTTGAAATATTAGTGTGTGCTATTTTTCTTATTTTTTTCCGCATAGGTGCCCTTCGCTTCAAAAAGGCGCGCTTCTCGCCTCAGGCCCAATAGGACTTTGCGCCTCGGTGCGCTTTTCGCCCGTGACAACTATGTGTATCTGGTTTGAGCATCAGAATAGAAGATATTCAGGATTTATGCTCACGTAATGTCTAGTGTAATTTCATGTATGTGCTTATAGTTGATTGTTGGTTTGAGCTATATTGAACAATACAACTATATTCGTACTGAAGATGATGGACAAAACTGGGGAGGGCCATATGAGAGTTTGATTCCTAGAATGGCAAGTTGGTATATTCGTTTGATGCCTCTCCTGTCCTGTACTTTTTTATTCCACATCCATGCCATTTCACGGTCGGGATTTGGGAGTCTGCGATGTACAGCATTCCTAGTCTTGTTGGTGAACAGAGTATGTTATGGGTGTAGTATGTTTTAGTTTTCACCCATCAGCAAGTTATGTGGCTTGTAAACTGCTGCTCTCTTATCGCTGAAGGAACTTCTGTGCGCTTACATTTGCTTCTCTGGAAATTGAAAGCCTGGACATGCACCATGGAAATTTTGAATAGTTTTAACTCTCTTGGATCTCAATTTGTACAATTTGAATGGTCTTAGCTACTTTGATTGGCTTTGAGTTTCTAATGACTACCTCGTAGTCATTTGACATCACTTGGAGTATTTGATATTTGTCCAAGAGCTTGGCTTGAGTATCATGAGGTATCAAGATTGTGTTCATCTGGATTTTGTGTTCATATGTTTCGCAAAAGGATTGATCTTCTATCTGTCACTTTTGGTTCTCCTGATGATGCTTTTGTTGCGATTGGTTTAAGATCTTCTCACTTCGTGAGTTTCGGTACTAATTTAAGATCTTCTCACTTCGTGAGTGTTGGTACTAATTTCATGATGGAAGGCTATCGGCTTGCCTTCTACCTGTCGTGTTTCTTGGTATGGAACCTATGGATCATGAGAACCCAATCATGAGAACCTATCATATGTTCAGAGTAGCATTTTAGTTTTCCATTTGGCACTGCATTCTAGTTTTTCTTTTCTTTTTTTCTTTTTTTAAATCCAATCTAGATGTGCCTTTTTTCAAGTTGGAAATGTGGTCTTTGAATTGGAGTTATGCCTTTACAAAGTGGGAATATGATGTATCTGCAAGGGCTACTTTATAAATTTTGCCCTGTTTAAATTTTCATATTGCCTCAACATTATTTTTTAAGTTAAAAATTGTCCAAGCATTTCATCTAATAACAACAAAACCATTTTCTACTCTGAGCATTATGGAAAACCTATCCCACAACTAAATATAGATTAATAGTTAGTACATTATTAGGTACACGATGAAAAAGACATCTCTCAGTATGTACCAAATGGATTCTATCGCGTATAATTTCAAAATATGAACTGATATTTGGGGCTATTGTAAACAAAATTCTTCTCCTCTCAATGAATGCGTAAGACTGTACTTTTGAGTATTTCAACGTACGATTCTTTTCTCATTCAACAAGAAGCACGTTATTGAGGTGGCAAGACAAGTAGCCAAGGCAATTCATGTTAAAGCACGCTATGTGACTATAAACTTCAACCGTTTGAAACAAAATGTGATATGTTTACCTGTTTATAAATGTTCGATGAATTCGATTTTTTGTCGGACGTAGCTGACAACAAGTTCTATAAGATGAAAAATTTAGATTCTTGGTATTGGCGTCGGACATAGCTAACTGCAAGTTCTATTAGATGAAAAGTTTTGATTCTGGGTATCGGCTCGAGAGTGGGAGCCAGAAGGAGAATATAGAAGAGTATGAAAAGACGAGTATGGAGAGCAACTGATCCCTGCTCAAAATTGGAAATGGTAGGAGGGAGTTTTGGTTATGGTGTGACGTCAAGTCAAATAGTTGATTTTGATTAGGATGTTGAAGTGGTATTTGTAACAGCAGTGGACAGATTTGATGTGGAGCCCACTACAGGTCCCATACAAACGATCCGAATTGTTTGTTAAATGTAAAAAAAATTTCAAGAGTTTTCGCAAAAACTCAGCTTAATCTAATATCTTTAGATGTTCGATTCAATCATCTAACTTTTCATTCGAATGTCATGATAATGAAAAGTTAAATGATTGAATCGAGCCTCTAAAGATATCGGATTAAACCGATTTTTTGCAAGGACCCTTGAAAAAATATTCTACATTAATGAACGGTTTAGATTGTTTGTGTCGGACCCGTAGCCCCACAACAGATCTGTGTACGATCTGTGTCTACAAAGTTGACATGAAATAAGTAGTGGAGTAGTAATTTTTAGGCGACTTAAAGACTGGGTTTTCTCTTTGAGTACATCTTTCTAGTTTTATTCATTTATTTTCTCACTTTTTGGAAAGCAACAGTCAGTACTCCTAAAAAGATATAGATTATATTTTAAACAATACTACATAAGACGCAAAAATTAAAAAATTTAATAAGTTTTTTAAATTTTTTTTTAATGGTTATTTTGTTAAATATGATTCATAGATCTTGCTTAACAAAAACAAAAGCTAAAAGGAAAAAAACACTAAAAACTAAAAATATCAATGAAGACTTCAACTTATAGAAAACCCTAACAGTAATTCAACTCAAATGAAATTTGGATAGTGTTTCTCGTTTTCTACTATGAAAGTTGTTTGTTCATTGTTTATTCAGGTCCATTTGGCTAAGAGAAATAAATACTCCTACTTAATTTTTAAAGGGCGCTGCTATTCGCAGCCCTTTATTTTCTCCCATAACCCGTTAAAAATTTCTAATTATACTCTACAGTTAGTTACCGAAATTGATATATATTTTCAGCATCTAATACCGAAATATAATATTTTTTTCAACAGCTATTTACCGAAAATGTATGTTCGGCAATTATTTACCGAAAGTTGAATATATTTTCGACATGTAGTTACCGAAATATAATCTTGTTTTCAACAGCAATTTACCGAAATGTTATTTATGATTTTCAACAACCATTTACCGAAATGTAATGGGTTATGACAAAAAATAAAAGGCTGCAAATAGCAGCACCCTTTTTAAATAAGAATGTTAACAGAACAGGACATCAGTTTTTATGAGGGTTAATGCTTGTGACAACTATGAACCAGAAGAATGTTTCTGACTAAACTATTCCCCTACCTAAACAAAAAACTGCATCAAATTGAACCCCTGATCTTTAATTTGTCATCACTAAAACCCATTCCATCGAGCAAATAATTTTGAAAAGCTGAAGTATAAGTCGGAAAACCCTGAAATGCCTACCATCTTTTCCTCATCCCTTCTTAGAGCTGGGTAACGGATACGAAACACGATAACACGATACCAACCGGATACGAAGTTAGCGGGTTAGGGTTGAACATTTCTGACACAAAACACGAAAAATGACATGACTCGAGAACACGAATTCTAAATGGTCGGGTTCGGGTTGAACACGCGAGGCACGAAATTGACACGACCAACACAGTTATTAATCTGTGTCACCCATTAACACAAACATATATATATATATATATATATATAATATGGTATATCTGTAATTCTATTAGAGATGGCAATTTCGGCCGCCCCTCCCCGTTCCCCGCCCCAAATGGGTAGGGGATTCGGGGATTATTTGGAGATCGGGTAGGGTATGGGGATAATTTTTAAAAAAAAGTGGGGAACGGGTAGGGGGTGGATATGAGTTGGTACCCGCCCCATCCCCGCCTCCTATATATAACAATTATATTATATTTATATATACATAACTTATTAACTTTGGGTTCCCCGATCCCCACCCCTGACCCCACTGGTCCTACTGTCCTAGTATATATATACAGATATGTGACTCTTTTCATTTTGATTTGGTTTGTAATGGCACTATGGCAGTAACTGTGGCTGTTTTTCTTGGTTATCTACTGACTGTTTTTATTTCGATTTGGTTTGTAATGGCACTATGGTTGCAACTGTGGTTGTTTTCCTCGGCATTTGGTTTGTAAATTGTAATGGCAGCCTAGATTTTTTTTTCTTTTCTGGAATTTAGTTTCAAGGTTAGTATTTTCTAACTGCTGGTAACTATTTTCTTAAAAAGTTTTGGAATCTTTGGATCCCCGAATCCCCGTGGGGATCCCCGTTCCCCGTTTGGGGCGGGGATGGAGGGTAGAAATAAATCCCCGGTGGGGATCGGGGCGGGGATGGGGATGAGTTTGGGTTCGGGGATTGGGGACGGGGATAGTGGTATCCACCCCCGACCCTCCCCGTTGCCATCCCTAAATTCTATTTAGAGTTGGGCAATAGATGTGATAACATGACACGAATCGGACACGAAATTAACGGGTTAGGGTTGAACAATTCTGACACAAAAACACGTAAATAACATGATTCGAAAAACACGAATTCTAAATGGGTCGGGTTCGGATTGAATAATTTGTGACACGAATCCGACTGACACGACCTGTTACCCAGGTCTAATCCTTGTCAATCTTTCTTCAATCCTTCCCTCTCACTATTGAGAGGCACAGGGGTGTTCCGGTTTCTAGAAAAAGTAACTTTTAGAAAAAGAAGGCAATTTCAAACTCAAATATAATGAAAATGAAAAATATTTTTTTAATTTTTTTGCACCGTTTTAGAGATTTCAATGAGATCTATCAAATAAAATCCATATTGGTAGAAAAATTATTTGCGTAAATATATGATTTTTAAACTTGAAATTATTTTTTTTTTTCTAAAAATTACCTTTTTTAGAAAATGGAACACCACAACAGTCACATACACGACTCATCTCTTCCAAACCCATGGCATTAAAGTAGCACAACTAAACAAATCCTACCAAATTGCACAGGCGGTGATACCCATGTGTTTTTGTTGTTATAGACAGTACTTCCCACTTCGAATTTCACTTCCGGAGAGTACCAGTGGAAGAGATTCCTGCGATGTTTTAACTATGAGAAATGCAAATTATTAGACATCTTTCTGCGCATTTTGGATTTGGAGAACTTGTAGCATAATTGTTGGATTTAGATATTGGGTTATGTTATGAGCATATAATGCAAATGTTATAACCAGTTATAAGAACACACAATTACAAAATCCATCATTCGCCATTGCAACATTCAACATTCCAAATATAATCTCACCATTGTAAAACCATTTAGTGCTAAAACACAGATATAAAAAAAAATGTGGTTACAAATCATTAATAGATTATGAAGTTACGAAAGTCTATTTTTAATATCATAATAATAATACTCCAATGTAACATAGAATTACAAGGCTTTTCACTCCTAACATGTAGACCCCTCACTTGAAAAAACCCTGCGGACCCGACCCGACCCCAAGGGTCTCGGGTTGGGTCGAACATGTGGTTCGGACGGGTGTGGGTTTACTTTCTATTAAAAACCAGATTTCGGTTTGGGGTTCGGGTTGGTGCGTTTCTTACCTGTGGGGTCGGACCCGAAGGCCAAATCTAGTTTTTTTTGTCGGACCCGACCTGAAGTAAAGAATCGGGCTCGCGGACGGTTCTTATCACCTGTGCTATTCGGTTTGCGAGCCTAAATATTCTTACCCGACATGGTCAGGTCGGGTTTGGATTTCTGGTAAAAACCGACCCGTCCGACCCGTGCACACCCCTACTCAATAGTCAGTACCGTTCTGTTTTGATTCGTGTTTTAGTTATGGGGGTTAACAGATAAAGGAGGATAATTTAGGGAGGAAAAGAGAAATTAACCCATGAAGTCTTCTTTTTTTCTTCATCGAAGTAGTATTTGCAAGTCTACCCCCAATCTGGAAGGAAGGAAGTCAATTGAAAATTGAAATATAGAAAAGAAACGCATTGGTCTTCGGTCCTTCCATTTTTATAAACTTCCAGGCAGACCCCTGTCTGAACCAGAATCCACCACTAGATCTCTCTCTCTCTCTCTCATAAAATCCACCGGAAATGGCGGACGTGGAAGAGAAGTCAGTCCGAGACGAGCTCTCACTCCCCATCCTCCTAGCCGACCGCCTCATCAAATCCGCCCAAGTAGCGGAGTCCTCCAAATCCGACTGCGCCGAATTGGCCAAACAAGCTGACCGCCTCTCTCAGAAACTCCGCTCCGCCGTCCGCCTCTCCGTCTCCTCCACCCCCCACTCCCTCTACGACCGCCCCCTCCGCCGCATCTCCGCCGACGTCTACAAAAACCTCGAGCGCGCCCTAACCCTAGTCCGCAAGTGCAAGCACAGCGGCGTCCTCCGTCAGGTCGGGCATCATTTGATTTTTCTTCAATAGTATTATCTACACTGGAGTACAACTCGTATAAAAATTAACTACTCGTATAAAAATTAACTTAAAATTAGTAGTTAAATAGTAGATTATTTATTGAATTATAGCTCAATATCAGTGGAGTTGTCCGTCAGGTCGGGCTGCGGCACCTCCACTTTCAACCCCTTTGAATGGTGAGATAAGAAAGGAGAGCCCTTTCTCACCAAATCTCAAATATATTTGGTGAGATTGGGTGAGAGAGGGAAGAAGCCAATCAAAACATTTTATTTTTGTATTTTTTTCTCCGTTTTTCACCAAAATATCAATTCAAATGAGTGATTTGGCTAGAAATCACCAACCTTTCTTTTCTTTTCTCATGAAATCCCTTCATCCAAAGGGGTGTTAGAATTGTCTGCGTTGAATCATATATATATATACACACATTTTTGCACATAATTTGATTTTTTCTAATTATTGTCTTTTAAAAAGTTTTTCGGACATTTTTGTGTCGCTGGACTAAAATTCTGCAGCCGCCGTGCAGGTCTTCGCGATCGCCGCCACGGCCGACTTCCGCAAAGTCTCCGGCCTTCTAGAATCCTCCATCGCCGACGTCACCTGGCTGCTCTCCATCTTCGAAAACTCCGATAGCGGCGGCGGCGCGATTCTCTCTCTTCCCCCTATCGCCAGTAACGACCCCATCCTCGCCATGCTCTGGTCCTCCATCGCTTCGGTCCAGATGGGACAGCTGCGCGACCGAATCGACGCGGCAAACAACCTCGCGTCCCTCGCACGGGACAATGATAGGAACAAGAAGATGATAGTGGAGGAAGGGGGAGTTGTGCCCTTACTTAAGTTGTTGAAAGAAGGGGCTTCGGCCGAAGCTCAGATTGCGGCTGCCTCCGCACTTTCGAACTTGGGGAGTGATCAGGAGAGGGTCCGGTTCATAGCCGGCGAGCTTGCCGTGCCGATGATTGTCAAGGTTCTTGCCGACTCGCCCATTAAGGTATTCAATTGTTTTGTCTTTTGATTGGCAAAAGTTAGTATTGTTAGAATAGTTAGATAGCCATTCCAAAAGCCACTTGGCGATTAAGGTATTCAATTGTTGACCAAATTTTGATCACATGCTCATGTAATACTAGAGAGAGAGAGAGAGAGAGAGAGAGAGAGAGAGAGAGAGAGAGAGAGATTTTGTTCTTTATTCCTGCCAAATATTATTTAATTCCAGCAACTATCCCTTTTATAATGTGTATTTTCATTCCTAGTTCTATGGAGATTAGCCTTTAATTTATTTATTGGCAAATAAAATTTTGTGATCATAAAGATGAAATAAAATCATTACAAAAAGGAAAATTGAGGGAGTTTCGAAGAGTATGCAACTCCTCTAGTGCTGGAACTTGCAAAAACTAAACCTAAATCTTACTAGTCTCTCAATATTTTTTAAAAAATAAACTAACATCCTCAGTCAAATAACATAAAAAGGAAATGAGAGATTAGCCTTTATTGCTCCTGCAACTTAGTTTGAATTAATTTCAACCAGATTCCATTAGTTTCAAGTTATTTCTAAAACATTTCAGCTAATAGTAGTTACTAATTATATCGTGCACATTGAATGCAATGTCTTTCCTTTAGCGTGTGTTTCGTATGCTAGGGACCTAATTGAGGCGAAGTAACAAATAACCATTGTAGCTTGCTAGTGAGACTCGTGTCGATTAGAAGTCAGAAGTGGGTACGTACGCCTATGCAGCATCACATGCTTAGGTGTTTTCTCTCACTCCGAGGAAACAACAGGCCAAACACGTGCTAGTGTTTTTAATTCCATGGTGGATGATCTATTTGCTGCTCTGATACTGTATTAACCACTAATTCATTTGAACGCTTAAGGCATTAGGGAGAGAGAGGATTAACTTTATTCTTTTTATCCACAATAGGTTCAGGTAGCGGTCGCGAATTTGGTGGCAAAGATGGCGGAGATGGACCCGATGGTGCAGGAGGAGTTTGGGAGAGAGAATGTTACTAGGCCTTTGGTGACATTGTTGTCAATAGATACAGTGTTGGATGATCCTATTCCTAAGCTTCAGCCAGGTAAGCCTAGTCTACACTCACTCGTTCAGATAAACAAGGAATTGGCTAGAGACTCGTTTAATCACATCCCCCCCCATTCAAGTTCTTCCTCCTCTTTGCATAAGAAGGAGAGGGGGGTTGAGTCGCCCGAGTTGAAACTCGAGCTCAAGATTAGTTGTGCAAAGGCTTTGTGGAAACTCTCTCGGGGGAGTTTGTTGAATAGCAGAAAGATAACTGAAACGAAAGGGTTGCTTGTTTTGGCCAAACTCATTGAGAAGGAAAGTGGGAAATTGCAGAGTAACTGTTTGATGGCTGTGATGGAATTGGCTGCTGTAGCAGAGTCTAATACTGACCTTAGGCGAGTGGCTTTCAAGCCCAATTCTCCAGCTGCAAAAGCGGTGTTGGAACAGATTCTAAGAGTGGTAAACGAAGAAAGCAGTCTGACATTGCTAATTTCTGCTATAAGATCTATTGGGTCTTTGGCGCGAACTTTTCCTGCAAAAGAAAGTCGGATAATTGGCCCTTTGGTCGCACAACTAGGCCATAGAAATATAGATGTGGCATCTGAAGCTGCTGTTGCCCTTGGTAAATTTGCATGTCCGGACAATTTTAATTGCTTGGAGCACTCTAAGGCGATTATCGACGCTGATGGTGTCTCACAGCTAATGAATTTGATCAGGATCGGTGGTCGCGATCAAGTGAATGAACTTGTGTTGCTTTGCTTCCTCGCCTTGAATGTTGGTAACAGCAAGGCTCTTGAACAAGCTAGAGCACTGAGTGTCATTGAGGGCGCAGCTCGTACTGTGGTGGCTCAACATCCTGATAGGAGAGAATTGTTTGCCAAGGCTATACATCACCTTACTCTCTATCAGGCTGGGGTTCACACCCATAGGCAGGCTTTTGGACCATAAATGCCACGGTAGGAGAAGGCTAAACAGTAAAGTCAGATGGATTTGTCTTGGCATTCTAATGTACATGGTAGAGATTGATGTGTTGTATGCACAAGGAAACTGAGGTCACATGGCACAAAAGATGGTCTGTTCATTTAACCAATTCATCATTCAAGTTAATGAGTTAATGGTTGGAAAATGTGCTGAACTGTTATCAGTGATGTTAAGAAATACCAACCTCTTGTTTCTATCTAAGTTTTCCCCTTGCTTTGTGTCTTTGTCCTCTTGCTCCAGATTTTTGTATGTAGCTGTATTGAAGGTCCCTTATGTATGAGTTTATGTCATTAATATCTATTACCCTCGAGGAAAGAAAAATGTGATATAAGTGATGCTGGATAAAGGACATTTTGGTTGGAATTGGAATTAGTAATATGAATTTATATTTTACCTGGTCTTTGCCTTTTTTTTTCATGGACAGCTTATACTTCTGCCTATGTTAATTGGTGAGTAACTGAGAAGATTCGAAAGCTAAGTTGTTTGGGTTGGCATTTTTAAAGGGCTTATATGCTCTTAATAGCTACGTAAATACAGCTTATATGTTCTTATGTTGTTTCCTATTTTAAGCACACAGGTTACAGGTATTCTTATTGTACAATCCAATTCATAAGTTATCATTTTGGAAATGGCAGTGGATGCACGTTTCTGTGATTTTGTAATGTGTGTCAGAGATAGTTAATGCCCACTGCAAGTGTTTTTCTCATTGATTATGATGCCCAAATCAACTTCATGCTTGCAGACTGTAATGAGATGTTTCATCAATAGGATTTTTGTAACTGAGGGTTCTCCTGCTAATCTTGATTGTTTGATATAAAATGTCTTCTGGTTTCTTCATCAGTGGGAGTCACTTTTCATGCCTACTGCTTTGAGTATCCTATGCAGATATTGATTTGGCTGGCAATTCTCTCTTTCTCATGACTGTTTGATGAGTGTACAGATAAGTATGCAATGGATGGGTGCGCATAGTAAAAAGGTACGATGTGTCTGATCTCTGACTCATTTGCTCAAAATGCCAGAACTTTCAATTTAATTTGCTTTGAATCCTTTGATTTGTAGAAAATATTAGTTAATTAATTTGTGCACATTGAAGACCAGACCTTGTATGTGTTTTCTCATATTTTTGTGTGAACTGAAAGGGGGGAAAATGAAAAATATTCCAGGGTGCAAAGTCTAGAAATGATAAACACTTCAATCAATTGGCATTTCTAGGCCGAAAAGGGAAAAGGATATAAGCATGTCTGTGTTGGAAGAGGTGTTATGTTGAAAATCTAGCTTGCATGTAATGAGGATCTCTTGTGGTGTCCAATCCAGTTGCTTGACCTGAATCAGCCTTGTGTGTAAGTGGTAGTCTGTGTTGTTAAATCAGCAATGTCTTATTCTGCGAGGACGCTAGGAATTTAACCCAAAATCAATTAATAGATCTTTTGATTCTAGTGGGGTTGCAGATATTATGGAGCACTATTGTGTAAGAGTGTGTGGTGGTTTTACACAACATTGTTGCCAAATCCCCACAATCCATGTAAGTGGCTCGAGCTCATTTGGCTTGAGCTGCTGCCCAGGCTTGTGAGCCCGTTGCGTTAGTCCTCTGGCCGGCTCTGGGATCCAATCAACATGCCACAAATAGATTTTTACTCTGGAGAAAATCATACCTGTTAAGCATTGTTGTCACTTGCCCTTGTCCAGATACTTGTGTTCCAAAAAAAGCATTCATGGCTCATGCCTTCACAAACATGAAACAATGGATCAACACAACATAAATAATTCCTTAAAGAAATTAGGATAATAGAGGATGTGAACTTGCCGAAAATAGTAACTTTGCGTGAGGAATTCCAATCGTTTTGGAAAATAAGCTTGTACATCGAAATATTATCTCTTATTTCATGATACTTCCATCGAAGAAGTGAATTGGTAATCCTGCTTGTATTTAGTCCATGGTTATTGATGAATGTCCATTCTGCTACAAATGAATATCAAATATTGTGAAACTGTGTAATGATTCTAGTTAACTATTTGTTGGGATTTGGACCCACCACAATGGAAGAATTAAGTGCTCAAAAAGAAAATAACACAATTTACATGGTTCGGTCTCAATATCTACTCCACAGGCAAAAGAGAATTTCTCTATGTTGATTGAGTACAATGAGAGAAAAATATTAATCCCCAAGTCCTCGCTTATTTATAATTTTCTTACCCTCCATCACTCACACAATATTTTCTCTCTTGCTCCCTCTTTTTTGTCCTCTCTCACTAATTCTGTATAACGCACAGACAATCCTTGCAATGCGGTGTTTATACAAAATATAAGGGGAGATGCTAGGGGCACATCAATTTGTCACACCTCAACCACACCTCTCTCACATACATATACAAAATATAAGGGGAGATGCTAAGGGCACATCAATTTGTCACACCTCAACCACACCCCTCTCACATACATGTGGGTCTCTAGGGGGTTCCTAGCATTTATTATGGAATTCTCACACATGCATGTGAACATAAACTTATGTGTAAGTGAAGTCTCGTGCATTCATGATTTATTTGAAGTTCTATGATCTGCACGAAAATCATGAATGCAGTTGTTCTTGTTGGTAGGTTTTTGGACTTCCAGTAAATACCATTGAGTATCAGTTATGCGAATTAGTTGGTTTCTTATTTATTCATGCTTGTTATTTTGTCTCCCTGTTTTTTCAGACTTTGAACTTGATTTTTTATTTGGAGGCAGGCACATTAAAGAGCAGCATGTAAATACTTGCAAAAGAAAGGTGGAAAAAGTAAAAAAGTACTTGTTAAGAGGAGAAATTTCTTGTGCTAGATTTTTTTATTTGCTTATTACTGCGGGAAATTATAAACTTGTTTCTATTTAGTAATAAGGGAGTTATGTTTTTGTCCTTTCATATTTGTTACTTGTTAGTGGGAGTTTTTCTAAGTAATGGAGAGTTATATTTTTATGTTAATGAGAGTTGTGTGGTAGTGTAATGACTAATGAGTGGGAGTTTTGGAGATGAAAGGTCTCTAATAATAGTGTAGTGGAGGTCATGGCCCTCATGGGTATAATTCTTGTTAATTAGAGGTAGTGGTTTACATTTGTTGTTACTATAAATATGCATGTAATCTAGTGATTTCAAGTATGAGTGAATAAAATGTTCCAAGTCTTTTTCCTATATTATCTTCTTCTTCATATTGTGAGTTTGTGTGTGAGCTCTTGTCTTCAACAATTACGTGGGCAGTGTTGTGTTCTTTGTTTTGCTGCAGCTTATGAGGAGTGCTCATAGGGTTTTTTTAATGGAGGGAATTTGTTCAAGATGTTTTGCAGCAGCTTTTGTACGCTGTATAACCTGAAAATGATGTACCAATAAGCTGATGATTGTGAAGTGGAAGAGAGATGCTTGTAGCTTTTGATAACGGGGTATTAGCTTTTTTAGTTTGCCAAAAGCTGGAGCCTGGAAGTTAATTAGCTGTTTTGTTCATTCTAATTTGTCTTATTCATTCTCTAGTCTCACCCGCTCTCTGGAAGTAGTTTTGCTGCATTCACGTGATTTGACTTTGTCAGGCAGCTTCCCTTATGTGTCAATTCCATATAGAGTCCTCATACAAGTGAGGGAATCTGTCTCCGTCTCACTATAACTTCATCATACCATGAAATGTAGAACTAGCTTACTGCTTTGGGGAATTTACCTAGTTCTCATTCAATCGTTTCTGGATGCAAAAAAGTTTTTGGCAGATGATTGCTGGTTTGCTAGGGTGAATGGTTGATTGGGAAACCATTAAAATCATGAATACAGTTTGGACAAGTGGTTTATCTTTCTGTTGATAATCTACAAAACACTTGCAACTGAAAAAAAACCCCGTGTATTGCATAATAAATCCAGTTACTTTTTATTTGGGTTAATTATTTGTTGCCCTCTTTATCTATACACATTTTTCACTTTACCCCCTCTTACTATAAAACGCTACAACCTACGCCCTTTATCTTCCAATTCCTAACACATAAGGCCTGCTGTTAGTCTGGGATTCCAAACTTAGTTAACTATTTTGTTTAAGTATGGATGAATGTAAGGGCAATGACTCTACCATATTTTGCTGGAAATTTGACAAGTTGGACATAGTTCACTAAGGCTTGTGGCCTTATCTTTTGATGAATTCTGAATGCTCCTGGATGTAATTGACTATGCCAAACTTAGTTAACTGTTTTGTTTTAAGGGGTTGTTCGGCTAAATAAGTCACTTGGCTTTTTTTTTTGTCCTTATTCAAAAAAAATTTGCATTTGTTAATTTTGTCAGTTTTTTTGAGATTATTGCTTCTTCATGACCAGAAGAAACTAAAAAGAAAAAAACTACGATCAAAATCCAATTTTTTTTAAAATAGACGAAAAAATTGGTTTATTTTTGTCTTTATTCAAAAAAAATTAGATTTCGATCGTAATTTTTTACTTTTTAGATTCTTCTCGTCATAATAAAGCAATAATCTCCAAAAAATTGATGAAAAACTAACAAATGCAAAAAAAAATTTGAATAATAACAAAAAAATAAGCCAAGTAACTTATTTAGCCGAATAACCCCTAAGTATGAATGAATGAAAGGACAGTGGCTTTAAATATCTTTTGTTAACGGCCGGCCTTATGTGTTAAGAATTGGAAGATAAAGGAGGTAGGTTGAAGCATTTTATAGTACGAGGGGGTAAAGTGAAAAACATGTATAGATAAAGGGGGCAACCAGTAATTAACCCTTTTTATTTTTGTGTTTTAAGGCCATTACTCGTATTTACCCAATGCGGGAAACTGCAGTTTCAGTGGAGCATCTGCAATCAAATATATTTTAGTACTGTGCTAAACAGCTGATGATGCCATTAGAAGGTTGCTCTATTTCACCTATACTTAGGAATTAGGATCATGGACCCTGCTGGAAGTGGGAGTTTTGTGCGTTCTGCATGACCTATATTTGCATGTTGACTGTGAAGGAAAAGGTACATTATACTGGAAGCTCTAGCTATGTGAACATTTTCCACGCAGTTGATGCATACATGGCTCTAACTCCGCCTGGTTCGTGTTTAGAATCTTATCTTTATTTTCCAGCCGGTCCCAAGCCCAGATAAAGGAGGAGGATTGTGCGTTAGGTAACTGGAAGTTAGCACGTTAAAAAAAATCATCAAATCTTTATGACATAAATCCAAATATGATTAAGAGACATGCTAAGGCGTTCCCTTTAAGCGACGCGTTGTGCCTGCCTTCGGGTGCTACGAAAAATGAGTAAGGGGCGCTACACCGACGCCTGGGTGTGGTGATAAGTGAGTAAGGGTTCTTGCGCGTGCCTGGACCAGTATGGGTTAAGAAGCTAGCCCAGGACAGGATTCGTTTAGCAACTTGGAATATAGGAATATTAACGGGTAAGACTAGGAAGCTAGTTGACACCATGCTTAAGATGAGGATTAGTATAGCTTGCCTTTAGGAGACTAAGTGGGTAGGGGAGAAAGCTAGGGAGATAGAGGATACATGTTATAAGTTTTACTATACGGGTAAGGATAGACATAGAAATGAAGTAGGTATCGTAGTAGATAAACACCTAAAAGATTCAGTAGTTACAGTAACGAGAAAAGGAGATCAGATTATTTCAGTTATGTTTGTGATTAGAGAGCGTATAATTAATATTATTAATGCTTACGCATCTCAAGTAGGCTTGAATGATCTTACTATAGAAAAATTCTGAGAGCAAATGGATGACGTGATTCAAGGGATATCTTTTGGAGAGAAGTTATTTATAGGAGGCGATTTTAATGGTCATATGGGAGTGCATAAACAATGGTATGAGAAAGTGCATGGTAGTTTTGGATTTAGTGACCTTAATGAAGGTGGTAGGAGGATTTTAGATTTCGCCTTAGCTTTTGATCTTATAGTTGGGAATACTCTCTATAGGAAACAGCATGAGCATTTAATTACCTTTAAGAGTGAAGTCAATATAAGCCAAATCGACTATTTTTTTGCTAGAGGTGTAGACCGTTTGATATGTAAGAATTGTAAGGTTATTCCCGGAGAGTGTCTAGTGGCAAAACATAGATTTTTAGTGTTAGATATTTGTCTCAAGGGGAATAATAAAAGGAGAAAGGAAACTAGATATCCACGGACTAAATGGTAGGATCTAAGAGGGGAGAAACTAGAAATATTTATGGAAAGAATGTCTCAAGAAGTACGGTGAAAAGTAGAAGGCAATAGTGACAATATGTGGAATATGATAGCTGACAATATTAGAAGAATATCGAAATAAGTTCTTGGGGAGTCGAAGGGAAAAAGTCCAATTTCTAAGGAGACATGGTGATGAAATGACGAGATTCAAACTTTCGTAAAAGCAAAGAAGGAATGCTTTAAAAAGTGGCAAAATAGCCGGAGTAAAGAAAATTTTTAGGGTTTTAAGCAAGCTAGTAAGGAAGTTAAAAAAACCGTTAGGGATGCTATGTTGAAAGTCTATGAAAATTTCTACGCTAGACTCGATTGTAAAGATGGAGAAAAGATTATTTATAAACTTTCTAAGCTGCGAGAATGGAAAGCTAGAGACGTTTCTCAAATTAAGTATATAAAAGGTATTGATTCGGTGGTGTTGGTGAAAGACGAGACGATCAGGGATAGATGGAAGTCGTATTTCGATAAGTTGTTAAACGAGAAACATGAATGAGGCTTTGATGGAGAGAAAGTGTATGTATCTAGCGAGAACATAGAATATGAATTTTATCGGAGAATACAAAAGTTCGAAATGGTTAAAGTTTTGAAAATGATGAAACCGGGTAAGGCCCTAGGACCAAATGATATCCCTATTGAAGTGTGGAAAAGTCTAGGTGACTTGGGGGTGACTTGGTTGACGAAATTGTTCAACAAGATTATTATGACTAGGAAGATGCTCGACGAATGGAGAATGAGCACCTTAGTATCTATTTATAAGAATAAAGAGGATATTCAAAACTGCAACAACTATAAATGTATTAAATTGATGAGTCATACGATGAAATTGTGGAAAAGAGTTATTGAGTATCGCTTGAGGATGGTGACTACGGTGTCAGAGAAACAGTTTGGGTTCATATCTGAAAGATCAGCCATGGAAGCTATCTACCTATTTAGAAAATTGGTAGAAAAACACAGAGCAAAGAAGAAGGATCTCCATGTGATTTTCTTAGACTTAGAAAAGGCTTATAATAGGGTGCCTAGAGACATCATATGGTGGGTTCTGGAGAGAAAATAAGTGACTAAAGGGTATATCGAGGTGATTAGAGACATGTATGAAGGTGCTGTCACTACCATTAAATCACTAGTAGGGGCAATAACTGAATTTTCAATTACCGCAGAATTGCATCAAGGGTCAGCCTTGAGTCTGTATCTTTTTGCCTTAATTATGGATGAATTGACTAGACAATTTTAAGAGGATATTCTATGGTGTATGATGTTTGCAAGTGACATTGTCCTCGTAGATGAAACCAATAGAGGTGTTAATACAAAATTAAAAATTTGGAAGGAAGTATTAGAGTCAAAGGATTTTCGGATAAGTAGGAGTAAATACTAATGAGTGATCATTTTAGGTATTTAGGCTCAATTATTAGTAGAGATTGAGAGATTGCTGATGATGTAACCCATAGGACCCAAGTGGGGTGGTTCAAGTGGAGGAACGCTACTGGTATACTATGTGACAAGAGGGTATCCACAAAATTGAAGGAAAAATTCTATGGAACTGCCATAAGACCAGCGATACTTTATGAGACAGAATATTGGCCTATTAAGAAACAATATGTGAGCAAGATGAGTGTTGCAGAAATAAGAATATTAAGGTAGATGTGTGGTAAGAGTTAGACTAGACGAGACATGATTAGAAATAAAATAGTTTGTGAGATGATAGATGTATCACCTATAGAGGAGAAGTTGAGAGAAAATAGGTTAAGGTGATTTGGACATATCTACCGTAGACCAAAAGATACAATAATTAAGAGAGCAGATAAGATAGCTCTAAGTAGTAATGTTACGGGGAGGGATAGACTTAAATTGACATTAGATGCTATTGTGCGCAAAGATATGAGTATAATGAGTTTGTGTAAATAAGTGGCCATTGACAGAGCTCAATAGAGAAAACGAATTCATGTAACCGACTCTAAGTGATTGGGACGTAAGACTCGGTTTGATGCATACATGGCTTTGTCAGTATCTAATGCTTGCCTATCAGCTAAAGCTTTCAAAGGGTTCCTTTTTCGGTTTGGGCCTGGCTAAATACAACTGCGAATTTACTACATGTAGCCAATTCATAAAAGGGAATTCGAAAATTTCCTTTTATGAATTGATTACATGTAGTAAATTTGCAGTTATATTTAGCAGCACCCTTCGGTTTTCGTCTTATCGTAAGCAACAAGACGTTTCCAAGTCTCCCTTCGAAGTCTGCTTTACTTTGCATACTTGATTGGTTTTTGTCTCCGTTGTTCCTGCAAGAATAGACAATTCAGTTTTGCAAGTTTGCGTGCTGTGTCTGAATCCAATGAAGACCCAATTTTGGGCTAGTTAGCTTTACAAGGTGTGGCCAAGAAATTGCCACACTACTAAATGTTGGCCATTTTTTTCAATGCGATGATAAGAACGGTACCAAATTAATGATAACGCGGTTTTTTTTCAACGTAATGATGTAAGCTTTTAAGGATGCTTAGACTTTTTTTGCACAATAACTATCATTCCAAACATAGGTCTACTCGTTTTTCTAAATTCGTATCGTTCCTATAAAGAAATTCCTGCCTATATTGGTACTTTTTAGTTTTTACCTGTCTGTTGGATCTTAACCCTGCTTCAAGCGGTAGTTTTGCATTGGGTAGACCCTGCACTTAAGTTTTACCCCGTGCCCAGAGGTACAACCTATGTTTGAATCTTAGAAAGCCTTGCTTAACATAGCAGTTGGGATATGGCATCTAGCAGCGTTGCATATGAAATTCAATGAAGACCAATGGTATCCGTCATTATTGTTTTGCCGCACGAGGATTGTGAGACATACGATCGCATTGATATAATTTAAACATACGCTTGGAGAGTTTCCATTTCAGAAGTCATTATTGCTTAAATAGAGTGGGGATAGATGGTGACCAAGGATGTATACTTGTTACCAGGTGTTTGTACCACAATTAGGATTTCTATTTTTACCCGTCGATCAGGTGACACGTGGCAGGGGTAAATATGGGCAAATGTGAGGATAGAATGGACTCAACTTAGTGATTCAGAATGGAGGTGAATCGATGGTGAAACTATAAAAAGTCTTGTCCATCGATTGGGCTACACGTGGCGTATTCTTATGACATTTTTGACCGTCGATCAGGTGACAGGTGTCAAATGGAATTGGATCCCATGACTCCACGATTGAAGAGGACGGAAACCGCAATCAACGAGACAATTTTCTCAACGTGGGCATGATCAGCAGTTGAAGGAGGTTCATAATTAGAATCCGAGGAGTTTTCAACTGCCACTTTGGGGGGAAGTTTTGAATTCAAATGTAATGCAAGGAGGCCTATTTAAGTACGAGTTAGTAGCAGTTTCAAGGACACAAACAACGCCAATCAGGCCTTTATCTTTTCTTTTCTAGGAGTAGAATTAACTTATAATTGTTCACTCAATCATCTCGATTGATTGTTCTTCTACTTTGAGGGTTAATAAAGTCCATTTTGTTAATCTTCTTCCACACTTCATCCACTTCATTGTTTGTTTCCAAAGAAGTTCTGAAATACGGCAAGGAACCAAACTCCACTTTTCACACCCACATTCCAGCAAGCTTACGATACAATTTTCCCGTCGATTCTCCGCCGATTGGAAAGAAAATAAGAATTTTGGTAACACCAGGGACCCCTCCAAACCTGATAATTGGCATGTTTATGCATGACCATTGCCCATGCAAATGGCTACTGTGTGGGGGTGAAACAGCAATAGTAATTTTGATGGCTTGATTGAGAACACACAGGACCCAGTTCCGAAAGCACACTCGCAGGAGCCGAAAAGAGACACTCTTGATGCGTGAGAGTGAATGAGGATAGACTTCGGTCAAAAGTAATAGAGTTTAGTAAGAGAGAAGTATGCATACCCATTTGGGTTAGATTGATTACCTTGGTAAGTGAATGATTGTTTCGCTGCTGATCACATGCTTAACCGAACAACCATCTCACGTGCTCTTCCGACATGATATGGGATCCATTTCCATGTGGGGACCTCCCCGCCATCGAAACCAACCATAACAAGATGATTTAATCACCATACGACCCCTTTCTCTCCTCGTGATAATGTCCCAGATTCCCAGCATAGCATCATACAACATCCAAAATGTGTCTTTACTCATTTGTGATGTTAGATGTCTCGGTGGCATAGCATCATATAATTGAATAATGAAAGATTTTCGTTTTGCTTCTGGCACTCTTTCAGCATATGCCTTTTTCTCTAGCTCATTTGTTTCATCTGCTCTATTGCTATAGCTTTTTGGGGTAGTTATTCATTCTTTTCAAAGAATAAAGAAAGTATAGCTTAGAGGCTTGCAAGTATTTCCATGTTGTCCATGGGTCCTTACTGGGTTCAGACATGCATATCTCTTGAGCAAATATTTTACATGCTGTCTGAATCCAATGAGATCAGGACCCAGTATTGGATAAACCAGTCTTCCTAGGTTGGTAGCCTCAGTGGCAGAGCCATTATTTAGGTTCAGGGGTGATGCTGTTTAACGGGAGTATACTAGCATTATGGTATATTTTTGGTGAAAATATGAAGATAAAGGTTGAGTGCAATGTCTTGCTTTGTCTTAGGCTTTGATTTGTTAAAACAAAAGTAAAGGCTTGATTCCATTCTCATGTAGTCTTTAAATGAAAGTCATTGAGATATTTTTTTGTGATCCGAACCTTTCATCTTTTTAACTTTTTATCATTTGTGTGAAAAGTCAAGTTGTTTGAATATGGTGGATGCCTAATCCATCAGTTTATTTTTTGAAACCGGGGGTGGCACGTGCCACCCCACCCACTGACAAACTGCGCCCTTGGGCACCCTTATTAGCTGCTTTAACACTTCTCTCAACGTGGTGATAGGAACAGTATATAGGTGTTGCTGATGCAGTCACGACACTGTCGATTGGGGCCATGACTTTGCAAGTTGAACCCTTTTGTTCATGCTGTTTTGGCCATGCTACTGGTGGCACTTAATAATCTTCCGTAGCCTTGGTACCATAATACCATGAATGGGTGTGGTCCGCAGTTCTATCTAAAGCCAATCCTCCACATGGAGATCGTAAAGTTAAGAATTGCTTGTTAGTTTTGGTAGGTTTGAGTCACAAGTCCTCAGAAAATTTCTTTAAATGACAACTAACTCTTCGACTCGATGTACAACTTATGGCAACAAACTGATTTCGGGTCGGGGCTCGAAAGTGTCGGTTCACTGGTTTTGTGGTCATACACCTGTTACAACGACCTGTGGATGAGGGAGTCATAAGAGTCCAAAACTCATAACTAGATGCTTTGAAGGACAGGTCCTACAGCAGAGAAAAAATCCTTAAAACACTAGTTTTCTTGTGGCCTTCCATTTCTATGGGCTCATCTTTCAGTTCAGAGGACTCTTCCACTCCTTCAGTGGTCCTTGTTAATAATTTGGGTCCTGATTTTGGGATATTTTTTTTGCAGCACTTGTCAAAGCCAACTTCATTATTGTGTCCACCGCATGAACGAAAATGAGGTAGGATGTGGTACTACTTTTGTACCAATTTCAGGTGTCACACATGTTCAGATTTATGGCTCTGTGAGATTGAGTGCGGAAATGGATATGTAGAAGATTGAAGAGGAAGTGCTGAACAATATATACAAGATGCTGGATATGAAAAACCAACCATCGGACGGTGAGATTGGTCGAGGTGCGCGCAAGTTGATCCGGACACTGTGAGTTATAACTGTTTAATGCGTATTATCCTGCATGTAACAGTGCAGATGTACATGACCCATGATATGAAAAAATCAGGCATTGTATTGTTGTGGTTGTAGAGTGTGGGGTGTGTTTGTTTGTTCATGAATCTATAGCCAGAGGCCAACTTGAATGCTGTAATTTTGGAGGGAAAATTTCAAAAAAACCTTTGAACTTTTTGACAACTCGCAAAAAAACGTCTAGACTTTCACTATTAATAAAAAAACACCTAAACTTAGCATTCTGTTAACAATTAGGCCCTTTCCGTCCAATTCCGTCTAGTCCTAACGGATGGAGCTAACGGAAGGCGTTAACTTTTTGTTTTTTTTTTTTACTTTTTACATTCGAAAATTACTTTTAACTCTTTCTTTTTTTATTGGTAAATAAATATGTAATAAAGTTCTTTTTTTTCTTACTATTTATCAAAAATTACTTTAACTATATTTTTTACTATTTATAAAAATAACTTTAACCACCGTCTTTTTTGTTACTTTCAAATTTTACCTTTCCCCTTCTCTCTCTCTCTCCCTCTTTTTTTTTAGAATTTTAACCCCAAACCACCAATCAATCCCACAATCAATTGCCATAGCTTTAATTTCAGAAATTCAAAATTAGCATTCCTATTTTTTATATTTTTTACTTCCAAAATTATTTTTAACTCTTTATTTTTAGTAGTAAATAAATATGAAATAAAGTTTTTTTTTCTTACTATTTATCAAAAATTACTTTAACTCTAATCTTTACTATTTATAATAAAGAGTTTAAGACCCATTTTTACTTTCAAATGCTCTCTCTCTCTCTCTCTCTCTCTCTCTCTCTCTCTCTCTCGCTCTCTCTCTCTCTCTCTCTCCACTGATGAAAATCCTCCCCCCTCTTCTCTCCACCGATCAGTTTGGAGAAACCCAAAATTCCTCAATCAGTTGGTTGTGGGGTTAATTGGTGGTATGAGATCGAATTTCTAAAAAAAGAGAGGGAGATAGAGTGGGGGAAATGTTAAATTTGAAAGTAAAAAAAAAACGGGGCGGGGTGCGGGGAAGCAAGGGGGTGTTCAAATAATTTTCGTAAATAGTTAAAAAATGGGGGTGAATAATTTTTGGAAAAGAGCAAGGAAAAAAGAACTTTATTGCATATTTATTTATGACTAGAAAAAGAATGAAGTTAAAAGTAATTTTTGGAAGTAAAAGTAGTAAAAAAAAAGAAAAGGTTACAAAGAGGAGGTTAAAAGAACTTTTGAATTTTTGAAATTGTGGCTAAGGCTTTGGCGGTTGACTGTGGGGTTAATTGGTAGTGTGGAGTCGATTCTAATAAAAAAAAAGGGGGGGGAGAGAGAGAGAGAGAGAGAGAGAGAGAGAGAGAGAGAGGTAAAATTTGAAAATAAAAAATGGGGTTAAAGTAATTTTCGATAAATAATAAGAAAAAACACTTTATTGCATATTTATTTACTAATAAAAAAGGAAGAGGTAAAAGTAATTTTTGAATGTAAAAAGTAAAAAAAAAATAAAAAGTGAACGCCTTCTGTTAGCTCCATCCGTTAGGACTAGACGGAATTGGACGGCAGGGGCCTTATTGTTAACGGAATGCTAAGTTTAGGTGTTTTTTGTTAATAGTGAAAGTCCAGGTATTTTTTTGCAAGTTGTCAGAAAGTTCAGGGACTTTTTTGAAATGTTCTCAATTTTGGATTTAGATTCTGATCGGCCGTCCGGTGGCCGGAGACGACTGTCCGGTGGCCGTCGGTGCATTTTCTCTATGGGTACCGTCGGTACCAATAGGATTTCTAACAGATTCTCATGTTTGGCTACTCCCCTTGGTCCCCTATGAACAAGATTGTCAATATCAGCGTCTTGTTAGGAGTCACACTCATTCATGAACCTGAACTTAATGGTCCTTAATCCAAATCGGATGATCAGATACAATTTCATGTGGCCTTCGGAGCCATCCAAACGTCCATTACCCAAGCTCCAAAAACTTTCAAAAGTTGTTTAAATATATGTTTGTCCTTTGTCTACTATTCTAATTAAAAAAAATTACCATATATTTAATTAGGGGTGAGCAAAAAATTCATCAAACCACGAATTCAATCCAAACCAATCCAAACCAAAAGGTTTGGTTCGGTTTTTTAGTAATGTGGTTTGATCATGGTTTAAAAAAATTAGAAACCGCTTTATATGGTTTAGTTTGTGGATTCACATTCACGGTCATGATTTCAAACCGATCCGAACTGTATAATACAATTATATATAATTTAATTATTACCACTGCTTTACTACGTTATTTCAATTCAATAGTTTTTAGGAATTATATTTGGCATTTTATTTGGTTAAACTATCTTAAGATGTTTAATACTAGTTGTTATTCTTAGTTTGTTCATTTAGTGACTTACCAGTATTTCATTTTCTTAGTTTAAGACTTGAGGCAATTATTGGTAATCTACTCTTAATTAGTTGGTTGAAGTTAGTGTGCTTTGATAATTTGAATGGAATTGGTTTTAATATAAGTTTTCTTTTAATTTATCTTTGTAATTTTAAGTACTTTAAATATTTTTTGAAGATGATAGTTTAGTTCAAAGCAAATCGTGGTTTAAAACGAAACCGAACCGTATTTATATGGTTTGGATTTGTTTGGTTCTATGCTTTTTGTGGGTTGGTTTGGTTCTCCAAATTCATAATCTGTAGGTATTGATTTGATTCTTAGTTTACTAACCGAACCAATTCGAACCATGCTCACCCCTATTTAACGAGGCACATAGATCATCTCATCAGTTGCCACACTGGGACTGTGAGAGATTCTTGCAAAACATTTTTTTTGTTTTTTTTGTTTTTGGGTAAAGGAGATTCTTACATTTTTTTATCCGCAAGATAAAGACGAAAACTTACCACCACGATTCTTGCAATTTGAGTTGGAACAAAGTGGAGGTGAGTTTCGTTCTATCATGCGGATACAAAGGAAAAAAGTTAAGCCACGTCACTATCAATTTGGCACTGAAATGGATACTGTGAGTTTTTGATACATCTCTTATGCCACTTGCTCCCTTGAAAAGGATTGTTTATTCAGTTATCACGTATCACGTAGTGCTTCAGGACTTTTATTTACCACAAATTTGTGCGGGAGCGATACACTTGGTGGTGGAGCCCACTGCCCACACAAGTGTGGTGGAAAAAGCATCTATAGCACCACATGATGGTACTTCAAAAACAACGAAAAAATTTCCCTTGCAGAAAGAAAATTCTGTAGTGTCTTAGGAAATCACCCTACCCCTCTCCTAATTGCACGTGCAATGTTGTCCACCATAGAGTATGTGATTTCACATAATGTGTGGTGTGTGGTGAAGAGAAGGGCTGAGACGATTACCCTAGAAACACATGAGATCACTCAAAAGGGTTGGTAAGAAAGACCAAAGACATTGCCATGGATAATATCTCACTAATTCTGTACAAGGCGGGCCTAAGATAGTTGGTCCCCCCAAAGCCAAAATCTAAATGGGCCTTTTCAAAATAGATAATAATTTTTTAAAAGCTATTAATTAAAATTTATTTTTCTACTTTTTTTTTTTTCATGCAAAATTACTAGTACATCCTTGTAGTCAATGTGACTAATCGACTCAACCAGATGGCGACATTGTTTATCTTAAGCCAGATTCTAGAATTTTTACTTTTGAAAACCTTTCTACAGAAGCAACGATTACATTGTCAATATAATAATTAGTAAGCGATGCACGCACTTGACAAAGAACCAAATATTGTTAATTTGGATTTTTTGCTTCCAATTTTAAGCCTGTTTCTTGAAATTGATTTCGTTAATTAAAGTCACAACTGCTTGTCAAAAGAATAAAAGTCACAATTACTAAATTAATGGCGGAAGAATTAGTTTGGTTCATCGCAAATTGAGATACTGAAATTCAGTTGTTGTGTAGAATAGAAGGATAAAAGCTTCTTTGATAATACGCGCAAATCGTGAAAGTGTGACCTAATAATTTTAAAGAAGCTGATTGATGGGATCTCTTAGTAGGTTGCACCGCCAACCGACTTTGATCTTTTAAAAAAGCTTCAAGTGTGAATATGCTTGTCGAGACCTGAGAGATGGTGAACCATGCCCTTGTGCTTGGTCATTTCATTTCAATGCCTCGTGCTAGCACAACCTACGGAAAATGCTTGAGAAAATGACCGAACCACCCTCGTAAATTCCTTTTCCCGCCCAAGTTATTGTTTTAATATCGAAACATATACTATAGCTATAAAGTAAGGACCGCCCTCCCCAAAGTAGGTGGGGGGCCTAAAGCCGATGCTTTGCTTGTCTAAATTAAGGCAAAGCCGGTCTTGATTGTGTACAATATCAAAAGTAATGAACATAGAGATAAACGAGAGTAATAATTGAAATGACAATTTATTGGGAACCATGAGTAGAGAGAGAATCCAAAACTCTAATCTCCAAACGAACATGATCTCTAGATTTGAACACAAAAGCTAATTTTCACTCGTACAATTGTAAAGACTTACATTTCAACTCTCGTAACAAACATTTCCGAATGAGTATCAACAACATTATTCTCTAGTGAAATCCAACAAAACCGAAACCAAAACCGAAACCAAAGAGGGAGAGAGAGATGTTCACCTCAAACCTATAGTAGGACTTTCCTGTACTATCAACAGTCGTGTGTTTCTGTTTGTAGAGAGGGAAAAAAAAAATTAAAGAAATAAAAAAAATTTACACTTCACAATTCCTGGAAAACACCTTCTGACAGTGATGTCATTGGATAGCCACCAAAATCTTCTGCCCAAGGACTTGCTTTCATTTCTCCAGACTTATGAATAATCCCATTCATTTGACACTCGAACACCGACTCTAACTTGTCGGTGCCCCACGAGAATGCCGCATTTTCCACCATATTGTTGACGTTGGAGCTACTACCCGAACTGATTTCCTTGCCTCCACTGAAGAAAACCGAACTCATTTGCGAGGTCGAATTACCCGAAAAATCTGCCTCGGCCGCGTTCCCGTGATCGAAACTCATCAAGTTGGGCATTGAAGTGAATCCAAACAGGGGATTTTCGTTCACCTCCATATGGGTCTGATCGTAAGGTCTTGGATTTTGCTGAAAATTGTACAAAGTTGGATTATTGAAACTCCCTTGGAATTCATACAACAACAGGGGATCAAATATTGGTTTGCTTTCGAGTTGCTCTCTCGAAGCTTCGGTCAATCCACCTTCGTAGTAGCTTGTGCTGTTGAATTGAGCTTCTTGCTGCTCCAATGCAGTTGGAAGTCTTTTCGAATCTGATGATGCCAATGATGAATTTTCTGCCCAATTTTTTCCGTTTCCCGCTTCTGCTTCGGTTATTGGCTTGTGGGTATTTGGATCAATCCCCTGTTTCGTTAGTTTTTTCTTCAAAAATGAGTTCCAAAAGTTCTTTATCTCGTTGTCTGTTCTTCCCGGCAGCTGTGCTGCAATTTGAGCCCACCTGCAATTTAGAGAAAAACCCATTCAATAATTCGTTAAAATTTTAAGAAATTCTACTAAAGATTCTATTTTTAAGATGCCCATTTCAGGAATTGTGGCAAACGTTATACTAACTTTCAGATACCCACTTCAAAATTTGCAACAAAGATACTGGTAAGTGCTAATTTTCAGAGACCCATTTCAAAATTTGCAACAAAGACAATTACTAATTTTTACACACATTTCAGAAATCTTAAAAAAGATTTCAACTTTTAGATACCCTCTTCAAAATTTGCAACAAAGATAGTACTAATTTTCAGATACCCATTTCGAACTTTGAAGCAAAGATAATTGAAGTTCAGACCCATGTCAAAATGTAAAAGAAAGATTCTAATTTTCAGAGCACATTTCAAAACCTGTTACAAAGATTCTAACTTTAACACACACCAGTTCAAAAGTTCTAACAAAAATTCAACTGAACTCTTTAGACCGCCACTTCAAAATTTGCAACAAAGAAACTAATTTTCAGATACCCATTTCAAAATTTCCAAACAAAAACCGTACTCCTAATTTTCTGGATACCCATTTCGGAATGAAAAACAAAGATTCTAATTTTTCAGCTACCCATTTCAAAGCTTGTAACAAGATTCGAAACTTGACTATGTTTTTGTTTGTTTAACATCAACTTGCGCGTAAGCTGACCCGGCAGCTAGTTGCCGAAAAAAAAGAAAAATATCAAACCTGTTACCAAGAGCTTCATGTAGACTAACAATGAGATCCTCCTCTTCCTGTGAAAACATTCCTCTCTTCAGGTCAGGCCTCAAATAGTTTATCCACCTCAATCTGCAGCTCTTTCCACACCTCTGCAAACCTGCATTAATCCATACCACAAGAAACAGAAAGAATTGAAGTCCGGAAACACGAATCCCAAACTACTAAAATTCGAAAAAATTCTGAAGGCGAGGAGAGAGTGAAATTTACCGGCTAGTTTAGGGACTGAACTCCAGCAGCCGACACCAAATCTAGTTATGTGATTGAACAGTTTCTCATCTTCGTCCGGTGACCAAAGACCTTTCCTTAGCTTTGGCTTCACATAACTGGATTGGCGTGCCATTGATGATGATGATCAAGTACGCCAGAATTAGGGGTGGGGTGTTTAAAAGTAGTTTATGTGATGTCGGAGTTTAAAAATGTTGAATTTATTTGATGATTTAAAGGGGGTTAGAGAAAATCAGACTTCAAGTCGAAGTCATGAGAGAGAGAGAGAGAGAGAGAGAGAGAGAGAGGGTGAAGCTAATCAAGTGGTTTTTACGCAAATCTGGTGCTGCTTTATGCGTTGAACTGGATTGGGGTTTAAGATATCTCTATCTACAGAAATGATGAAAAAGAAGAGAAAATGAGAGCAATTTTATAAACGTGTAAGAGAAAAACAATATACTAGTCAATAATGCTCAACCATAGTACTAGACACATGTTGCGAGATAGCCTCCCTTCCGAGAACATAATTTTGAAATTCCTGTCATTGTGCCGTACGGTGTTGTCGCTATTGGATTGTGTGATTTTTTTTTTTATGTTTTAAATTCAACGGCCAAAAAATTCTTCGTCACAGAGCCGCAGGAATTTTCGGCACAAAAGATCATGTCTCATGATTTTGAAGGTGTGGTTTGATGGAATTGTAGTTAGTAGTTGTATATGTAGCATTACTGTTCCGAAAACACCTTGATCTCCTTTTGTAAATAATAACGCTACATACACAATTATTCAAACAAAACACCAAAGTCCAAACATATCACCTCACATACATGTGGGGCTCACAAGCACCGGTACTAGTGCGTGTGAGCCCCTCATATATGTGAGGTGTTGTGTTTGGATAGTGTGTATGGACCTCGCATATATGTAATGTGCGTATAGACCCCACATGTATGTGAGATATTACGTTTGGATACTGCATGTGAACCCCACATGTATGTGCATGGGTTATGGACCTAGATTTTTTGTTTCGTACTCCTAATTAACACACACAAAAACAAATAAAACGGACATGACAATCAGGTCCAGTAGTATTAAAATATGACTTTATTCATTTGGTTGCCAAACAAGTTAGTTTATTTCATGTTTTGGTTAATTATTTATTGTTAAGAGAAACAAGCTCATAGGCAAATAAGAAAGTGAACAAAACATTTACGTACCTAGCATATTTTATTCAAAACTGAACAAGAAATAAGACTTATGTTGTGTTTGGAATGTCCAATTACAGCTAGGCTTTTCCCATACTTTTTAGAATAAAAAGAAAGTCCACATTATTATTTAACTAATTTATCCCAAACAGAGCCTTAATTATAATTTGGTGTGGTTACATTACATCCTAACTGGAGTAATCAAGTGTCAAGAAGTGATAACAATTCCACACCTGACACTAAATCTGTCCTACATGTTCTGTCACCTCAAATTCAGCACAGTGGACATGGGTTTGGACCATTTGAGTAATTTGTTTGACACTCCAGTTGAAATGATAAAATTGATGGAATTTTGTATTTTTATTTATCAACAGAAGTATCATTCATTCGATTGATAAAGTCCTAAGCTTCATTAATATAAGAGGATTTCATCGCAAATACTATTAGAAAGAACCTAAACCACCATCACCTAGACGCGACCATCAGAATCTAACACATACATATACGGTTAAGAAGCCCAAAAAAGATCGAGATGAGGGTCAAAAGTGAGGCGGTAGAGCACGAGGAAAGAAAGTTCAAACTAGTACAAAATACAGCAATGAAAACTCGCAGAGTATCCGAGCTAGGGAACCAGCTGGTAATTTGGTTTTTTTTTTTTTTTTTTTAGGGCAAATAGTTTCAATCTTCACTTGCTATACAAAAGGATTTTAAAAATCAACCGACACCGATATGAGAATTGTGGGGTCCCATATAAAGTTTCTCTTAAGATATTGGGTTACCCTTGTGATTCCATTAAAAAATATCAAATCTCAAAAGAGTGGGGAAAAAAGGGGAGATGGGATGCTACTGAGCGGCATCCCTATTAAGCGATCGATTTGGTCGTTTATCTTGACTCGGATTGATTCTGAGCGCATATAAATTTGAGCTGTCGATTGCTCGACAAAAATTCGACCTATCAATTGCCGAACGGCCAAATCGGCCGCTCTGCACTCTCTTCGCGGGGGTTCTTGGCAACATCCCCATTCAAAAAAAAGGTTACTTTTGTGTTATTTTCCTCTTGAGTGTCATAGTTAGAATATATACTTTATCTTGTTATTAAAATAAAGAAATTGAAAGCTACCCATTAGACATTTATTTAGTTAGAAATGTTCCAATCGTGTACCATTTTTAGTCTCCCTCCAAATGATGAATCATGGTGATTATTTTCAAACTTGTTATCACACGCCAAAGAGATGAGTTTGTTGAAAAGATGTCATTTTCCAAAACTGAGGGGTTTCTTTCTTGTTCAAGTTAAACCTCCGTACGTTAAAAGAAAAATCTTAGCAACTAATAAATGAGTTTACGAACCAAACAACTACTCCCCTGCAACCAACCCAACGGATTGGCCAATTGGTCTTGACTTAGAACTCAGGAATTTGTTCATTCTTAAGGTCTCAAGTTCGATTCTTCTTATCGACAGCTCTAAAAACTACTTCACTTCACATTCAAACGTGTGAAACGGTTAAAGGAAAAGCTGTATGGATTAATCCGAACCCGGGACACGGTGCCTTACCCTTTCAATCAAAGTTATTGCAAATATACTAAAACATACTTCTCATAAAGGGTGAATCTCTCGATAAAATTCAGATGCTATGAAACTCATGCACCCCTCTAGAAGGATTTATATCCCGATTTGTTTCCGATGTGTAGTGGACCGTCTCATAAAGTTTTGTTTGGTCTGCAAAACGAGAACTAAAAAATAATGCATTTCTTTCAAGAAAAAATTTAATCTCTTTTCATAAATTAAAAGAAGTCATTGATATCTAGTAAATTGTTGAATTTTTTTGAATTTTTCTTGCAAAAATTGTGTTATTTCTTAGTTATTGTTTTACGGAAGTATTGGACAAATTTTATGGGACATGAAAATGGACTTCATGTTATAGTCAAATATCATCGTTGAGCTGCCACGAGGATTCTCCCACGGTTGGAGTTGCTCCTGTGAACTCACATTAAATTTCAGGAAATGATATTCACACTCCCTTTTTTTGTTTTTTAGTGTTGAAAGATGGTATTTTTTTACTAAAAAAAAAACCAAAAAAAAATGAGTGTGAATATAAAGAAAAGGAGTATAAATATCAATTCTCACAATACATTTTTTAAAATGTTACTCCATTTATTGACTTTTACCAAATTTGATCGAAACCACATTAATGAACCAAAGAAAAAAACGCAATGGAAAGCCTACACTCAATTAATCCAGAATGCCCAGATCAAAGGCAACCTTTTATTGCTATACGTGGAATTTAATGGACCTCATGTATGATATGAGGCGTAGCGAAAAATTATTCGGTGCTCCGAGTTTCGTTTCCACCGCAATTTGTGTAGAGTTGAAGATAAAATGTGTGGACCTCACCTTAATATGTGGAGAAAAACAAGCGTGTGGTTGTAGCCATATGTAGCGTTTACTTATCAAGAGGTTGCAAGATCAAAACGTTCCAAACCTCAGGGCTATTAAAGACTTGTTCGATTGTTAATTTTAGAGCCCAAGAATTCGTTGACGTGCGCCTAGATTAGGCAGATTAGGGGTTACTGCTGCACTAGACCATATAGTGCGGTAGATTCAGCCGTCTATCTCGGCACGAACAACACGGATTTAATTCGAGCTCCGACAAATCTTAACCGTTCATTATTCGGATGAAAATTCGAGTTATCTATTGCCTAGATGGATGATCGAATCTGTCGCATTGTACGGTGTAAGACGGAGGGTGCACTATACAAAACCGTTTCGGAACATTACTATCATAAAAAATTAAAAATTAAAAATTAAAAAAATTTATAAAAAAAAAAAGGAAGAAGGAGAAAGAGAGGGTCGTGACGATGCAATGATTGGAGGGCTGAAGGACGGAGTAGTATAAGGTAACCGACAGTCACACGTAGGACTGACATAGATATGTATACTTACGACAGATACATAATCCTATCATGGAATTTACGCCGTCCCCGTCACCGCAGCCACACCCAATCAAAACCCACATACGTCCATTCCCTACCGTTGGTTGTTCGGCCGCTACACGTTCCGCTTACCCAAGTAAATATGGCTTCAAACGAGCCGAGCCGAGCTGAGTTTTAGAGTGTTTGAGCTCGGTTCGTCAAAAATTTAGTTAGCTCGAGCTCGTGACGAGCTGCAGGACTCGAGCTCGAGCTCGGATCGAGATGCATTTACAGAGCTCGAGCTTAGCTCGTTTATGAAACAAATATATATAAATATATATATATATATATATATATTATATAGTTAAGCTCGCGAGCCAATTCGAGCCGAGTTTCGATTAGCTCGAGCTCGGCTCGTTTATGAAACGAGCCCAGGACTCGAGCTCGAGCTCGTTCGATTGTGTCTCGAACCAAGCCAAGCCAAGCCGTTATCGAGCCGCTTGCGAGCGGTTCGGATCGTTTGCAGCCCTACAAGTAAGTACTACTTAAAAAATAAATATTTATTTTTAAATTTAAAAATAATGAATTTAAAAATTTTAAAAAATAATTTTAAATTTTTTTTTTCAGGATTTGATAGATCTTATTGAAATCTATCAAATAAGATCTATGTTGAAATTTTTTTTGATTTCAGTAAGCATACCATTTTTAAGCTTGAAAATTACAAATAAGTACTTATTTTTTAAGAGGCAAATGCGGAACACCCGCCAAATGGGTATTTTTTTTTACTTTTTAGATTACTCTCTTTATGAAGAAGCAATAATCTACAAAAAGTTAACGAAAAGCTAATAAATGCAAAAAAAAAATTGAATATAAACAAAAAAATAAGTCATTTGGCTTATTAGTCCGAACAACCAACACATCACCTTGAGGTTATCCATTTAGTGCATGGCTAAAGTTAGCAACCCTAAGCTCTAGAGTGGCCTAATCAAAATGAGTTGGCAAAAATTTGAAATCTTGTGGTTAGCTTTTTTCTTCTCAGGCACTATTCCACAAGGTTATTAGTTTTTGCCTTACGAGACAGATCATTCTCTTACAATACGTCATTTTTAATTTAAAAAATAAGTATTTACTTTAGTTAGTAGAACATACCCTCAATCTAATAGTCTACATTAAATGACGTTTTAGTACAATAAGTGGAAGTAGAGAGCATTTGTCGAAATTCATAAAGTGACCAACATTGTTAAATGCAAAATCATTTGTCAAAGTGGAAAGTACATTTCATCTCTACCACTAAAGCATTCGCTCTATAGAGAATGAGTTTCAAAGAACAAGAACATAGAGAATAACCAGGGCCGACCCAAGGACAAGGTCTAAGAGGCCTACCCAAGGACAAGGTCTAAGAGGCCTGGGCCTTGGGCCCAAGATTTTAGCCCAAAAAGAGGGGCCCGTTAGAAGTAATTATATAGTACTCCATCTGTCTCATTTTTGTTGTCCATTTTTGAATTGTGTGTCATTTTTGAATTGTTTATATCTTTTAATCTATAACGTTTTTTTTTTATAATTTTGAAAACTTTGTATTATAGAACTAATCAAGATCTATCTCAAAAAAGATCTATATTGCATATATTTCAAGATTCACACTTAAAGATATAGGCAAAAGACATGAAAGAGACATACAAAATAATATACAATGAAAACGGGACGGAAAAAGTATAAAATTTATCCCCGAACATATATTGTATGAGCCTTCCTTGTTCACTGGTAAGATAACCTCTAACCCACAAGGTGTGCCTGGGTTCGATTCCTTCCCAAAACACTTCTTTCTTAAATTTTTATTTGTCCAAAAACAGCATTGCGGAAAATATGTTGCTGCTTGGTTATGAATTTGTGTCAAAGTGAACACAAGGAAACACCCAAACCACCGAACCAAAAAAACAAGTTTTGCATGAAATGTGGTATAATAGTTTAATTTAATTATATATATAAATTATCTCTTGTTATATTGTAATTGTGAAAAATTTTTAAGACCCCACTTGATGATTTGGTTTAAGACCCTCAAATACTTTGTGCAGACCCTGAGAATAACTTTTGTGAAGTAGGACCCATTATTTTTAGTTATTGGCTCAAATTTAGTCATTGGTCAAGAGATTGATAATTTTAGTTACTCCTTCATTGTGAGCCATTTTATAGGCCAACATTGCTAACTTCGTAAATAAGTTGCTTTTGGTTATACCATTGTGAATGCTTCAATGCCTTTTTCTAGTGGGAAAAAGCTAGCATGCGGTCAACCTCATGTTACTTTTTTCATCTTGCTCGATAAATAACTTTATGTGCACAAATCGCGTTGTGGGGTTCACTACGGATCTCACACAAACTATTTAAACCGTTTAGAAATCATTTAAAATATTTTTTCAAAGGCTCCCAAGAAAAATAAGTTCAATCCGATACCTATGGATGTTCAATGGAATCATCTAACTTTTCATTTAGGTTTTAGGATCCTATAATCTAAATGAAAAATTATATGACTGGATCGAGCACTTATAGGTATTAGACGAGGCTGATTTTTCGCGGAGGCTCTCAAAAAAATATTTTAAATTTAATGAATGACTCAAATAGTTTGAGTGGGACTTGTAATAGCCCCACATCAATCTATGCACAAACTATCTATGTGAATAGGCTTTTCGTAAAAAAGAAAAAAAAAACCCTTATGTTGCTCGGAAAGAACCGTGCTATTCACAAAGACAAAAATATCACAGATCGTCCACAGATTTTTTGGTAATCCGAACCCTCATTAATTAAGATTCATGACCTGCACCAATTTTGATTAGGTCATTATCACCCAACAAACTGATTTAAAACCACAATTATCTGGCTGATCAATTAGATAGATTGCTTAAATGGTCAGTGGAGAAGGCAATTAAAACAAGCAACCTATCTTACTATTTAGTACTAACAATAGTTGCTATAATTAAGAAGAGTAAAAAATTCAAAAGCACAAATGGGGTGGCCAATCGTTCACGGTATGAATAGTTTTAAAGACCAGACTCTCCGTTTCAGAAATTTTCTTAAAAATTAAGCAGCTTATTTTATATTTTCAAACTCAAAAATAATTTAAATGAAAAATAATTTTCAATTTTTTTTTGCGCCGTTTAAAAGATCTCAATGAAATCTATCAAACAAAATCCATAGAAAAATTATTTGTATAAACACATAATTTTTTAACTTAAAATTATTTTCTTAAAAAATAAATACTTATTTAAGTTTCTAGAACGGGAGCGCACAAAATGGATTGGAAAAAATATCTATCTCCTTCTTACTTGTTATGCGTCGATATTTCTTCTACTACTTTATGGATATGATGCCAGCGTCGATAAACTCAAGTTCTCTGCACGAATTTTTCGTGGTGAAAAAATTTAGCTCCACCGTCGTAATCGAAATTGTCTCCATACTAAAATAAACAGATTAAATTTTGATACAGATAAATTACGACATGCGAGGTAGGCTCCCTCTATTAAGTACACAAATAAAGTACACAAAATTAAGGCAAAAGCTATACACCGCCATGTGCATAGGCTTACTACAGCTTTTTCTATAGGTGTCAGTACACATGTCTTGTTCCCTGGAGAGATTTTTTAGTACGGAGCGGTAGATCCCACGTGATATTCGTTCGATACATCCGAATCCTTCAATATATTTTTGGATGGTTTAGATTGAAACTATCTTTCTCCTTTCACCCCAACATTTTCTTTCTCCAAAAATCTGAGAGCCGTTCAAAAAAGAAATAGACGGCTCGAATGCACGAGCGAACACCACATAATACCCGCTCGGCAGTGAAATTTTTTTCTGTTCCCTGACATAGTAGGAGTATTATTTACTTTCTCCACCCGAATTACAATACCACCCTTTACCATTTCTTTAAGTTCAGTTCTTCATTTTCTCGATAAAACCCATCTCCCTCTCGCACTCGACATTTCCTATTGATAATTTTGTTTTTTAATTTTTGCGAGGCCTATCACAAACCACAGGTTATTCTTAAAATATTTTTTTATGAATTTCTAAAAAATATTAGTTCAACCTGATATCAGTAAGAGTTATTTTAGAATTTGTTGGGTGTTTCAAAATTTGTAGGACGCCTTATGAATTTTGAAACAGTTCTTATCTCGTATTGAGCTAATTTTTTTCAAGAACCCATAAAAAATATTTTAAAAATAACTTGCGGATTAAATCATCTTTGTAGGGCTCGTAATGGCCTCCAAAAATCATCAATATTTTAATTTTTGCTGGTCCATTACGGATCCTACAAAGATGATTCAAATAACAAATTATTCTTAAAATATTTTTTTATGAGTTCTGAAAAAATTAGCTCAATTAGATATTGGTAAGAATTGTTTCAAAATTCATAGGGCACCCTAAACATTCTGAAAGGACCCTTACCGATATCAGAATGGACTATTTTTCTCATAAACTCAAAAGAAGAAGAAGAATAATTTGCGGTTTGAATAATTTTTATAAAACCTGTAATGGACCCCATTAAAAAAAATTGAGTGCAATTGACCAATTGAGGGCTAGAGGAGAGAGAATGTGGGTGGTGATTTTTTTTTTTTATTAAAATTGGAAAAAAGCAATGACGATGAGAGAGAACGAAAGTGATGTTTTCAGAGAAACAAGAGTTTGTTTTTGCTGCAAGGCTCCGTTTTCACTAACAAAAAATGGTAAATCTTAATGCATTTTACTATCACATTTTTTCTAATAAAAAATTGTCAAACAAATTTTTTTTTTGCTACAGTTATTTTATTCACAAATCCATAAACAACTTATTCACTATCGGAAATAATTTGATATATATCAACAACTTATTCACTACCGAAAATACCTAATAACTTCTCTACCATAAATAAAAATTTACAAATTTTTCATTACCGGAAACACTCCGTAAATGGAGATGAGATTTGTCTCAAAGCAAAAGATAAAAGGTTAAAATTGTCAATTGCAAGTAGGAGTAAATGATGCTTCTCAGAAATAAAGTAAAAAGGAGACGGCAAGAACACGTGGCTAACTGTGGTAATTGTTTACAGGGCGCTATAGTGCGCCGGTTAGATGAACCGTTCAATTAATATTCGAAATTTTAGTTGATCATGGACCCATGGTTACATCCCAGAAAAAATGATCATTGTGTAGATCATATGATCTGAAAGACGGCATTGCATTTTTTCGGAGACCTAAAGAAAAAATTTAGTTGATCAATGATTCGAACTTTTAGACTTTTAGTTAGGGCCGGCCTTGACTTTTCGAAAATCTAAAAAGAAAATAAAAAAATGAACCCTTGTCGTTGGACTATTAATATAAGTACCAAAAAGGAGGGGCGGAGCCTCTAAAGTTCATAAAACTTTTAGGAACCAAAAGCAGTCGAACTTCAAATTTTTGTTCAGGGTCGACTCTGCTTTTAGCTTGTATGTTTACATTAAGTTGTTACACAAAAACATCATCCGTGTTTAACGCTCCATGTTTAAGTTTAAGGATAAATTTTACAATGGCATGAATTCTCATTTTCATCCATCTAGTATCAATTGTGTTAATTTTAGTCCTATAATTTGCATTCTGTCTCAATTTTGTCCTCTTGCTTATGGCATTAATGAAACAAACGGAATTGGAGGATAAAATTGTCATTTCTCCTCATAGAAGGACTGAATTGAGATTTCATGCAAACTAGAGAGACTATTTCTACAATTTTATTTTTACTTTTGTTTTTGTAAATAAATTTAAAATACATCATATGTAATATATTTCTCATCACATTTTTATATTGAATAATCAAAATATGTTGAAATTTTTTAAAGTTTTTATTATATATATCACAAAAAATATGAGAAAATTCGAAAAGCAATCTCTATGTTAAATGTATTGGTATTGTATTTTTTTTCAATTGATTTTCACTCTCATTATTTTCTTTTTCACATGATTAAAAAGAAAAAGTTGTTTAGTAATATTTAGAAATCTTGTAATTGTGTTTAAATAAGCAATGAAATACTATTGAATATTAAGAGATCAAATACATTAAAATATGGGTATAAATGTATTTATTTTGGGACTTACTCATAAGATCACTCATATAACAAATAAACACGGATTTTGAACATTTTTTTATCGCGTGAAAAAATAAGGAGATTATAAGAACATGATACAAAGACATTAGCTAAGGGGTTGATTTGTGCATTTTTTAATATTTTTGTAATGTGTAATGAAATATAAATTTTTTTCAATATAGTTTTATTACCCAATAAAAAATAATTCAGTTATCAAATACATTACTTATGGTCTTTTTTATTTTATTTGCAAAAAATGAAAGTAAATTGTAAAATTTTAGAAATAGTCTCTCTGGTTTACATCAAATCTAAATCTAGTCCCTCTATGAGAGAAAATGACAATTTTGCCCTTTAATTATGTTTGTTTCATTGACAGCGCCAGGGAGACGGACGAAATGGAGATGGAATGAAAACTGTAGGGTTGAAATTGATACAATTAATATTAGAGGGACGAAAATGAGAACTCGTGCAAATTAGAGGGACCATTTGTAAAATTTTTCCCAAGTTTAATGCATCCCTTATCGATATCTTTGCCTATTTAAGGGGGTGACTATTCGCAGCCCTGTATTTTCTCCTTTAGCCCACTACATTTCGGAAAAAATAGTTTTTGAAAATTATACATAATATTTCGGTAAATAGCTATTGAAAACAAGATTATATTTCAGTAACTACATGTCGAAATTGTTCAACTTTCGGTAAACAACTGCCGAACATATATTTTCGGTAAATAGCTGCTGAAAAAAATATTATATTTTGGTAATTGTATGCTAAAAATGTATCTCAATTTAGGTAACTAACTGTCGAGTATAATTGAAAATTTTTAATGGACTAAGGGAGAAAATACGGGGTTGTGAATAGTCGCCCCACTATTTAATTGCATCCACGTACGCACGTGTGCACAGACTTTCGTTTGGATTTAGGATTTGTTCATGGAAATATATTAAAGCAAAAGGAAAAAAACCAAAATGATTCTTGTAGTTTAGTATTTATGTCAACTTAGTCCCTACAGTTTCAATTGGCTCGATTTACATTCTGTAATTTTCATTTTGTTCCAACTTGGTCTAATTACTAACTGTCGTTAGACTCTGTTAATCCCAAACATGAATGGGCCACTTTTCTAGGGTTAAAATCATAATATGTCATTCTTCTCTTGCCCTAGTATACCTCTGAACCAAAATACAAAGCCTCTTTGTTCCATTCTCCATTTTTTTTCAAGGCTTTCATTCTCCATTTGTCGCACCTGGGATTTTACATTCGACCGAAACATGTCTCATTCTCCTTTGGGGGGAAGGAACGAGAGGGATTAGGACTTGGTTAAGTGATCGGGTTCCTATGGATTGCAACATGGTTCTTGAAAAGAAAGGAAAAATGAGAAGTTTTGTATCCTATAAAAGGGGTTCAGATATTTTTGAAAAATATTTGAATTTTAGAAATTGAAGTGTGTTTTATTTTAAAAAAGGACAGAGTTTTCATCAAGCTGCCTACATATCTCCAGGTAAAAGAGAATCAGGTCCGGCCGTAGTTCAGGCCACAAAAGGAATTTAGAAAATAACTTAGAGTTTCCACCGGGCATAGAGTTTAGGTACGTTTGGCCATCTCTTGAATGTCGAAAGAATAGTTCAAGTATTTTAGAAAAAAGAACACGGGCCAGAGAACCCAGTTTTTAAAAAAGAGTGACCAAGTTGACACAAACACTAAATTACAGGGACCATTTCGATTTTTTTTCCTAAAGCAAATTAGTAAGCAAGAAACTACCTTTTACTGGGAATTTTTTTTGAAGGAATTAATTTATGCTCATTTTTTAGCAAGCAAACCTTTCGTAGCGAAGATTACAACTCGTTGAACTCAGGAAGTTAGACCTTCTGATTAATTATTGTCTCCTTTTGAGAAAGATAACCGTCTTTTTTTGATGTATTTGATTGCTTTGATTTCTAATAAAATTTCTACGATTTTGACAAAAAAAGAAAAGAACTTGATACCTTACCCTTTTTTTTCCCCTTACCAAAATCAAGTAACCAAACAAAGCGTAAGAGAGTCATTGAATAATCTTGTTCGCATTCAATAGAATAATCTAGTATTAAGAAAATATAGTCACATTACTTAAGAGTGGAATGAATGATCATTTAATATAATATTGGAACATCTCCACTCATTATCAATTAATTTCAAGTTAGATATAAAGTTTTCACATGATACAATATTATTTTGCATTCAATTTTAATTGTACATGTGGTTACCTAGCTATTACTGTATAGTTTTTCTTTTTTAAACATTGAAATGTAAGAAATTAATTCTACTTACCACATCTGCGAGGCAAACTGTATAAATTAGAAGGGGCACTATTACAAATTAGTCTCGACGTGGATTTTCAACTAATAAAAGCTTCAATTAAGTTCTTTGACACACATAACATGCATGCGCAACAAGTACCGATAGAAGAGGTTCATGAACCTGTCATTTCTTTTCTAATTAGATTCATATAGAAACCATAACTTCCGACTTGCTTAAGCATTACTTCTACATAAGCCGAGCCGTTCGTGAAATTATTCGAGACTCACTTGGCAAAGGCTCGTTCGAGTTCGATTCGTTTACTAAATAAATCGAACCTGAACCTCAATTTTAGGCTGATCATTACATAAATAAGCCGAACATGAACGATTAGACTTACGAACCTGGAGCACATGTGTTTCATGAAAATTTTATATAACATATATAAACTCAAATAAGTATTACTCCCTTTTCCATACGTGGGGCTCATAAGTTCCATTTAATAATATGCATAAATGCAATTATTTTCAATCAAAAAACACTTAATTAATAACCAGCTACATATGCATTTAACACCGATTTTAAGTTTCCACTCTTTGACTTTAAAATGGAGTACCATTCGAACTAGATTTTTATGTATCGTCCCATTCGTACTAGACATAAGACTAAATTTATATTTATTCTTTATGACCCACATGTTTTATATATGGCACATACGAATTATAGGTCTAATAAGATTATTCATATCTTTTTGCCTAAACTTTTATGCTATTGGTCAATGGATAGATTTTACTTTGATGTGCAGTAAATATAATGTTCACTAATTGGTCCTCTCCCTCTGCCTATATAAGAGCATTTAGGGTTACATCAATTTAGGAGGTACTAAACGACTGAAAGAAATGTAAGAGAGAGAAACCTGTTTTCCACCTTGGGCACGTTGCTCTTGCATAATTATGGCTTCTTCAATAAATTATCGGATCACTCAAATTCCGCATTAATGGATTCGGGTACGCCGTTCTTGATTCTTTAAGTTCCGCTTAATGATTGTATATGTGATAATCGTGATAGTTCTAGTAAAAAAGGAGATCACGCCATTCTTGTAAACTTATTTTTCGTCTTCATTTTGTGTGTTTTGTTTATCTTTTTCGAATTTTTGTTAGATTCGAATGATATTTTTTAGATTAGTCATCTTTCTTGGTGAGAGAAGTCTAAAAAGTTCAAAATTATGACCAAAAGCAAAAAAAAAAAGTTCACTAAATACGAAAAAAGTATCAAACAGCTGTCTGAATTGCCGTCTTATTTGAATTTTTTCAACATTGGTTCATATTTTTAGACTTTACCGATTCGTCTCGTTGAGGCAAACGGTTAATCCCAAAAATTACTACGAAAAGCTAAACAAAAAGTTACAAAAAATAAAAAATACCAAAATAAGTTTCAGACTAAGTTTAGAAGAATGCTGTAATCAAAATATGATTGACCGTAAAGCAATAACATCCATGTAGCTAGTGTAAAGTTGCACACGTCACAATACGGTTGCCAAAATTATTTTTGTTGCTGCCAAAACTCTAATACAAAGTCTTGTACACTGCACATGGTACAAGTCTTTTATGGACTAGAGTTTTGACACCAACAAAAATAGTTTTGGCATTATCATTTCCCTTAGTGTGTTAATAATTGTACATGCAATATATTACTTCAAGTTGAGGGAATATATAATACATGTCATTTCTTGTAGTATCAATAATAACATGGTCGTAAATGTTATAAAAACTTACGTATAGAGAAGGAAATACTTAACCTTTATAGTATTGCTTTAGCAATCTAAATGCAAAAACGTGAATCGTGCATGAACGCTTTTTAAGTCAGTGAAAGTCTGTATTAATATATACCTCATTGGAGGAGGAGTTGAAAAAATTCATACGGAGGAGTCAAATCACGAAATTTGGATCAATTCATAACATGATCAAACTTTAATCAGTGTGTTTTATCACTTTAACTTTATGATTAGACAATGGAAGGTTATATTTCTTCTCAAGGCAGAGTGATTAAAGCTTTTGACTTAAAAGCCGGTGGATTTTGGGTGCATGTAGGGGTGTACACAGTCCAAATTGGTCCGGATTGGTCCGGTTCTCTAAAAAATCAATAACCAGATGCTTCGCCTCCAACCTTGCTTTCAAATAAGGTTGAAATACCCCAAGCGTAGGGCTAGATCGTCGGTAGCATAATATCCGGAAGTCCGGGATCGTACCCACAGAGAATTCGAATGTAGCTTAATCGGATTGTAGGTTTATAAAGTGGATTGTGGCGTTTAAGACGGCCAACTTGGTTTTGCTTTTAACGGTGGAAAAGATAAAGCGAAGACTAGAAATGAGCTAGATAAACTAAAGGAGGCAAGTCTAGGGATCGTCTAACCCTTGACTAAGGCCGTTATTGGTTCTCAATTATAACTCAGGCGAGAGTCACGACCGCGTGCTCACGCCCGGAAGATTTAACTTTAATGACTACGTTTATCGAAAGATGTGATTAACCGGAATTAAATCATCCTATTTTTGCTAATGTATCTAACACGTAGGGGGCCACGAGCCCTCAATATGTCGCTTGCCAAGACCGCTTGACTAAACTTCATACCAAGGAGTTAACACGCCTCGCTTAGACCAAAAAGGCTAGGTTAATGAAATTCCGAAAACCATGATTTTAAGCCCGAAGTTTTGAGAACCAAATAACCACCTAAGTACTCGAGAAAGATTACCCCGAGACTTGGCCTATCAACTACTCACACATAGCTAAAGCATAAAAGAAAGCATAAAAACGAGACATGACTTTTAACCGATAAAAACGAAAACAAACTTGATATTATAAAAGATCTAGAGAGTAGCTACAACTTTAATAAACGAGAAACTAACAAACGAGAATTACTTACTTGAGTTCTAAGGGATTACACTATGAAAAGCTTGAACAACAATGGAGATCTCTCCTAGAGAGAGAACTAAAACTAGAACATAAAGTAGATTCCTAGATAAAGTGGGAGGGAAGAGTATTTATACAACTCAACTTCTCTCCCAACAAATATCCTAGAAACATACTATAAGTAGCAACTATTCCATAAATGGAAAGTCCAAAAAGCAGCAAATATCTGGCCGAAGGCTCTCCGTATCTATACAGATTAAGCAAAGTATCGATACCACATCGTTAAGCTGAAAAGGCCAATTTCCCGTAACGCTCCCGTATCGATACACACAAAATCCGTATCGATACGGGACTCTCTGGTTCGAGAGATAACAAACGCGTATCGATACAGCTCTTAATCCGTATCGATACGCAGAGCTTATCTCTAGTCTTCAGGCCAGCCTTCAGAACTTGACACCCGACGGCTCCCAGCAACTTCCACAACATCTCAGCACCTTATTTTCATTCTCTAAACTTAAGTAAAGATTACATTTTAAATCTTTCTTTTACCTTTTCTTTATTTTAATTTATTTAATGAAAATAAGAAAGTACCCCCCATTTGGAAACAATGGCATTACCAGAATTTCAAGATTCTATTTAAATCAAAATGTCAACCCCCCACTTTTAGTACAAAATAGAAAACTGCACATTTTTCACAGGAGGAAATGGCTCAAAACGTGACCTTGCTCTTCAAATAAAACCTTGTAACTTTGTAGTTACTCTTAGAAAAATTCAAGGATCAATTACCGCCATTTTTAATCTCGATAATCGATACTTTTTCTGAAAGTCATTTTTCCATACTTAGACAGATTTTAAGGGGCCGACAGGGTCTTCGGGTACTTGGAAGCACTTAGGCCATCTATGGCGTTAAAATGCGCCTTATTTGCACGTTTTACCTGAAAACACTAAAAACACACCTTACGTGCAATATCATTATAAAAGCTAAATAAACGCAAGTTAAAGTAACATAAAAGGGGACTAATCACACTAAATATCTACAATATTGGGTGCGCATCACCGGACCATTTCAAATGGTTCTAGAAAATTAGAAATTAGAACCTAACCAATATATACATGGAATATAACCAGAACCAAACCGCAAGACCGGTCCGGTTTTGATTCGGTTCCGGTTCTGTCCAATAAGCATCCAAACACTTATTCACAAAATATAAACTCATAAAATTAAAAAAATAGGAAGATAACCTGCTGGAATAGGAAATGAAGGAAAAAAATAAAAGCTTTCCTAATAAATGAAATTTCATTTCTAAATAAATTAAGTTTAGCAAGGAAAAGATAACCTACCCAATTCAAATATATATTAAATTACACACATATGGATATCTATATTTATCTTAGTTTTACACGGTCCGGTTCGGTTCTAACCATGGTTCATTATTTGAGAACCAGTAACCGAACCAAAATTAACGGTTCTTATTTTTTTGGAACCATAACTTGACCATAGAACCGTAGAACCGAACCAAATAGGACGGTTCGGACCAATTTTACGGTACGAGCGGTTTTCTTGAACAGATTAGGGGCCATGGAATCTTGAAATTAATTAGGCTTATACTCCTTAATAAAGGGTTCAAATCAAGTTAATTAATAATCCATTAGGCTCCGTTCAGTTGCCAGGAAAGTACAGGAAAGGATGGAAAAATCAACTTTTCCATAATTTTTGTAGTGTTCAGTTGGCAGGAAAGTAGTGGAAAACATGTTTTTAAGTTTTCCTGCAGGAATTACTTTCCTGCAAAAATGATCCTGCAAAAAACACAGGATTTTGCGTCGCGGGAAAAGGAAAATGAGTGAACACTCACAAAATTTTCTCGAAAGTTTCTTTTTCCTGACAAATGAACAACTAAATCTTAATTATTCTTGCAAAATTCTTTTGTCAAATGAACACTCACAGGAAAATAATTTTCTTTTTCTTTTACTTCACCTCACTTCATTTTTCCTGGGAACCAATTTTCCACACAACTTTCTCGACAACTGAACGGAGCCATTGAAGTCAAGTATTGCAATTGCATGACAAGATATCTCCCACTTAAAATCAACTTGGGGGGCAAGTGAAGGATCATGATGTGATGAGGCTTTAGGCCCAACAATATGTGTTATTTTTTCTGGACCCTAATACTAAAGTAATGCTTCAATTAGACAAAAAAAGAAAAAGAAAGAAAGATTGGAACCTTAATAAGAAATTTTGATTTTCAGAAGTTAATTACAACTAATTTTGCATATTGAAAGAGAAAAATAACTGAATTTACATGAGACTTCTGGATCAAGGCAAAATTCAACTTGGGTGTGTTTACGATATTATGGAGGATTTCAAACACAGCCTTGGGGGCATTCGTAAACTGAAATTGAGCTGATATATCTCTTTGGTAAATTGAGGATTTCTATCATGCCTTTTTTTCCTCGATGAACCCTTAACGAGCTCTCTTATAAAATTTTCTTAGCTGATTAAGAATGAAAAAGACTTATAGAGTAAACTAGAAGAATGTCTGATCTCATGCATCTAAAAGAATCTCCAGATTCCAGCCTTAGCTTCAAATATGGAGATGTCAATTTGGCGAATTTCCATTTCTAGAGTTGGCATCCACATAACCTTCCTGCTCCAATCACAGTGTCAGATTGTAATAGAAAATATATACTTCTCAATTTAATGGGGGAAAAAAAATCCTCAATGGCTTCAATATAAATTGCTTTTTTTTTTTTTTAAAATTTCAAAAGGCTCATTTTGGTATTTGGCAGCTGTTGCCAAAATAAACGTGAATTGAAGCCTGTCCAATTCACGTAGGATTTGACTTTGCATTCAAAGGCAATGACCCGGGAATGCTGCTCGGTAGCTCCCTACCGAGCATGTGCAGAGCAGCTGATCTGATCGTTCATCTTGACAGGACAACTCGGATTGAGTATGAGCGCATACAAATCTGAACCGTCTATTATTCGGTTAAGATCCCAGCCGTCGATTGCCGAGATGAACAGCCGAATCAACCGCTATGCACTGCTCTACTGGGAGATATGCTCCCATTCCCCTTTTCATACCGTTTATTTGGAGCTCCACGGTGGATTTGAATCCCCTTTAGAGTTGCTCCAAGGCCCCAAAATAGCTAAGCTGACTTTCTTTTTTTAGTGGAAGAGCAACATATGCATAATAATAATATAGCAAAAAGTACGACTGTGCCGCCACCGTTACAATAGTGAAGACACTCCAGCGATGAGCGAAGATCAAACTAGAGTTTAAGGAACAGAACGCAGTGTATTGATCCGCAAAGCTGACTCTCTCATATATGTGTTCCTCCAAGCCTAATTGATACCTCTTTTTTCTTAAAATTAAGTCTTTGCTTATATCTTACTGTATCTTTTAACTTTGTCTGCCCCAAAATAGCTAAACTGACTCTCTTATTTTGTGTTCCTCCAAAGCCTATAAATGATAGTACCTCTTTTTCTTAATTAGGTCTTGCTTAAATTTTACTAGTATTTTTTTAAACTTTGTATGCCCCAAAATAGCTAAGCTCATGACTCTGTCTCGTGATCTATGTTGCGCATGATGGTCATGGAAGCTTAATTTCATGTTACAGACATGACAAATAAACTTTATCTGTACTAGGGAGGCCAGGACACAAGCAAAAAGTTTGAAAAGTAGGCATGCAAAAGGCCAAATCATTTTGGGGGAAGGATGAAGGGAAAGAAAGGGGTTTCCAAAGCAATATTATTAGTTTCAACATCATTTTTGTGATTATCATCATCACTTGAAAAAGAAGCTTTAAGTGTTGGTTGATTGAGACTTATTGCAATAGACACCCATTCCACTTATAGGAAGAAAAAAAAAGAGAGAGACTCTTTATACATTCCATTTTTAGGGAAGAAAAAAACTACTCAACAATAGTTGTTTTACGGAGCCAATCGCGACCGTCCAAGACAGTCCGGATGTCAACGAAACTTTTCCGGGGAAGAGTTAAACTTTTTTCCGAAATTTTTTTATTAAAATTTGGACCGTCCAGAACACTTTTGAATGATCACGATTAGTTGCTGCTGTAAAGAACTTGTTTATAGTGGTGCCGTCAATAAGTTTTTCCCACTGTAGGGAAATACCAGCAGTTCCAAACGCTTGGGTTATATGCATGTATCAGGTACACATATAGCTGAATTGTATGGTTCATGCATTTAATTTCCAAACACACTCTTCAGGCATGTTTTTTTTTTTTTTAATTTTTTTAAGAGCTCCAACCCAACAGCCATTATTTCTCCATTTGAGATGATGAAATTGATATTTATTAATCGAAAAGTAGATATAGAGGGTCTCACTATTTGTATATATATACAAATTTCAATCGCAAATCTCTATATCTATAATTCATCTCTATTTCAATTAATGTTTCTTTACTTTTCCTCCAATCATAATTATTCATGCACTTCCCTCCTATCTGTTAATTACTTTTGCATTTTATATTCAACAAGTGAATTTGGAGGATCCTCTATTTGTTTATTTCGTACTCTATATTTGGAGTATCAAATTCCATTCTCCAAAATGGAGGAAGAAATAGAGGAGGGTTGGAGCAAGAGTTTCCTCCAAAATCGAGAAATAGAAAATGAAATGGAGAAATAAAGGATGGGTTAGAGATGCTCTTAGCAATTGAGGAGCCGGATGCCTATCCAAAAAATATATATGTTAAGCTTCCGGATTTATCTTTTAATTTTTCACCAGATTGTGTTTAGGTATTTGGCTTTTGGAAATAAAAGAAAAGCAAATACAAGACAAATTAGATTTATGATTTTTTTTTCTTTCCATTTTTAACTATCAACAAATCTTTCAAAAATCCTAGATCCAAATACAGTCTAGGTTCAGATAAGTTAACTGTTCTTATTAAGCCTCAGTTAAATACATGGGCCAAGAAATTTTTTGGTGCCAGGTGGGTATATCCCACGTGGTATCCACTCGGCATATTTAGGCCGTTGAATACAATATTTTTGAACGGCATAGATTGAAACTCTCTCTTCCCTCTCACCCCAACACTTTCTCTCTCCAAGTTTGAGCCATTCAAAAATGCAATGGACGGCTCGGATGCGCCGAGCGGGCACCACGTGGTACCCACCCAGCACTGAAGAATTTTCCACATGGGCCAGTCTTTAGGGCCCTTTCACCACAAAGATAGAATGATTTGCCTATGCGATCGATTGATAAGGATATGGTGGATAAACTTGCGTCGTCAATAATTGTGTAGCTAAATGTATGGGAATAATAATGTTTAAGGCTGGTTTTGGCTAAAAAAGTAAAATTGATTTTTTTGGTTTGACTTTATTTAATTTTTTTTGCATTTATTAGTTTTATGCCAACTTTTTGTGGATTATTAATTCTTTTCGATGAAAGGAATCGAAAAAGTAAATTTTTTTGATTGAAAATCATAATTTTTGTAAAAAAGACAAAAAACAGGTAAAAAAAAGACTGCCTTGTTGACATATTTTTTTTGTCTTTATTCAAAAAATTATGAGTTTCAATCAAAATTTTATATTTTTTCGATTCCTCTCGCCGAGATGAATCAACAATCCACAAACGGTTGACGCAAAATTAACAAATGCGATTTTTTTTTTGAACAAAGACAAAAAAAAAAAAATCAACTTAAGAAATGTTTTGATCCTACAGGTTCAACTTTTCATCGTTATTATAACTCTAGTTTATTTGTATTTCTTCCCTTGTTGTAATTAAAATTCTTCTAAACTATGAATGTACAAGACCACACATCTTCATCTAGGTTAGAAAATTTTGGTATAGTAGTATATTATTACATGTGCAAGCAAATTTTTTTGGTTACTACTAACAAATAATAACACAACTGTTGTCATTTATCACATTTCACCCAAAATTATGGAATTTGTATAGTGGGGCCATCTTTGGAGTTTACTATTTCTTGGGAAAATGACGGCTAAGGATGTGTTTTGCCATCTTTGGAGTTTACAAATGTTTTCAATTTGTCTTTGACGTGTATTAATTATCAAAATACGTTATGAGCCGTTATTTTTCCCTATTTCTTGCTCTTTTGCCCAAAGCATTAAGGCAATTAGACAACCCAAAGCCACTTGGTCTAAAATAACAACTCAACTTTTTCCGGCCTGACATGTTATTGGGTTGGGTTAGTGGTTTTGGTTGGGCTTCGGACACTCCATGGACTTCCTCCTAATTAGGCACGTCGAATGTCTTTTTTTTTTGGTGAACAAAATGGAAGTGCAAGTATAGTATGACATCACATCTGCTAGAAAAGTATTATCTCATCACATCACACCACACCGCTATCTGTGGAGGATCCCACCACACCTTTGTCAAGACCGAAGCTTAGGTGGTGTCGAATGTTTCGGTGTGTGAGTAAAATGGACTTGAGGGCATGCTGTTTAGCCTTTAGGGATTGTAATGTTGGGCTGGACTGGACGGCAGCCGTTGTAAACTTGAGGGCACCCCCCCCCCCCCCGGCCCCCAAAAAAAAAAATTTTTTTTATTTAGTATTCATTATGTATATTTCCATAAAATTGCCATCATTTAAAATGAACACGAAAAAATAAGGAAAAGATTGATTGTACGTGCATAAATAGCACTTCCCCGGCTAAAAAAGCAAAAAAAATGATTTTTAAGCTTTGTTTTAGTTAACTGTAATTATATGTGTAACCTAAAATTTTGTTTCCCTAAATACTAATAATAATTTTGCAATTTGAAGGTGTCTTATCTTTTTATCATTTTAGATTTAAAATGCATAAAGAGCCCCCACTTTTCTAAATTTGCCTTGTACTTCCAAAATGTTAGGTCATCTAGGATAAAATTACACCAAATTTGAGTTTGGAAAAGTAAGTAGCGATTGTCAATAATGAGCTCTTAGCTCAGTTGACATTATCTACCGCCTTCCTTAGTGAGATCTTGGGTTCGAGCCTCATGAAGGGTAGTTGGATGGGATTCATGGCTATAAACAGCCTCACAATCCTGAAATACTAACTCTCCGCTAACCCTATATATAATATTAAAAGCGAAGAAGAAGAAGTAGCTATTGCTAATGAAAAGTTGAAAGAATATTCACCCCTTACATCACCAAAACGTCCCCGTATTGCTGTTTTGTTTGCCGATCCATCCTCTACCTTTGCCAGCGGAGAGAGAGAGAGAGGGTTTATCACTCTGTCCCCAAAATCAGTTGCAATGAAATCAGTTACCCAACCCTTCTTCCTTTCCCTCCAAATCCAACCGTTAAACCCCCACCGCCGCCAAACCTCCCTCCACTCTATCTCCCCTCTCCCTCTCTCCTCCCTCAAAACCCACCCTAAACGACCCTTCCCAATCAAATCCCAACAAACCCACCTCAACGAAACCCAATCCACTTCAACCCAAGACGACGGCATCCCCATCGACCACGTCAAGACCTTGGCCCGCTTCAAGTCCCTCCACAACCACATCACTGTCGTCCAGGTCTCGCGCGCCGCCGACCACCCTTTCGCCGGCTCCCGCCTCCTCCTCCTCGACTCCCCCGGCAACATCCACAGCATCTCCTTCACCTTCCCCAACAGACGCCTCTTCACCTCCACCTACTTCGACGTCTTCGCCACCCTCCCCCCGATCCTCCCCCCCGGCCCGCTCGCCGTCCTTGGGTTCGGGGCCGGGTCGGCCGCGAAATTGATCCTTGAATCGTACCCGACCGGGGTTGTCCACGGGTGGGAGATCGACCCCGCCGTGATTTCGGTGGGCCGGGAGTATTTCGACCTCTCGTGGCTCGAAAGGAAATTCCCAGATAGGCTTAAGGTATGTAGTTTTACTGTATTACTATGTTTCCTGTTTAGGCCAGGTTATTATTCATGTTTCTTAATTAACCTATGTTTTTTGTTATGCATGTTTTTTTTTTTTTTTCCGTTCATGCTCGGCTTTCTAAAATTTTGGATTTAGGCCCCCATTTTTCTACCTGTATTATGCATTGTATGTACGTATTGGACAACAAAGAGTTGTATGGATAGAGAATCTACAACCAAGAAAAGCCCCAAAACAGGAAATAATTGTTCCAAGCTATGTTACATGGATTCAGGTGCGAGTATCGGGTGCAAGTCCAAGCATTGGACCTTTCTAAACTTAAATCTTAGAATACTAGTATATGTGTTCCCAAATTGGATATGGGTACGGGTAGGGCTGTAAACGAGCTGAATTGAGCGAATATTAGAATGTTGAGATTCATTCGTTAAGTTTTTTAGCGAACTCGAGCTCGAGCCGAACTCAATGAAAATTATGATGAGCCAAACTTGAACCGAGCTTGCCCAGGTTTGGGTCGAACTCGAGTTTGTTCACGAGCTTTAATGATCCAATAATATCATATTTTTATGCTCTTCCAATAATATTATATTTTTATGCTCTCATACAGGTCTAAAACTGCAAATAAATTTTTCATTATGTACATAAATATGTTCATAAACATGTAAAATGATAAAAACATATACATAAGTAAATTTTTAGTAATTGTAAACGTTTAGACTTGTACAAGTTTTAAAATTTTCACTATATAACTATATAAAATCCCCATGATACATATATACATCAGGTTCGCGAGCCTAATTGAGCCGAATACTGCTGCGTTCATGTTCGGCTCATTTATGAAACGAGCCTAAAATTGAGGTTCAGGTTCAGTTCATTTAGTAGACAAATCGAACTCGGACGAGCCTTTACCGAGTTGAGCCTCGAACAGTTCACGAACGACTCAGTTCATTTACAGCCTTAGGTACGGGGAAGCGTCCTGAACACTTATTTTTGTAGTATATATTGGATTATTTTTTTCAGATTATGTACTATAGATTATATTAGAATTACAAGAAGGGGTTAAGAAAAATATGTTTTTGCTATTTCATGTCTATGTGAAATACTCGAAATATTGTTTTTCTAGCTAATTTGATATTCCCTTTCTGCAAATATCATACAGTAACAATTAGAGGATCTGAGTGTCCAAAATGGATACGAGTGTCGAACACATCGACATGGATACTTGAACCAAAATGAAGGATCTATGTAACATAGTTTCCAAGTAAAAAAGGTGTGAGCACTTATTTAGAAGAAAGTTTATGTATCTAATTTTAGTTGTAAACTGTTCCCATGGTTTTTTTTTTTTGGTCTAGAATAAGATGATCTAATTAGTAATTTTGTATCTCAAAAAGCTAGAAAATTGATCCTCGTCAAGTAATTTTGGAAAGATAAAAAGGCCCATTTTAGATTGATGTCTTAGGCCTCAAATTTTCTTGAGCCAGCCCTGATTTCGTTTAGGGCTTTTGGTCATTTTATAGCCTATTTAAGGGTATGTTAGGCCTATGTTTTATCTATGAATGAAAACTAAGTTTTCTAAATTTACTTTTCCAACAAGGTGTATATCGGGGATGCGATGGGGGCGGAGATTGAAGACGGATTTTCGGGTATTTTGGTGGATTTGTTCAGTAAAGGGTGTTTGATACCGGAGTTACAGGACCCAAGGACGTGGGAGAAGATGAAGCGGAGGTTGAGGCGTGGAGGGAGGATTATGGTGAACGTGGGTGGGAGTTGTGTTGAAGCAGAGGATGGAAGTGATGGAAGAGTGGTGATGGAAGAGAGTGTGAGGGCCTTGGAGAAGGTTTTTCCGGGCAGAGTTAGTGTTTTGACCATGGGAAATAGGAATGAGGATAGTTCTATTGCTATGACTGGGGAAATGCCTGATGTTGGTGAGTGGAAGAGGGCTCTACCTAAAGCTCTGAGGTTTTATGCTGATATGTGGACTCCATTTCATGGGTAAATTGGTTTTTCTCTGGTGATGTTCTGGTTACATCTTTCCAGGTATTTTTGGTGGTGAAGCTTCTACAGTAGATTGTATGATATGTTCTCAGTTTTGAGCCTTCCTGGTATTTCACAGGCAGTAATTTTATCCCATTGAAGTCATATAGATTTTGACAAGCTTTATGTCAATTGCATGATTGGATTGGTGGGAATTTTGACTAGCAAATTCATTCGACATCGTACTACTGATATTTGATTATGGGAGTGGTGACTCATATCACAAACTACTGAATTTAGTCACTCAAGTAATCTATGATCCTTCATATGTATATGGATGTATCCTTGTACACATGCATTTGTAATTGCATGACCCTAGTAAGGAAATGCTAACGTAACAGAGGATTTTGTATCCCGGTTGACTTTCATCATACGAATGCATTCAAAAAATCACAAATGGTGTAACATAAAGCACAAATGTCGTAACAAATTAAAATGATAAAATGGCACAACATTACCGAAAGAAAGCATACATTTTCACCGTATGATGCATAACTTTTTCAAAACCACTTGGCTTACGGCGCCCCCATCATAACATCCATCACCATCACCTTTTCTTTTGCATGCCCCTACTCCAAGGCCTTTTTGGCAGGCAGTTAGGCACAAGAGCAGGGTTCAAATGGGCCTTGGAAGCTGAATGAAATGGGTGAAAGTTTCTGCAGTTTGGTTATGAGATGATCTTTTGACAGCCACAGTTATAACCTATGGATGGAGAGGAATCAAGGCCGGGGTCAAGCAAGACTAACATGAGAGGCTATCTGAGTTATAAAAGAGAATGGTGGAGCCATCCCAGGAAAATAGAGCCTTAAGCCAACATTGGGGTCCTTCTTGTAAAATCATGAGATCAGCTCAGGAGTTTTGTTCAGTGTTTTCTTTAGCCTCTTGTTTGTCTGTATTGGCCTTTGCTTGATCCTATCGTTTGCCTGTAATCGTTTCTGCTTGATCCTTTTTTATTGCGCTTGTTGTGTTGCGCCTGAGTACTGGGTGTGTGCAGTGCTCATGTATGGGCCGGGCCTTGGTTGTATCCGGGGACAGCCCCTGAGATGATGTATTTCTTGTTTGAGCTTTCAATGAAATTTGTACTTATCAGGAAAAAAAAAACATTGACGAGAAAACGAGATAACATTCACCATGGAAAAGCACAGCAAATTTTTTCATTTTCCAATTTGAGCACACCATAAAGTGAAGGTACCTTAGCATTTCCCATGGTATTACTGTTGAACTCAATTTGTTCTTTTCTTTTCTAGCTAATTAGAATTCCTATCATCCATTATTACTGGGACCCGATTAAAGCCTTTCTTGCATATATGGACTCTGTATGAGGAAATTGGGTTGAAGCCAAGAAGACTTAGAAAGTAAAAAAGGAAAAAAAGAAAGGACTTTTATAGTACGAGTAAACTGGGAATTGGTGTCGTCTTGTTTTTATTGCTACTGTTATTTATATATCTTGAACAAAATGGTGACGGTTTCTTGGAGTCCACTTTGGTTTTCTTTTCTTCTCAAGTGAGATTTCTGAAAAAGGCTATAATACCATCTTTTGTGGGCAGCAGCGTGAGGGAGGGTGAAGTAGTAGTAGTACTAAAAAGCTTCCTTTTTGAAGGAGTAGTTGGATAGGATAGGGATAGCTAGAATGAGAGAGTGGTAGGGATTGTGTTGTGTACCAAGCTGTCGCTACCTAGAGAAGAAAGCTAATTTGAGATCACTTTATTATTAATGTAAAGAAAAGAAACAAACAAGCAGCATAGCCAGTACAGTAGTGGAGTACTATGGAAAGAATCCATGTGCATTGAGTATTATTCAATTGATAATTGATAGGTACCCAACTCCCTGCCTACCTCAATGTTGTTGCGTTTCTTAAGGGCCTAACCTATCCTAAACTAAATGAACCCAATTCTGTTTCCTGAACTATTAAGTCTACACTCACTGCACGCCCACGTCCGCATGCACTCTTACGTGGGCGTGCGGTGAACTCGTGCAGTGAACGTAGCATCTGTCTGTTTGCTAAAACCTTTGGGCAAATTAAGAACGAAAATCCTTCCAACACCAACTGTTTCTGTCAAGGCAACTGATCATTAATCAAAGTGAGTTAGTTTCAGTTAGGAAGTTAGTTTAAGAGAAGTGATTAGTTGGTAATTAGGAAAATATTTTCTCGTGTGGTATTAGTTTGACAGCTGTAACTGTGACAGAGAATGAGATCGATCGTGCATCTCGGAGAGCAAAGCATGATATAAGCTCAGGTCCTGCGATTGTAATTCTCAAGCAAACACAATGAAAGAGTGCAACATAATAACTCCCTCTTTTGGCTCACTTTATAGGGAACCCAAGACTAAAAATAGCGTCATAAATTATGATCATTTGAAGAGATTAACTTTTACGTATCGGACCAAAAAACCCCTGCTTTAACATTTACTCCTAAGAAACTCACCGATGCACCCGTAGCCTATAAAATTCTCTTCCCTCCGAGATTTGTCATTCATTCCCACCTAGTATTTCACTTTTCCGAATTCATATCGAAATATAAATAATTGAAGAAAATTGAACCAATTGCAGAAAATCCCACTCTATTATACATATTCTACTTAATTATTTTTATGTTGACATTTTATGTTATCTTGTTGTTGGATATTTTTAGTATATTTGAATTTTATGGATTCACTCTCTTGTTGTCTTTGTGAACTCTATGGTCATTTTGTCTATGTTTTGAAGATGGATCTTGTTTTAATTGCACTTACTATTATTTACATTTTTTTTTTTTGCTGCCCTTGGTCGATTAAGATGGAGTGATTAAAAATGTTGACCATTGACTTCAGTAATAAATCAAACCGAACCGGTAATCGACAATTTGGGTTATAGTATAGAAATTAAAAAAGAAAACTGCCGATTTTGGTTGCGGTAATTGTGGTTTTTGTTTTACCTATGACCGAATCGAATGGTTACCATCCATACTAGTAGAATATTTTTTCACATTCGTGCTCAGTAGGCCTAAAAAAAGGCCCCAATGACAGACAACATCAAAATGTAGGTTAATAAAAAAAATAATCAGAACATAGACTAATAAACCCATTAACTGATAGTACAATATTAGAGAAAGTCATTAACTGATAGTACGATTAGAGAAAGAAAAAACTTTAGGAAATGTGAAAGGGCAAAAAGACGGAGGGAAAATGAAAACAAAGGGGAGAGGAAGTAAAAGGGTATTTGAGTAAAAAATATACTCTGTAGAAAATATTTCGGTTCATCCAATGTGCCAACTAGTATTACTATTTCCTAGGTGAGTGGAGTTAGTTGAACTCATTTATTAAGCACTAACATATGCCCTAAGAGCATACATTAATAAAACCCTTCTTAAAAACAGTATAAGCTTATCGAGCCAAGTAATAACTTATTTCAACTAGTAAATTCGAACGTTTAACTAATTGTGATACATAGAAACTTGAAGATCCTTCTTGTAGGAGCTTAATTAAATGAGTGACGTTTGAGTGCTTTTGTTCATTTAACAACCCTAATTTACCTGGATTGGCCACTTTTTGCTTTGGAAGAAGATTATAGAGCGCATAAAACCAAATCAAGCTACATTAATTAGCCTCAAGTTAGTCACATAATCCTTTAAAATGTCATGTGCTTCTGTTCTTATTTATCGCATTGCGCTCGTTCTCTCACTCATTCTTGCGAATTTTTATAGATGGATTTCAAAGACGTTTTCATTGCTCAAGCTCCTACTTGCGACTTATCTGACTTAGCTTCTTCTTTTTTAACACAAAAGGGTAAGAGAGTAATTCCATTTAAGTTAATGACAGTCATTCAAGTTTTTATGTACAGAAGAAAGATCGATCTCCTCTAAAATGAGAGATATTAAACCGTATTAAATCAACGAGGACGAACATAAGGATCGGCAAGTTAGATCGATCGTTTTCATCATTAGTGGCGTACTTGTTTATATTCAGACTAATCACGGTGGTTAAACTAATTAATCCGCATTCCGAGAGAGAGAGAGGATGTCATGGCTAGCTAGATGTGCATGTTGATTGAGACTGCGGCTCAAGAAGTGGTAGGGTATGTTAGCTTTTTGCCTAAAAATGGTACCAAATTAAAATATGGACGATGTGCGTTTTGAGATTTTGGATTTGAAATTTTTTCTCAGCGTATAATTTTTAATAATTTTTTTCTCAATTATTACTCTCTCTCTCTCTCTCTCTCTCTCTCTCTCTATTATCCAAAATCTCAAAACAAACATGATTTGTCATTGTTTGTTTTTTCCCGAAAATGATATAGGTGCCGGACCTATATGTACCGACCATGTACATGTCTCTTTTTTCTGAACCAAAAATTAGATATATTGATTAAGCACTTACCGATATTATTTTGAGCTGATTTTTTAACCAAATTCCATAAAAAATTTATTTTAAAAATATTAAACAGATGTTGGTAAACCTATATATGGGTCGGTACCCATTGCAGTTTTTTTTTCCCCAGGAGTTTGTCACAATAATCTTGGCGGTATGATAGCTCAGGGTTAGTCTGATTGGGTGATAAATTTACTCCCCATACCAGGATTTGGCTCTCAGGTCAAACCGCAAAAAAGTATTTTCTTGTCAATTTTTTAGTTCCGACATGAATGATCTTTCTTTGACCAGATTGGAGAGGGCATTACTTGAGGTGCCGCAAGCTTGTCCAGGTACTCTGACCGTCAAAAATAAAAGTAAGAATAAACTTTGGTGGTATGATTGGTGGTGGTCCACTCTGTAATCTAAGGAACTGTACATATTGTCTAAAGAAGTACCAAATTTTAGGCCCAAATGGGCCCATATACACAGGAATGGGTACAATAAAGAATGAGAAGTACAGTAACATGGAAACCTTTGGCAGGACTCATCAATACGGGAAAAACTGCGTAGGGGAACCAGTTTATAAATGTCCAATTTATACTATAAACTAATAATAAGAGTTTAACGTAAATTATACCATGGTTTCATGAGAATTACTTCATATTATATCTCACACAAGAATTATAGTTCAACTATCCAGACTTGCTTTAGTTTTCTCATAGCAGAATTTAAACATGGCCATGGTTTTCGATCGGTAATTGATTGGATTTTGCAAATTATTGCGTATACTCTCCTACCTGAATTTAAAAAAAAATAATGCTCTAGATCGATTCTCTCGTCTGATTCTTCATGTGCTCTGTATTTGAGAGAAAATGGGCCCATCATGATCTAATTTTATTTGTACCAATATGCGTATTGTTTTTTTTTTTTAATCGGCAAAAGATGAAATTTTATTAAAAATGGAGAAAAGGGGAAGGGAATCCAACAAAAGATGATTTTTTTTTTTGTACCAATATGTGTATTGTTTATGTACGAAATCATGATAATTTCATATCCATAAGTACCTGATCAAGTCTTATTTGCCTTAATTAAGAAATGGACAATCATAATGGAATTGGATATTTAAAAATATGGTTTTCTATTCCTCTCAACGAAAATACTCCATGATTTATTGAGATGACTCCATCGATGACCACCGACTTTTTTAGGAATACCATGAGCTTCTTCACTGTCCCAAAATCTGATAAATAAACTCAACGTCTAACATTTCTCAGCTCAAGTTATTATAATCCTAATTTTATAAATATATATACTCCTACTTCCTTCAATCAATATATTAATCAGCCAAACTGGGTTTCCGTCTATGTAAAGTTTTATCCGGTCTATGAGTCACGGGTTTGGTGATTTCTAGAGAATATATTATGATACAATAAGCTTTTTTATATATATAAAAACGAGAAAGTTATATTAATAATGGTCTAGCAGCACTTACATGACGGAGTTTATTATAAATATTTTGGACAAAGCCAAACTAATCATCTAAATATAAAACGAGAAAACATACAATGCAGTCAATATCTTTCACCCAAACCCAAACATTGTGCTTGACACAAACAAGAGCACTCACAATTTGCCGTAGATTCATACCTAGAATCATCTCAAAATAGATAAAATACTAGTTACAGATAAAAGACAACAAATATTCAGACGATCAGATAAACTCTAATCAAGTATGAACGCACGAATAAACTTTTAAAAGCAACAGATCGGACAAGCTACTATGAGTTGCCCTACCAAAAAAAAAACACACATGGTAAGGAATAATACAATAAGCTTGCAACAAGAACTTTCTAAATGGCGTTTAGAGCATTTTCAATCCTCACTCAAATCTTGACTCAAACTTAAATTTGAGTAAAAATCACTCAAAACGCTCCTCCACTTTTTACCCAAACCTATTAGACTCAAATTTGATTAGACTCAAACCCTTACTCAAGTTTTTGAAGGCAAATTTCACATCTCTAAATTTACAATATTGCTAATTAATGAAGGTTTTACTTAAATTTGTGCATATTTATGGTTGGATTTGAGTTTACCCATTGAAACACACAATACCAAATGAAGTTTTTACTCATATTTTTACCCAAATTTAAATAAAGGGTGGAGATGCTCTTACAAACAAGAGTGCCATTGAGCTTAGCTCTAGAGCTATGTTTGTACTCTTTGATTTTGACTGGAAGTTTGGAGTTTGAATTCTTGGAGTAGCATTGAATGTTACCTTCTTGTCATTTAACTACTAACTACCAACAATATATTATAATGAGAAAATCTTATTTCCGACTGTGCTGTAAATAAGTGTTTTCAGCACTCAAGCGTGACCATCCAAAAGTGATTTGGATGGTCAAGATGTTAATGAAATTTTTTCAGGTAAGAGTTAATTATGACCGGTTATAATTGAAAACGAATCTCAGCTATTGATTGTGCGAATAGACGGCTATGATTGGTTTGTGCTGTAAACACGCTATTTGCAGCACAACCGGAAATAAGACAATCTCTATTATAATACATGTCTCCATGTGCGAAGTAAAAAACTCTTTGAAACGCTTTACATTTATACTTGTATGGCTGAAAATTTATACTTACATAAAATTAAAGTCTCTGCATTTGCTGGAATAGTTTGAATTCTTAAGTAAAAATTATGCAATTAACTTTTGAATTCTCTCAGCATTTGCATAAATTATGAATTCAAAATTTATGCGATAAACTTGTGTCCAAATAGTATGTACTTATATAGGACTAATTAAGGGTGCATTAATACCAGACACAGTCAAAACAGAAGGGATGCATTGTAGCGATATTTTTCGAAAGTAATATTTTTATAAGCACTTATTAGATAAAAATTTAGAAGATGATTCGATACTTTCAGTCTCTTGCTCATTTTTACGATTATTTTTGTAATTATGTTTCTTCTATTTTTCTGGTAGTGATTTTGTTTTTAGGTTCTCTCTCTCTTTTTTTTTTTTTTTTTTGGAGCTTCTTTTTGCCAAGCGATAAGAGGGTAGTTGATTTTAGAGAGTTAGTAGTTACAGCGGAAGCCGAGCATTTTTTTCACGAGGACTTGAGCTCAAAACCTCTCTATTGAAAGGAAGAGTGAAGAATCAACCACACCAACGGTTGTTCTTTTTCTTTTTCTTTTTTTGAGCTTGAATGCATGAGAAAGAGGCAATAGGGTAGAAGGAAGAATGGGGGACATCCCCACAAGGGCCACAACTAGACAAATACAATAGCCATGAGTATTATCACTGTATCAACTTCTCCATTTATTACCCTTTTGTCCTTGATTTCCCTCATTCCTTCTCCCATCCACTAAAAATTCTCTTTGCCCCTTCATCCCATCCACTTCCTTTTCCCTGCTTCAATTTCAGGCCCCTCTCTCTCTCTCTCTCTCTCTCTCTCTCTCTCTCTCTCTCCAATTTTTAGGTGTTCCTCTATGAGGTGATGATCTAACCACCTCCGGATATGAATGTGTGAAGCTCCCTCACATATCTTTCACAGGGCTACATCACACTGGTGAAGAAAAAAGGGGAAAAAAAAGCCCCCTCTTGAAATTAAGAGGATCTACAAGAGAGAAAAAAGGTACTTTTTGTTTTTGTTCTGCTGATCAAAGAAACTAAAACCAAGATCACAAACCACATATGGTGTTTCCTTAGTAATTTAAGTGTTTCCTTGTGATAGTTTCTTTAATTCTGGTTGTTTTGTTGCTCTAGGAAATCTGAAAGGCTATATATAGGGAAAAAAACACACTATGGACACACACACACACATATATACACATACATACATGTATGTTCTTTGAGTTGTATCTGATCATCTAGGGTTTAGCAGTAAGAGTGTAAAACCCCACAGATTTTCATGTGTCATCTTAAGTTTTTGGGAGGTTCCGCCGGCCGGATCCCATGTGCAACTGAGCAATTCAGAAGAACAAGCTTGGATGTCGTCATGATTGCTGATGCAGCTGAATTCTTCCAAATCTAGGATCTGGAGAGAGAGAGAGAGAGAGAGATAGAGAGAGAGAGAGAGTTAATGCATCAAACATAGCACAAGATTTTAAAACCACACCACAAGAAAACATGCAGATCAAGCTCTTCTGTGTGCGCGAGAGAGAGAGAGAGAGAGAGAGAGAGAGAGAGAGAGAGAGTCTTTAATTAAGAAGCATTCAGATCACGGAGAAAAATATGGCAACCCCGATTAATTTGTTGTGCTTTTCCGAAACAAAAGATTTGTGATAATTTTCCCATTGAGACATTTTCTTTAATTTTCCCATTAAGAGTAACTAGCAAGAATAAAGATGACTTAGCATAAATGAAAGCCACAAGAAGATTTCTGCACAAGAAAATCTTCAACCCTTGTACGTTCTCAGGAGGAAGAAAAAAAAAAAAAACCTGTTCTTTTCAACAAGTTCTGTGTGTAAATTAACAATAAAACACACTCTTAATTATCACTCCCAAGTTCCCTAACACACTCTTATCTATTAAAAAATTTTGCCGATCAAAAAAAAAAAAAAGAAGTTCCCTTACTGAAATCTCTTGAAGTTAAACACCCCACAAAAAAAAAAAAATGAATAATAATAATAAAAACTTTTGTGCAAAAACTCATTCCTAATTATGTACAATAATGATTTCAAAAATGAAAGTGTGTTTCCGTTTGAAATAAAAGTACTTCTGAAGCATATGTAACGAAAATTATGCCCGAGCATTCTATTTTTTCTGAAATAAATCTCATAACTTGTTTACTTGGGTTTTTGCAGGGGAAATGGCTTCATCTCACAACTCCTACAGCTCCCCCTGCGCCGCCTGCAAGTTCCTCCGGCGCAAGTGCATGCCCGGCTGCGTTTTCGCCCCTTACTTCCCACCAGAGGAGCCAACGAAATTCGCCAACGTCCACAAAATCTTTGGCGCTAGCAACGTGACCAAACTCCTCAACGAGGTCCACCCTCACCAGAGGGAAGACGCGGTGAACTCACTCGCTTACGAAGCAGAAGCCCGGGTCAGGGACCCGGTTTACGGGTGCGTTGGTGCCATCTCTTTCCTCCAGAGACAGGTGGAGCGGCTCCAGAAGGAACTGGACGCCGCGAATGCCGATTTGATTCGGTACGCCTGCAATGAGATCAATCAGACGACCGCGCTACCTGCCCCACCACCACCGGGGTTGGTCAATTCGGTTAGTCATCCGACCGCTGTGAGTCGCCCGAGGCCGGTAGAGGTGATAAATAGAAGGATGGGAAATGAGGGAGGGAATTTCCATCAAATTCCTTCTCCTTTCCCATATCCTTATCCTCCTCCATGGTATGATTATAACCCTTCTGGTAACACAACTGGAGGCGGTGGAGGAGGAGGTGGTGGAAATATTTGAATTTAAAGAGGAGTGTCAGAACCCATCTAGGGTTTTGCATCTTTTCAGCTGCAGCTTATGATCGAGGATCATCCTATGGTATGATATTATTTTGGTTAATTATTTGTAGTTATAAGCTGGCTTCTAGCTAGTTAGCCCTAACAAGGAAACTTCTAGCTAGCTAGGCCATTGAATTCTAAAAACATATATAGAAGATTTATAATTTGGTAGTTCAGGAGTTATATATGTATTTTTGTACCTAAAACCATTACCCCAAAGTAAATAATTGTGGCGGTTTACTATGGCATTGAAGACCTAAGTCTTTCTTTAGGGTATGTTTTTATTTGAATCAGTAGCTATACCAAATAGTTTATCTTTTTTTTTTTTTTGGTTCGCAAAGAAGTTGTTTATCGATAACTCAATAATGGGTACATTGAGGGAAATGTGGGAGTGAAAGGCAAGAAGCCCATCGGATGCAGGAATGCTGCAAAGTAGCTCCTTGTAGAGCACCCAGCAGGGCGCATCTAAATTATTCATCTCGACAATCAATATATGGTCCAAATTGAAAACAAACTCGTCCCTGGAAGAGTTAACGTAATTTTCCCCGTAAGGGAGTTGCTTTGCAGCATCCTTGGATCCAAAGCCCAACACTGTGCAAAAGGACTAAGCTAGCTAGTTCATCTCTTTTGTTGTGTTATTGATAATTTTAGCTCTGCAACACTAGATAATGTCCATGTGAAAAAGGTTCCTTTTCTCCCTAGGGTGATAGATTATGGTTAATCAAGACTTAAAAGGTACAATTAGAAGTAAAGAGGATTCTCCATAGCGGCCTAAGTCTATGGCTTAGTCTTCCATAACCCTATAGATATATTCTTGCTTTGCATTTGTGCTTTGTTGATCTGAAGGGCCACTGCATGCTTTCTAGCTTTACATTCTCAGCATATAAATTTAGAATTGATTCTAAATTTATATTTAGGCTTTGATTCCAAAAGACTCATAAAAATATATAAGGCAAGTCGGCGCTAAGTTGCAACAGAAAAGACACCTTTCATTCTATGGGTGCTTTGAATATATTAAGGGAAATATTGTTCATTAAATAATCCACATTTATTATAAATTACTATAATGTATCTAGGATTAGAAATTTTAGTACTTATATATAAAAACTTACGTCATTAATTTGCACATAAATATACAAACATTACTTTCAAATTAATAAGCCCGTGACCGCCCATTGTGATGTGTCATTTTGAGGGTACCTATTGGCGTGGCTTATTATAAATGGAAGTGCTCGTTGCATCTCATTTTTAAGCAAAGAGACGGTAATTTTGGTGAAAATTGTATGATTTTCTATGCAAGTGTTGTGAACTTCTACGAGCATGTATATGAGTCGTAAGTTCTTTATTTTTATTTTTTTCGCGTTTGTATAGACTGATTCGAATTCTTAAAATGTCATTGTTTTTCTTGATGTTCTAAGCCCATGAACAATAGGGACCTAGAATTTTGCTTAGAATTAATTGAGATGCATGGACTACAATCAAATGTAGGTATGTTATATAGTACCACACCATGAATTTAATCTACACCTTCTACATAGAAATTAGGGAAACTTATTGCATGTGTCAGGGAAAATCCGGCCCTAATTAATAAAATAACCTGAAATATGCAAGTCAGAAAGTCTTGGTCTGAACTCTGAAGCGCGAAGTGGAAACTAACCAACAGATAAAATACTAGCAGTTTTTGTCTTCTTCAAGTCAATATTTTCTGATAACCAAAATAACAAAGAATTGGAAGGTGAAAAAAGGTAACACAACCGAAACCACCGGCGTCAACTTAACCACCGATCCTAATTAAATTGGCACCAAAGGAATGGACAATCATATCTCATCGCTGTAATATATTTTTGAATTCAATCATCTCTATTTGTCGCTGGCCGGCTTCTATCTGATTTTTCATATATAGTAGTATTAATAGTTAGACCATTTAATGGACAGCTTATGAGCCTCATATTTTGCAAGTCATAATTTTTTTTCAATTTATCTAAAACAGTGGGTGTAACAGTTGATAGCCCATTGGATCCATATGGGATTGATTCTTCTCCATTTGCTGCAACAGCTTTTTGCACACATACCCTTCACTGTTATCGTCCCCCTAACACCTCCCAGACAAAACAGTGCATACCACTCTCTCTCTCTCTCTCTCTCTCTCTCTAACACACATAAACATCTTGGAGGGCCGCCATGACCCGGAATTGGGAAAAGGAATCGAATCAAAACCAAAACTTATTAGTAAAACGAAGCTTATCAAACAGAATTAGGGTTAGGGTTTTGAATTAGTGTTCTGAAATTGGAGAAATGCGTTTCCAAGGAGGTGGGAAAACATTTCCATGTTATTTATTGTTCTTGACAACATCGAAGCACACATTAATTACTTACCCAAAAAAAACATCGAAGCACACACTGTAAACACATGGTCTAAAAGAAAGATGTGCTTGGGGTTTTGGGTTTGTTGAAAGAGAGGAAAACTTGTTTCAAGTCAGAGAGAGAGAGAGAGGTGTCAATCAATTATCAGGTCTCGTAATTCTTTTAGGAAGGGTGTAGGGGCACTTTTGTGTCTCTGTGTTGTGATGATGCCCAAGAAGCATTCTCCTAGGCTCTTAAAAATCTTTAAAAAAGACCCCAAAAAAAGAGAAGAAAAGAAAAGATTCTAATGTACTTTTTACACCTTTTAATACATATTTATTTATTTTTATTTATTTTTTCAAAAATAATTGGATATATGAAATTCGGTCCATAAAAGAAAATGAATGATCCAGATTAAAAATGTTGTGAATTTGAGCCATTCATTTTTTTTTCATGGACCGGATTTCATGTGTGGTGCCAATATTTTTTTATTTTTTACATACTTCAATACATTTTTTTTTAATCTTAACAACAATCCGTTGGCTTTTTTTAGCATCTTCCATTAATTCTTGTATTTTCTTGGACCTTATTTCACAGATTTCAAACTCTTAGTTCCACGGAGACGGGACCTCATTTCTTATCCCAACCCTATAATACCTCTCTCTCTCTCTCTCTCTCTCTCTCTCTCTCTCTCTCTCCTTTTCCTCTAATCTGCGTCAGATCTCTCTCTCTCTCTCTCTCTCTCTCTCTTTTTCTGTCTCTCTGTGAGTGTGTGTGTGTGGTGTTGTGGCAGTCCAAGTGGGGCGTCACGTCCATCGACATCTACGATTCATGGTCTTCTCGATTGGGCCAATTGAACTTTCTTGAGATCATCAAAGAATCCCACACCCCCTTTTCGATTCATCTCTGTCGGGAATTTTGAGTGGACGAAGTAAGAAATCGACTTCACTGTTGGAGATCTCATCATCTCCCTCTAATAACTCCAGCTAGAAAAACAAATATAATTTTACAATCACGCACCAACACTTATACATACACAAAGGGATGAACCCCGCACGTACTGAATATCTGCGGTGTGTATGGGATCCACTTTTTTATGAGTGAATGTGTGTATATATTTGTGCGTGGTTGTAAAATTCTTGTATCAGCAACAGACATATACGTGCGTCTTCTTTCATCTTTGTGTTTGTCATTGGTACCTAGCTATCTAGCTACCTACCACAGTACTACTAACACTTTCTCACTATATGCAGGATTCATGTTTTGCTTTTGAAAACAAAAGTTGATTTTCCTGTTCAAGCCTATGTGAATTCGAAAAGAATACGCAGTACATACATAAAATGTACATACAACACAACTTTTACGCTCCTCTCGTTGCTATCATGATCCGAAAATAAGACGTGAATCTAAGGGAATTCAAAAAATACCAAAAATTTAGCCTTAGGGAAAGCGATATAACCCAATATGCAGACCGCACAGTGTTTTTTTCCAAGTAAAAAGAATTTATTAATCTTTATAAAGGGCTAAAAAGATTAAAAGGATCAATGGCACACCGGCAAGAAGCCACCTAGGACCTAAGAGAACACAAGATGCCCAACCGAACATCAAAAAGAACCCACAAAAACCATACAACCTAAAACAACCAGTCGGGAAAAAAAAAAAGCATCGAAAGAGAAAACCCCAAACCCGATACCACACAGTGTTGTTCGTACTTATATATATATTTTTGGATGTTGATTAATTAACCAAAGGGACATAGAGCCTTCTCTCCTTTGATTAACTTCATTTTATTTTTTAGAAATTATGTATAATTCGTTTTTAAAAATCAATTTGATCCGATAATCGTAGTCACTTTACCCTGTCACATGTAATTCAGGATTTTACAATAAGTTTAAAATTAGGGTTTGGATCTACTAACAGAGTACAATACTAGTGAACATATATCAATTTTGAATAATATTTCAAGATGTACTCAGCAAAAAAAAATAAAAATTCAAGATGGTCTATTTCTCCATATATACATTATTAATAGGATTATGTGTCTATTAGTCGATTAATAATGTGACTTTGTCATTGATGACCTAAAAAATGAAAACAAACAAGTTAAACCCATCAAAATGAAACGAAGGATGACCGACCAGGCGACCAGCTTAAATTTTACCCTTTTTTCTATTTAATATATTCTGTAAAAAAAAAAGCGTGTTGGATTTTGCATTGAGAATGGATCTTTTCTGGTAACTGTCCGAACTGTTGCTAAAGTTGTCTCAAGTTCAAATCCTCCAAAAATATCTTCACGAACAATACTCTGACATTGTGAAAAAATATTAGACCGTCCTACACAAAAGATGAGCCAGAAGAGGGAAGATGACAAAATATCTTCATGTAACCTTCTTCGTGGGGGTCTCAAAATTCTTGAGTACGATCTTCAATTTGTTTTTTCTATCTATTTTTTTTCACTCATTATTTTAAAAAATCTCTGTCAAAATCCAAACCGAACAAGACTGAGTTGCTTAATTTGTGCTCGATCCATGTATGTGTCTGTGCAAAACCTGGCCTCCAATATACAGGGAAAGGAGAGAGGACAAGGAAAACTGTGGTAAATTTAGGACGAACCCATCAAAGATCACAAAGATTTATGTGATGGGCCCGGTTAAATTCGGGATCATGTCATGTGTGTACACATTTCTGCACAGTTAGATTGGTGTACTGTACTGTACTGTGTTGGGTCAGAAGTTTTCTGCTGAAGTTTCTGTTGGGTTTTACTTTTATCGGCAGAGGCAACTCGATCGTGTGAGGTTTCATTTGTGGACTGTACCGTGTAATTCACATCGCGGACCTTTTCTCTCGTTTTTTTTTTTTTTTTTGAAATGACAAAAATTTTATTGATAAACTCGATAAAATTCACATTGTGGAGTTGGGTGCAGACACAGTGTTTGCAGTTTCAGACAAAGCGCTGCGTCCTTTGTTTAATTAGCTAGGTTAATTTACAGAAGGAGGGGGAGAGTGCAGACACAGTGTTTGATCAGTTGGTTGCTTTTATGAATCCAGAAGAATAGGGACGCTTTCGAAGAATAGTACTAGACTACTAGTCCATAAGGGTGGGCCGTATATCAAACACGTCAAATCCAATTCCTCTTTTTCTTTTCTTTCTGTAAAAGGCGTGGAAAAGAAGCAAAAAAAGAGCAGAGTCCTGCTCCTGCCTGCAGGGTTAAACTACGAGGAGGACAAACAACTACTACTCCTATCTCATCACAAACAAAAGTATGTGGGCGCTTCTGTTCATGCCCCCTACCAGACATTTCCATCTTACTACTATGTTCCTCTCTCTCTCTCTCTCCCTCCCTCCCTCTCCCTCTCCCTCTCCCTCTCCCCCTGATTTTGTAATAATTAATATGATCACCATTCACCAGTGGCCCACCCGCAGGAGGTGCTGTGTGGCACCATGCTCCGGACATTTTGGCCGTCCGTTCGGCAATCCAACGGTTCAGATTTTATCTTACTAACGAACGGCTTGGATGGTGGAGATGAGATTTGAACCGTTCGATTACCGAACGGACGGCTCAAATGCAATGATGTGTGGCTGGTGCACAGCACTATCGGATGCCAATGTCGACTTAGGTTTCTGGCATTTAAAAGATCTATTGGCGGTACTTTTCGAAAAACGTTAGGATTGATTCATGAGTAAAAATCGCTTCTTTGGCGAGTTTTTCCAAAAACGCCAGGAAAAGTCACCTTGCTGGCATTTTTTGGCCCTGACTATTTGTCGAAGATTTTAAACATGGGCTTTTGTTTTGGTCGATTACGGTTTTTGAGCTTTCCAATACAATTATATCCTGATGTGCAGGTGATCAGATGGAAAATCGCATTTGATTTCGGCCAATTTTCATTTCATATCATCCTGTTTCCGATTCACAAATTGGATTACAGCTGTTATGATAAATACACGAACCTGAAGGTGATTTAGGTAATTAATAAAAAAATTCAAGAACGAATTTTTAAAAATTCCCGATCGCTGGAACTGATTCCCGTCGTCATTACATACAACCGATGCCGTCATGCTGCAGCAATTTTTGAATCCTAATACGGTTATTGAAAACCCTAATTTGTTCCTTTAGGCTAGACTTTTTCAAGAACTTTTACAGGGTTATCTCATTTCATAGATTATGCGCGCTATTAAAAAATATTTCTCTTTGGGTATCGCATTATATGCACTCGTTAACTAGATATCCTCCCACATTTAAAAATGTTTTTCCAGTACGAGATATCTTAAATAACAAAATTTAAAAAGACATGCTTGAATTAAACCTTCTTAAATTAATTAAGCCCCAAACATATCATCACCCAAATCTAATGGATCACTTTTTTAAACATTCATAATAATAACTTAAAAATGTACACAATTTGGCCTAACATGCTCGTCTCCCAAACTCAATCAATTAAGATTATTTATTATTATTGCACTTTAGCTTTAGAAGAACCTATCGGTAGGGCAATGAGTCATGCCCACTTGCATATATAGAGGAATTATAAAGAATTCGGGTTATGTTACTCTAATGTGCATGTCTAAAACAAAAACTCTACAATGATTAGTCTTAGTTTGACTGTTTTTTTAATATACTATTACAATAAGAGAACTCGAAATCCTGTATACCGATCCGCTTGACAATCAAGGCCTGAGTTTTAGAAAATTTGCTTTCTTCTTAAAGTTTCAGATTCAAAACATCTTAGATGTTATCAACTCCTTGGGACCGTCCATTGGGCTCTCCGCAAGTGGCCAGGGGAAGTGAGATTATGTATTTAGAATTAGTCGAAGTGTGCATAAGCTGATCCGGATACCTGAGTTATAAAAATAAAAAATAAAAAAAAAGGACTCGATTTCTTTCTTTATCCTTTGTATTTTCTTTAATACCAGGAAGACTAGTTCTTTTGGCGGGTTACCAATGATGATCATGATCGGATTATGATGGCTCCCATCAATGGTACAATAAACAATTACATGCGAAGAATTCCACTTTTTGACAATCATAGTATCCGGTCGTACTAGCTAATTTGCTCGCCCACTTGAAAGTTGATGAACATTACTCACTTGTATGTACGGGGCTTTCACCGGATCGATCTTAATAATAAGAGATCTAATCAATTTGCACAGAAGTAATTTTAAACATTCTCCACAACGATCATTCCCATGGAATATCAATATGTGCTTAATGATATATAGGAGATCGATTGAGCTCAAATATTGAACATCAATACGTGCTTAATTAGGCCAAAATGCTGCTGAACTAAAATTTGGAGAACCAAGAAAAGTATGAGTCGATCGATTATGCACTTCACGATATGTATCAAGTTGATTTTTTGCGAGGAATTATAAACATCAAGTTCCAGGAAATTGCAAACAAATGTTATCGCTGGGTGCATGGGATGTGGACCTGAAACACAAAGTGCACAAATTTTTAGTACGTATTTCTTTTTGATCCCGCAAGTGAATAATGTTCATCTATTTTATATGTAGACAGATGAACAAAAAATAGCAGCACTCCATGCACTCTCTTTCTGAAAAATATTTAATTGATTTATGAAGTCTGATGACAATAATTATCATCCTTAATAAAATATGCGTTGAGTTATATATGTTTTTTGTGTGGAGACCATCATATGAAGAATCTAACAATATCTTCCAATTAAGTACAGTATTCAAGGAATAGTGACAATCCGGCCCTCTAACCCTTTAAAAAGAGGTGTACAAACTTTGATCATATGCATGCAAAGTCGGCAATATTTGTGCGTTAAGCTAAGTTAATTTGGACTTGAATAATATTGCTAAAAATTTCTTCAAGGATTATCACAGCAATTCTAACTAATATTTTTTTATGTGCTAGGTCTCCTTATCTATCCAAGCCCTTGGCCGGTAAAGCATTATATATATGCACCAACCACCCCAAACTCTCGTTTATTTGACGAGATAAGCTTGGAGAACGTGTGATCTCATCAAATGTGTAGTGATGGAAATTGATAGTATTATACTCTCATACATATCGTATGTATCACATGCACTTTAAACGATCATATATTCCAATCTTGTGCCCATCCCTGAATTTAGAAACAAACTGGTCTATCTATGTTTGTTTTCCCTTATGTAAGAGGGCATTGAGGAGAAATATTTGAGAAAAGGATGATTTTGGAGGAAGAACGGCAACTAATAGTAAAAGAAAAGGGCTTATATAAATCAAAAATGATGTCTGTGATAGGCTTACACAGTTACACTTAGCAAGGCCTGGCCCACATGAGAAATCAGGGTTGGGCCAGGGTGAACATCAGGTCAGAAGCCCAAATTTTACCCTACTTCGGCCCAACTAAGCACAAGACCAGAACATAACAAAATCCAACTGAACAACTAAGCCACACATTATGGAGCACACCGGGCCTTAACTAGGGCCTTAATCAAAAGAGAAAATGGTGAAGCTTTGGACAATCTTTTTGGATGGTACGTAAATGATTGCTTGAACAAAAATTTTAATTTCAATTATCCGGTTGATTTATGGGGAGGTGGAATTGTATATGTTTCAGAAACAGATCTCAGACTCTTTCCCGCGCATCTTTTCCTCTTGCAATGCAAGGGACAATCTTTCAAATATAAACATATCAAATCAGCTACGCTTTCATGATTTGTGGTTTCTTAAGGTTAATTGTGGTTAAACTTGGTGAGACGTACAAGTTAGAAAACAACCGATAAGAGCGATGTAACCATTCAGCCTCGTTTGATGAGGATGAACAAAACCGAACTCGTTACAACACACCAAAATACAGAAGCGGCGAAACGGATTGCTCCAAGAAGTTTCCCAACTAATCCCACTATCAATCGCAATAGACCCATTTCCCATGCAAATCTCGACAAAAAATTCTCCCAAACAAATGTCACCCCCAAACTCCACCTGTCCCCTCACCACCCTCCTTAAAAACCCACCCACCTCCCTCCTCCCTCCTCCCTCACTCCCACACTCTCTCTCTCTCCAACCACCGCCAGCAATGGCCGAGCACCGCCACGACCAAGAGCAGCGCTTCCAACAACAGCAGCAGCAACACCGCGGCGGCCCCACCGACCTCACCAAATCCCTCCTCCCCGAGAAGCGCCCCTCCAAGTCCCAGGTCCTCGCCGTGGTCACCCTCCTCCCCGCCGGCGGCCTCCTCCTCCTCCTCTCCGGCCTCACCCTCGCCGGCACTCTCGTCGGCCTCGCCCTCACCACCCCGATCTTCGTCATCTGCAGCCCCGTCATCGTCCCCGCCGCGCTCACCCTCGCCCTGGCCGTGGCCGGCTTCCTAGCCTCGGGCGCATTCGGGGTGACGGCGCTGTCGTCGTTCTCGTGGGCCGTGAACTGCGTCCGCCGTAGTGGGATGCTGCCGGGGCCGCTGGATCAGGCGGCGCGGCGAGTGCAAGAGGCGACGGGGCAGATCGGGCAGAAGGCTAGGGAGGTGGGGCAAAGGGCTCAGGAAGTTGGTGGCACCGGTGGGCGGTCGTGAGTTTTGAAGCTAGCGGTCCTGCATTGAGCCGTGGCCCATCTGTGCATGGATGCTATGCTATGGTCATGCCATATGATTTTATGGGTTAATTGTGTTTGTAATGGCTCTACAGCTTTCTGGGTTTAGGGTTATTCTGAAGAGGATTATGGTGTACTTCAACGTAATAAGGTGGTTAAATAGTTACATAAGAATGCAATAAAGAGAAGGGTTTGCTAATTTAGAAAAACATTTTAAATAAAATTTACGGAGACAATATTGGCCATGTAGATTAAAAATAAACTATTAACGGTAAGAAATAGTTCAGATTAAAAATAAACTATTAACAATAAGAAATATTTATTATCGGTCAAAGATTAAAAATAAATCTCAACTATTGATCGTTTTTCGTGAACAATTTATTCACGGCTCCTCCGTAAATTGATTTCTCTCTTGTTAAATATATTTTTTATGGGGTAAGAACGTAGATTCCGATTTCAGATTTAAGAAAAAGTAGAGACTTGAAACTTAAACTACTCTTTTGTCAAGTAGGCTTAGATAAATAAGCCGAACGAGTCTAAGTATTGGTGAAATTTATTTTTCCGATCATCTCAGGCAACTAAATTTACTTAAGTTAATCACAAATAGTACGATTTTTTTTACACATCATGATTACGCTGAACAAGTCGAGTACTCATGTATATGCTAGCCTCAAAATTTTTTCGCATTTGTTAGTTTTTCGTCGATTTTTTGAGGATTATTATTTTGTTATTTTTTTGCTAGGCAAAAGAAACTTTTAAAAAACTCAAAAGGGTTACATCGAGAGGGAACACCGAAAGCAAATAAACGCTTACGAGTTCAAAGAAAAAGAAAAGAACGGGATAAGAACTGAAAAAATGAACATCCAACAGAGAGTTGGATGGATCCAAAAAGGATTATTATTTTGTTATTTTTTTTGCTAGGCAAAAGAAACTTTTAAAAAACTCAAAAGGGTTACATCGAGAGGGAACACCGAAAGCAAATAAACGCTTACGAGTTCAAAGAAAAAGAAAAGAACGGGATAAGAACTGAAAAAATGAACATCCAATAGAGAGTTGGATGGATCCAAAAAGGATTATTATTTTGTTATTACAAGAGGAATCTAACAAATAAAAAATTACGTTCAAAATCTATTTTTTTTGGATAAAGATGAAAAAAGCCAATAAGCTAATTTTTTTGTCTTTATTAAAAAAATAGATTTCGATCGTAATTTTTAAATTTTTCTTGTCACGACGAAGCAATAATCCTCAAAAAAATTAACAAATGCAAAAAAAATTGAATAAAAACAAAAAAAATAGGCCAAATGTAGTAATGCCTTAACAGTTAACACACACTTGTGTGACTCACTTTTTTTTCTAATACACATTTTAACACACAAATGAAGAGAGCCCATTAAAGATGCTCTTAGGCCCTTTCTGAACTCACCTTGATGATCAAAGATCGTTCACTTTTAAGAACTTCGCTAGGAACATCAACTACATAAAAGAATTACACTGATTGAAAATCCTACAACATAATTTCAAAATGCAATACCTTTAAAAAATATATATATATATTGAAAACATCGGACCGTACCCAAAACAAGGCGTCAGGTATCGATTCAATGCTTAAATTTCTTTCTTATCCCTATCATATGATATCCAATCAGCGTACTCTGATCTACAATTAATACAATTTTTAGCGTGTGCCCAAATGAGTTATATAAAAAATGAATTGGCCCTTGTGGATACTACGGAATGCACCTTAAGGTACACGCTTAGAAAGGACAACAAAGTCGCAGATAGGTTTGCTAACATGGGAGTTGATCAAGAAGAAATATTGGCGTCGCACATTATTCCGCATGATCGACAACTCAATCCCACTCCTGGAGGTACCCAAAAAAATGTAATTGTCCCCGTTATCACAATATGCGCGTAAACAAAAGGAGAGTGATTTTTGCACAATCCAATTTATTCTTGTGTAGAGAATAAAATTTAAGGAGTGTGAAAATCACTTAAAACAAAAGGGCTAAAAGGGTAATAAAAAAAAAAAAAAAGAGCTCGAACTGGATTCTCTGGTCCCGACTTTATTTGATTCCAGGAACATCCGGTGCCCGCACGTTCGAAGCACTTATAATCCTCCACCCAAAAGCCACCTCAGCTCCATCTCACTTCTCCTCCTCCGACATTTCTCCCAGATGAAAACCCAGATCAAATCGCCCAAAAACCGCGCAAAAGCTTCAAATTCGCCAAAAGATTGAAGCTTTCGATCGAATTGCGTCAAGCAAGTCTCTCCTCAAACCTATATATACACACGTATACGTATCTATAGGTCGGCGATCATCGAAGTTGTCCATCAATGGCGGGCGCCGCCTCGGCGCTTTTCATTCTGGATGTCAAGGGCCGGTGCTTGATCTGGCGCGACTACAGGGGTGACGTCACCTCTGTTCAGGCCGAGCGATACTTCTCCAAGCTTCTGGAAAAAGAGGTAGTAGTAAACGGAGTGCACGTGATTCTCCATTTTTCCCAATTCTGTTTGAATTCGATTGTTTTATGATGTTGTTAAAAAAAATTGGACGGAGGGAGTAGCTCAGAGTCTCATATCATCAAATTACACACTTTAAAAACTTGAACTTTCCCAAAATGCCTTTGAATTCAAATTTCACTTGTCCCTTCAATTCAAGAATGAGGGTAAAAAAAGTATTTTCACAGCACTTATTCTTGGGGTTTTCAAAGGGGACACATAAATTAGGACACCTAGAAGTCAAAAAGTGGATGAACTATATGACGGAGGGAGTATAACTGTATGTGGGTTAGCGTTTTCGATTTTACCGTGATGCTTCATGTGGCGATTTGGTAGTTGAAATGCGCATTGATTGTCGCTGTAGACTTTGATTGGAAAAAGAAAAGAGGAAAATGATTATCCATATGTTAGAAATAAGAATAATCATTGCTATTAGGAATGTAAAGATTAGGACTTGGGGGTAGAGCCAGGGTTTTAATCCCGCTTTTTACACGCTCCTAATAGAGTCCCCGAATTGTGAGTCTCCCATTTGTTCCTTGTCAGGCTTGCATAGCTAGTCCATTACCCCAACTAAACCAATTTGTCCAGTTAAGTGGAAGTATCATGCTTCTAACTGGTGGACCGGAGAGTTCAGTACAGAAGAGGTAGAATTTGCAAATTCCTTGTTGTGAGTTGATAAGGTTCAGGCAAATCCTATGTTTGACTAATAGTTGGCAGCCAGCTGCCACTAGTTAGTTTATTGCAATTGGACACTGACCCGTGTAATTGGAAGCACTAGATTGTTTTATACGTTACTAGAACCAACCCTCCACAGGAAACACAAGTTTTGGAATCTTGATATTGATTTACGATAGGGATACCAACTATGGCATTATTGCCAGTGATTAACCAAAGGTTTCATAAAGAATGCTTATTTGTGTACATGGTCTTTACCAATTTGGAAAAAGCACTAGTGATATTTAGGATATTGCACTGTAGATCTCAACAAAAAAGTGTTTCGGGGTAGTAGATGGATTAGCATAATGATGACAATTGACAATGTTGCAAACTGGGGAAAACACTAGTGAATATCTTAGCATAGTGGTAGGTATACAACTCTTATAAGTCATGTTGTTTGCCACTAGTTTGGCTAGCTAGGGCTCTTTTGGTTGTGCTGGAAACTTCCTTTGCAGTTTTTTATTTGCTTGGTGTTCTAATGCCCGAAAGGGTCTAGCCCTCTATAGAATAAGAGTCCTTGGCTCGCCACAATTGTAATACAATTTGCTGAGGAAAATGGTTTCTTTATAAGAGGTGATCTCTTGGGGGGCGGTGCTAAACTGTATCCCCAAACCCTTCTTTAGTAGCTTAGAACTTAGAAATTGTCAAAGCAATACATGGTTAAAAAAGTATAAATGGTCACTGTACCTGTGCACAGGTACACAAATAAGATTGCAAAATTCAACTAGAGAGGTACTTATCTGGCCAAAAAGCATCATAAATGAGCAACTTCATTATATCTTGGTCCATCATCTATTGGTGCAGGAGACAGTGTTGCCAAATTGGATTAGGCTACAATTGATTACTGGGGGCTTTCTTTTGAATTTTTGTGTAATAAGCATTGCGCCCGTCAAACTTGGGTAAACGTTTTATAACAACTAGGAAGACAATGATGTTTTTTTGATTTCTTTGGGAAGAGGTCATACCACTTGAAAACCAGTTCCTAGTGATTAGTGCTTATTTTGACCAAAAGACAAAGGTTTTGTTGGATTTTTAGTCATTATATCTATTCATGGAATAAGTGATGATCCAAAGGTTCGTACTCATGGAATTCTTAGGCTTAGTTTAGGATTTTATTAAATCATCGTGGTTTTCTAGTATGAATCTGAGATTTTAATCGATTCATAGGGTCTTAACAAGAGAATTCCTTTAAAAAAAAAAGAGACAACCATTCCAGTTATCACATAGGCCAGAGATGCTTGAAATTACAGCTGTGGTCAATCTTCAATCCTTGGTATTCTTTTGCCCAGCCGTGCTATCCTCAGTCCTCATAGCAATAGAACTAGCTCGTCAATCTCAGTCAATCTCAATCCCCAGTAGATGACCTTCTTTAGGCAGTCAAATCACGATCATTCGGGTTGATGAACTAAACCAAATAGTTATGAGTGGAAAAAAGCGACTTATAAATTCGCAGTAAAAAGATTTTTCTTTTTTAACGGCGTAAAAGAACAAATTGTTACTGGAAATGCATTTTTTTGGGTTTGAAAATGGTACAGAATCCCAGAGGGAGTGTTTAATTGTGGCTGAGATGTGAATACTCATAAGAGAATTGTGAGGAGTCATATTTTTTATAGGATGGAGGTAATATCTATCTCTTAATTATAGTGTAGCTAAGATATGAGTAGTAATGATGAGGTGGTGTGGACATTACCTGACTGGTAAGAAACTTAGAGAAAAAATGTTTGAAAGATATTTGGTCATGTGCAATGAAGGCTACCAATTTCATTACTTAAAAGTATGGGCGCTATCTCTGTATTTAGATGAATGCCACCAATTTCACCAAAATATGGCCTAAGATTAGTATGTAATCCTAAACCAAGTAATTAGGACTAACTGTTTTTTAGTTTACAAACTCATGGATAATATTGAATTTCAATGTCTGATGTGTCGTGTGAGCTTTCCTTAATTTACAATCTGACACGCAAAGCTTTCTCTCATGTATAATACTATAATCCGTCACAGAATATTTCTTCCTTCGAGTATAAGTTATCATGTTGAAAAGGTTGTTGATTCTCATGCTATTTTTCCCCCTACTACATTAGGGTGATATAGAGTCTCATGGTCCAGTTGGCTATGACAATGGTGTTACCTACATGTTCATCCAGCACAACAATGTTTTCTTGATGACAGCGTCAAGGCAGAACTGCAATGCTGCTAGCCTTCTTCTCTTTCTACACCGGATAGTCGACGTAAGCACACTTGAAAGCTCTTGTCTCTTGTTCTTCTGTCTTGCTTGGAGAGTTACGTTGGAAGTTGATGGGATCTATTGAAAGATTATAAAGAGTAGACTGGATCGAGTAGTTAAGAACAATCTTCATTCTAGTTCATCTTCATATGCAGGTCTTTAAGCATTATTTTGAAGAGTTGGAAGAGGAATCCCTAAGAGATAATTTTGTGGTGGTGGTAAGAAAAGATGAATGCTAGTGAATGTTTGACAAATCACTTTTTGACTTTATTGAAATGATGCCTTGTGCATTTGGCAGTATGAGCTACTTGATGAAATGATGGACTTTGGTTACCCACAATATACAGAAGCTAAGATTCTTAGTGAGTTTATCAAGACCGATGCTTATAGGATGGAAGTGACACAGCGGCCTCCAATGGCTGTAACAAATGCAGTGTCTTGGCGCAGTGAAGGGATAAACTACAAGAAAAATGAAGTATGATTATCTTCTTTGTGTGCTATTGTTACCACATTAAGCCACTCATACAAAAGTTGGACTAACTTTTTTTCGACATTAAGCCACTCATACAATAGTTGAACTAACTTTTTTTTCATGTTTAACTAGGTGTTCTTGGATGTGGTGGAAAGTGTTAATATACTAGTCAACAGCAATGGACAAATTATTCGCTCAGATGTTGTTGGGGCGTTGAAGATGAGAACATATTTGAGGTGCTTGGCTTTGTCATTTTAGTAATTCGATTGTTTCGAGGACTTAGATGATTTGTTTGTTACCAGTTGAATTATGACCTATCTTTATGGTTGTTTAGCACCATAGAAAGGATTCATACGACTTGGAGTGTGCTGAATGGATATTAATAATCACAACTTTTACCTGGGGCAGAGTATGTTTGATCAATTATGAACCTAAGCTGAAAACCATATCAAGAAAGTTCAGTTGGTAACTTGGATTGATGGATTTTTGAATTGTACAAGACATGCAGTGTAACTATTTTGTTTGAGTTTCACAATAATTACTGGTGTTGAAAAAATTATGATAACTCTGTAGCAGACAACTGGGGGAGAGAATGAAAGTACCTCATGCTTTTTTATGTGAAGCAGTTGCGGTGTCCCTTGCCTTCCCAGTATGTATTCTGAAGGTTGAGTTTAAATTGCTAATATTTGCATCTCTATGTTATCAACTAAGATAGGAATCAAGTGTCACTTCCCTTTGCTTGCTTGCTTGGATGGATTGGTGATTTTTTCATGCAGTATTGGAGAACGAATTTCATTGCTTCAAGAATGTGACTTATGTATCAGGGATTAAATTGATGACTTGTGATCACTCGTTTACATTGCAAATATATTGAACAGTGGCATTATGTCTTTGCTATGTTCGTGACAGTTACTGATGCAACGAAAATGGATTTTCTTTCCTACTATATGTTTTTCAAAAGGAAATCATATGTGCTCTCCACTTTTAGCTTCTCATACTTTCTTTCTTTTTTTGAACAGCTTAACTACTCCTTCCATCCCAATTTAAGTGTCTACTACGGTTCTGCGTGCCATTTTCAATATTTTATATCTCTCAACATATATTATGTTTTATGTTTTTAAAATCATTGTTTTATAGAAATAATTGATAGCTATCAAACAAGATCCATGTTGCATATTTTTAGCAATATACATTGAGAGATATAAGCAATTGAAAATGGCACGCAGAACCGTAGTGGACACTTAAATTGGGACGGAGGAAGTATTTTTTTTGAACAGCGTCTCACACTTCGCTTTTGAGAGGCTAAAAGGGAAAAATGCTTAGAGTGGGGAATGACAACCATTTCCTTTTTGAAATAAGAGGTGTAACCTTAATATAATCCGGAAATAAGGAGAGTGGGCCAAACAAACCATCCTCTCTGTGTTTGTCTCTCTTGTGTTTTTTCCTTTTATAGGTGATCATGCAGAAGGTTATAGGAAGGAGCATTTTCTCCTTCCTTTCGTTCTTGCATCCAAAGTCAAGTCGGCTTTCTTTTCTTTGAATGATGTCTTTTCCTGTTTTGTTTATGTATCTATTACTACTCCATTGGTAGTTGACTCTTACGAGAAAGTGTAGTAGCACAGTTCTCTTCTTATTTGCGAATTCTGTTTTTCATGCATGTCCTAATATTTTTTGTACCGATTAGGGAAGATAAAGTAATCACACATTCACCTCTTGTAGTGGTATGCCAGAGTGCAAGCTTGGCCTAAATGATAAAGTTTTATTGGAGGCTCAAGGTCGATCAAGTAAAGGAAAGGCCATTGATCTGGACGATATCAAGTTTCATCAGTAAGCCTTGCCTTGTTAATTTAGTTTTCGTGTTTGATCCTGCAGTTCGTGTTTACTCTGTGTACACAGTTGTGCAAGTGCCATCGTTTTTCGTTTTACGGCAGTTTCATGTCACGACATTTGGAATCTCAAAACAAAATGTCTCAATATTTTGTCTGATTTTATGTGGCCTTCATCTAGGTGTGTGCGTTTGGCTCGATTTGAGAATGATCGGACAATATCTTTCATACCTCCTGATGGATCATTTGATCTGATGACATACAGACTCAGTACCCAGGTTCATTTTAGTTAGTTTTCTTATTTACCAGTTTATTAATATGTGGTTGTGTTGGTGCCAGCAAGTTTATCTGAAATTCCTCTTTGGTGGGTGAGATGGGAGTCGAATAATGATTTATCCGGCACTGCTTTCATTATTTTATTTCCTCAAAGTTCTCTCTCTGTCTCTCTCTCAATGTTATTTTCATGCATTCAGGTGAAACCTCTCATTTGGGTGGAAGCTCAGGTTGAGAAGCATTCAAGAAGCCGTATTGAGATGGTGCTTAAAGCCAGAAGCCAGTTCAAGGACCGTAGGTAGATTGTTTCTGTTTTTCTCCCTCCCTTTGTAAAATAATTTTCTCCACTTTGGGAGTGAATACACACCAGTCTAAAAGTATGAAATTTGAGCCCTTTGGTCCCCAATGGCCACTGGCATAGTTTAGTTCTGAAGGTACGACACATGTGCTTAACTAGTCCCTCTGGACCATGTCTGGTGCCAGTGTGCCACCCTTGAAGAAATTTTGATAGTACATCTATTCTTGAAAATTGCAATATAACAATTATACAGTTGTTCAGAATATTTTTGTAGAAAATCTTATTACATTGTCTCCTTCGACATATGTGTATATGTAGAAGGTCTTACTCACAATGGCTTTAGGTTTTCAAATACTAAAACAATTGTTTTATCTTTAGTAATTATGCAGGTATATCGGGTTATACATCATATCCATCTGTTGATATTTGTTTCCCTTGCATTGCTAAATGCTAACCCACTCTCCTTTCACTCACCCTTGCTCTCTTGATGTATGAAAATATAGACTTCAGCTGAGTAGGATTCATATGCATACATTTGGCATGCCAATTAGATCTATGTGAAATAAATTGTAACATAAAATTGGGCAATCTTACGGAGATATTGCTTTGAGGTGATATGCAGCGGTGCAGTTGCGTTGTTCATAGTCAGTTTCTTAACGTGTCAGTAGAGATGTTGGTTTTTATAATTCTCAGTGGTGATGCTGATATTGAACATAAAGCTGATGGGTCATCAATTTCAGGAGAGATGTTTATGGGAGCTGGGTGGGCATTGGCGCTTTGTTGATGTTTATTGACTGGGTTTGCAGTGGTATGTGTTTCAGGTGGCACGACGCCACATGGCTTGAATTTGTGATCTTGAGTTCGAATGTAAGTGGGTTATATGATAGAGAGGGTGGATGGGTTTATATCTTCATGGGCCATTGTGGTGGCTGCAACAACGGATTGGTGAGGTAGTAGGTAGTGGCCATCACTTTCCTGTGGTGGGTGATGCTGGGCTTGGGGTGGAGATGGGGGTTTTCCGTGAGTAGGTTGCCATCATAGAGAAAGGGGATTGCTGTCACATATTCTTCACTGCCACCTGTTCTCAAGGGGATGATTGGAATTAAGCCACACGGTGATACCTCTGACAAGAAAAAGATTTGTGTTTTGTGGGTATTTCGTTTTCAAATTCTAATGGAGAGAATTATTCAACGCACTAAGTTTTAATATTCATAAAAGCACGGTTTTTAACCTGGTGGGGATATTAATGCTAAGGGCCTATTGATGCTTCTTTCAGGCTCTATTAAGCAAAAGGAGACAGACATTTTCATTTGATCCTTGCTTGCCCTAATAAATAGGGGGCTAGGCCCTAATCAATAGGGGGCTAGGTGTCCTCACTTTCATTTTGTCTGTAATCCGATTCAGTCCCTTAAGGCAAGAAAAAGCTTTGAATAGCTATGGGTTAGTGGAGTTGATATATTTAGCCATTTAGGTGATGAAGGAGAGTTGAATCAACAATGAATCTATTCTTTCACGAGAGAACTTGGTGTTCTGGATGGAGGGTTAGATGTTTTTCCAAAGAATCCTTGGTTCAGTCTATGGATTAGTGGAGTTGATATATTTACCCATTTAGGTGATGAAAGAGAGTTGAATCAACAATGAATCTAATCTTTCACGAGAGAACTTGGTGTTCTGGATGGAGGGTTAGATGTTTTTCCAAAGATGTCCTTGGTTCGGTCTCTTATTTTAGAAAGTAGTCCAATGTTGGGATCAACATAAATGAAGATTAGTTCTACAAAACGCATCCTTAAGGATTTTGTATGTGCATTGCAACACGAGATAATGATGCGGCTATTCCTGTTAAATATAGAGAAATGTGTACGTAACAGAGCCATTCCTGTACATTTCTTACTGGACCTCTACGCAATATTGCCATTATATGAATGATGTCCATCTAGAAAAAGGGGAGTTCTTCCATAGAATGCTATTTAAAATTTAACAACTTTGACAACAATAAATCAGTAAATGTAGATTCCTCCTCAGAATGGTTTTATGTATGCCATATCATCATCTAATCTTCTACCTTTTATTTTTCAACAGTACAGCGACAAATGTTGAAATTCAGTTGCCTGTCCCATCTGATGCTACAAATCCTAATATTCGAACTTCAATGGGTTCTGCTGCCTATGCTCCAGAGAATGATGCATTGGTGTGGAAGATTAAATCTTTTCCTGGTAATAAGGTAGGGCTTTTGTTTGTTTGCTGTACAGTGCCGTTTTGTTGAGCCCATGGTTTTCAGAAGCTTCAACACATTTGTTATTTAACTTCTTGAACCAAAAACGCACAGGAATATATGTTAAGGGCGGAGTTCAGTCTTCCTAGCATAACCTCTGAAGATACCACTCCTGACAGGAAAGCTCCTATCAGGGTGAAGTTTGAGATACCTTACTTCACCGTCTCAGGAATTCAGGTATGGGTACCCAAATGGTCATATATGCGTTCAGATATATTGTTCGATATGTTGATCATAAGTTCTAAACAATTTTCACCCATCACGATGGAGTATTTTCCCAAATATGCTAAAATTGCTTACTATTGACCAGACTGGATTCAGGTTTATCATTTTGGTTAGAAGGGAAAAGCAAATTCTCTTGAACAAGAAGTTTCCAAAGACAAAATGGAACTGACTAACGCCTAATAGTCTAATAGATAAGAATTATGGTGGAGATGGGAAAAAGGTGTAGTATTTATGGTTCATTGCGAAGAGTTAGCTGGAGGGTTATTTGAATTGCCCAGAGGTTTCTTTATGACGGGTTTGCAGCATAGAAACAAGTCTCTAGCTGTAGAAATGTGGGCTTCTTTAGTACACTTATAACTAGGAGCTTACACACGTGGATCATGCAGACTGCTGCTGCTAAGTTTCTGGAAATTTTTTAACAGTGACATTGTGACAATATCAAGAAAACCTAGAAATGGAATGGGTTTGTAGTTACATTTCCCCTTGAAATCTGATTGAGAAGAACCCACGAGTTTATTAGTCAGAACTCTCAGAAGCGTTGAACAATGCAAAGGCTGGAGATTATGAAAACTCCTTGAAATGGGATCCCTGCCACTTATATTTAACTCCATCACCCAGAATAAGTAGTCAAAGTAAATTGGAAAGAGGGGTTTAGCAAGTTAAATGGGATTGTATTCTGGCCTATTTATAGCACGTTACTGCTGCTTTCCCATGTCTGAAAACAATCTGTTTATGCAAATGGGATGCGATAGTTCCTGCCACGATTCTAGCAAAACTTCTCCACTATGTTTAATGAAATATTACTAACCCCAGTTATAGGAAATATGATTGCTGACGATTGCATATGGAACTCCTTAAATTTTGCAGGTTCGTTATCTTAAAATTATTGAGAAGAGTGGATACCAGGCACTTCCATGGGTGAGATACATAACAATGGCCGGAGAGTATGAGTTGAGATTAATCTGAAAGCCTACAAAAAGGAGTAATTTCTCAGCTTCTTTTTTCAAAATTTTCTTTCATAACATTGGTACGCGGAGTAAGGTCGCTCGTTTTGTCATGCGTAAGTGTTTTGAGAGTAACAATTAGCTTCCAATGCTGCACTTGTTGCATGTCCTGAGAAGGATCTTGGAATTATAATTTTGTATTGAACAGCAGGAATCTCATCATAATATCCATTATATAATATATAGTGTTAAAAGATTGGGAGGTTGGTACAGAGAAAATGGTTCCATTTTGTGCTTATTCTGTTAATGAAACTCAGGGATATGGACCCAACTTTTTGAGCAAATACGTACATTTATCTTTTTATGAGTCTCCCAATTCCAAATCATTGGTGCCTTCATATTTGGAATTTGGATGGATGTTTTTATGCACTCTGTTATATTTCCCAAAGCCTGTTTAATTTTGTCGTCAGTCTGCTGATACACAACTCAGATCGACTTGAATCGGTTTTAAGTTTCTTGGGAACTAAAGTGCATTTACAGTGTATTATCCGCGGACTTGAGTGTTGTATCTATGCTGTATTGAAGAGATATATACTTGTTACTGACCATGGACATTGCTTCATCATTCATGCAACAGCATGACCACCTCCTCAACTTTGACTTTGCGTTCGCAACCCTCCTTTGGTTGTGGCTTCAGCTCTCCTTGCCGCATGGGGTCTCACAATGTGTCATAGGGTCATCTCCAGTTTGACTTTTGGATCACCAACGGTAGTGGATCGATCTCGTAATCATGCTAGGCTTGTTATGGTTGATTGTAACGTCTTGCCTGTTTTTATCCTTGAAAAATATTGAATGGATTGGGGATAGATACTAGAAAATTATACTTCCTCTGTCCCTTTTTAAGTATCCTGTTTCGTAATTTCAACTTATTAAAAAGACATCATCATTATATCTTTCACATCAACTTTTTCTTTCACTTTCTCTACTTATCTATCATCATTACATTTTCTTACTTTTTAAAATAGAATCTACTTTTAGAGACAAAATAGACAATTTACCAATTTTTACCCACTAACTTTACAAAATGAACACTTATTAAGGGACAACCCAAAATAAAATACCAGACTATAAATAAGAGACGGAGGGAGTAACAGAATCTTCTTCGAAGCATCGCCGCATGCACATCCAATGTTGACCTCGAGCAAATTATGTTTGGATCATGAATTTGTCGAAGAATTGAGAGAGAGAGAGAACACCAAGTACAAAGATAAATGGCTATCATATTTATGAACAGGGTGAGATAGCTATCATAACGATGAACAGCTCATCTCACCGCACCCTTTTCTGTTCTTTGCTTCCCTATCATTTTTCATTTTCTTCAGAGTTATGTTTCAAAACAGCTTATAAAACTTGAAAATTCGCTCAACGTTCTGCCCTGGACTCCTTGTTAACTCCTGAGCTGCATAAGTACCTTTTTTTTGGGTCTCTGAATCAATTTAAGTGCACGTGGGCTAACCCAGAACCCTGAAGTACGCCATCAGACAAATTTTCAGTGTCCCCAAAGGTTGGTTTCAGATGGTGGGAGTCAAACATGCAATTAGACGTATAACCACTTGACACTTTTGGACTGGACCATTAGCGATTCAACCATTATCCGCTAAGCATGATATTTCTTTGAGCATTGCCACCGTTAGATAAAAACACACCAACTGGGGGGGCAATGCGTATTCGTGTGGTTGTGACAGGTAAACCAAATTTGAAAATTTTCGCTCATCTACTTTCACTCAACAAGAAACAATAAATCAGCTGCCATCAGTATTCGATTAACACAGTAGTAGAATTTCCTATTCAAAACGACGATCCCTAGCAAAATAGTACAACAGATTCTACTCGTTTTTCAGTTTTATACAATTCACCAATCAATCGCTAAATAGGATGCAGATGAACAAACCGCCATTAGTTATCCAAACAAACGACTATGTTTCGGACTTGCGTAAGCAATAATTGGCAAATTTTCTAATATCACTACAAATTGTACATCTGTACCTCTTAACAAAAAGAAATGTACGGCTCCCAGGAACTAACTGCTTCCTTGAGGGACGATCAAGATTGGATTTCAGATAACCTCTCTATGAAGAGGTCGAACATTTCATCACGCGGCAACATGCTAATTCTAACGTACTTTTGGCTGACCCCGAAGTGCTCCCCTCCTCTGGTCAATATATGGTGGCTACGGAGAAAGATTTCGCAGTCCTCTATTTCTCCTTCACATTTCAACCATGCAAAAGCTACGAAAAAGTGCAATGAGTTTATATATAACAAAATGCACAAGCATCTCTAATCCCTTCGCAAATTCAAAACTGATGTAAAGAGGAGAAAAAACGTGCTCCTAACCTTTCATCCTTCAACACAATTCTGGCAAAATCGCACACGGTTGTTATTGAAGTTTTAGATGGAGATGATTTGATTCGATAGAAAAAGGTGGAAAAAGATGATGCAAAAAGTCGGGAACATCGTAAAAAGATTTAGTGATGAGAAAAATAGTTAAAGAATTGGAGTGCTCTATATCAGATCAAGCTCTTGACGAAAAATGTAATCAAATCTGATAAAACAAAAACGTATAGATTGGAGATGGCCCAAAAGTAACGAGCGTACTTCTCAGTATTTGCAATTACCTGGTTGTGTTTCGAAATTACGGCCACTGAAGTTGCAACGCACAGTGGAAAAGTTAGGCAGACTGAACAGTAGACTTTTTTCCACCGCTGCTCTCAGTTGCTTCCACCTCTTTTCCATGAGGATATAGCTATGGTCAAAGAAGGGCTGGACATCTTCAGAGCCGGTACCAACACGGTCACAACTATCAGCTACAGCTTGCAAGATTTTTGCTGCCCGGAGCTGAGAATCTTTGGACACTCCAATTGTATTGATCTCTATGAACTCGGTCATTTTTCTTGCAACTTCTTGGTCTTTAACAAGAGCCCAACTGCAACATGTGAACAGAAAGTTCCAGAAGATGGAAGGGATCCATAAGTTTTGTTCTTTCTTTACATCAATTAAGAAGCAAATATAACTGAAGCAGTTAGTGCTGCTCTTGATCATTAACGTGACGGGTGAATCGAACAGTAGGAGCTCTTAGGTCTAAAGCAATTCGTGGTCTGCAATCCCTAAATATTTCTAGATCTTTTGTCCCCTCATGCATCTTTCTCTGTCCCCTTGGATTTTACATGGTATATGGCATTGTCCATGTCACCGTATGATTTATGGAGAAGGAGAAAAAGGGGAACAGAAGGAAGCACGTTCCAATTTGTTTGTCCATTCAGAGGAATTCAATTTTTGAACAAAACATAATCATTGCACTTAAAAGTATTTCAACTTTCCTAACATAACCTTCAACCATTTGAAGTTAAATGCAAGGTAAATAGAAGCTCACAAATTTTGGTGGATTGACTTTTCAAAAAGGACAACCTTTTGTGGAGATTTGAAGAAAGAAATGGACAAACAATTTGGGATGGAAGGTGTAAAAAAAAAAAAAAAGGACATCCAAACAAGATTACTAGATCAACCACCCATGGCATAAACCCTTGACAAAAAAAAAAAAAAAAAAAACACAATAGATGAGCAGCTTACCCTATACGTGCTCCAGCATGGCCACTGCTTTTGGAGACAGTGAACAGCATGAGCTCATGGTCTGCAGGAGAATTAATCGGGGTATATTGTGGCCAATAGTAAGCCAGATCATGAACCAGTATTCCATCCTTTTGATTGACCACGGGCTTTCTCGTGGATCCATCGGGGTTGTTTGGTGAGGTTACAAGCTCAATGTAAGGCCTATCTTGACTAAATTTGTGTGCATCACCGGCCCATTTAAAGAGCCCAGACTTCAGGAAGTCAGTCATCAGAGGATAAGACTGCAAGCAATCAGCCAATCCATATTAAACTCCTAAAGGTGAAATGTTGAACAACTATTGCAGTATAGAAAAACTACATACCTTAGGTAGCACGGCAAACCAGTTTTATAGTTGATGAGTAAGCACAAAAACCTGGATCAACCGAATAAAACAGTACACTAGTGTTGTTTTTTCAAGTCCTCCACTTCAACGAGATCAAGGTCCTAGTGACTAGACGTGTTGGGCTTTTAGTTACAAGTTACTAACCTTCCGATTCCTTTGAAAAATGTGAAAAATGAAGGGCCAAGGTTGTATTTTTGGAGACAAAAAAGAAAAAATCTGTTTTTGTGAACAAGCATCTAAAAATTCAGAGTGAAAATCACATGTGATGCACCTTGATTTTTATGAAGATTGGAGATTAAAATGTTTCATTATTTAAACCAACCACAGGAGGCTTCTAAGTCTTACAATGAAGGACTCCAAGATAATCTTCCCAAAAAATGCATTTTTCTGAAGGCCAGTTTGGTGGGCCGAATCAGAATTGGATTGCAAATCTGAAGAGGCCCTATTTCCGGTGATTGAATGCAAAATCTAATGGAGGTACCCGTTGGGATAACCACACCCAAAAACATTAAACTTGCAATATGTTGAGGAATGTGGTACTGGTAATCCTCTACCTACTAATCTGTTGGGATTACTCACCCTGTGAGATTACGTGTCCTGCTGTCGTCAGTCTAACCAATCAACATGGCCTTATGACACGGCTTTGGCTTCAACAAAAGAAAATGAGACTATTTGCCTGTTTCCTTCACACCCAAAAAGGTTGGTGATTTGCAGAACAATTACAAAAATGGAAAATATGGAAGGAGGACAGGGTATGTTATTAACTAGTACTACAAATATTGATTTACATGGTTCCAATTTTGCAGCTGTAGATAGTATGAGATAAAGTCAGCATCTTATACAACATTTGTCTGGTAAGTACAAACTAGAAACATCAAGACAATACTGATATGAAAGGCAAAAGTTGGCTTAAACCAACTGTCGTGCTTGCATTGGTTGTTCAGTGCTATATGGCCCCAAGAACACTGACCAATTAATGTGAGCTACCTCAGTTGGTTTTAAGCCGACTTTTGGCTTGAACTGTGCTCATATAAAAAAAGGAAAACATCTGTACACGAGCATGCCTTGCTACATTACATATAATCAAACGGATATCAAACAGCATGGTGAGAAACCAGTGTTGTTTTCCAGTTTCAAGAATCTCTAATCACAGAAAAACAGCGTGGCTATGTAATTACAAAAACTAGCTAATTCTCAAGCAAGAAAATTTCAACTCACCGAGTAAAACGGGGCAGCAGATACCACGCTCATGGGCTCAGATGCATCAGGCGGACAGAGAGCATACAATGCAGCCTGATAGAGTTGCGTTGAACCCGTTCCAACCACAATGTGACGGCCTTCAGTGATGGCATTTCCAACCAACTTATGCAATCTAATGACTGTCGTTGCAAATTCTGGCTCCAAAAACCAGCAAATGTTTGTGATATCCGAAAAATAACTTATGGACTGCGACCCGGAGATCACAACTGTCGTTTTGTCACCCATCTGCTTCCAAAATCTCTCGTACATTGTCGGATCGCCACTGCATCAAATTAGATAACTTTAGGAATATTTTGTCGCAAACAGAGTTACCAGAATTTCAGATTAATAAAAGTGAAAGAATTAACTTCATGTGTGACTTCAAATCCAAAGTTTGATCCTTCTAATGGACTTTCTGTACTTGTGGTACAAAGTATAGATGGTCCACCAATTTCAAATGCTATGGTGATTTCAGCATATTAGAAAAATCAAGGAGCACAAGTTGATGCAGTGATGTATGATGACACCATGGATACAAAATAAGGCCAAGATCCCACCAAGCCATCATATGAATGGTCAATTTCAAAATCCTTACAAGTCAGACCATAAATTGAAATTTATAACATTAGTAGGACCACCGTGGATGGTGGAATGGGCAGCCTTTTATTTTGCAGTGTGGAATATGATTCAAATGCACTTGATGGTCCACTAAGACAGTGTGATGATCTTTGTCCTTACCTTCAAATCTAATATACATGCAAGTCCATGTACCCTATCAAGAAAAATAAATTAGGCAAAACTGGCCACTGCACAACTTACAGTAAATAACATGCAAGGTAGGTATGGAAGGAAGTACTTGAGGGTCCTACTCTACAACGGATCAATGATTGGATGGATCACTTGTAAAACGTCAAGTCCTACTCTACGTTTTTGAATTTGGTATACTGTTAACCCTCAGATATGCAAGGTGGGTTTTTAACTGGCAATGCTTAGAAGGGCCCATGAATTATTAAACTCACAAAACCCACTCCCCTTTCCTTATAGCAGTACTAATGAAAGAGGTTCATAAAAACACTTGTCGTTTTCATTTTTGTGTGATAACAGTTTTATAAAAAATGGAACTTATATTAGGGACTTTCTGAAAAATGAGTTGTTTTCAGAAGAAGTTTTCGGAAACAATTTGAATACCATTTTTTTTTCCCGTATCTTGTGGGAAATGAATGCATAAAACGGAAAACGAAATCAAGTAGACATATCCAAATTAGATAGTAGTAATAATCTGTATGATCCATATGCAAAAAGGCACACACAAAAGACCCACAAACAGGCACATAGAAAGTGAGCCTAAAGAAGTGCATTGCATTTGAGCTCAAAATGGTGTTTAATTGAGTTTATTGCAGTTTGAGGTCCACCACCAATTACAGAAGAATGATGATTTTGGTCAATGAGAATTTCGACCAGTCCACCACCAATGGTGCATGTTTTTTGTAATTTTCTTTTTCTGGGTAATTCCCCATGGACCCATGGTGCAGACACAAAGCACAACCACAACTTTGGGAACAGAGAGAGCATCACACAGCAGATTCCAAGAGGGCTTCCCCACAGCTCTTAAATTTACCATGGGAATTCACCACCACCCAAGGACCTGTCTCCTCAAGCTGGCAATTACCATAGCAGCAAAGTACTGGTACACACGTATACCCAGAAGAAAAAATCAACTGAGTCAAAACAAAGTAAAACATTCACACTGTTCCCAACAAATCATCCAATGGATAAATATCAATACGAAGCAGATCGTCTGGACTGGACGGTCCAGTCGAAGGCAGAAAGGCCCATTTTGATGGTTCGAAACGTTAATTATTAGGATTCACCGAGGACATCGGTCATACCAATCGACGGATTTAAGTTGCCCTTTGTCCCTCAAAATAAGTTGCCATGTTGCCAAGCCAATTATATATGAGTTGGACAAAATAACCCAAATAGGAATTCTATTTTGAATTTTTAAGACAATACTGATACTGCCTATTCATCAGAAATTGCCCCATCACAAGTCAATGCTGCCCTTACAAAGGGCACACAACCCAGGTAAGAAATAACACACCCATACTGAAGTGTCAGCATTTTGTTGACGTGGGTCACCGAAGGTGGCATATGACTATTTTCTCCCCAGCTGCATACAAATAATACACTAAAACGATGGCATGACCAAAAAAGCTGTTATATCATACTTATCAAACCGTAAACATAGGGGAAGCTAAGAGTCGTTTTGATAGCAAGAGAAGTAAGTGATCCATGGAGAGAAAAAACAATAATGTGTTTGATGGAAAGTAACAGAACATAAAAGCTATCGTAAATAATCACTTATGCAAGAAAAGTTGTTTTTGAAGTTTTTGGGGTTTAACTTCCAAATCGATCATGCTTTCGTACCAACTTATTTCTCAACAAGTGAATCCATTTAAATTATGTAAGGTTAATTTAGACAAACAAAACATACATTTCTATATGGCTTCCATTCTCTGGTACCCAATTGTCAGAATGAATTTTTTTTCAAAACTTCTCTCTGAAAATCCCACACTAAGCCTTTTAAAAATGTTCACTTTCCATCTTTCTTTTGTTTCCTGATCCAAACTTCATATGCAAACGGAATGAAAACAGAGTATCAGACTTACTGGTCGAGATTGATGTCTCTCTGGCCACCGTCTTCGACATCCAAACGAGCAACCAAACTTGATGCCGTCTCCACAAGCTTACCCTTGCTAACGTGCGCCACTTTCTGGGAAAAATCCTCCATGGGCGCCCCTCTATTCTGCTGCTTCTCCTCCAAACAAAAACCATGAAGGCTCTGCTCTGCTCTCCAACCTTCACCCACGTACCCAAGCCTCAGAAACAACCCCACGTTCAACGCCACAGACAACATCAACACATGCCTAAGTGACAAAACCTTCCTCTTGTCCATCTCTCTTTTGTCAATTTGGAAACTACAGAGTCCAATCAAAACAGTAAAAAACAGGGCAAAACAGAGTCTCCTATGAGGATAGCAGGAAAAATCAGACTCTGAAAACAAAAAGAACTCTTGTTTTCTTTATAGCTACCGTGTGTAGGGATGGAATATTGTTTAAAAAGTTCAATACTTGTTTAATGTTCTGATTTATTCCCTTCACTTCCCCTCCGCTCAATCCAAAGTGAGTGTAAAAGCCGGGGTAATTTAAGAAATCTGCTTAAATAAATAAAATAAAAAGTAACACGTAAATGAAACATTAAAGGAAGGTAAGCGCTCTTCGAAGTGAATATTTTTAGCAGAACCAATGACTCCCAAGATTCCAACCCGATATTTGCAGCAATACATTCGGAGGTTAAATTTACCGGGGGTATAGAACCGTCGGCTGTTGAAGTCGCCGATAAACATTATACTACGATAAATATGCAATGTAAAAATATAATCAAACAAAACCAATATGCCATATAACCTATTTTCAGGTAGACCCAGAAATAAATTACTACTCTCTAGTGAATACTAATTAACAAGATGATTATATTAAACAAATGGTCACATAGAAACCTTTAATAGCATTTTACCAAGAGTTGTGACATGCGATGAACATCAATGATATGGCTAAAAGTCTAACAGGTATACGTGGACACTCGAAGTATAATAGTGTGACTCCCGGCCGGGCCGGTAACGTACCCAACTTTGGTAACTACTTGTGGCCAGAATAGATTTATAATCTGATAGAGTATTTGGGAGATATGTGCAAAATAGATTTTGCTACAAAGTACTAGTGTTTGGGAGATAATGCTCAGAATAGATTATGAACGGCATTTTGAGGATGATGCTCAAAATAGATTGTGAATTTGGAAAGATAATTCAAAATGAGAATGGAAAAACTCATTCACGGCTGATTCTCAAATTGTGCCTCTGTGCCTCTAAAGTGTAGTTTTTATAATAAATTGTAAGAGAATCCATTCTCACAATCTGGCTTGGGCTCCCAAACGGAAAAAATAAAAGAAGGAAAACCCACAATGCACAATTTGGCTCCCAAAGAGGCCTCTACTGTGAGTAGTACTCCCTCCGTCCGTCTCACTTTGTGACTGTTTCTTTTTTGGATTATTGTGACTGTTTCTTTTTTGGACGTCATTGAATATTTTAACATAGGAAGTGGGTGCTGGAGAGTGGCAATTTAAGAGTAACTTGTTAACCGGGTTTGGCCAAATGAATGAATATGAGAAAGCAACTAAGTATTTATCCCCATGACATTCGTGAAGGCTGAACATTCCAAAACTGACCTAGACATCCGGTTATCGAAAAAAAAATCGGAGTTGTTTTACTAGTAACAAAGCGAATACTTGTTAATTAAATTTAAACATATATACATATATATATGCCATACATATCCTCCTCAAACAAGATCATTGAAGAGCCAATCGTAGAAAAAAAAACACATAAATTCCGTCCAAAAACATAATAGAGCTGGAGGTAAAGCAAAAAAACGCACAAAACCCAGAAAAAAATTCCTCCGGTACTCGTCAATAAACTTTAAACGAGATTTTGTAGACTTGTGGGCGAGGTTAAAAATGAAAAGAACATACCAGTATTGGCAAATAAGGACTTGATTGATCAATCCGCGAAAGAAAGCTTCGAATTTCCCCCAGTGGCTAGCACAACCCACTACGGGGGTTTGAGCAATGGCATCTCCTCTCTCTCCTCACTCTCTCCCACTCTCTCTTAAAACAGAGATCAATCGAAACACATTGGCATTTGAAGGAATCGGGATATTTTATAGGGGGTTTATTTATTGAAAGAAGACTGGAAGATTTTTTTTCCACGGAAGATCTCCCAGTTTCCGATGCCACATCTCGAAATATACAACCAAATCAAGGATTCACAGTTCTGTCACACGCGTTCCCTCCCCCTCTCTCTCTCTCTCTCCCTCTCACACACACACAACAGAACACGCATGCTAGGAGAGAGAGAGAGAGATGGTGGCAGTGGCACTGGGTTCTAAGCTTGGGGTGAGTTGGAAAAACGAAGGAAAGCTGTTTAACACTACTGTTTATACTACTGCTCTCCACTCGTGCTACGTTGCATACTTTTCCCTGTTTACCTTTTTCTCTCTCATTAATTTATTCAGTAGTGCTACCCACCGTTCTGTTTTACCGCTCTCCTATCGTCGTGCTCAATTTTACTGTTTATCTCTGCAATCAATTGTTCAAATTTTAAAAAGACTCTCCAGGCTTGGAAGAGTCTTTAAAATCCAAAACACTTTTAAACGATAAAATTGAGAGCGGTAAAACATAGCGGTGGGAAAGACTTTTTGCAATTTATTGATAACATATGGTGTTATGTCCTTTTTTTCAAGTGTGAAATATGCAATTTTGCGTGTCATTTTTAATTGTCTATGTAATTTTTAATGTATATTACTAAAAGTATAAGATATCAATCTGATTTGATTGATCTCAATTATTTTTATTCGTCATTAATTTTAAAAAAATAAAACATAATTCAACGTAATATGCATCGAAAAATATAAGCTATTAAAAATGGCACACAGAACTGTGGTGGACACTTAAAAATTACCTAAGGGAGTACCATTATGTTAAGAAATTTTGGGGTGCCACGTGGACACGACCACATAGTGTCCATGCACGCATCTCGACCTTCCAAATGTGTTTTGGACGGCATAGATTTGTTTGGGTAATTTTTTAGTGCAAATTTATCAAAATATCCCCTCAAATCCAAACAAATTTGGGCCTTCCAAAAATATGTTTGGACGGCCGAGATGCGCGCACGAGCACCATGTGGCTATGCTCATCCGGCACTAAAAAATTTCTCCATTATGTTAGATAAAAGGGTAAATTTTCATTAGACTCACTCAACTATAACTGATTTTCACTTAACATCCTTAATGTTTAAAACTTAACACTTGTCCCCCTAAAGGATTCATACAATGAGCACGGACTCCTTCTGTTAGAAAAATGAAATTTTGGACAAAACTTGTCATGGGAGCAAAACATGATATGATAAATAAGATTTATGACAAATTTTCCATTTTCTCTTCATCTAAGGTAATTTCCTAAAATTAGAATATGTGAGGATAGAATAAAAGTACCTAACCATTGGGGTCAATTGTAGAGGAATTGTGGGAGATCACAGATAGGAGGTGATTGGGGTTGGTATATAAAGTGTGGTGACTGGATTTGATGTTTTAATGTCGTGATTTTAAGAAGGTTATGGGTAAAGGCTAAGGTGACAAGAAGACGGTGGGCAGATGATTGACCAGTAAAGGGTTAATTGTGATTTTTCGTTTACGCTATCTTTAACATCTGTAGTGGAGAGGATTTCTTACTGTTAGATACCCATTCTCCATATGGGGATCCGCACTCCCCTTTCGGATGGAGGAAAAAAATAATTCCCGTCACGGATTAAGGCGGGGACAAAAGATTAGATGGTTTTGGAGATCAGAAATAGCGATCATACTATTCACTCTCGTTCTGCCTAGTTGTCATCCTTACTAGTTCATGTGGAGTTCTCCTAAAACAACTCTTTCGGGAAAGAGTTCATTTAAAATGCGTACCATTGATGGCCGTGAGACGGACGGTCCGAAGCGCTTGAAGGGACAGCACAAATTTTTTACCTAAGGGACAACAGGCTCCCCGAGTTCTTGTAAGCTCTATCCCTATACCAAGAACATAACATTAAACACCATTTTCGGTCTCTTCTTGTATTTGACATTGCAATTAAAATGTAATTGACATCATTTATGCACGCAAGTCAATTTCATTGCTAGTACTGTTAATGATCGCTTCTTCTTTTTTTGACATGGTGATCACATTGATTATTGACACTACAATAAAATGCATACAAGTCAATTCTCGTTGCTTACTGTTTGTATTTTGTAATATAAAAATAACAGTTGGGCCACTGAACGATTTGTCTAATTATGAATCGAGATCTGTACAAACTAACTCGAACATTCAGTTAAAAAAAAAAATCGTCGGCAAAACTCGGTGCTCTTTGACGCTCTTACTAGGTGGCTTTTCCCTTTTCAGATGTGCGAAACAATAAACAAGGTACTAAAAGGAAATGAAATCAAACACCAACTCAGCTTTTGCCCTTTGACAAGGAGAAGACAAGTATAATTAAGTCCAGTGCTTGTGTTTTTGCCAGGTGAGTGGGAATGACTTTGGGATTTGTTCTCTTGTGTTTATTCTTCTTTGTTAATCACTGTTATCTTACTAATATCAAACAAAAGAAAAGATTCTTCTTTAGCATTTTTTGTACACCTTTTCCTACCCCTAGTCCACAATCGAATCATGCACTAGTAGAAGTAGAACTTTCAACCGACTGGAAGTCAATTAAGGCAGGCACAACGAGGGCGGGCGGAACGATCAAGCTTTCACGTAGCATCAGGGTGAGCGCAGACAGAAAGATGTCGGGTTTCAACAAAAAGATAGTCAATTAAGGCAGGCACAACGAGGGCGGGCAGAACGATCAAGCTTTCGCGTAGCATCAAGGTGAGCGCAGACAGAAAGATGTCGGGTTTCAACAAAAAGATAAAACGTAAAGCATAAGGTTTTCGCTAACCAATATAGACTTGTACATGTAGATGGCAAACCAAGTTACCAAGGCAGTCCATAGGCCATAGTGGTCATTTTATTCATGTCTAGTCCAACGAGGAAACTATCAATAATTTAATCTAGTTCCAGCAATTGGAAGGTAATGAAGGCAAAGCAAGCACTAGCTTCTTTTTTTTTTTTTTTTTTTTTTTTTTTTTTTTTTTTTTTTTTTGGGTCAAACGGAAATTCTCAATTGGTCTCATCAGGGATAAAATCCAACAGAAGTTTGGAGAAAACTGTATCCCTGGTTTACTTAGAGTGTTGGTGCAGAATCAGGATACTTCGGAAATAGAACGCCTGGATTTTTTTGGTCGGCAAAAATAAAAAATAATAATATATATATATATATATAGAGAGAGAGAGAGGGAGAGAGAGAGAGATCTCTTCAAGTAAGGACCTTACAATGAGGACCTTATATGTGGACCTCCCTATTTCTCACCTTTTCCGATCAGATTTCGATGATCCGAGCCGCTCAATGTGTTCAGAACGTGATTTTAAGGGTACGAGTGATAAATCGGCAAAAAAAATGTCCGGAAAGGATTTAATTTGAGCAATTTTTATTTGAACCATTCGATAAAAAACAAACAAAAACTTGTAACGCCCCCAATTTTGGGTACGTTAAAAAGACAATTTCATTGAAACCTCAAAATAGAGTCTGACTCATTATTATTACATCATAATACTCACAAGAGTATTTTTATTACACAAGGGTGGGTAACTAAGGTTCCTAACTATAGTTTCGGTTACTCCTTCATTCTAACCAGCTCCAAAAGCCTCCAAGGTATACTGTTCATCTTGATCATCTACAAGGTCTGACACATTATACTGACGTCGCCACCAATATAATATGTTAGGATCACCAAAATGTAACACTGTGAGCTACAAAAGCTCAATAGAGTAACCCATACCCACTAACCCTTAATTTGCAAGCAATAGATTGTAATACTAACAATTTTCACATAATACATGCATATTTAACAAAACAGTTCACAATGACACATCCACATTCGCTAATCAACTATTGTTTGTGTCCATGGTTTTCTGAGTTTCTCCTACTCGACTCGTCGTGAACCGTGTCTTCATTTATCACTTACCAAATCAATATTTTCAAAAAATCATTTTTAACACACCCAACCTCGGTTCTGCCGTTCCGGGTTTCTGAGTATCCTCACAATAGTTCTGCCGTCCCGGGTTCCCATTGGCACACAATTGCATTGGCTCCTCTCCGCGGATAACCAAGCCATTCCTCACCATAGTTCCGCTGCTCCGGGTTCCCATGAGAACGCACACAACCTCACAATGGTTCCGTTGATCTGGATTCCCATTGGAACACACACAACCTCACAATGGTTCCGCTTTTTCCGGATTCCCATTGGAACACACACAACCTCACAATGGTTCTGCTTTTTCCGGATTCCCATTGGAACACATACAACCTCACAATGGTTCCGCTTTTCCGGATTCCTATTGGAACGAACACACACATTCCCATAATGGGCAAGTCCGGCCACATTGGGGTTTCAAAACTTTTTCTCATTTTCAAAACATGCCTTGTCATTAACATACCCTAGACGTCATGTTTCTACTTTCTTGTTTTTCGTGTCTCATTCTCATGCATAGACTCCGCGGTAAGACTTTTTACGTATACATAAATCATTTCTTGAAATCTTGAAACTCAACTAGTAAGATCATCCAATTCTATATTAGTAATCATGCTCATAACCATTCTAAAGATCAAAATACGAATACTTCTATCAATGATAAGTTTTTATCTTTTGAAAACCGTTCTTTCTTCATTTATGAAAAATTCAAAACAACGTATGTTTATTGAAGCAGAAGTCAATTATTCAACATGTTCATACCACCATTAGCAAAATGAATTTGTTAACCATCATGTAACATAATAAACGATAGATAATCTTATTTTCTTTAAAAATACTTCAAGTTATACTTTGAACTAAAAAGTAGGGACATCCTATTTTCAACATATGGTTCTACAGTATACTTGGGTTTAATGGACGAGGGACTCTACCTTACTTCTTGGCGGTAGGGCAGCTACAGAAAGTACGTCGGTGATTGAGCGGAGTAACTTCCTACGGAATGCTTATGGTAGCTTCGAAAGAGAAAGGTTTCTCTTGAAACTAGATCTTGACTACTACTACTACTACTACTTTTGGATCGAGAGGGTGGTCGGGTGGCGGTTTAGTGGCGGCCTTGGATGAGTTTCTTGAAAAACTCAAGAAGAACTTCAAGAACAAGAAGAACTAAGTAAGAACAAAGAAAATTCTAGAGAGAGAAGTTGAAGAATGGAAAGGTGTGAGGTGAAATGCTTAGAATGGCTTGCTATTTATAGGCAAAATCTTGGCTCTCTCTCCTCTCTTCAAGGCCGTCCCCCCCCCTCTCCATAGCTCAAAATTTGACACTTGTCATGAAATCTTAGAAGATCAAAGCCTAACCCTAGGCTTGCATGGCTAAGATTTGTACCAAGAATTTGGTTATGGAAGATTTTAAAAGATTTGATGGAGAGAAGGATAAATTGTACAAGATTTGGTCTTTAAACAATAATAGAAGGACAATTGGGAGGTAGATTTAGGCTAGAAATAATATTCACCCAAGGTTTTGAAAGGATCAAGAAGATCATGGAAGATCAAGCATGGTACAATCCAATCTCCTTCTTTCCTCCTTCCTCTCTCTCTCTCTCTCCCTCCCTTTCTCTCTCTCGGCTACACTCTCTCTCTCTCAAGTACACTATATATATATATATATATATATATATATAAAATAAAGGCTAGGTACAAAAGTACAAGATTCATCAAATCCAAATATTCCATTAAAAAAATCTAATTAGGCACATGTTTGATTAAAATAATAGATATTGTACATTTTGCAAATCTAGGGTATTGATACACATGTACAAATGCCCAATATTCAAATATAGAAGTGGTACCAAGTACCCCAATTAAATAATGGGCTAGGATTCTCCCCATAATAATAAAGTATTTGTACTATTTTATTCAATAAAGTATTTTGAAAATTTAGGGTTTAGATATACCCCAATATTTTTATACATAAAAGTACATGGGAAATCCAAATCTTGATTATTAAAACAAAGCCTTGTACTTTGTTGGAAGATTAAGGTTATTATCCAATGGGTAATAATTCCCCTTGTGGTTAATAACTAAAGGATAATAGAAGGGTGGGAGAATCCCCAATAAACAATACATATATATACTTTGCACACGTGGATATACACCATTAAAATACTATATCTTTGTACTATCAAAATATTTTAATGAGAAGCCTAATGTTCAATGGACAAAGATTACCCTAACATCTATTGACCAATGGGTAAAGGCAAAAGGTTCAAAAGGTTCATCTAGTAACTAGGTGAGTTTGGTTGCTCGGTTCCTCCAAGTAGTCGGTTGGAATCTAATTCGATTGGCCCCGAAGAACTAGAATCTAATTACGACGGATTACTGAAAGTAAAAATAGGTAATTCAAATATTTAACGAAATTTTTACCTTCTAAAAATCAGGGCTGTTACAAAACTGTTCGGATGAAGCCCTTTCCGGTCTTTTTTTTCGCTGATTCCTCACAAGTGCCCTTTAAAATCACGTTCTAAACACATTGAGCGGCTCGGATCATCGAAATTCGATCGGGAAAGGGAGGTCCGCATTTTATTAAAATGAGGCGGTCCTTATAAGAAGGGAACTCATATATCTATATATATATATATTGATGAAATTCGATAAGGGTACATTTAGAAGGGGAGGGGCTGATGGACATCCAACCAAATGTTGAATGAGTGAGAAGAAAAGAACAAATAAATAAACCCACCCAAAAATAACCCAAGCATTCTTGTCTCCTCTTGGAAATAGCAGCCATCTCCCAACAACCTGAACCAGCCAAACACGAAGTCCTCCTGAAACATCCAACAAAATGGTGAATGATATAAAACGCCGTGATGGAATCGCGTCGAGTCATGTTATAATGTTGCTTTTCGAAAATTCAGAAAACCATATGTGCCACCATCAAATTGTGTACATTAGGTTGCAACAAATCTGTTTCGAGGATACAACGAAGCCCAACGTTACAATCTTCTACTTGCATCCATACAAATAAAGGACAAACAGAATACCAAGCCAAAAATTTGGACAACAGTGTAATTTTATGGCATGCAAAAAGGAATGTCTATGAATGAAAGGTATGAGACCTAATAAGATTCTAGTAATGGTCGGGTCCACAAAATCAGCATACTGGAAAGAAGAGAGAGACCAGAGTAGAGTTGCCTTCCCTACAAGGAGAGAAGGGGGGTGGGGGGCCACATTGATGTTTGAGAGCTCAGTCATGCTAATCTTCTGCAGAGAATATAGAGCTAATACCCCTAAAGATCACAAGGTTTTAAGGCTCAAGATTTTACCAGTACTCAGTGGCTGGTCACCGGCCATATCTACCTCCAGACTTAGGGTGGTCCCTATGGGATTATATTGAGCCTGCAGCCATTAAGGGGATGGTCCTTCCCAATTAAGTTGCATGCCCCTCTAGTCCAGGCCTTCACCAATCAGTCTCATTGGAGTGGGGCTACTTTCAATTTTGCAAGGTCCCCAGTTGTGCAATCAACATCAAGAAGAATATTAACATGAATAATGTTGGATTACGTCCCTCGGTAAAGCCATTCTAGAAAATAAAGGGAAAAAAGAAAATCAATTTTTGGATTTAGATATGTTGTTATTACAAAACGGAAATAGCTTCTCTGTAGTTTATGTTTGGACTACAGAGAGTGGTCAATATAATTTCAGTTGTCCAAAAGTTTTATTAACTTTTAGATTTTGTTGAAAGACTCTTCGTGAGAAAATTTAAAATCTAAATCATTAATTGTTGAGATGAACGAACGAGATGAGACTGCAGAGAAGCCGAATCCTTAAAAAAAATCGTACTTGAGACACAAAACTCTCACTTAGAGCTGAAATTGAGAAAAATATAAGTATACAATCTGTTTCCACTTTGCAAATTAAGAGATTAATTCTCTTTATTGTAACTTCTACTATGATGGGTATTAGGTAACATTTGTCATCATTCCAACTTCTAAGTCAAGGAGAAGGCCAAGGAATCTGGCACAACTTAAGGAGTGATTATTCAGTGCTCCAGGGATTTTATCCATCACATATAAAGTGTCTGTGCGTGGTGAATAATGTCTCTGAAGCATCACGTAGTGGTGCTCCGAGAGCGAGTAACACTTTCCCTGAGCAAAGTGTATGCATGTCAAAACCTAACCAGGACAAGAGGACCTAAACCTTTGGGATGGTAGGGATCCCATGACATCGAAAGCAGAAAATTACAAATGAGAATAGTGACCCCATGACTCCCAAAACAGAAATGCTAGGGACAAAGAAAATTACCCCGAAAGTACTCCGAAAACAGCAATCAATGGTTGAGATTCACTTTGATATGTGTGACCCAATCATCAAAGTGATTCTCAACTATTGATTACTGTTTTCGGAGTACTTTCGGGATAAGTTTTCTTTGTATGTAGCATTCCCCCTCCCAAAAACCTTGAGATTCCCTTTAAGTACTTTTCAGTTTTCCCCAGGGTTAATTTGGTAAAGAAATTGACAAGAGGCTTCCAAAACTTCACATTCACATGCTCCTAGCCCCTAGGAAGGCCAAACACAATCTCTATCTTTCCACTGGGAGGGAAAATATCCTCCCCCAAACAAAAAACCATCATGTGAGTGTAACTGTATAACTATAAGCTAGTCTTTCTCACCCATTAAACTTTCACATGCATTATTGCTACTTTTGTTTGAGGCATATAATCTTGTATCTTTGCCGTCATATCTTCCTACTGCACCTTTTGGCGAAAATGCTTTGTCAGTTGCGTTCTTGTAAACTTATTTGCCTAGAACTTATATCGGTGTTTTTTTATTTTTTGTATAGCTTTTCGTCATAATTTATAGGGTTAATCGTTCGTCTCGTTAATTGGAAAAGTATAAAAATATGGACTGATGTTGAAAAAAGTTAATATAAGACAATACTTTAGATAAAAAAAGACAGTTGTTGATACTTTTTTTTGTCTTTCGTGAACTTTTTTTTGCTTTTGATCATAATTTTTTACTTTTAAATCCCTGCTTTTGGTCATAATTTTTTACTTTTAAACCCCTCTCGTTGAGACAGATGATTAATCCAAAAAACATAATGCAAAACTAAAAAAATTAAATTAAATTTACAAGAATATAGATGAGACTTTCATTGCAGTATCTTCCTAAGATCAAATCAAAAGCGAAGCCCTAGTTTCTTCCAAAGCAAGTTATTTTCTTTTTTATGCCAGCCCATGGGCTTTTCAAGGGGTTTTTTGTGTGCATAACTTCTTTTAGTTCTCTCATTTTTCTTTAGGCCCATACCTCTCAAGAATTGTGCCCAAAATACAGGCCAAGCTCAGACAAGAGAGATGAAGCTAAACAAGATCTAATTCAAACCAAGGATTATTATGTCTCATTCCGCTAAGGTTCTTATTTTTTAAGTACTTATTTTTCGCTTTGCGAGATAGGTCATTATCTCACAATATATCACCATTACTTCAAAATATAAGTACTTATTTCCCGTAGTGAAACTGGGCCTTACTTGAAGTACAACACCTCCACCTAACTAGATGAATAATAGCAGCAGCCATTGTGCAGAAATTAAACATCATCACTCTTCAACATGATTTAGCAATCAAATCATAGTAAGTGATTGACCGGTACCCAGTACCCGCACGCGAACCTACTAATCTTGGAATTTGAATGGACATCCTATGAGCTTTAACCGGACAAATAAGTGTGTGCAAGAACATGGGTATTTCATTCCTGAGAGGAAGATGCCAAATACCTGCTAGTTGAAGAAACCATTTTCCTTTTCAGAAGTCCAAGCAGCAAAATTCGTGTTGGTTGATTGCTCTTGGAGGAGATCGGAACTGGAGAGGAACTCAATGGGTGCACAGAGAACGTACAATGCACAATGACTATATAACTGTATTGTTAACAGCTTTTGACATTACAATACTTTAGCAGTAGTATATTGTTTATACGTAAAGCCAAAAAGAGTAGGAATGGCACAAATAGCGTTGATCTGAAAACGTAGGTCAATACTCTATACACAAACTATTTATACAAAGCAAAGGTGTTGACAATAATATATCACCAGCCAAAACAAACTTTCTTGGCTAGACATTCCCGTCATTCATCAGCTTATCCAGCACGACATTAAGGTCCGCTGACATTCCTGCCAAAAGAAGCTTCCTCACAGTTGCTCTAACCAAGTCCCTCCTAAACCCCATCGCTGTTACCCTGTCAACAACATCATCTATTGGAGCCTTGTTTCCAGTCCCGCCAGAACTTGATCCAGTATCCACACTAGAGGCAGTCGGAAGCGTGTGCGGTAATATCTGGGCTTTAGGGAGCTGGGTGTAATAATTATTTCCACCACCCTGTACTGAAGAGGAAGGAGATATTTCCCAGGGTTTCATAGTTGAGCTACGGTAGTGGGAAGAAGACCCATCATGGGGATTCATATTGCCGAAATTAGCATGCTTGGGTGTCTGGGAATACCCAGAAGGAAACTCAGAGTTAGGACCTTTCATGGGTTGACCATGCATCTGTTGAGAGGAATCCAAATAAAACTGGTGGTGGATAGGCGGCCCATCCGCTGGCAGAGAGGAGGATTGGTGGATGTTTGGACGGTAGTTATGAGGTGGGTAAGGTCCATAAGGAGGTGATTCTACAGGAGGAGGATGTGTCCATGAATGTTGGTTTTGAGGATTAACTTCATGAAGAGGTGGACGAAATTGCGGTCTTTGGGTTGCCTCCCCCAGGACTTGAGGAAGGTTAAGAACAGGTTCATAAAAGTGAGGAGGTGCTGGAGGGGAAGGCCGTGATTCCTGAGTAGGAGACACGTTGTATTGCTGATAAATGGCTTCTAAAGCTTTTCCAGCAGGAAAATAGTATGACTCAGGCGGGGGACAGGAAGGAATTGGGTTCTGTAGTGTTTGACTATGCACTGGTGCTGCAACAGGTGCTCCGCCTGGCGTTGCATTTTGATAATGCAGGGTTGAAGAAGCGTCAGGAATGAGAGTAGGAAGTGTTGGTGAAAATGCACCAGAAACGAGTGGAGGCTGGGGAGACTGCTCAGAAGCAGGTGATGATGCTTTTGGTGCTGATTTAGATTGACCTGCAGTCTTGGGGTCTTTGGGTTGTGGGTCACTCTTTGAACCCTGAAGCTTGGCAAGCTGAAGCAGGGTTTCTGTTATTTCCTGCTTATCCTTTAGAAAAAGAACACCATCTTGAACCTGCATGCAGCGACTGGCATACATTAAACAGTATTCAAATAAACCAATGCCTACGTACAAAAGTTCTGTCAACATTCTCGGCCTAAAGTTTAAGGACCTCTGTTTTCCATAAGGTTTAGCCAATACAATTGCTGAGTGAGAAGTTTAGGTTTGTTCAAATACCCATGGCTTCTAACACCCCATTCCTGAATTTCAACATGCAGGAGTTTAAAGATGAAAATGCCTCCCACAATGGATCATCAACGTGAATTATATTCAAAGATCAGAAACAATAATAAAAGGGATGAAATAGTAGAATAAATGGACTACCAAGGAAGAGACAACAATTGCGAAATTAAGCGCAACGGGTTAACCTAGAGACTAAGTTGAGCTGTTATAAATGTCGTCAGGTCAAAAGCTATCCCACAAAGCCCTTGAACCTCTTGAGGCCCCTCTAGGGCTATGCCTAGTAATTCACTGGTAGGTGTTGAAGGGGCAAAAGCCTTACATACCCTTGACCCGGAAAATATTACCTGCCCCCTCCAAAAAATCAAAGGAGAGTACAAGATGAAGAAAAAAACAGTACAACATAGTTGTCACAACTCACAAGAACCCCAACTTGCATGTGTATTCCAAATTTTCATCTACAAAGTAGTCTATGCACTACTGGCGATGTATAAGCAATCACTTCCTAGTGGCCAACTATGGTCTGCTTTTCACATCTCTGACTTGAAGGTTATAACATTAAAAGGTAAAGCTTCCTTTTCCTTTTCAGAATGTTTGAGAGGAGTTGGGACAAAAAAATAAGTTCACATGAAGATCGAAAGGATGATTAGAGACAGCACAAGAGAAACCTCTCTCAGAATATTTTCTAGCTGCCTCAGCTTTCCATCTGTTCTGCCATTATTATACTCGGCGGAGATCTTCAGATTGTCAACAGCATTCTCAAGCTGGTTTATTTTAGTCTCTATTTCAGAGAGTCTTGCACTAAGCCCATCAACCGAACGCAACAGGTTGTCAAAATGCTCCTTCATTGTCTGATGAATCTCGGAAGCTAGTGCCAGCTGCACTTCCTTTTGACTGAATTTTCCAGAATCAATATGGTCTGAAGAATTGCAATTCTGTACATGTAACAGAACCAACTCTTAACAAGTGCGAAAGTATATGATGTAAATCAAAACACAGGACTTCAAAAAGAAATAAGATTTTTTCTCTCACAATAAAGGCAACAAGTATTACACAGTCAGGTACTGTCGTAAAACCAAGCTTAGAAGTTAATGCCATCACAATTTACATGCAAGTGACCCTTCCACGAGCAACAGGGTAAATAGAACTGCAATACAGAGCGTGTTTTGACGCAACACCTAAAAAGTGCTTAAGTTTCCAAATAAAATTCACAGCAATTCCTAAAATAGCAAAACAATATACCGAGGAAAAAGAGAAGCTAACGTATTCTGATGCAGACAAAGCCTCATCTCCAACAAGGTAACTTCTTTCTTGGAATCCACTTCACAAGTTCTAAGTGATTCCATCAGGTCACACTCTTTATTTGTTTCTTGCTAAGAAAAATGAACACATGAGAAAGGGAACAATGACCAAACGTACTACTATCCCACCAAGGTGCGAGCATGACAAGGTCCCTCTCACACGGCATCTGATTCATGCATCTACTGTCGTAAGCTGGTTTCGAAAGCACGACCACGTAAGACAGAGCAGGAAGTTTTCACTCAGCTGCCTTTACCAACTCGGCAACCACAAGGGTCACACTCTGCTCGACATGAACCTTACCATAATAGATCAACTAGTACTTAAAAAAAGAAATTTGATTATCACGCTCTACTTTTATCCACTCAAACTCTCATTTTGGTCTTTACTAAGGTAAAATTACAAAACTACTTTTCATACCTGAGATGACAAACAGGTAATTTATATGCACAATGCCAAAAAAGAGTAAACATACATAAAACACTCAGACACCTTGGGATCACACCGGGGCGCGTGATCTATGGTCTGCTCAACCCTTGTGTGCTACTCCTATAGCATACAAAACCAACAAATCATCCACGTCAATATTCCCGAAATTCTTCTAAAGAAACACCAGCTTGTTATGTATTCAACTTTAAAACAAAATAATAACCATAATGAGCAAAAGAAGAAAAAATTGCTAAAATTGCAGCACTGATCGCGTCAATCTCACGGCCAAAATCAAAGACTCTGTTCACTAATACTCTCATTTCTCTAGCTATCTCTCTCTACTCAACACCCCCAAACCTACCTAAACCAGGGTGTTCCACTAAACAGGTCATGTTTTCACAGATTTCTAGACAGATCATTCTCTTACACACATCAACTATAAATTTAGCGAAAACAGCTTGACTGTTGTAATTAGCTTGAAGCAAAAAAGTATAAAGGAAACGCACACATAAAAGAACTCGATTTCTTGAGAGAGAGAGAGAGAGAGAGAGAGAGAGAGAGAGAGGCGTACTGTGAGTGTGGGAGGGCGAGAGTGAGACGCTCCAAGTGATCGATCAAGATCAAAACCAAAGCTTTGACCATCGGCGAAATCATCGTCACTATCATCGTCGGGGGAAAAGAAAGTGAAGGAATCCTTGCTCTTAGATCTGGAGAGATCCATAATTTGCTTGTCCGTGAACTCCGACGTCCTCATTGATCACAAATCAAACCGAAGAAAATTCAAATAACTACTACTAACATTTACAGCCGACGAGTGATTATCTCGATACAAATAAAAACATACTACAATTATATAGATACAGACAGACTGAGAAGTTCAGGTGGATTGGATGAGTTTTGGTTGGTGCCGATGGGGCAGAGGAAGTACAGGAGGAGTGAATTTCAAAGGCAGTGGACTGGCAGTTGTGCCGAGCGCGTATCCGCTAATTGCATTCGGGCCGTCTATTTCAATTTTAGATGATTTAAATTTGAAAATAGAAAAAAAAAAGAGAAAGAGGAGAAACAGTGTGGGGGTGAGACACGAAATAGTATTTTAATCTGAACCGTCCAATATATTTTTAGACAACTTGAATATAACGTTCAGGCACTACATCAGCCGGGTCAAATGAAACCCACCCGGCACATTGGAAAATTAAATGAATCTATTGCACTGTACTGTACCATACAACACGCGTGGCAATGGAGAAATTGGGAAAAAATTTCGGTGTCGGGTGAATATATCCTACGTGTATTAAGTCCAACACTTTCTTTCTCATTTTTCTTTCTCTAAATTCAAGTTGTTCAAAAGTGTATTGAACAGTTCCGATGCGCCGAGCAGACATCACGTGATACCCACCCGATATTGAAATTTTTTCCCGTGGCAATGGCATGGATTTATGAATTGTTTTCTGGTTTTTGTATTTCAAGAAAATGGATGCCAGAGAGAGAGAGAGAGGGTGGTTCTATTTGTAATTTTGTAACCCTTTATTTTTTTCATACAACCCACAACTAATTCCTATTTTCACAAATTTGCTAATACGACCCAATTTAAATCTCCCTAAAGTTCCCAACATACCCCTCCTCTCTTAAATCCCTCAATTTATCCCCAAAAATTGCTCTAAGAAAAAGAGGACTGCCGGACGTACCAACCAAATGGCTACCGGTGGGGTACAAACGACCTCGCGTAGTGGGTCCCTCATGGATGATCCGAATCGTTCAATAATTTTTAAAAATTACCCGAGTGGGTCTCCAAAAGATCGACTCAATCCGATATGTGTAGTTATTCCATCCAATCTTCTATTTTTTTTATTCAGATTTTAGGATCAAGTAATCTGAATGAAAACGAAAAGATTGGATCGAGCACCTACACATATCGGATTGAACTAATTTTTCAAGAATCCACTCGTTTTTTTTTTTTAAATTTATTGAACGGCTCGGATCATCTATGCAAGACCCGGGGTGGGCTCTGCACAACAGTCAGTTCTCGATCGATGCAGCCACCGTTGGTGGCCATAGGTGGATTCGGAAAAAATATGATCTTCAAGTTGTGATTCAATGACAAAAAAGTTGTGATTCAATGTACTAAACTCATTCTTTTTTACACACACACACATATATAAATGTGCGCCAATTAGATATTAATTAGTATGTTATTGATTTGTTTTTTTACGTGACTATTTTACTCAACAAAACGCTGCAATATGAACAAATTGGATCATCAACCCAAACTGAGGATGAAACTGGCCGGACTGCACGGGTGCAGTGTAGCCCCAAAACGGCAGACAAGCCTTGTCCATTTCAAGTATGTCAACCTCTTAACGATTTCAGATCCAAACACAAATTCCAACATAGCCAGATCCAAACAAAATTTCACGACCCGAACAATGAACATAGCTTTAACGATGTCATCCTTTAAAGTTGCTACCCTCTCAGGGGTATTTCTGTTCCTGCCGTGAGTTGTTTGTTGGGGAGGACAGTGAGGCTGGTCAAACTATCGCTGCCATCTTCAACTCCATTTGCGTCGGCTCCCGACGTGGAATGTTCTTTACCCTATGTGGATTGTTGTTCTCTGTACTCAGTGTATTCCCATCCAAACCACATGAATAACCCGAATATCATGAGTTTGTTCCCATCGATGGACTCTGGTTTGGGATTTGTAACCCTTTGGGCTGATTTTGAGTAATTGAAATCTCTGAGTATGGTTCCAAAAAAAAATCCTTCTAACAGCAGAAAATGAGAATTTAAGTCAACAGCTAACGGGAATTTTAGTGAGATCATTACAAAAGCCAGGTCCATCAAATAGTCTCTGAAACCCATCAAAGAATGGATACAGTTTCTCATTCTATTAACTGCATTACCATAGCCCGGGAGAGGCAATGGAGGAGTGCAATTTTGCTCACCCTCCTTAAAAGAGGGTGAACATTACCCTCTCTTATTAGTTGAAATGGTATAAACTCTACAATAAAATGATGTCATACTTACCATACAATACACTTTTAGATAAGCATCACATCACTTTGTGATGCAGTTCACACCATTTCAACCAATAAAGAAGGGTAATATTCACCCTCTTTAAGTAGAGGGTGAACAAAATTCAACTCGCGATGGAGAGATCCGTTTAAGAAGAAAATCTGCAGCATGAACCATCCTCCGGCCCTCGATACTGAAAATCCTGCCTACGTTACATGTCACAACATCATTGGCAGTTTCAAGCCGATGAATTCTCATAATTTATTGGTCAATTAAAAGAAAGTTTAAAATCAATAAAAAAAATGCACAATTAATGTACAACGTACAGACAAGGAGAGCATGAAAAAAATGGAAGGGGGGGGCGGGGTTGGGAAATCCTTAATGATGGGCAAAATCTACTAAATCTCTATTTCTGCTTCAACACATTGCATCCCCTCGTCACCATCTTTCTTATCAGAAACCTCCTCAGTTTTCTCCTCCTCCATTATTACGCTCCTCTGCTGCAACTCGTGATTCAACCTTCCGATCTCAGCATCCTTCTCTTCTATTTTATCTTGCAAGATGAGCACCTGCAAATAGAGCCATATACGAATTGCTGAAATGTAAAACTAATTGGACGTAAGTGGTTCCAAATATTTCATTTTACATCATCTTTGAATTTCTGTTGTAAGAAAGCTTTAAAAGTTGAATGTCGAAATGAAAGATGCAAAGATAGATGCAAACCATTTCATTTGATTTTTCAACATCATTTGTTTGTCCCTCCATAAGCTTATACAATCCTGCATGGAGCAATCCAAGAGTCATATAAACAACATGAGCCTATTAAAATGGAAATCAAAACATCCAGAAAAACTTGGTCTAAGAATAAGCACCAAACGACAATACTAATGGAGATAAAACTAGCAATCTTGAGGATTCTTCCTGAAGACAAAAAGCAATAACATAGGCTATATGCATAAAAATCAAAAGGACTACATAAACCTATTTTCTGCAAGGTATACAACACTACTTAGTCGAATAAATTATAATTCATATGCAGCGAACCCGATTCCAATATTACCTATTTTGAACCAAATTTTTAAAGAGATTTAGAATTGCTTCCCTTATTCGAAGAATGAACACATATTTTCCATAGAATTGATTCTCTCATTCATACAAGGAAGACAAATATTTTCCTTTCTTTAGCAAGAAGGGGTGGTAATCTATTGGCCAATTTAGCAAGCAAAGCACCAACAGCAGCCAATCCCAGTCGATTGAAGGGATATTACTAACTTCTAAGTACCAATTTCAATGATCAGCAAAAAAAGCAGAAGAATGGTGAATACTTTGGCTAATCATATACGCACTAAATCCTAACTCCCTCCACGACGGTATTGTCTTTCACTTGTCAACTGAGAAAAAGAAAAAATTCTGCCTGACGTGTCAAATGTAGAGAAACCCCTCGGGACACATATTTACCCATTCACATACCAAATGGGGACACCTGTCTTCTGAATCCCATTAATATGGAATGCTGTCAAAGCAGAAGTTTAGAAATGCTAATCAGAAGTATCTTTGCAGCATCTTTTTATGAAAAGCTATGACAACGGCTACAGTTTGGGTAGATGTAATTCATCAACCTATAAAGATGCTGAAGGGAACCAAACCACACCGAGCCTTGAGTCCCAATCAATTGGACTTGGCTACGTGAATCCGTTTTCTCCCTTGAGCTCCATCAAGGGCATCGTGTTCTGCCAATAAAGATGCTGAAGAAAATGAAAAGAAAAAAAAAGAGAGAAAAGGAGAAGAAAAGGCCAGAAGAGAAGAAAACAGAATCCAAAAAGAACCTAGATATAATGCACCATTGCATGAGGAACAGACAAAATCTCTTCTTGGTAAATGGACCCTGAACTTCCTCCACACCAACTCGGTGCCAACGATGCCAAACTTATTTACAGTGGACTTGATGGTAACTTCCCAGTTTCCAGGGACAAGGACAATGGGAAATAAAAAAAAACCACATCTCAAGATTGGAAAAGTTTGTGTGAACACATGGACAACCATTTGCAAAATGACAGCTGCTTTCAGAAAAGGAATTGCAACTAGGGTTATCACCACTTGAAGTGTGCAATAAAATTAGTTTCAGACAAGAATTTGAGCAGCTTCTAACTTCCTCCAAACCAACTCGGTGCCAACGATGTCAAACTTATTTACAGTGGACGTGTATAGTAACTTCCCAGTTTCCAGGGACAAGGGCAATGGGAAACCAAAAAAATCACATCTAGATTGGAAAAGTTTGTGCGGACACATGGACAACCATTTGCAAAATGACTGCTGCTTTCAGAAAAGGAATTGCAACAAGGGTTATCACCACTTGAAGTGTGCAATAAAATTAGTTTCAGGCAAGAATTTGAGCAGCTACTAACTTCCTAGTTCCTCCACACCAACTCAGTGCCAACAATGCCAAATTTATTTACAGTGGACGTGCATAGTAACTTCCGAGTTTTCAGGGATAAGGACAATGGGAACCAAAAAAATCACATCTCAAGATTGGAAAAGTTTGTGCAGATTTCAGAAAAGGAATTGCAACTACTAGGGTTTATCACCACTTTAAGTGTGCAATAAAATTAGTTTCAGGCAAGAATTTAAGCAGCTACTTCTTTGCTAAAGCCACAAAAAATCATCTTTTCTGAAAATAGCAGGCCCTTATTTGGATGAACTACCCAACTCTTCAAAATCACCAACATCCAAGAACACTTGGATATGAAACTAATTGCTCGGCTACGAAAACAAAGTGGCCCAACCTAGAACAATCTCCAAACGAAGGAGTGCAATTAACCACCATTTCCAAAACTAATTTCTTAAAGACCATTAGTTTCTCAAAACACAACTGTATGAGTACTACCCGATTTCTAAAACACAACTGTATGAGTACCCGATGCTTCAACCCAGACAATTACTAATGCAGATTAATAAGTAAATGCATTTTCAGTGTGTACAACTATATGGGTATAAATCATGGTTTGAGGAATCCAGATCACCTATATAGTCTTTTTCCCATAGGCGACGACAGATGACTAATCTGAAACTAAGAGTAAAAAAGATGTAGTGACAGTGAAACTATCATACTGGTAATGTGACAGTGTAGATCTTGGACTTTTGTCGTTTAATTTTCTTTTTTTGTTTGATTTCCTGTAGAGGAGATTACATAATCAATAATACAAATGGAGGAGATGAACTAGTTTTTGTTCATATTTGATTTACTAGAGAGAAGATTTCAACTACTTTTTTTGATTGATTTCCCAAAGAGGAGATTATGTCATCAAATGCAGGCCAATGTTTGTACCCATTCTGATAGTCCAACAAATCAAGACAAACTGGCAGTGCATTGAAATCACCAACATAAACCAAAAGTAGACATGTAGGACAGTAGGAGTAATAACTAAAACCTGCGCAACTTATGAGCCAAGATAAAGTTGATCAATCACTGACCTTCAAATTGACTTCTGAGTTCAGCATTCTGAGATTTTTGAAGAGCAAGTTTCATTCCTAACTCGTGAATCTGCCAGAGGAAACAATGAGGCATCTATTTACGAGAATCCATCAACCAATATGGGGTAGAAGTCATATCCAGTAGTACATTATAACAGGAAGAATGGGTGTACCTGCATTTACAAGTTTTCTACAACCTTTTTTTCTACGACTCTAAGTTTTAGCAAAACTTTTCCCCATGATAAATAACACAACACGAGGATGACAAAATGACATTCGCCCCTCAAAATTTATTTCTTTTGTTTCAACATATATATGTGCTCCCAAAATCAAGGGGAATAAAAAAGGAAGAAAAGAAAAAGCAAAGTAGATTCCAAATATATTGGACACCCATCCCAAGCCCTTTTATCCTCAAATTTAATCCGCCAATTTCCTCTTAGAAGCAAAAGAGATTTGATATGTATGTAATCTAGTAAAGAGGCTCAGACACAATTTATCCCTTCTAAATCTCCCTCTGCACTATCTGAATACATAAATTAGATCACTATCTGAATATGTAAATTAGATGTGTTATACTACTGCAATAAGTAGTACTAGTACCTTTCCTTCGTTAGCTTGGTTTCCGATCTCCTCGTTTTCCTCCTGCAGGGTCCTACATTTAGCCATTAACATCTTCCCCATTTTGCTTTGTGGGGTAAAATTAACAGCAGCATCATTATCCTGCAAGTCCTTTATTTTCTTGTCCTTCTCCTCCACCAAACTCTGGCATTATACAAAACAAAATTAAGTAAACATATCAAAGAAAGCAAGAAACCATCAAATATGCTGTTATATATTTATATACACACACTTGCACAACGTATGAACAGCACAAAAGGATTCATAATCCACCATTGCATAATCCTAAATAACTCCAAGAGTAAAGAAACATAGTGAAGAAACTGGCAAGACTCAACCACTGTTCTGCAGTTGCATTCCAAGAATGAGCAAAAAGTGCATAAAAAATACTAAATTCATAGTAAACATTGGTTATCGAACCACCTTTGTAATATAATCAGCTAGGAAAGGGAAAACAGTGGCATTAAGTTTTTTATCAAAAGCACTTCAATCAAAGCCCAACACAATTCAGAAGCTGAAAGTACCCTCACACAACAGAGTACCTAGTGCGCCAGAGACATATCAAAATTTTTGACTAACCTTAGTCATCATCAAAACTGAAACCAGTGTAGATATAAGATGCCAGAGAGATTGGTATGCATTTTTTGGCCCCTCTCTAAACAACTTAGAATCTTGGGAGAAGTAGTGAATCTAGTGATCTAAGCAGCACGGACACTTCCGAGGTGTCATGTTCATGTCAGACACCAAAACAGAACCACCCATTGGACACCCCCAAAAACCAATGGACAACAGTCAAAAAGTGTCATTATTTTAGAATTAGATCATGCATCAGTGACTTGGGGGACACAGTCTCCATCGCTGACATATCTAAGTCACATTAAAAGTTTGGCAAATAACCACTTGCAACCAATGATAAAACAGAAGCAATCTGTTTTTATAAGTATTAATTCCTTCTCATTAAGGATTGCTAAATTTACGAATCTAAATCTCCAAACTTCGAGTTTGATTATGAAACAAATATCTGAGAATTAAGTTTTGTCTTTTGCAATTTTTTCTAATATGAAGAGTGCAAAGATGATTTCTCACTATTTTGATAGGACAAAATATGAATCTAATGGTGATGTAAAGGATCAAGTAGATATCATTTTTAGTCTTGCTTATAAAATCAATCGGTTCAATAAAGCGTCCAAGTCATGTTTGCATACGGAATTCCCAAATCATCAGGGCACGAAATTAATGTGCAAATGCGAAGTACAGGAGCATGAGGACACCCTCACTTCAATAGATAGCTTTTGCATTTAAGTTCTGCCTAAGACTGTGTAACATGGTATTAGAGCAAAAGTACCCCATAATAGGCAGGGTGTGTATCCCTAGCCCAGTGAACATATTGTGCATGAGGAAGGTGTAAAGCAAAGTCCCACATCGCCTAGGGCACAAAGTAGTATGCAATATAATTAACGTCCTAAAGGTACCCTCACCTCCGTAGCACTTTTGGGACCAAGTTCTCCCCTATGTCATGATCTTTCTAAAGTTGTCATAGACATGCTTTTATTGTGTCGCATTTTGTCCCGTGCCCATATCCAATCTTCAAGGTGGAGATCTCATAATGTGACAACACCATCTCTGTTTATATTTGTTTCCTAGTATCCATTATGCTTCTTTCTATTTATGAGAGTTTGCATCAAGTGCTAGACGGTTTTTGGAGAGCTTATATGTGTTGTTTGACCAACGTCCCAACATCTAAAGCTGTTGAGATAAGGGGTGATCTACCACACACATAGGCACAAGATATCAAGTACACTATTTAAACCTAGTTGTTCTTTTTTCCCTAGAATTTGACTCATGGAAACATATCCTCTCACATGTGCATCATCCAATTTCTATTGGCATGCTAATCATATTGACCACCAATGCAACTACTACTGCACCTATACACAAGCATAGATTCCACTCAAAACCACCAAATCATCAAATTCCCCAGTATGATATCTTCAAGACTTACAATGGTTGAATGTTTTCCGGCACTCTACCCAACATCCTGGTCAACTTATCCTTCAAAAAAAAAACTCATCCTTCAAGAAGAGACGTCAGATTTTTTAAGGGCCTTGAATAGTAAAGAAGCAGGTACTCTCCCTGTTGCAGCTAGCACAATGGCCTTTACCGCCAATTACCTAACCATGACTATCACCTCCGCCATCAGAATTGCAGCTGCCATGAATGCATTGGGTTATATGCATCATCTCCTGTATTTTTCTAAAATCTTTCTCAAACGATTTAATCACTAAAAAGAGTACAAACATTTAGCAACACGTGATTAAACAGAAAAGTTATTCCAATTACATATTCAGAAATTAAAAACCTTACTCTGGCAAGGTTTAACAATGATAACGGATTATGGTAAATTATTAAAGAAGTTTTATGAAAATCAGATTGGTAATTCCTTCACTAGGCGACTAATTCAATAAGTAGAATGGACGTGATTCATTCTAAATCTTTGCATATGCAATAAAGAATCGAATCTATAATCCGAAGCATATCCAAAAGACCTAAGGTTCAGCCATAATAGAGATCATCACTTAAACAATAGTATGCAACAACTTGAAATCTAATGTTATTAATACATATTCCAAAAGTCTAACCCAAATCAAAAGTTGTTTCTGTTTACACATGCAAGCAAAGCATCAACCTAACACAATTCAATAGAGGAAATAGAATCAAATCTAGTTGGAATCACGAATAGGAGTCCAGAACATGCACCTTTAAACGTGTGAACTCTTCATGAATTGCTGGATCTAGTAACAACCTCCTTGCCTGCCATGTTTAAGAATCAAATAAAGAAAGAAAACAGAGACCAAAAGTTAAAATAAGGCATAGCCACTGACAAGATAGAATTAAACACCAAAAAGAGCATAAAAAATGCACAAGTTAAGCGAACATATGTAGATGGAAAGACAGTGTAAAGCTATTTTTTTGTACACATGCAGGAGCTTGGAAAGCATAACTAGAGAAGCACAAAAGTATCCAATTAGCTGTAAAGGTACGTAAGTCTGCTGAAAATGAGATCAATGTCTGAAAGTTCATGTTTGAAATGGGAAGAGTAAAGAATGGGCAAGGGGACATGGTTTTGCGGTTTGCCTTTGCTACAGGCAAAGCTGAAGGATTACCTTCACAAGGGGAGAAGTAAATTTGGTACGGGATGCGGTTATGCTTTTAATTTTGCAACGAGCAAAACTGAGGGTACACCTTTGCTCGCAAGGGGAGAAGTGTATTTGGTGAATGTTGTTCCATTGAGGAGCCTATCCGAAGGAGAGGTGAACCTAAGAAGGCTGGTAGTGCTTTCTTTGTTTTCATAGATGAGCTCAGGAGGCAATGCAAGGAGAAGTATTGAGATATCATGTCTACTGTACTTATTGGTAAAGTTGCCCGGCAAAGTTGGTGGGGCAAATGAAAGCTGTCAAAATACCTCTGGTGGTGTTAGACTGTTGAGTGCAATACTGAAGCATTTCATTATACAACTTGTTCTATGATAAATGTAAAATATAGTAGGTACAAATATCCAAAAAAATTGAAGACAGAATATCAATGAGCAATTTGTCAATGATAAATACTCGTAAGTCAGATGAAAAGCACAACAAAGCAAATTAAAAATCTATACATCGTAAATGACTGATAGAATGGAAGCCCATTCTCCACAGAATTCCGAGGGATAAAACTGATGAATTAGGGTATTCACTATTCACGATGGAAAAACAATGGAATCTAAAAATACTCCAGCATAGCTTCCAATTGTGCATGCAAATATAGCCCATGATGCCACAACGATATTCTTATAACAGAAGCAGACACATTTATCGAACCTGCATTGATGGTGGCTTAAGTTGTGCTCTCAAGTCTCGTACAGCAGACTGAAAATGAAATAAAATCAGAATTAGAAAGGGAAAACACACAAGAAAGCTCCAAGTAATAAATTTAGTGTATTAACAATTGGATTTTAATGATATTATAGATTCACATACCCTCTGAGTTACAGACCTTTTCCACACTAAAGACTAAACCGTATAGCAAGTTCCAATTTGGATGAATCATGTTATGGGAAAACACAAGAATACAAGTCAAAATTACAAGTCTCTCACACACAAAATGTATCTGTACATAGGGCAAAGAAAAATCAGCCATGGATGTACCAACAGTACCAAACACAATAACCCTTTCTCCACCAGCACACTACTTGGATGACCCTTGAGGCCTTGGTCATGGGGTAGAAATTGAAGGAGCACCACTGCCTCTCTTATCGTCTAAAGTCTACATTACGAGATTCTCTCTACAATACTCTCTCTGCACTTAATCTCTCCTCAATCTTTGTAACTTTCTCACTCTCAAACTCTCTCCAATCCACACTTTACCAGTGACCAAACAATCATAAAGCAGGCGAGGGTAAACCAATAAGAAAAACCACTTTTTAACATTTCTTTAATCCCAAAATCAAAGTGATAGATATTACTACAAACACGGATCACTCCCATGGAATAACATCAACTCTTGCCTTCTATATTTCCCACTATTTCCATTTTAAAATAAATATTTCTTCAGCCATGTCTTGCTTGAACACCCACTCATTCCCAAAGTGCATCAACCAGCTACAACACAACACACCAAAATGTCAAGGAAAAGCTTGAGTTCTCACCTTCAGTTCTGCTATCTCCTGCTCCCGTTTTGCAAATGTTACAATAAATGCAGCTTCCTTCTTTTTTGCTTTTTCTAGCTGGTAAACAAAATGAAAAAGAATGAAGTCTTGCATAACTACTACCAATTTCCATTGCAGCAACAGGACAGCAAAAAAATAAACAGCAAACCTGCTCTCTCAACGACTCCTCTGAGGATTTCAGACTCTGAAGAAAACTGACTACCAGTTTAGGTTCTGCAAAGAGAATACAACAATTAGCAGTACCAAAAAAAAAAAAAAAAATCATTCAAAAAAATCGATTAAATGGCCAACCAGGAGATGTTCCCGCAGGTATGAAGGATTCATTCTCAAATGTAGAGTGCCAATTTTGAATCTCAGCCTTCGCAGCTTCAAGCTCCGTCTGAAACCAAACAATAGGACCATAAACTCATAAATAATTTCAGTTACGCTACAACATACTCAACTCCAAACTTTTGCCTGAGACATACTGTTCACTCCCTAACAGGAGAAACTACACAACTCCTAGTAGATAGACACGGGATAGAAGACGTTAATGGGTAGGGTGAGAGCAATGGCCATCAATGAAGGTGAGCAGAACTGAAAGGCATACAATAAGGTAATATAGAGGTGATATCCCAATATCTTAACGTATATCGATACTTACTTGGTATGTTGCAAGGGTATCCTTACAATTCTGGAGGCTGCAGAAAGAGACTTATATTAGGGACCAAGAATTGTTAAATAAATAGGGAGATATCACGATTTATGTAAAGCCTAAGAAGCAATCCAAATCCAATAATACCTCTCACGAAGAGATAAAATCATCCCAGTTGCCACGCCAGGCGCAGTTTCTTCTACTTTTACAACCCCCTGATTGTGGACAAAAAGCAACCAATGTTCCCTGAGATATAGATATTTCCAGATACCATTCGTATTGCATATGCAAATTAAAACATAGTACTTCACACCCTACAAAGACATCACACACTAAATTATCAAGCTACTCTAATAGGGTTAACCGGTTAAGTGCTCTTGGTATAATGCTCACTGCCATGAGAGCTTCAAGTTTGATTCAATTTAACAAGTACCACTGATATTCCACATTATTGAACAGCATCAAAATAACTACCTTTAAAACAAACATTGAGTGTAACCTGTGTCACCCGTGGTTTAAAAAGTTTAAACTACCCATGTCGAATGCCATAAAGGATAATTGAAACTCTCCCTAACGCCAATTGCTTTTAGGGGAGAGGGTGGAAAAGCAGTTCGACAAGTGGTATCAAAGCCAGGAGGTCATGGGTTCGAATCGGGGGAGCGTTATCGGGAGGGAGGGATTGTTGGGTCCGGAGTGCTCCCATGGATTTGGTTACACAATGCCACTCCCTGCGACCGCTCTAAAACAGCATTTCCAGTGCGATATCGAATGCCATTAAAGACTTAAATTAAACCCTCCCTAACACCAATTGGTTTTAAGAGAGATGGTGGAAAAGCGGTCCGACAATATACAAACAAACATCAATTTTGCAGCACCGGATAGAAAGAAATCTACCTTTTTAGGGCCAAAAATATCGTCTTCCTCATCCTCAAGATCACCAAAGCCTCTCTTGTTACCTGAACCGCATGATTACACACAAACATGGAACGAATGCAAAATCAAAACCACATACATTTAACATGTATCCATATATGAACTACTCTTCGATAATGCTAAACAAACCACCTGAGCGCCTGGTCGATTGGGGCCCCGGAAAGTCACCACCGAAATCATCATCCTGATCGTGTTTTTCGAAATACTACATTAGAATCAACAAAAACAACGCAAACGAAACGAGAACAAAAAAAAATTAAAAAAATCAGAAACTCTAGACTATGACGTTTAGGCAGGGAACTTACGTCGTCGAGATGGGGATGAGAAGCCATCGAATGGAATTGAAACTCGAAACCCTAGAACTTTTCGTCTTTACTCGAAAGGAGAGGGAAAAGAGGTGAGAAGTGAGCAACTAGAATTGGAAGACAAGAGGCGGTGATTGGCTGCGGAGGGCGACCACGCTTCTCTGCTGGAGCCCTTGACGTGGCTGAGAAACGTGGGCGGGTTTTTTTATGACGTGGAGTATAACATGTAGAAAGACTGAAGTACCCTTTAGGAATTATGATATCCCTTGGACTGAGTGGACTGCACCGTGCGGTTGGTGCAATTTGTGGCCTATATATATAATTGGTTAGTGAAAATTGAGGTCATTTCGCAGAACTCGTCAAGAAAATTAATTGTGCAAAAAATCATGTATGTTCGTTTACCAATCAATGGTGACCCAAAGAAATTTATTTTTCGAAAAAATGAGGTTAATATAAACCTAGTAAACAGAGCACAATTGAACATGCTTAGGCTCCGTTTCGAAAATCTTTTTAAAAAATAAATACTTATTTTGCCACCTCTCATTCAAAAATAAGAAAGGTCATTCCACAAAACTCAAATAAAAAGTTCATTTCATATTTTCAAACTCAAAAATAATGTAAATGAAAAAAAATTCAAATTTTTTTGCACCATATTAAAGATCTCAATGAGATCTATCAAATAAGATCCATAGTGGTAGGAAAATTATTTGCGTAAACACATGATTTTTTAGCTTGAAGTTGCCTTATACAAAAAATAAGACTGTTGCTATGATAGTGGGCGCCGGTGGAGGGAAATCGTACCGGCGGCCGCGCCGGGCTGTCTCCGGCTACCGAACGGCCAATCCGAGCCGTCCAAAAATTCTAAAAAAAAAAACCAAAGGGGTCAGAGCGGGAATCAACGGCATCCGAGGTGTATAGGGTGCTTGATCCGAGCACCCATTTTCCGTGTATATATGATCAACCACCATATACGGAAAAGGGGTGCTCGAATCAAGCACCCTACACATCTCGGATGTCATTGATTCTCGCGCAAGCCCCCTCGGGTTTTTTTTTAGAATTTTTGGACGGCTCGGATCGGCCGTCCGATGGCCGGAGAGGGCCCCAGCGCAGCCGTCGGTACGATTTTCCTCCTCGGCGCCCATTGGTACCTATGTAAGTTCTAAAAAAATAAGTATCACCTTCTTATTTTTTTGGAACAATCCTTATTATTGGACAAAAAATAAGTTCTTATTTGTTTTCTGGAATGATCTCTTATTTATCGTTGTTTTGTATCCAAACAACACGATTTTGGAGAGTTTTTTTAACTAGTCTACAAAATGAACGGGCCGATAATCAAATAAATAAGTTCAATATGAGCCCTCAAAATGCACCAACCTCAGGGTGCAGTCCGGTTTGGTTGATGGGCCTTTAGCAAATTTTTTGGGCTTTAAAACATGCACTCAGCGAACCTGTAAATAGGCCATTAGCCCTTTTTGGGCCTTTTGCCATGTCATCCAGCCTTTCCATTTGTGTTCACAGAAATTGTGCTGCATTTGCCTTCTTTTTTTTTTTTTTATACTCGCTATTTACATTTTGGCACAAGAAAGAACATTATCCTCCGACCCGTTTGTAGCGAGATAAAAAGTTTTACAAGAATATGGTGAACAGAGTAAAAATAATACTATATATTATAGGGGGATTAGCTATACGGTGTTCATTTGGATACGAGGAATATAAATGGATAATGATATTTTCGTAAATTACAATGATTTCTCCATAAGTAATAATGTCAGCTTCGTTATTAGAAGCCGGATATCTATATAATAAGATAGGACTGGGTTTAAATCTAAAAGATAACTTACGCTCAGATTTGTCCCTTCTATAAATCTAGACTATTGGTTGTTCAATGGTTGGCCCGTAAATATTTATCCTTTTTTGAGCAATTTCTAATCACACAAATATCATGTATCCGTTTACGCCTCCCTCTCTCCCTCTCCGCCTCCCTCTCTCCCTCTCCCGTATCCGTATACGCCTCCCTCTCTCCCTCTCTCTCTCTCTCTCTCTGTGCCGCCTTCTCCCTCCCCCACCGCTGCACCACCGCTGCTATCTCCGTGCCCTAATCTGATTCCAGGTAACCTAACATTCCATAAGTTGTATTCTCAAGCTTTAAACCGATTCCTAATTGGAAATTGGATTCTCTACTTTGATATGATTTTGGGGGTATCATAGTTTGATCAAAGTTGTATTCAAAAATTAAACATTAAACGACCAAGAGGAATCTTAATTTTTTCCAACTTAATTGGAAATGAATTGGATTCTCAACTTAATTTTTTTCCGAGACAGCGTCTATCACGGTGAAGGAATATTGGTGAAGAGCCCATTATACTTCTGTAAGTGCATGAATGTTGGAAAGCGTCCTAAATTACTAAATTTGCAATACTGAAGTTTGAGATCATAATCGTAAAAATAGTATAGCTGGTAATTGGGACACTTTGCAGTGTGGGTCGTTTCTTATTTTCATATTTTGAGCGGTTGTCATCCGAGGTGTTTGTAAAAATGCCTCATGCAAATGGAATTGAGAAGGGAGATTGAAATTGCTCTGTCATAGTTGAAGTAACCTCCCTTTTTCTCTAGAGTTTTATTTGCTATGTCATGAGAATGAGTGCTCTGGTGTATGCATGTGTGTCCATTTAACCTCCCTTTTTTCCTATCTTTTCGTCGTTTGAAGAGAGAAACAGAAAACTCCAGGCTTTGAATCATTACCACTTTCCCGTGAGCCTTTTACTGCTCATATCCAATCAGTTCAAATAGGTAATGAGCTGAACAATAGACCAAGGCACGGTTTGAATCATTACCACTTCCCTGTGAGCCTTTTACTGCTCATATCCATTCAATTTTAAAATTTTTGTTCCCTCACAATAGTTAAAATTTCAGCGTTGCAGTTTGTTGATATAGTATGGAAAAGGTTCATATACATTGCTTCAGCATACATTGTTCATCTTGACGCATGATCACAATTCAACTGGTATGTGCTTTTAGTGTGGAATATTGTTAAACCTGTGATACTCTTATCAGGGTACGATTAACTAGATACAATGGCTAGCAAACGGAATCCAACACATGTGGCCAATGGAGAAGAATATTCACATGTATGAGCTTGCACATGTGGGCAATGGCTATTTCGAAAAAAAAAAAAACATTTTTCAATTGATTACATTAATTAATCTGAGTTTCTACGCATACTTTTAGGCACAATCGTGTAAGAAAATATCAAAATCAACCCTAGCGCAACGTGCACAACGAGAACGAGAATAATGTCTAAAGCAAAGCACTACGGTCAGTGGAAAGAAAAACATACAGGTATACATGTTGACTCCTATCTTCTATCTTCCATTTGCAAAATAGATATTATACACTTTCTTTAGCCAAAAGTCCGTAAAAAAAATATCAAAATCATCAATGGAACAAAGTGCACGATGAGAACGAGAGCGGATCCTGAAGCAATGGGATACAAGGGTAAGATTCAATAATTATTATAGTTTGCTGTCTATTTATGATACTACCTTCAATTTAGATTTAAACAACTGAATAGTTTGCTGTCTATTTATAGACACAACCTCTACAAGAAATTAATGTCAGGGTTCCCCTTGATGAGTATCGTACGTGCCATCATTGTCAACAATGTACGTAATCGTGATGTATTACTTATGCATGTCGTTTAAGTTATAATTATTTTAATCAGCTTTTGTAATTTTCCAAGTACACTATTCAGGATATACGAATGGCGAACACAGTTGCTCATACCAAGCAGAAGTCAAGTTATGCAGATAAGGGGAAAGGGCTTCTCACCTATGCTAATGCAAAAGAGACTTCTTTGGTACTATTATTGCACATTCCTTTTTCTCTTTCAAAGAAGTATGTGCAGACTGTAACCAGGTAATCAATCCACACGTCAATAATGAGTAATACAACTTATATGTAACACATATAAAATGGTTGAAATTTGCATTTATTGTAGGTATAATGCAAAGATGGTCGTGAAAGACTCCACTGGCTCAATAGAACTCTTGGTAAAGGATACGAGGACATAATTCATCGTACAATGTGTCCCTTCATATCTGAAGAAATTAATGTTAAAGGTGTAACACCCAAAATGTTTAATTATGCTAATCATGCTTATTTAAGTATAAGTTAATTATAAATGTTAAATTATGTGGCTTTAAGTGCTTACGTGTCCTTTATGTGCTATATGAAACACACAAATTATGTTTGAATTACATGTCATGTATATGATTTATGTGTTATGAGTTAAATTTTCTAAGACAAAATACAGAGATTCATAAAACAAGGTTATGGGTCAATGTGAAAATATTATTGGGTCCTTATTTGAAGAGAGTGTTATGTGAGGGTTCAATTGATAATTAAACCACCCTTTTTCTAGAAAAAACCAGACGTAGGAGTAGGAAAAAAATAACATTCCCCACCCTCTTATTCCTTCCAACATTTTATGTCTCTCATTTCTCTCAAGAAGAAAAAAATCAAGAAGTTTCCCCCATCTTCTACTTCTAGGGTTTTGGTTCTAGGGTTCAATCAAGTTCTTGGGGCAAGATTCAATCTCAAATTCATCTTTCAATCAAGTGTTTGAAGCTCTCTCAATCCATGGTTTAAACCTAAAAGAGGTAAATTTCCTTGTAGTGAGTTTGAAAAGAAATCTGTCCAGAAATTTCTGGAATCTGTACCTTAAGCCACAAATTTTTAGACCTAGTAAATCATCTTCAAAAATTATGAAATTTTTATGGGATGTTTCTCTATGAGTCTAAAATGTTGTGTAAAAATTTGGGATTAATATTCCTTGAAACGAAGTCTACAAAAATCTCGCACTAGACTGCACTCTGTTTTACTGCTACTGCTGAATCTCTGTTTTGGCTTTCGGTTTTTGGTGTGTTTGACCTAGTTTCGCATCACGTTATTTTCTGATATTTTTATGTAAGGTACCCATATGTGTCTAGTGTATTGTGTCCAAAAATTAGAGTAAAAATCAAAGAGAATAATTTTAAACAATTCGTTTTCTAAGCTGCGTTCTGTTTTTGACTGTGCTGAATTTTGCAGTTTCGTTCCTTATTCTTCTAATTTGTAAGGGAAGTTATTGGCCACGTAAATTCTCAAGAAAATTTGACACCATGCGCATATAAGTCCCCTTTATGCGTTAAAATTTTAGAGACCTAGTTCATTGTGGTTTATCCTCAAGAATTATTGGAGTGGATCATGGTTAATTTGTCATTTTTTTTAGGGAATCATGCATGTGCATCATCTTATGAGTTCTTTGTGTAAATGATGTGTGTTCATATACAATATGTAGGATTCGGTGAACAAGAGAAGGATATAAGGGACACAAGTTGATGTTTACTTGAAGTGCAAAGAAATGTGAATAACCTCATACTTTGAATTGGAAAATTTTATAAACTTTTCTTTTCTATGAAGTGTGACTTGATTTTCTAAGTTATGAAGTGATATGTCTAAGTGTTTTGAGTGCTATGTTATAATGAAAATGTTCATCAATGTATTTCCTAAGATGTTCGAAGTATGTATGTTACAAGTTTTATTTTACGAAGTATGTATGTCTTGCCTTTGCTTTTTACCGTATGTGCCCGCTAGTGGGTTCCATAATAGCTAGCATTATGTGCCTCCTTGGAGGGTTCTATAATATCCAGGTACTAGCGCATGCCCGTGCCTGAAGGCATGGATTGAACATTCAGCGCAAGCAATTAAATATTGAACCAACTAAAACGCATATAACAAACTTGAATGCTTAAAACTTGATCAAATCAAAAAATACTATCCAAAACACCGATAAAACAAAAAAATGATACATATTAACGAAAATCTCTGCCTTGATGAGACTTCTAAAATGAAAACATTAAAACATGTGAAGACTAAAAATCTTGAAGACTATTGATCCTTTTGTGCTTCAAGACTTCTCGATCCCAAACCTAGAAAAAAAATGATATGTCAACAGAAGTCTAGTTAGTATGCCAAGTCATTTGTTTAAGAGAGGATATGTCAACTAAAAAAGACATGAAGAGTCTTTTTGTCTGGTTTTTTCCTGTCACAAATATTTTTTTGTGTAGTTAGATCTTTTTTAATTTTTGGCATTTTGTAGTGAGATTTTTGTCATCTTTTTTAAAAACAATTTTTTTAATGTGCAAATCACTAAAAATTTTCAAGAGACTGGGAGATAGGTATATAATTTGTGAGTAGCGGTAAGGTTGATGTGGTATTGACATATTTTTTGTTGTCCTTGTAATGAATGAAAAAGGCACGAACTTTGGTTTGATTTCCGTGCTTCTCATATATAATTTAAAATCTTTGTAGCACTAACCTCAACCGTGAATAAATTCTATCCATCTTAGGTGGAAATCCCAAATTTTCCACCACCACCAATTTTGGGCCTCACCATCATTTATCTTATAGGGCTGGCACAATAGTATTCAATAGATCAAAGTTTGGTTTAAAAAATTGACAGTAGATAAGTTTAAAGTTAAACTATTCATAGTTGTCTATTTTATAAATTTGATTTCTCGTGTCAATGTACTACTCTGCAGCCCTATAAGATGAACGGTTCAAGTTATGGGAAAAAATGCACAATACAGCCCGCAATGCATTTCCACATAATCTAAAATCTTTGTAGCACCAAGTATTTACATGTTTTTTGAATATCTATCCCGTTTATGAACCTCATATGACTCGATAGCTATGCGCGATTTCGATGATGGCAACTAACTGAAAGTCATAGAATTCCACAACATAATGGACAAAAACATAGCAAATTCCGGCAAGTTCATTAGTGTTCGATTATGAGCACTCTGAAGGACTTTTGTAATAAAAAAAGAGACAAAGAAAGTAAGACACATTATATCATGATGATAGTATTTCCCGCACTCGTTAAAAAAGTAGCACATCAACAATATTGTCTATGCATATAAGACAAAAGCCCTAGAAATAGTTAGCCTGGTCCTCAATATTTTTTTTCAAATGGAAGAAGATATGTGTCAACGTGTGATACCTGTGAGTTTTCCTTTCCACTATCTATGTACACTGCCTTCCCTTTCTTAGCTATCGATTCTATTCTTTGTATTTCCTGTTAAAAAGTTATGCAAAATGCATTAGTGTACTTAATAGGGTTGGCAGAAAAATCGGTATTTGTACGGAGACTTACCTCTTGTACATTGACGGAAATGTTGTTGTCTCAGAGAGATTAAACCTTTATGTATAAATTCATTTAAGAAATAAAAACTATTAAAAAACATGATTAGTAATAACAAATATTTAAAAAATAGCTGTATTCACAATGTTGTGTCTATGCATATAAGTCAAATTTTTAAAAAGTAGCAGTATCACTAATTTTTAAAAAGTAGCAATGTATTTTGTCTTATTTGTATTTGTATGGAGACTTACCTCGTGAACATGGATGGAAATATTGCTGTCTCGGAAAGGTTGAACCTTTACGTATAAAAACATGGTTAGAAGATGCAGATAGTCGACCATGATTTTGATTGATAAGAGTCTTACATTTGTATCTACGTGCAACTGTTGTTCTGATTGTCGAGCAATACTTTGCTTTAAAATTCGTTCTCGCTCTCGTCGTGCACAATGCGCAAGTGTTCCTTTTGATAGCTCTTTTCCAATTTGTGCCTAAAGTATGTACAGAGAAGAAAACCTTACGAATTAAATCATTACCAAACTCCTAACAAAATTAAATCACTATCAAACTCTAGTTGAGTTAGTTGACTACGAATGAATTTTTCAAAAGATAGACAGTAGATATGCCAAAGAGTTGTATCTACGTGCAACTGTTGTTCTGATTGTCGAACAATACTTTGCTTTAAAATTCGTTCTCGCTCTCGTCGTGCACAATGCACAAGTGTTCCTTTTGATAGCTCTTTTCCAATTTGTGCCTAAAGTATGTACAGAGAAGAAAACCTTACGAATTAAATCATTACCAAACTCCTAACAAAATTAAATCACTATCAAACTCTAGTTGAGTTAGTTGACTACGAATGAATTTTTCAAAAGATAGACAGTAGATATGCCAAAGAGTGATACCTGTGAATTAATCTTCTTCTCCATTGCCAATATGTGTTGTCTTCCTTTTCTTAGTCATTGCCTTTAAGTTTTTCTAATGCAAGGGTAAGGACCAAACCACAAAAAAATCACAACCGAAGGATCCATACATGGTTACGGAGATAATACCCAAAAATCTCATTCAAATATTTCAATATTTCAATTGGACAGAAACCTTACTAAATTTCAATTTCAGAAACTTTCTAGCCGAAGGGTACTCAAATACTTTTTTTTTTTGAAGGATTTTCAAGGATATAATTTTGTTTCAATAAAAGAAAGTATGAAACCTCATTCAAACATTTCAATATTTCAATTGGGCAGAAACCTTACTAAATTTCAATTTCAGAAACTTTCTAGCCGAAGGGTACTCGAATACAATTTTTTTTTTTGAAGAATTTTCAAGGATATAATTTTGTTTCAATAAAAGAAAGTATGAATGGCATGTAGGAAGGAGAGAGAGAGAGAGAGAGAGAGAGAGAGAGAGAGAGAGAGAGAGAGAGAGAGAGAGAGAGAGAGAGAGAGAGAGAGAGAGAGACCTGGGAATCTGAGGATAATGTTCCCTTAGGGAGTTTCCAATGCCTACAAGGTCCAATACCCTCCAAGCGTTGGTCCACAGAGTAAGAGCAAAACCCGTAATTCTTAAGCTCTCTGATGATTCAAGCACTAATTGGGACAAAATGTTTTCTGCAGAACCCGTAATTCTTAAGCTCTTTGATGAAAAATGATCTTATTGTGGTTATAAACTTTGAAGAAGGATAATCTAATTAAGGATCTGTTTTCTCTTTAAGGGGAATCTATCAATAATTATCTCGTGAGAACTAATGAATCAATAATTCCTTTAATGAATCCGTAATTGATTTCCTTAAGTAAGATTACTACTTTATAGTTTGACCGGATCATTCCTTCTGATTGATTAGGATATTAATGGGAATCTATCAATATATAAATGTGTAGCTATTTAAATAAACTGGGAGATTAGGATATTTAAACTGATTGAAATTAGTGACTAATAAAAGAAAGGCATTTAAATTAGTGACTAATTTTCAAGGATTTCTCATCCAACGGTTGAAATTTATGTACCAATCCAATGGTGAAAAATATGCACCGCTCTCCCATATTATATAGATGTGCCTTCTTGGAGGATTCCATAATATCCAAGTATGTGCCCTTGCCGATGGGTACCAATAATCGGCCGGGATTCCGATATGTGTTATGTATGTATATGTATGTGGTAAGCTTGGTAGTATTGGCTATATCAATGTGTTTGAGTACTTTTATGCTGCCATGTAAAATATCTTTTGGATTTCTTTTAAATGTTTTTAACTAGTGTGCTATATGTGAGTTGAATATTCAAAACCTAAATTAGAGTATGAGCTTTACTCACTGAGCCTTCAGCTGACGGTTTAATTACCAATTTCAGGTGATGAAGTACGATAGCTTATAGGTGCAACGTTTTGTGCAAGTTTGAGCTTCATGGAATCATTTTGCATATAGAATGGAAGTAGAAAGAAAACTTGTATTTTTGGACATGTTTCGTACTTGTTTCCCTTATGATCAAGGGTATATATATATTTTTATAAAGTGATGTACGTAAATTATGTATTTTAGGGAAAAGTTATGGATGTTCATACTAATGTAACTATGATGTCTTGAAAGTTATCAATGTATGGATGCTCTAGACCAAATGGGTTGTGCTCATTTTGCTTAAACTTGTTTATGGTTACTTTGACTAATAGACCCCACAAATTTAAGTGAAGTTTTCTTAATCGCTTCCGCAAATGTTCAATTTTTTTTATTTAGAGCATTTTATTTTGAGCCCATTTGGTTATGTAAGAAGGCCTTGTTGGCCGGTCACGGGCCGTGATTCCCTTATAAGGGGTCTAGGGATAGTGGGTCGTGACAAAAATTAAATACTAAAAAACTATCTATATAAATTATACTGTATATAAAATTAAAATAATATATTAATACCTTTATCTGTGATGTTCTGCCAAGATAACGGGGCGCAAATGCTCAAAGACTATATTTCTCAATTTTATGAATGTCCATATGTGTTTATTATTCCTGTTCCAAAATTTGGATGCGTTGACCATTGTGCTCCTTTGGTGACTTTTGTGTTAAAAGTTGATTGGTTAGAAAAGTGTTGGCACATTTTCAAAGATAATAAAACGATTTAAATTATTGTAGGGGTGATAAGTTATCATTTTGATTTAATTGTCAGTTCATATTTATTTGCGATGAATTTAATAATTCTTAATCTTATTTATGTAGGAAAATCGAGAACTGGCAAAGAGACATTGGATTCGTTGTGATAAGAACTTTGTTAAGACATTGAAAATTTCATAATAACATTTTATTTGTTAGGTTAAGTTTTACAAGAATATATTTGGTTTGACGTAGTTAATTTTTATTACGTGTGTTGGGTGATTCACTACAACAAATCTGACTTTTGGCGACACGCCCAAAAATATGTCGCCGTTGGTTATGTATTGGCAACCCACTTTGATGTCATCAATAATTTTCACATTCGGCGACGAGGATTGGCGACACAACAAAAATGCGTCGCCGTTGGATATGTATTGGCGATACATTTTGATGTCACCAAAAGTCTTTACATTTGGTGACGCAAGGTGCGTCGTCGTTGGGTATGTATTGGCGACACACTTTGATGTTGCCAACAATCTTCACATCTGGCGACACAAATCGCGTCGCCAAAAGGCAAATTTTTTGGCGGGATATTTGGCGCCAACAATCTTCACAATTGGCGATGCGAAGCATGTCGCCGTTGAGTACGAAGTTTTTCATCGGTACGAAAATTCATTATTAGAATGATATATTACGTTCGATCAAATATGTAACGATAAAAGATTTACTTTATTTTTGGCAGGAATGATTTGATCTCTCTTATGTAAAAGATAGACGGTTCCGATTTAAAAAATAGCTCAAGTGGCCCTCATTTAAATGCCTCTGGAACTACCGAATATGTTATGATCATGTAGTTACCAAGATCAGATTATCACCGATTTTGGCAAGAATTATATAATTGATAAGACGTTAAATCCTAACGGTTTAGATTGACCATTCAAAAAAATGAGCCAGCAACTACGTACCATTACAATCTATACATTCAATTTACTTGTTTCTAAAACAATGTCTTATGCTATAATCTAATGTACAGTAGCCAAATAACCGCAGCATGATCACGACGATCGATACCGTTCATTTTGTTGTGATTAGTGTTTTTATCATTCCCGTAAATTTTTAAGTCTATCAGTTTTTGAAAGCCTTTTCATCGGAACGCAGATTTATTATTAGAATGATATTTTACGTCCAATCAAGTATGTAATGATAAGAGATTTACTTCATTCTTGGCAGAAAATGGTTTAATCTTTCTTATTTATAAGATAGATAGTTCTAATTTAAAAAAAATAGTTCAAGCAGCCCTCAAGTTGTACACTATAGGACTTTAATGCCTCAGGAACCACCGAATGTGTTACGATCATATAGTTGCTGATATCTGATTATCACCAATTTTGGTGAGAATGTTATAATTGATAAGACGTTAAATGCTAAAGGTTTAGATCGATCATTTTAAAAAATAATTGACCACTACCTTTAAAAGGTATACATTGAATTTATTTATTTCTAAACAACGGTCTTGTGCTAATCATTCTTGTAAATTTTTGGGTCTATTCGATTTTGAAATCCCTTTCATCGGAACGTAAATTCTTTATTAGAATGGTATTTTACGTTTGATCACATATGTAATGATAAGAAATTAAAAAAAAAAATTCTAGTGAACCCGTAAAATTAATACATAGATATAGTATCTACTCCATTCATCCCAATTTAAATGTTCCCTACGAAGTTTTGTGCATTTTAACTTTAATTTAGTGTAAAAAAATAAAATATCAAAATATTTTTTTGGGTTTGAAAATGAATGAAAATCCGCAGTAGACATTTAAATTAGGACGGAGAGTAGAAGAAATTAACAATCGCAAAAAGAAAATTATTAAAATACAATAACATAAAACAACGTCGTTTCAAGAAGACCCAGTCTTTTTTCGGTCCAAAATACTTAAATTATTTCACCCTATTTGAATTTTGATAAGCATGAAAGTTGTTAACCCTTTGCATAATTGTTCAAACCCAATTTGAATTACCTTAATCACAATTATGAGTTAAAAGTTATATTCGAAATACTAAATAAATTAACTCTGATTGGGGGTAATTTAAATTGGATTTGAACAATAATATAAAGGGCTACAATTTTCATATTTATCAAAATTGCTAATTTTAATGTTTAAAGGTTCAAAATCACGTCCGATTCAACTTTAATTGCTATTTTAATGTTACATATATACTATGTACATTAGATATTCCAAATATATAATGAAAAGTGTGTCTAGAGCAGTTGGTCGAAGCCTTGCGCGTAAAGGCTTGTGTAGTTGGATGTCCCGGGTTCGAAACCCAAGAGGCGCAAGAAAATTGTATTTTTTCGTCAAGTAACCTTTCGGCGACGCAATAACTGGTGTCGCCAATAGGCTACCTTTTGGCGATGCAAAACACGTTGGCAAAGGTGTAATACGTTTCCCACTTCAATCATACCTTCGCCGACACAAAACACTTTCGCCGACGCAAAATGCGTCGCCAAATTTACTGTCTTTTGGCGACAAAGGTGTTTGTGTTGGCAAATACTATTGCCGACATAGCAACGGCGACGGCATGCCGACTCAAGGACTTGCGTCGCTAAAACCCTTTGTCGACGCAAATAAGCCTTTGCCAACACACTATTGTGTGTCGCCATAACCGAATTTGTTGTAGTGATTATAGATTTTGAAATTTTGTGTAAAACTTGAATATTATTTGTACCTCGAATTGTCCTACACATATAACAAAGTTTAATTTGTTCCTACCCATTTTTTTAACATGTCCTCTTTTTGCTCATTGTTCAACATGTATATTTAGTTGTATTCAAAATATGTTGCGTCGTGCCTTCTGGCACGAGTATTCGCTAGTGTATGGATATGGGAAGGGAAGGGGTGTTTCAAACCGATCCAAGCAGCTCATCCTTGATTTGGAAAATCAAAGAATTTCTAGATGGAATAATTCTGACATTAATTATTTTAATGACCATATCAGATATCACTACTTGAAGCCAAAATGTGATTTTTATGTGACGCAAAAAATGAGACTCACCGCGGTCCTACTTGATGATCCAAGTTGTTAGTTTTGTAAGTCTAGATGTGTTTGTCATTAACACAAATAATAATTGGACAAAGTTTACTCAAATCTCATTGTTCAGGAGAGAAATAAACCCATCAAACACTAACATCAATTTTTTTTTTGTGTGACAATTATGTTCATTTAGAGGCATACCGATGTCAAATTAATTAACCTATTTTTGCAGCAATGATGAACACATTGACTCTTACAAAATGAATTGATCTGATTGTCAAGTGGAATCGTGATAATCCTCCCCATTTATATCACGAAAGCGTCACGTAAGACAACTGTCAGACGAGAGAATTCACACCCCAATAGGGTATTTCACAAGCCAGTATTAAAGTCATGATTAAAAAGACATAAACTAGAACATTCAAATCAATATTAATTGGAGACCAAAGATACAATGCTTGGCTCACCGAGTAGACTCCATGTCCCTATAATCCAAAACAAAATTATTGACCATTAATTCCACTTTTCTAAAACCTATTGGAAGGTCCAACCTCAGCCACACCAACCAATCTTTTAGACTCTTAGTGAAAACCCCATAAAATGTGTCCACGTACCCAATCAAGAATGGAAAACACATGGAACCACTAACTTCAACTTAAATATAAAAATCTCTTTTTTTCTATATTATATGCTAATGTCTCCATTTCACAATCCAAGCTACTCCAATAGGTAATCTACTTAATTAATTCCCCCCTCACATGATTCACATGTTATCATTTTTGAGCTCTCACAGAGTTTCAGGCAAAATGTTGGGAAGAGGGGGGTATGCCTTTATTCAAATCTTTGAGTAATATTATATGAGCTAGGGAAATCACAAATAGTACACATAATCTTTGCATTTCCAGTCCTTGGACCATAAATGGAATTTTTTTAAATTGTGCAACTTTCCCTCTTCTATTAGGTAAGAGATATGGTGCATGATCAGGAGATGAAGACAAACAAACAAACTTTTTCTCTCTTAATCTTGCACTATTATTCAATGGGCCTATATCTAGCAGGGAGGAACACTATCATTCAATGGCATTATATTATTTCTATAAAGATGATGAGGTAGATTCAAACACAGGAGTATTTGTTGTTAAATATCTTTGCCCAATAGTAAAATGACACACAGTATAAACAGAGTTGCCCATGGGCCCATTGGTTATGGCCAGGTGTCAACTCGCGATTTGGGTATAGCATGTGGGGTAGCACTCATGGAATTGAGTTAGGCTATTAAGCAAGTAACCACTTCTAGTTTTTCGGTAAAACAGAGAAGTTATTTCTTGATTTTCATTGATGGAATGCATTGAAGGTAGACAAGAATGATTGATGATGTTAGGTTTGTGAAGCCTGAGGAGGTGTTTTCACTAAACTAAATGGATCAAAGTCATGTTTTTACGAATTTTTAGGCAGACTATTCTTCTCACATTTGTCAACTAAAATACCATTTGGCGAAAATAACTTGACTATTGTCATTAGTCTGCAGAAGCAAAAAAATACAGCGAAAACCTTCCAAGATTAATTAGGCTTTAAATTGCCACTTCGTAAATAATGTCAAAGTTCGACCTACTGGCAATATATATGATAATTGATGATGTAAACCCAATAATATGAATATATACTATAAGCAGCCCATGTAATTGATATACTCTATCTTCATTCGATATGTAGTGAAATTTGGTGCATATGAGCTATGGATGGACTCAATTTCACAACTGAAAAACCACGTAAAAATTATCTGTGTGGTTTTTCTTTTTGCTTTCTTCTCTTTATAGTTTTTTTTGCACATTGTGTGTATCGTGCTTTGCCCATTTCTCAATAGATAAAGAGGGAGAACTAGGAAAATTAACCATCTTCGCAATGTTTAATTATGGATGGAATGATTAACAAGAGGGGGCATTAGGGTTTGCCGGCAGAGTCGATTTCAGATTTGTTGATTGCACCAATTCAGGTAGGAAGACTTAGTGATGCAGGGAGACATGGGGGGTGCCACCTGGACCCCATGGTTTTTATGGCCACTTAAGGTTACTTATAATTACCTTATCAATTTCCATGTAACTAGTCAATTTCACTCTAGAATGGGTTGTTAGGTAATGGAAATTAAGAGTGAATTTCAACGGGTTAGGTGGTCTTTAATAAAGGTTAAGTACTCCGGAATTAGTCGAGGTGCGTGTAAGCTAGTCTGGATACCTGAATTATTAAAAAAAAAAGATTTAGTACTCGCTTGTTATTACTTTGACATCTACTAATAAGTGGGTTTAAAGGAATAATTATGGTTAGAATTTCGTGAAGGTGCATCAATTGTCAATAAAGTAAGCCAACAACTCCATCAAAAGAGGAAAAGGTAAGCGAACAATGGCCAGTTTAGAACTATTAACTAGTGGGTGTGAAGATTTCTTTTGTTGGAATTCTGAAATTTCCATGTGAATGTTTTTCCATTCTAATGTTCCTTTTTTCCACTCCCCACCCCACATTGAGTATAAATGGCTCTTCAATTAATGAATTCCTACTTTGAATTCCTCAAATTGAAAATGACTTTTAAATACGAATTTACTGCATGAATATATTTCAACTACTTAAACTAAAGGTTTGCGTCCATCCTCAGAAGTGGAACTTTTATCTAGCAACAAAACTCTATAGGTGTTTTCCACTCGCAACATAAATAAATCAAGTCTTCTGCAAGAACAGTACTCATCGCCAAAAGCGAAATCTTCCGAGCCAAAAACCTGTAGCAAAGAAATCTCACTCGTCTACCATTTTAATTTCCTCGCAGATGGGTACCCTCCGATGTTGACATCGAAGTTTTTATCATCTCAAAAATGAAGGCATGCATTTTTAGTCGGCCGTTTAAATTTGTTGTTATGATGCTAGCAAGCAAGTTCATTGGACATATAATTAAAAGATTTTCTTGTAAGACCTTCCATTAGTTTTTGATACAATCCCCTTTTGTATCCAACAAGCTTAATTAAATGTGTATGGCAGTCCAAGTATAATGCCTCTCCAATCAATCCCAAGTACTTTACAATCCTCTCTCTCTCTCTCTCTCTCTCTCTCTCTCTCTGAGTGTATCTCTTTTGTGAGGGCATGCAATTGGGATGACAGAATAAATCACGGCAAGAGACAAGGGGCAATCACATGTGAGACTAGCACAAGAAAGGTGCTTCAAAAACTTGTGGCAGCTTAATGAAAGTCTGCACTCCGGTTAGGGGACCAGTGGGGCCCTGAATTTCGAAACCCACTTCACTCACAACCCTTTAATGTTGAGGAGTCAACCTCAATGCCCCCTCTCTGCTTTTTTTCTACTCCATGTAAAAGTGTCATCGGTTAGTTTGCACGCGTCTCGGAATAATTTTTAAAATTCCTCTGATCGATCATATCATTTCACACGTTTACGTCTGAGCATGAGAAGACCCCAAAAAATATTGGCGAGGAGAATCGAACTTAAAATCTCGAATGAAAATATACTCCTGAATTCCAAACCAAGACCACGGGACCAGCCCCAGGCTCCCCCGGTACTCCATGTATACTTACCTCTCAACACTGCCCATCATTATTCCTCAAAGTGGAAGGGAATTGGCCCACCAAATATAGGAGACAAACTAAAAGCATTGCACGCAGCAAAAGCATTTCTGTTTTTTACTCTCGAAAATGTTGTCTGCTCCTCCTTGTCATCAGAATCTAATAGCGCGTGTCTGAACCAGCTCACGTGTATCTCGGGTCATTTTTTGTAGAGTAATCTGAGCATTCAAGAGTAGGAAATCCAAGTGAAAACGGAGTAAAGTTTTGTATGGACCGATCCCATAAACATTCATAGCTCAACGGAAGAGAAAAATCGGTTAATCTTGGGTCTTAAAATTCTCAGAATATCCTTGCCCAAAATCACTACTCCTACTTTTTTACTTCTTGTTTTCCATCATGTGCACGTGTGAGAGGTCCTTGCCAATAAGTATATACCAGTATACCACGAACCAATGAATCATGGCCGCACGCTTGCACCCTTTGTAGAGCCCTAGCGCGCTCTCTCTCTCTCTCTCAAATTGTAAACAAAGGCCTTGCGTGACTGATGCAACTACTTTAAGAACCTTGACTGTGTGTGAGAAATTTTTGGATACCGGGTGTTATCACGTGGTCGTGCCCACGTGGCGTCCGAGTAACTCATCTAAGTCGTTCAACAGTGTGTTGGACGGTCCATATTAAAACCCTCTATCTCCTCTCACCCCACCACTCTCTCTCCTCTTTCTCTCTCCAAATCTGAGCCGTCCAAAACCGAAATGGATGGTCCAGATGCGTCGAACAGGCATCACGTGATACCAACCTGACACTGAAAAATTTCTCGCTCTTCATGAAAAAAAGGAAAAATTCAAGGGCCTTTCCAAAATAAACCTTCCACTAATTTCCTAAATAGTTAAATTGGTGATGGCATGCAGATGATGTAAGGTCGGCAATTAAGACACCAATAATTATATGTACTCCGAAATGAGAAATCAATGGTCTAGATTCATTTCAAAGTAAATTTGGACCATTAATTAATTTCAAATTATATTTAATTTGTGTGGTTTCAATCACTAAATTAAAGAAAAAAATTAGAATGTAATTTTCCTATATACTCATTCTAAATTTTTTCTTTAATTTAGTGATTGAAACCACACAAAATACTCCTATAATTTTAAAAAAATGCACTGATCAATGATAATTATGAAATATTGTATTTCTCTAAAATTGGGGTGCAGAAATCATTGCTATATTGAAGTAGAAGTTTAAAGGTAACTCACGGGCTATTAGAGTATGAGCACTATTGCTACCAATATAACTTTATTAAGAACTCAATTTTGGACATAATTGCGTCCAGAGCGACATGCACATGAGTCCACACCCATCAAACGGCTCTATGGACGCAATTGTGTTTAAAATTCTATTTAAAAGTTGCGTTGGTAGACTTTTTGACTAGGAATGGTGGATTGCTGCCAAGCAGCCAAGCAGGTGCCGAGCCGTCGATCCGGCCGTTCATCTTATCTATCGACGGCTCAGATCTTGACCGAGCAATGATTTGAGCCGTCAATTTCCCACCATCTCTTATTGGGTTTGGATCGTTGACCATTCATCTCAAAAATTGACGGCTCATATCATTGCTCGATTTCCCACCATCCCTTGTAGCATGCTAGCTCAGTAGCTCAGACCAGTGTTTTCACTGTTTCCATCTTTTCCCACCATCCATCCCTTGACAGCTACTGAGCTAGCATGCTTGTTTATGCTTACAAGGGAAGTGAAGGCTTCATCACTTGAAATAGCAAAAAACCACCCAGGTGATAATAAAACTTATTCTCCGGCCAACCAAAAAGAAGACAAGACATCCAATGAATAAAGGCAGACAGCTATAATAGTATGTCAATATTTAGTGGATTTTCAAATTTCAACAGTGGCATGCTCAAAAGATCAGCTACTGGGGTGGAACACCAAATTAGATGGTCTCAACCAATCCCTGGTCGATCTCTGTGGTTACTGAAAAAAAGTAAGAGAATATTCTGATATCAATATGCAGTTATGATCCCACTGGTCAGGTACGTCACACCGTATATATTTTTGTGGTGCATGGACTAGGCAACGTTCCTACCAAAGAAACATTGAAAGGGCTATAAACAAGTCCAGCCAAGCTGAGAAATAATCGAGTTCGAGCTTGGATTATTTAGTATGGTACTATTCGAGTTCTATTAGTTTACTAAATGAATCTCTCTAGACAACTAAGACAAATTGAGCTTTTATGAAAAATCAATCAAGGTACAACTAACTTGAGTTTAACTTGTGTACCGAATGAACTTTAATTAAACTTGAGTCTGACTTGTTTACTAAATAACGAGATGAGCACTAAACGAGCCGAGTCTCATGTTAATCGTGAACAGCGCGGGGTGTGAAACCCTACATTCGGCAGTGCACCCCTGGCAGTAATGTAGCGGGATTACATTCTTGAATTTAGAAAGTGGGGTTGTGTACGGTTAGCATTTTAATTAAGGATTCAGCTCTTCTTCAAGAACTCAACCATCCTACTGGCCCTTATTTTGTGAGTCTTTTTCGCGAGCCTGATGCGATCATCGAAATCACATTTTTAAAACTTGTCGAGAAGACTAGTCATCTCAAAAATTATGTTCATGCGATATAGATTAATATGGTTTTGAAAATATTTATGTCATAATCAAAGATTGAAACAGTGATCAAAACCCATTTTTTTCACATGAATCTATTTATGAAACCATATATTCCAATTGATATTGACAAGCGTACTTTTTGCCATGACTAATATTTTTGCGAATGTCGAAAAAGTAAATGGTTCCGGTCATCGAACTTAATCCCCAAGGACCCTCAAATTAAAGACCCCCCAGTAACTGACAATGATCCTGCTCCTTCATTTTTCATGAAATTTTTTCATCATAAACTTGGTTTTCTTGTTTTTAAACAAAAGGACACAAAAGGCGCATCATTCTGTACGAAAATTGTGTCAGCAAAAACTCTCTCTCTCTCTCTCTCTCTCTCTCTCTCTCTCTCTCTCTCTCTCTCTCTCTCTCTCTCTCTCTCTCTCTCTCTCTCTCTCTCTGTGTGTGTACATATATAAATTTCCAGCATATATAGTTGCATGTTGGTGGGTAAGGTTGTGAAAAAGTTGAGTATTATCATGAAGGAAACACTGAGGTACTTGACAGGAATAGCAGGGCCAAGTGGGTATGGATCCAACTCCACAGCTGAGCAAGTTACTCAAGATGCTTCTTCTTCTTTATTCTCACTCCCTAATTCTCAACTCACTGCAATTGTCACTGGTACGTAATTACTCTCAACACCATTCTCTCTCTAAAACACACATAACTCATTTCTTCTCTGAGAAACCAAGTTTTATATATATATTGAGAAACCAAGGTTTCATATTTATTGTTGCCCGATTTTTATCAAATAAAACTTTCATTTTCTTATTTGTCTTCCCCTGGCATGCTGAAATGTTCAAAGGACTCGTAATTTTTTGGGAGTAAGGTTTCACAGTTGCCGATTGAAAAAGAATAGCAGAATGTTAAGGTTTTATTTTTTATTTTTTAAACTAAACCTTCTGCTATTCTTTTTCATTCATTGATGTATTTATTATACATGCATGTATAAGCTGTGAGTAGAGTTCATGACTTTCTCTTTCATCTTTCTCTCATTTTCCATCTGTTACCTTCGGGTTCACCACTTGAAGGAAATGGAAATTTCTTTAATATTCAAATAGGTGAATTTGCATTTGTCATGTTTTCTTTATTTTGTACTATAGAAATGAATGAAACACCCTCTCTCTCTCTCTCTCTCTCTCTCTCTCTCTCTCTCTCTCTCTCTCTCTCTCTCTCTCTCTCTCTCTCTCTCTCTCTCTCTCTCCTACATGAACCCTTCGATGGAATTGCCATGTAAATTTTAAAATTCGAATATATCCAACCAACATAAAATTCCCTGGAGGAATATAGTTGATGATAATGTCGAGAGCACATATCTTTTGTGTATGAAGAATACATAATTAGTTTCAAAAAAAGAAAAAGAAAAAGCATACATAATTTATTAGATTGAGTGGACCATTTTGATTCGAGGAGGATACAGTTTTGTCTCTTTTGAATACTTCTCTTTCATTGGCTCTTACTAGGTCACTGCTTTCTACCAGTGATGTCACCTTTACCATAAAAAACGACCTTCATAATATTGTCTCGTGAAAAAAAATCTTCATATTTTGATAGTATTAAAAAGTTGGAAATATTTTTATTTTTATTTTTATTTTATTTTAGTTAGTACAAAGAATAAGCAAATATATATTGCTAATTATTTCGTGCATTTTTTTTGGGTAAAAGGTGCAACGTCAGGGATCGGTGCTGAAACTGCGAGAGTATTGGCGAAGAGAGGTGTGAGAGTTGTTATTCCGGCAAGGGACTTGAAAATAGCTGGCGAGGTTAGGGAAAGAATTCAAAAGGAGTCTCCAAAGGCTGAGATCATATTGTTGGAGATTGATTTGAGCTCCTTTGCTTCAGTCAAGAGATTTTGTACTGAATTCTTGTCTCTTGGATTACCCCTCAACATTCTCATGTGAGTTTTCATTTTTTCCTGCCAAGTTTTTGTCTGTTTGTTTGTTTTTCGTTCCTCTCTTTTTAACCTATTAGAGAGAAGTAGTACTGTTGCTGATGGTGGATGTGAAATCATGTGCAGAAACAATGCTGGGAAATTCTCACAAAAGCTGGAGTTCTCTGAAGACAAAATTGAGATGACTTTTGCAACAAATTACTTGGGTAAATCTCCCACTTTTTCACTTTTAACTAGGGGCTCCTAGCTAGCAAAGCACTTATCGTACTACAACCCTAGTCTCAATTGGACGCGGGATGAGTTTTTTGGTATTATTTATGGAGGGAATAAGATAATATATGGTATTATTTATGAAGAGCGAACTCATATTGATGTGATTTTTATGGAAGGTAGATAAAAAAGTACTAATTGGTTTGGATGAAGTTAAAAAGGAGGCATAAAATAGTATTTAGTTTGATGAAAGATAAAGTTCCTTTGTAATTGAAATATTGGAGGAGGGAGATGAGAAGAGCCTCATCTGCCCTTCTTAAAATATGGACACCTCAAAGGTTGTCCATAAATAATACCCCCAGGGTATGCAATTATTAATTTAGTTCCAACAATGACTTGGGATGATTTAATCTGGTGCGCTTTTGTTTGCCAAACCAAGGCAAAAACATCTCATCAACTCCTCATCCCCTCCGTTTGACTGCATCCAATCGGGCCCTAAGGGTTAGCCCGGTAATAAAGACCTGAGAGTTATTAACGGTTTGCTTCCTTTTAAAATCTCACGTTCGGAATCACTTAGGTGCTATCAATTACTTTGGGATTAGTCTATACAAATTAACCTTTGCTCAATCTGACTTTAAATGGGGCTTCCGCTAATAGACGGTGAGATTGGTTCCCAAGATTAGTCAAAGTGAGGGAAACTGGCCCGGACACTTGGTTTAAAAAAAAAAATGCACTTATCTCCCATTATGGGCTTTAGACCATGAAACTGTTCTCAGTAGCGCACATGATGCCCAAACTCGACAAAAATCTAGCCCAGACTCTCTAGACTGACTTCTGAAGCCTAAGCCTTTGGATCATAAATCTATGGAGGTTATGATGGAAAAACCACCCACCAAGGGTGGCTTACTCCACCACCGGTGGTGGTATTCTGGATGGCAAAAGCCTCCTTCATTCACAGGCAAGACTTGGGTTCGTTTTGTCAGTGGCAAGGGAATGGGAGATTTGTTCCCTTGCCATCCTGTACATAAGTAATATTGTGGTGACGGCTTGTCCTCACGGACAGTAGTTATGGCTCAAACCGAATATTTCATAGCGGGTAAGGAGCATCTATGGTCACGCTCAAGGAAAGTTGCTACGCTGATCGCCCCCTCCCACCCTTTTAAATGATCAAAACAAAAAGGGTGGCTTACTCCCAAGTGGTCCAAGGTTTCGAGTCGTGTGATCGATGACCCCTTGAATTTTGCTCTTCTATGAAACCTGTGTTCCACTAACTATTGGTGGGACGGTAGGATGGCTTTTTGGTTCTTTATAGGGACAGCCGTGGATCTGCAATTTCTATGCTCACGTACATAGAAAGGTTGCTATGGTCTCTACCCTTTTTGGCTTAGAAAGAAAGAAAGAAAAGTAAGACAAGCGTAGTTATTTATGCACTCTCTGTTTTACCATCAGGACTCACTTTTTTGTTCTTGTTTGTGTAAATTTACGCTACTACCATTTTTCCAAAAAATGAAGACGTGATGTTCAAATTCACATGAATAAAAAGAACAAAAGAAAGCGGATCGTAGTTAAGGGTGTGCGAAAATCAATTCAAAAAAAAAGAGAGTAGAGAAATCAAATTGTAAAATTAGGTTTTACCTTCGGTCTTTTAATTATCTCTAGTTATTAATCCCTTTTTTTTTGGCAGGTCATTTCCTGTTAACAGAGTTATTGTTAGATAAGATGGTAGATACAGCAACGAACATGGGAATTCAAGGAAGGATTATCAACGTTTCTTCTGTACTGCACAACTGGGTGAAAAAAGAACATTTCTGCTTCACCAATTTGCTTAACCCAAACAAGTAACACAACTTTCTTCTCTTAAACTTGAAAACTTCTATTTAAACTCGCCTTCTCGTGTTCGAAAACGCATACTGGTACCTCTTACCCCCTCAGCTTTCCTTTTTAGGGTCTGATGTCCCCTGAGTCACCCAATACATGCATTATTACGAGTCAAAAATGTAATCCCACTGTTCATTTTATAGAGCTTGATGAGTATAAAATAATCCTGCAAAAGAGTAAGTCGATCAGACATTGGTAACACCATGATTAGATGAAATTTAAAATGAATCTGTATTCCAAAAAATCATACTTGCTGTTTAATTTTCCGAGAACTAAGGCATGTAATAGATGTATTAACTTGAATTTTGCTTACATGACATGTCTAGAGCTATACTCTCAAAACCATATTTGCTGTTCACTTTTGCCACAACAATGTAGTTTGATAACTATTATCGATGTCAAGTCAAAAAAAATTCATGTATGATCTACTTGTCAACATGTAGAAAATAAACGGTCTCGGAATGCCTTTCTGGCCCCAGGATGTAGCCCATGTTTAAGTCACAGAAGCCAAAGAACACCAGGGACCCCAACTAATCCAAAAAAACTTGCTATGAACTGGGGGGCAACAAGATGGGGATAAACAGGAGGAGAAAAAGAACACAATGCTATATACACACCTTTTACATACACACCATCTCACAATGAAGTAAAAACAAGTACCTATTCTTTCACCCCAAAAAACAAAAGTACCTAATCAAACAAAGAGCACATCTTTTACTTCATTTTCTCTTCCTGCTGTTTTCTTTTTCCTCCAACTTAGCTCAAAGAGTGAATAAGTTACATGTGTGCTTCATGCAGCTATAATGGTACCCGCGCTTACGCTCAATCCAAATTGGCCAACATATTGCATGCCAAGGAAATAGCAAGGCAGCTGAAGGTAGAGTGGTTCACTGTAATTCCAAATCAAGAAGGAACTTCGAAAACTATCCCCAAAATTAATTTCATTGTATTCAGAGCAACAACTTCAGTTTTAAAACAGAAAGTTCACAACAAAGTGTTTGATCAAATCTGACAGGGAAGAAATGCTAGGGTAACTGTCAATGCGGTGCACCCCGGGATTGTGAAGACTGGCATCGTTAGAGACCATAAAGGCTGCATCACAGGCATGTATTTTGTCTATAGACTCTATACCACCATGACTTTGATTATTTGCCTTGTTTCGAACATATTTGGAAGAGGTCTGACCTAGTTCAAAGACAATGTTGCCACTTACCTACCCTTGCACTGTAAATGGGAAGCTCTCTGATCTTTCCTTCGAGTTTGAGAGTAATAGAAATCTTTCTCTTCAAAAGAAACTCTGGCAACGGCTTTCACACTAGCTACCATTGTGTATGTGGGGGAAATATATTCAGAATTCAGCAAAAATTATGTCATGATTCATGACCAATGGTCGGCTACTCAAGGTTGGCCACATTAGCAAAGTAGAACCAGAGATCTCACGCATTCTACAACCCTCCGGGGTGAGAAAAGAAAATCCTGTCCTTGGACCAGTAAAACGATGAGCTGGATCTCACTTTATCTAATGTAGTGGAACATGAGTGGACAAGACAAAAAGTAATGTGGTGATCTGACATTAGGTACTCCTAAGGGTATTTTGCTTTGAATTTTCCTCTAACACATAGAACTCGAAAAGTAAATTGATCTCCTTCTCGAATTTGCCTGCAGATTCTCTGTTCTTTTTCGCATCCAAACTGCTAAAAACATCAGCACAGGTATGTCTACATGTGTATATCCAGCTAAAGATTCCTCCAACAAAAATAATGGTTCATCAACCTTACCTCTTGTATTTCTGTCTTGTTTAGGGAGCCTCTACCACCTGCTATGTTGCTCTAAGCCCAAAAACAGAAGGGGTGACCGGGAAGTACTTTGCCGACTGTAATGAAACAAACTGCTCAACCCTTGCAAATGATGAATCTGAAGCTCAGAAACTATGGAAGCAGAGTCGAGCATTGATTCGTAGACATCTACGTCAAGCAAAGCAATAGTTGTGGTCATGTATATATGTACTATCCATATAGTATATATGAACTCAAGTAGGAGCGTAGGACATATTACAAGAGTAGTCTAGTATTAGTTGCTGCTAATGTACAAGAAAATAAAGATTGGATAAGGTTCATCCCTAAAATTGGCAAATAGTGTACAATGAACTTATAATTTTCACCTAGTCAAGGCTCAAATCAAGTTATTTAAACCTTCACAGACATGGAAACTTTTAACTCATATTCATAATCGGATTCATGCCCTCGACAAAACTGAATGAAGGCAACGGATTCATATAGCAGACCATGGTTTTAAATCGCAGTATTGGTCAACATAACAGTCGCGGTCGCGAGTAATGGATATCAGGAGTTTCGGTCATTCTGTAACGGGAATCGGCCATCGCACTCGTGAACTTTTTTTTTTTTTTTCAAGTACTATAAAATCCTTAAACATTCATTGATATACATGTTCTATCGTTACTAATGACAAAATTTAATGTACCAATAGATTTTAAACCAACATTCAACTTTTACGAGTACTTTTGTAACTACGATTCATATGTCGCGTTTTAAGGCTATTAATATTGCTATTTTCACTTTTCCATAGGGGGTGAGAATCTCACTATCCAAGAAAGTAGGATTGGTACTAGAAGAGATAATTTATACAATACGAAAGCGAATACTGATATATATTGCCACATTGATGCAAATACCATGCCACTATCCCCATGATACACAATTATGCAAAAAAACACAATTACACATACATTCCTAGACATTATCGACGAAACAGACCTGTAACAGTGTGTATCGGCGGTCTGGACAGAAACACAATACTTAATGGGCGTAAAAGCTTATATGCACTTGAATTTCTGTACCGCCATTAATTTCAGTGCGAGGGAAAATTGAACACTTCTTTGGCAGGTTGTGAAGACGTCACTATATATTTATATCTTTGCTTTGAAAAACAGCAGAGATACTGAAAATGAAACGGTGTAGATTATCTACTAAAATTTGCCTATGACACACGAATCATTGGAATAAACAAAAAAATATGCAACCCAACTCTAGAGACAACAATAATCAAAAGATATCAAGTAAATTAGTTAGCTCAGTCATGGTGCTGAAGAATAAGTAAAAAAAGAAGAGAATGAAAGACTTCTAAGGTCTATATCATCCATTGGAAACATGACATATTGGTTAATATTCTAATCAAAATTATATTCAGTACCCAGAGACAGGTTAACCCCTGCAGTGCAAAGTTAAAGAAGCAAAAAAGCAAACAAATTCCTTTCGTAATAAAAACTCCAACCTTCTGATTGTGCTAACTAATAATGTAGTGATATAAAAGTTGTCCACTATCAGTTCTTCAAGCATAAGGCTCACTAGTCATTCTGTCTTACCTTTAAGGAGACTCTCAATCATAATTTCAGTTCTTGATCCATGTTCATGGTCTATCCAAGGAAGTTCAAAGCTCAATCATCTGTGAGAAGACCACGAGAAGGTAGTCCTACAGCCTATACACTTATTGAAGCTGGCAGGATACCCAGAATATGTTGCTTTGAGTAATCAGTCCCAGGCAGTCAGGCACTGGCGACGCCAACATGTAAGGTGTGGGGTCTGGTGATCCCATGGAAAAATTATTCACTGCTACTAGATACCCAAAAAAAGTTTCTGATTTGTTAGCATTTGACACCATGCCATGGGCTATGATCCCAACCCGTGTTGTTGCACCCAATAATTTCCATCCACAACCTATGTACTTCCTGTCCCCCCATGACCCACTTTCCATCCTTCTCTACCGTTACAAGGACAAGCAGCACTGTATATTTTTGATAATTCAGAAAAGAAGCAATAAGGGTTGTTGGAAGCAATAAGGTTAATTATCACCTCGAAAAACTAGTATATGAGTTTAGGCGGTCTCTCTTCTCATTGCCAATTGGTTTTGAGATAGATGCTTTAACATGGTATGAGACCTAGGTTTTTGGAGGCTTTTCCCCTTTGTTTGTGTCATTGTTGCACTTTGTTTCGTTGTGATCCGTGTGTTCTGGATCCTTTGTTGACCTCTCCACGTGCAAGTCGGGAGTCGCACGTGCGGGGGAGTGTTGGAAATTGTTCCCCATCGGTTAATTATTACCTCGAAAACTAATATATGAGTCTGGGCGGCCTCTTCTCTCATTGCCAATTGGTTTTGAGGAGGATACTTTAACAAGGGTTAATAAGTTTAAGTTCGAGAAATATATGATTTGGGGAAGTTTATGTTACTATGTAAATTGACATGAATATATCGTGTCAGAGTTGTATGTAAGCGATTATAGTATTGAATGGGAGAGTGTTACCAATTAATACAAATATACAGTATATGCATACGTAAAAAAATTTATTGAGTTAATGAACATAGAGATTATTTGTCGATTAATGTCAAACTGTTTGCTGTAAAGCAATTGAAGTTTAAATTCACAAATGACCCCATGAAAATAATTCCTGGAGTCGCCCCTGTCCCAGGTCATAACACCACATCACCCATATAGCTCCTCCAGCCCATCTGAGAAGTACCTGGCTCAGGGTGCTTGTAGCTCCCCAAAAAATTAAACTAGCAATCAAACTCTCTCCACAATGCAAAAGGACCAAGAATCCAACATCAATTCGGTAAGAGAATGAAGTGAATATACCATTTTTGGGCTCCATCAACTTTAGCAGCTCAAATATTCAAAGCAAATGAATCACTCCTTTATAATGGTTGGCCTGCTATTTGCTATCCAATACCTTGTGAAATCCTTTCGGACATATCTGAAACAAGAGAATATTGGTTACTCTCGTAACATGCAGTCATGAATGCTGCAAGAGTGATATGATCAACATTCGGATCTTTATCTATTAGTTTGTGGAGAAACAACACTGCCATTTCCACTTTCCTCTCACTGCAAAGCTTCCTGACCAAGGTGTTAACTGTGCGAATCCACAACTTTTTGTCTAATCTGTCTAAAAGAGCCATGGCAGTGGCACACTTATCCTTCTTGCAATTCTCATAAGCTAATGTCAACCGAGTAACTTCACATGGGGAGAGCCCCTTGTCTATCATGGAGGAATAGAACCTGTGAGCCTCATCCAAATTACTCTCTTTACAAAGCCCACTTATCAGAGCACCATAAGTAATACTATCAGGAAAACAACCATGGTCCCTCATTCTATCAAATAACTTAACAGCCAAGCTACTATTTCCAACTCTACAGTAACCACATACAATGGATGTGTATGTTTTCTTAGTTGGAACCAAGCCAAGCTTGATAGCATCATCAAAAAGCTGCTGGCTTTCTTTCATTTTCTTTTGCCTACAAAAGGAACCTAGTAACGTGGTGTATAAATGAATATCCGGTGTAATGCCAGTTTTGAATATCTTGCTAAAAATTGCCATGGCTCTGGTAGTATCAGCTTGTTTGCAGTGCTCAGATATGATGATGTTGTATGTGACTATATCAGCTTGTAGTCCACTTTTAAATCCCCTTTCCAGCAGTTTAAAAGCCTCCTGAACCCTTCCTTTCTTACTGAGTCCATCTACAATGGTGTTGTATGTAAAAATATTGGGTGTGAAACCTTTTTTACCCATTTCATCCATCAGCTCATAAGCTCGATCGAAATTCCCTACCTTGCAGTGGCCATGAATCATAGTGGTATATGTGTTGGTGTTAGGTACTAATCCCTGTTCCTCCATTCTAGTCAACAACATTTCTGCCCGATTCAACTTTTCCTCTTTGCAATACCCACCAACCATAGCAGTGTAAGTGTACACGTTTGGTTTGTAATTATCACTCCTAACAAGCTTAAGGAAAAGCCTGAATGCTTTCTCAGTCCATCCTTTCTTACACAGTCCGTGAATTAGTACTGTATGGGTATAAATATTAGGCTTCCAGCCTTTCTTGACCATTTCCTCAAACAATTCAAATGCTTGCTTGATACTACCCCTCTTGCACAACCCATGAATCATAGCAGTAAAGTTTATCATATTCGGAGCGAACCCCATCTCCCGCATCTTACCAAACAGCCACAACGCTCTATTCACATGATCTTTTTCGCAAAATCTGCTGATGATCAAAGTGCATGTCGCATTATCAACGAGAAACCCCCTCTCAAGCATCAAACTCAACCACCTGTCCGCTTCTGCAATTCTACCCATCCTGCAAAACCCAATGACCATTAACTTAAAACTAAAAGAATCAGGAGACAACCCTCTCTCAGACATTTCATCAAACACGTTCTCCGCAACTTCAAACAAACCCATTTCACAACCCACGTTAACTATAGAGTTGAGGGTCTGAGCGCTCGGCACTAGCCCTTGATTTTGCATCTCAATAACCATATCACAAGCCTCCTTAAACTTTCCAATTTCAGCGAAACTCCTCACCATACACTGCATTACTTCATTGGCCTTCTCAAAGTTGCTATTTGCAATCAGTGACGCCGACAAAACAATGTATAACCGCATAAAATGCCTGAATTTTAAAAACCCAGTTGCCCAGTAAAAGAAACTCAGAGCCACCATCGAACCAGCCTCGTCAGCGAGAGAGGCGACGACGGTAATGGCTTGGTCAGGAGTCAAATACCCAGAGTCAATTGAGAGGTATAGGCGTGGAGGTGTTCTTCTGAAATGGGTTTGGTTTTGGTAGTAGGATTGACAGACCAAAGAACAAACTGTTCGTACGACAGATTGGGATGACGATGGTGACGGCGATGGGGTAGATGTTGTTGAAGTGAGATCGTGAGTGTAAGATATGTGGCGAAAAAATAGGGCATTGCGAGTAGAGGTGGATAGGATGCGGTGACGGTGCGGTTGGAGTCGACGGAGATGAAGCAGAGAGAGAAGAGACACCATCAAGGTTTTGAACAAGTGGGACGTAGCCGTTTAGGATTTGAATGTCATAGAAACTAGAGAGGGGTTTGAGCTTAGAGGGAGGTACAAACTCTTGAGGCTCTCTATTCTTTTTGGAATGCACGATCAGCTTGCGCGTAGCCCGCGTAGGGCTACCAGCCGATTGTTTGCGAGCGGCCAGAGGTTGGACTCTTTTAGTACACGAATTGAGCTCGAATAGTTTGAGCTCGATGTTTTCTAGAGGCTCATTCAATAAAATGAATTAACTAAAGTGTATCTCCATAAAAAATAGCCAAGCTCGAGCGCGAGCTAGGCTAGTTTTGAACGAACCAATCTTAAACACTTCAAAACTCGACTTGTTTGTGTAACCCTATTTACATGTACATTAGAATAATTCTTACAATTTCTTTTACAATCGTTTCACAAGCGCAAGCGTGGGAGTGAGCTGAGCACAAGGGTTGATCGCAAGAAAAATTGAACATAAAATTTAAGGAGAAAACTCTAAATCATACTACAAATTAAATATAAACATGACCAAGACACAGAAGACACCTTTCATCCGTAGAAACATATGATTAGAGCGTGCGTACACACTCTCTTTCACTCTAAAACCCTAGTACTTTCCTTTGCCTCTCTGCACTATCTGACTTACTCGTCGGAGGGCCACCCAAGTAGCCGACCGGCATGGTCTTTAGTCGTACTTCCTTGTGCAGGTCAGGTGAAGGACCTAAGAGCGAACTACATTTGAACCAAAGATTAGAGGGGTGACCAGATCCAAATCTAGAGCCCCACAATATTACTTTTGAATTAATAAGAAGTAATATAATCTCCTTCCGTTAAAACGAGCCTTATGGAGCCGAGCATGCTAATGTTTAGGCCTATTTGTTTTATTTTTTTTGTGAGTTCAAGCTTGAGCCGAGCATACTAATGTTCAGACTTGTTTATTACTTTTTTCATGACCTTGAGCTCAATAAAAACTTAACGAACCGACTTCGTACAAGGCCAAAATGAGCCAAACACCGAGCCGTTTTCACAAACGGCTCAGTTCATCTATAGCACTA